>CM014098.1:1763732-2363732 GCA_004119915.2 Collichthys lucidus
AAAACAAATTAAAGTCATGACCATAAAAGACTTCAAACAGGTTTATTTTTAAAAACTGTTTCTGTCACTTTGTCTCTTCTCACTGAATATGAGTGATAGTTTTATTTAGAGCAGGAACTTTCTGACATTTGGCTCATTAATATTCATAAAAATATTAGTTTAGTCTTTGAAGTTTTTTTTAAACAGACCTGAGTGAGAAACAAATGAACTCTTTATTATTATGAAACTCTGGGTGGAGGTTGTAGTTCACTCTGCTTTAGATTTAACACCACCTTCCTTCCTCGCCTCCTTGGCCGTGCTGCTCTTCTGCTTGGCCGCCTCCGTGTATCGGCCCACAGCAGCGCACTGAGACGCTTCTAATCCTCTTTTGATGAACTTGGTTAATGGACCTCCTGTGGTGAACTTTGGCTCTGTTCAATCAGCAGCACACGACCCTCTCCACGCCCCCCGGAGCACGCACTGCGCGTCCCCGCGGCTCCACACTGCATAAATTCAGCCATCAAAGTGCAGAAAGTTGAAAGTTCTCAGTGAACGGAGCGTCTGAGGCTGAAGTTTGTTCCGAGGAAGAAGGAAGGAGCGATGCCGCCGAGTAAAAGCCTCTTTGCGCCTTTCATCTCTGTGGACCCGGAGGGAGGAGTGGGCCCCACCGCGGCCCCGGTGGCTCTCCACGCCGACATCCACGCCCTGCTACAGCGGAGCCGTGCGCAGGAGCGGCAGGGGACAGAGCGCACCAGACGCGCCTGCGAGCACCGAGACCCTCGTGCGCCATCGTGGAGCTCGGTGGGCCCCGCCGGCGGCGCGTTGCACTACCTCCAGCCGGACAAGTGCGCTCTGGAGCGGGCGCAGAGACGGAGACGCCTCGCTGCAAACGCCCGGGAGAGGAGGAGGATGCTGGGGCTCAACGTCGCCTTCGACCGGCTCCGGAGCGTCATCCCGAACCTGGAGAGCGACAAGAAGCTCTCCAAATCTGAGACCCTGCAGATGGCGCAGATTTACATCGCCACCCTGAGCGAGCTGCTCCAGGAGGGGACCTCACCCACCCGCGTGACGCGCCCCACGGGGGCCGCTTCGCCCTCACAGGGGACCGCAGTCAGGGACTTTCATAACGGGAGGAGCAGCGGTGGCCCGGCGCGCACAGAGGAGGAGGTGGAGGAGGAAGAGGAGGAGGAGGAGGAGGAGAGGAGTTATGAGGACATGTGGGAGAGAACGAGCGGGACAAAGTGATATTTAAAGATGAAATGTATTTTTAAAAACTATTTTCCTACAAAGATTGTCATCATTTGGTTTTTCTGTCTTCATGTAAACTTTGTGAGGTGAGCGTCTTTTGTTTCAAGAAAGACGAAGCAGGAAGTACTGAAAGTAGCAATTTTTATTATTTTAAAATTATGTACAGGTAACCAAAGACATCAGTCTGCAAATTGGTACAAAGATCAAGTTTTCCTGCAGTTGGCTTGTTAAGAAGCTCTCTGTCTGTCTGTCCAAAACAACAACACGACGGGGAGGAAAAGGCTTTAGAAAATGAAAAATAGAGTCAGATTCAGAAAAAAGTAGAGTCTACAGGTGCTAGATTTCAATTTAATCCCACCCCAAAAACCCCACCCCATAACCCCACCCCAACAATCCCACCCAACCCCACCACCCACCAGCCTCTGCTCCTACGTGAGGAATCAATCTATGTACAAGAACTATGTACAAAAAAAAAAAAGCTCTTCCATTCATTCTTCCAGGTCTGTGAATAAAGCTCTTGTAAACTTAAAAAAAACAAACGGGGGAGTGTGTGTGTGTGTGTGTGTGTGTGTGTGTGTGTGTGTGTGTGTGTGTGTGTGTGATGGCCGCAGAACAACAGACACATTGACTGGATGTTTGATGACACGCGTCGAACTTTTACAACCGATGAACAGAGAAACGGAACAAACGTCTGCAGGCTGCACACACACACGTCACTTTTTCTATTCGTTTAAGTGCCACTGATGATTTTTCATATTCGATGTCTTCCTCTGCATTTCAACATCTTCAACGTCTGCGTCGCTTTGTGAGAACTCGTGCGACACCGAGCGGCTAAAGGAGCTCGACTGATTTTACTCGCCTGTCCTGACATGTGGTGTGAGGACTTAGAAAGGTGTGTGTGTGTGTGTGTGTGTGTGTGTGTGTGTGTGTGTGTGTGTGTAGAGCTATAATGAAAGGCATTATGGGACATGTAGGATCCAGTGTTTTTTTTGTTTTTTGGCATTTCACCTTCTTTAAAAAAACATTTAATAAAATAAACTTTTTATCTACTCGCAGCCACTTTTTTTTTTTACGAGAGCCTCTTTGCTAATAACTGAACAGTCAGACGCATTCATGAGCGCGTACGTGTGATGATGATGCTGCTGGAGGAGGATGAAGACGCGCGTGTCGGTTCACTCACACTCGGATTCAGAATAACGTTCGATCCAGCAGAAAGAAAAACAGTCGAGCTCTCACAGAATCGTACCGACACGAACTCTGGTGGCTCGACTCGAAACAACAAGCAGCAGCTCGTCCTCACCTCTGGGACCGCGGCGCCTCGGCTGCCTTTGTGCTGTAATTGCACACTCACACACACACACTCTCACGCACACACACAAGGACGGTAAATTGAAAGGACCTGGAGGACGACAGGTTCTGGTCTGGAGGGTTCAGGTCCCACCGAGACACGAAGCTTTGATGTGGAGTGAGACGGCGATCGATTGTTCAAAGTTTCTACTTTAAGGTGGTTTCAAAAGTTTAAACGACCTCGAGGGTCACTCGGGTGCGTCTGAAAGCGCTCGGCATGCTGGGAGAAGCACGAGCAATTTAAGATCAGCTGGTTTGCTGCAGAGGTTGAAGAGGTAACACTTCTGCCTAAATACAGACGGAAACCACCTAAACACAGACCCCATGCCAACTTTCACTTAAAATACCACCTGAACAAAAGCCTGAACTCGTGCCATCGCTGCCCTTACGGGGCCAGAACAGATCAATACTTTTGATTTATCCGCCTCAAACCAGCCTCCTTCCGACAGAGAGGCGAGGTCAGAGCAGCAAGAAGAAGAAGAAAAACACGGCGTGTAGAGCAATTATTTTGGTCAGTAGTTGTTTTTTCTTCTAACCACTCGAGTTGTTTTGGCGATTATCAGCTCGGGAGGCAGAGCTGAGGGCTGCAAGCTTCGATGACAGGCTGGAGAAAAAGAAAGCTCGGGTGGAGAAGAGGACGAAGGAGAAAAAAATACTGACGTGGACGTATCTTTAAAGAGGCGAGGGGGCGGGGCGACGTCACATTAACGTTCATCTTTAAAATAATAATAAGAGTGGAGGACGAGGACGACGTGTGGGCAAAGAAACGCGCTTCCAGCAGTGACTTATCACAGGTGATGATGAAGGATGCTGACAGAGGTGAAGGAGATGGTGTGTTTGTGTGTGTGTGTACGTGTATGTGTGTGTGTGTAAGTGTGTGTGAGACAGGCTTCTCTCTAGCAGTGCTCCAGATAGTCAATGATCCTGGAGATGGACTTCTGTCCTGCGGTGCCGACGTCACACTGCAGAGAGAGAGAGTAGAGATCAGATACTGCGCACACACGCACACACACACACACACACACTAACAGAACCAGGCTCAGCAGCCAGACCGGACCGGGTTGGAGCACAGCCTCTGAGACCAACAGGGAATAACGTGACAGTACCGAGGTGATTGACAGACTTTATGATCGGCTGCGTTAGCTCAGCCCAGCAGAGAACCACCTCGGCCGGCTGCTGCTGTGTTCACTGTTAGACGGGTTGTGTTCGGGCCCGTGTTCGGTGTCCGGTGCCGCTGGCGTTACGAGGTGACTCACCGTGAGGTTCATGAAGTTGAGGAACTTTTTCAGCATTTCTGTCATGATGGAGAAATCTCCTTTTGGCAGGTTCTCCCTCACAGTAGTCACATTCAACTGGTGAAGAGAAAGGCAGTCAGAGACATGACACACACAATATGTTTATTAAGTGTGTGTGTGTGTGTGTGTGTGTGTGTGTGTGTGTGTGTGTGTGTAAGTGTGTGAGACTCACCGGGCTCCCCTGACACAGGCAGCCCAGCAGCAGTGCTGTGTATGAGGCCACGATGCTGTCCTCCATGTGCTTCCCTGCATGCTGCAGAGCTGAGAGGAGGAAGACGGTGATGAAGAAGACGATGAAGAATTTTTAATGATTATTTTATAATTTACACGAACATCTGAAGAAATCAAACGCACCTTTGTTGAGGTCCAGCTCCTCGTCCTCCTCGTCCTTCTCCTTCTTCTTGGCGGCATCCTGTCGGTCCGAGTCGTTGTGTTGTCGTTGGCGTTGTCGTTGGCGACCCACTGGATCTCGCCGCCCGTCTCCTGCCACTCGCCGCTCTGGTCCAGGGCGGGCTTCGGCGCTTCCTTGATGAGGTCGTCCGTCTGCGCCTCGGCCAGGACAGCCGCACGCTCTCGCTGGAGGAAGAGCTGAGGACGAGGACAGACGGGTTACCGTGACAGCCAGTCTGGCCACATCTGTCCACGCGTGTTAAACGTGTTTAAACGTCTCCATCACATGATGCAGGTCACGTGTCTCAGTAAACATGCCACACTGGTAAACTGTTTTTATGACGTTTGCACATGTGAGTGTTTTATTTTGAAAATCCAGATTCTTTCCCGTCAGCTCGAGCGGCTCAGTGCAGATCGACGCGGTCTGCTCGCGGCGTCTGGATAACACACACCTGTTAATTTACACTCATGGTTCATTCACCTGGACGAGCGCAGCGATGGCGCTCAGCGGCCCGCTGCTCGTGACGTCCTGATGCGGAGCGTTCAGCAACACGGTGGAGTTGCAGGGACCCTGACCTCCCTCCATCTCCATCTCCATCAGACAGTACTTGTTCCTGGCACTGTACTCCACCAGGTTGATCAGCAGGCCCAGACCCTGTGCACACACACACACAGTTATAAATCGTCATGTCGCATTTCATTCGAGTGTGATGAAGATTTTTAGTCAGCGTTTTCTGACGCGTGGCTGTGTGAGCTACTGATTCATAGTCAATGTGTCACCCACAGTACAGACGGTCAACAGTCAGGGAACTGAAGCTTTCACATCACGTCTATCCCACATATCTACACTCTGCTCAGAGCCACCACACAAAATAATTGCCGGAGGTTGTTGGTCGATCTGTTAGCTGGTTTGTGTTACTGTGTTTCAGTCTGGAGGGTTCGGGCAGAGCGATGTAACTGCTCTGGTTCGTGGTGAAGGGCAAAATGTCACGTACAGACCGATCAGTGGTTTTTTTTTTAGGTGTGGAAAATCGGTTTTGTTGCCGTCCCCATCCACAGCAGCACATCGCTCATCTTCATCACTCATCTTCAGCACACATCTTCTGTGCTGGTCCGCCGTCGACCGCACTTCATGTAACACAAACTATCTGCTGTCAGCTGACGTCAAACACTTCCACACAACGAACGATTCATCTTTATGCTACGAGTCGATTTAATTCTAGTGTTCGTGTCACACGGACACACAGAGGTGTGTGAGTGTGTGTGTGTGAGTGTCTCACCAGTACTCGGATGTCGAACCTCTGCTCCTGTGGAAGATACTGAGGGACTTTGAGAACACAGTTCAGAGCAGTCACTATTAAATCTTCTTGTTCTCCTGTCTTCGTGCTGCCCCACTCTGCACACACACACACACACACACACACACACACACACACACACACACACACACACACACACACACACACACACAGGTTAATACACAGTAGTACACACTGAAATCCAGCACAGGTCATGAATGAAGTGTTTTAAATCTGTGTGTGTGTGTGTGTGTGTGTGTGTGTGTGTGTGTGTGTGTGTGTGTGTGTGTGTGTGTGTTTTTGTTCTAACCGTTGTCATGAGTCAGGTTGAGCAGGACTCCTATGATGGCCCTCATACAGTCCTCCACTGCCTTGCCCACCACGGCTCCGTCTGAGTTCATCTCTCTGCTGTAACGCTGGATCATCTCCTCACACCTGCTCAGCGCCCTGCAGACGAGGAGGGGGGACGAGGAGGAGAGACGAGGAGGAGAAACGAGGAGGAGAAACGAGGAGGAGAGGAGAGAGAAAGAGAAAGAGGAGGAGAACAAGAGAGAGACGAGGAGGGGGGAGACGAGGAGGGGGTGATGAGGAGGGGAGACGAGGAGGAGAGACGAGAAGGGGGAGACGAGGAGGGGGGACGAGGAGGATAGACGAGGAGGGGGGACGAGGAGGAGAGACGAGGAGGAGAGACGGAGGGGGGGTGACGAGGAGGAGGGAGACGAGGAGGGGGTGACGAGGAGGAGAGAGAGGAGGGGGGACGAGGAGGAGAGACGAGGAGGGGGACGAGGAGAGGAGAGAGAGGAGGAGGACGAGGAGGGGGGTGACGAGGAGGGGAGACGAGGAGGGGGGACGAGGAGGAGAGACGAGGAGGAGAGACGAGAAGGGGGGGTGATGAGGAGGGGAGACGAGGAGGGGGGACGAGGAGAGAGACGAGGAGAGAGGAGGGGGGACGAGGGGGGGGGACGAGGAGGAGAGACGAGGAGGGGAGACGAGGAGGGGGGACGAGGAGGGGGGACGAGGAGGAGAGACGAGGAGGAGAGACGAGGAGGGGGGACGAGGAGGAGAGACGAGGAGGAGAGACGAGGAGGAGAGACGAGGAGGGGTGACGAGGAGGGGATACGAGGAGGGGTGACGAGGAGGAGAGACGAGAAGAGGAGACAAGGAGGGGGGACGAGGAGGAGAGACGAGGAGGGGGGACGAGGAGGAGAGACGAGGAGGAGAGACGAGGGGGGTGACGAGGAGGAGAGACGAGGAGGAGAATGAATAAAACTGAAATAAAACGTTACAGAGATGAACACCTACAACACAGACTTACTTCATCGACACAAACGGAGATTTAGTCGTAGGTTTTATTATCAAATGTTTGTTTCTAGCTCAGCTTCATCACGTCAGGGAGGAAAGTCACCGACTCAAACAGTTCAGTGTTTGACATCGATGTCAACCTGACCGTCCTCTTTCCTTTACTACTCCATCATCACACAGAGCAGCATTCAGGACACACACACACTGAGGCCGGCTGCAGCAGAAGGGGTGAAGCAGGTCAGCCGCCTGAGTTAAATAACTAGATTAAATCTAATGACGGCGGAGTCTGAACGCCAGGACGGAGCGAGAGGAAGGAAAGAGAGGAAGGAAAGAGGATGGTATAAATGAAATGAAAGACGAGAGTTCAGGGAGGAGCGATGAAAGAAAAAAAAAAAAACAACCAACGATCCTCGTCAGAGATTATCGTGTGTGTCGAGGAAAAGGTTGGCTGCTGCCCAGATGCAGACAAGCAATAGGACTGTGTGTGTGTGTGTGTGTGTGTGTGTGGGTGTGTGTGTGTGTGTGTGGTGTGTATTATTGAATTAGTCCTGCTGACAGCTGAAGCACTCGGAGAGGCAGAGGGCTGGTTTGGGTTGAAACAATGAGGGCAGAAGTGAACGAAACAACACAAGAATACAGCCTCAGTGTGTGTGTGTGTGTGTGTGTGTGTGTGTGTGTGTGTGTGTGTGTGTGGTTGAGGTGCTGCTCTCTCGCTCACCTGTGGTTTTGGGGGTTAATCAAGTTAGTGCAGAGGACAGCTGAGCGCTCAGACTGAGGCCTGTGTCACCCGCTCATACAGCAGCTCTTTGTTGACCCATTAAGCCTTCATCATCGTCATCATCATCATCATCATCGCACACCACCCTAACTGCAGACCTTCAGTTATGGGGGCGGAGGTCCGGTCAGGCAGAGGGTGACGGAGGCGGAGCGAGAAGGTGAAGTAACCCAGGACTGATAAAGTGTTTATATTCAGATTATTATTTTTATTCTCTGCCTGCTCACGTGTGTGTGCATGTGTGTGTATGTGTGTGTGTGTGTGTGTATATCCGCCTGCAGTTCATGGTGTTTTTGTGCATATTGATGATTTCATTATTGATTATTGAAAATATTAATCTGACTGTTTTATGTCGACTGCTTCCTGTTGACCTGTCGGTAACACAATGCACAGGCCAGAGTTTTCTCCATAGATCGTCTTATTAAAGAAAAGGCTCAGACGGTAATTAAACACAGGGAGTGATAGAGGTGGAGAGAAAAGGTGAAGGTGGATGATTGATGCAGAACTCAGAGACAGAAATCCAGTTTAGTTTCTCATCACCGGACATGAGCCATGATTATTTCTAATGGGAAAGCAGCCACATCTGGACAAACTGACTGAATGTGCCTGAAACACTCGAGGACACAGAATGACGGAGAAGAGACACACACACACACACACACACACACACACACACACACACACCACACACCACACACACACACACACACACACACACACTCTGCCGACACTGTGAACGGTGAAGGTCGAGGTCAGAGGTCAAAGATCAGCGCTGTGACTGACAGGATGTCATGAGTAGGAAATTGAACACAAAACCCTGAAAATGATTCACATAATAACCAGACAGACAGACAGACAGACAGACACACACACACACACATACACACAGACAGACAGACAGACAGACAGACAGACAGACAGACAGACACACAGACAGACACACAGACAGACACACAGACAGACTCACTTTGCAGAGGAGATGATGAGTGATGAGTCTTTGTAGGCGATCAAGTAGCTCTGGTTCTCCGGGTTATGGACCGTCACCTGCAGGTAAACAATCGTCATCATTAACGATGGAGACAAAGTTCATCAGGTCAGATCATCAACAGGAAGTACAGACTCTGGCTGTGGTCGCTACGCTTCCAGCATGTTGCGTGTTTTAATGTTTGTGCAGATATCCGGGGACGTCCTCCATCGCCCCGCGTGTTTGTAGCAGCGTCAGCCACGTGCACTGAGAGCTACAGCTACAATGGAAAAAACAAAGAACCCGGTACCAGAAGCAAGCCGAGTCCCAGCATGCAGTGGAAACACGGCACGTTCATCTAGACACCGGTCGGGTCACTTACACTCTCCAACACCCGTAAACACCTCTCGGCTCCCCACAGGGACGACACCAGCTTCTCCTTGTCGTCCTCCTGGTTTAAGTTATTGACACACTCCTTCACTGTGGAGACACAAATCAACACGGGGACAGAATCAGAAACCAGATGCGTTGCCGTCATTATTTCTTCCAGATATTTCGAGTGATCATGTTGAACCTTTATCCACGATGTGGTCCAGTCCTCCCAGCAGCCGTAGCTCCTCTTTGAACCAGTCTCCCGCTCGCTTTGAAGTCAGAGACAGTAACGTCTCCATGGCTAAGTGACCCGTCTGCAGGGAGAGAGGAGGGACAACAGGAGGATCAGCGATGACCAGCAGGGGACAACTCAAAGTCTGATTGTATCGAGCTGATTTATCGGTGCCCACCAGCTCCGAGCTCTCGACGCCACACGCTCGTGTTAGCTCCAAAAAACACCACAACCTGATATTTACTGTTTCAGATCACATACAGATCTCCAGCTCTGGTGGAGCTGCTCGAAATATCTTGACACAGGTGGGAGGCTGTGAGTCACCCTGACTGAAGAGCTGCTGTGAGAATCATTAGTCAGTGTCGAAATGCTGTTTAGCGTTGACGTTTCGAGCTCTGCACGAACAACGTGACATCAAAATGATCCGTGATCTGTACCGTTATGTTCTGCAGGTCCAGGTGTTTGTTGTGCACGGTGTCACAGAGCTTCCTGATCTTCTCCTTCATCTTGGCGATCTCCCTAGCGCTGAACTGAGCGCTGGTGTCCGCCACGGCAGTGGTGCCCTGGTCTTGGTCCAGCTCCAGCAGCCGGATCATCAGGTCCAGACATGACCGGTCCAGATCCATGTTCAAGCGGTCTCTGCTGAGGATGTACATGAGAGATGCCGTGCACAGAGCCAGATTCTGCAGAGAAGAAAGATCAGAGATATAAACGGTGCTGCTCAGACTGTGTCCACCAGGAGGAGAGTGAAGGTGTGTTTGAATCGTGTGTGTTTACCGTGTGCTGCGGGGCGTCGTTGAGTGTTTTGAAGACCTGAGCCACCTTCCCTCGGGCCCTGAGGTGCATCCTGAAGCTGGGCATGGCACAGCGTGTCGCCAGGCTGATCACACTGGAGGAAGACGACATCATTTATGTTGTTTAAATACTTTACACATGAAGTCTGAGGAAGCTGAAGGTTAGGGGTCGGGGTGCGCTTCATTCCCTTCAGGGGGCGTGCCGGCTGGTTCTTACCTAAGGCAGCGTGTGTTGAGAGGTTGTCCACTCTTCAGACCAGTAGCCAGATATTCAAAGTCGTCGGTGAACTCCTGGTTCTCACCGAACTCCACCACGTCATTGAAGTGCTTCACGTGCTGGACGACTGTATACAGCTGGAAAACACAAAGGCGGGGTGAGCGAGAGGAATAGTTCAAAAAATAAAAAGCGCAGTTGTGCAGTGTTTTACCTCCTTGTGCTCCTTGCGGCATTTGAGTGCAGTGACGGTGTCCTGGTAGAGATCCGTGGGGAGGGTGACACACTTGGTGACCTTGGGTGGAGGCGGAGGAGCCTTAAAGACGCCGTCATCCTTCGGAGTATCGGAGGTCTGCTTACTGGATCCTCCTGCTGAGATCGGTGCCTGGAAAGATCAAAAATATGTGTGCGTTAGAAATAAATATGATGTGAGGAGCATTTCACGCAGAGTGGGTGCTTACAGGAGTCGTCTGTGACCGCGAGAAGAAAGATGGAGGTGGCTCCTCCTCGCTCTCCAGCGTCCAGTGTCTGGCGTTGTACACAGCTTTGGTGGGAGACTGCAACATGAACACACACACATGCAACATGAGTGAATGAGAGAGAGTTTAATGAAGAAATCACACGGCACAGTTGGTTTGTGTTTGTAACACCGTCATCATGACGTGTTTTTTTCTGCAGCAGCTTCTTCGTCCCTTCATCTTTGTTATGTATATTTAAAACGAGTAATTAGAAAAGTGTCAAAATTTAAAAAGTACGATGGTATGAGATGCTGCTTAAACTCTGCGATGGTGACGAACGTTTGTTAATGTCAGTGTGCCAAACTGCTCTGCATGAATACAGCCTGATGTACAGACATATGAGTAGAGTTGCACGATACCCACGGTATACCCGGTACCCCGCGGTACCAAATCATACCCGTCGCTACTATACTAGAAATTTTACACGACGGTACTACCGTGGATTACTATACTACCGGTGCCAATCTCCGCTACATAGCGGCCGCCTCTGCTCTCCTCCCGGCTTCTCACTGCATGCGACTCACTCGTAAAAAAAAAACATGGCATGCGCTGCAACCGAACTACACAGCTGCTGAATGATTGGCTGTTTGCCCGTTACTGGTGACGTCCAGGGATGTGATAGGCTGTTGCACGCTGGGTCCGCCCGTCTGTTAGCTGATTGGCTGTTCGCGTGTTTCTGCCGGCAAGCATGAACTCCATGAAGACAGCTCCGCTTCGATAGAAACTCGCTTCAAAACAAACAACAAGCTAAAGTTCTGTCTCGCCCAGACACGAGACAACACACTCACCGTGGCAGAAGCACCGGGCCCGAGCACCGAGTCTGCTGTGGCGTCTTTGTCAGTGGCAACACTAATTTTGCTTAAAAAACAAACGTTGTTGTTTCAAACTAACTTGTACAAATACATTGCAGTTTATAAAGATAATAATAATAGAAAAAGGCAGCAGTATCGCGGTATTACCCGGAACCGTGATACTTTGTCTGGTATAGTATCGTGGTTACTCATTTTAGTATCGTGACAACTCTACATATGAGCAGGCGGTGTTTTTAGGATCGCACACACGGAGCTTTAAACTCAGTTGACTGTATGAACGAAAAACTTCCACGTGACCATCCAGCTCTTCTTAACATCTTTGAGAAATTCATAATTTCTCGTGAACTCGACGAGAACGGAGGTTTGCAGACAAACAGATGAAGAGAGGAAGAAGAAGAAACCAGGAGAACTGGACGCACATTAAACTGGTGAGAGTCCGCCAGCACTGATCAAACAGCAGGACACACACACATACTGTCATCCTTGGCTTGTCTCCTGTCCTTTCTATATATTTTTGCCAAACCTGTGGTTGGTGGTTGCCGGGGTATTCATAATGAAAAACAAAAGAGGGAAAGAAAAGAGAGAGCTGGCTGCAGAGCGGAGCGCCGAGGGAGGCGAGGGGGCTTCAGCACCGCAGGGTTAATAAGCAGAGACAAAAGAGGAGTTTGGGAATGAGCTGGAACACCAACACACCGAATTAAAGCCTCCTGCAGTAATCTGAATGACACAGACGGACACCTACCACCACCCGCCCCGCCCACCCGCCGCTAAGCAGCATGGCAGCGAGTGAAGGAGGAAGGTGGGCTGCTCCTGGCATGGCGGGACGAACTCACCGAGGATGGACAGTGAGGTCATGTCTGTGGCTCTGAGAAAACAACTCCCTGATGATGTCATCATCAACCAACGTTTTACAAACTATACTTATCGTCTCTGATAATGGCCGATGTCGCAGCGCTTCCACTGACTCCTGCCGGCGTTGTAAACCATAACTCGGTGCATGAGCCGACCGCTGCAAGACGCCCAGTCCGTCCTGAGACTGAGCCAACAGCTTTGCCAACCGCTGGCGAGAAGCCAACGCCGGCGCGCTGGCCGGACTACAGGAGGTAAAAACTGTTGGTTGAGTCAAACCTCTACATGAAAATATCCGGATATCTGCTCTTTATTCCATCGTTATTAGACGTACCTCACTGTTTACAACCAAAAGAGAGTAAACACATCGGGCCAGTCAAATCTATCTGAAGTGCAGCACAGAGAGAAGGGACGGGTGACGCACATCGTCTTTGTTCACTCGTGGATCTTCTCCAACGTGGCGGCCGTGCTGACATACAGCACATGAGCACGCTCCCTTCGAGTCCAGAAGGACGTGAAGTAAAAAGTACAAAACTGTTTAGGCACCGGAACAAGATGAACGGATGAATAATGAACAGAACGTCATTTCTTCCTCTTTTTCTTTGTGGGACGACAACAACAAATTAACGCTCCTCCAGTGAAGAGAGCCACGCTGCAGCTGTGCAGAGGGTCACTGAGGTCAAGTAATAACTGTTCGTCCCATAAATAATGAACCCAACACGTCTCCTAAATATGGATGAGTCCATCCGGGCGCTGTCATTACGGTAACATCTAATGTCTCCACCGACAGTTTACTGTAATTGGGGCAGAGTTTTGATAAGTCCTCCGTAGCCTGGTCACTTCCACCGGCTGTTGTTTTTATAATGAGCTCAACTCGGCTCTCACTCTCAATTACGTGAACTGAAGATGGAGCGAGAGAAGGTCTATTAGAACGGAGGGAGGAGGGGGGAGCAGGGTGGAGAGGATTATTCGGGGGGAGGTAAAAAGTAAAGGCAGAGTGGTCAGGAGGAGGAGACGGAGACAGACGAGGGGGAGGAAAGTTATTGAGAGAGTCGGGGCATGAAACGAGAGAGAAAATGAGAGTACATTAAGTTTGTTATTACAGTCCTATGGGCGATGACTGCTCCGCTGTGGGTACATGCAGGAAATGAACTTTACATTTGGCACTTGAGAACAAAGTTTTCTCTGCTGAGGTTCACGGACAGGAGTCAGACTTCAGACGCAACGTTGAACAAACAAAGGGCGATGCACTGAAGTAACCAGCTCTCTGCACCGATGACTTAACGTGACTCATGTCAGGTCAGTTTAACATTCATCAAGTTGTTATCTGAGTCTGTGAAACCAAAGAACTTATTTGAAATGAATGATTTTCTTTCTGTTGGAGATTATATGAAAGCTGTGATACAGAAACCAGGGGCGATGATGACTCATTTAAACTCATCTAAATCAACAAATTACTCCTCCTAATTACGGCTACAGCCATGCATCACCTTTCCAAACGCAGTCCATAAATGCTGCAAGCTGAAAAGAACATTTAACAAGCAGCTGTGAGGAAGAGAGGCCTCGCACGGAAACACTGCGCCGAGATTTAATTAACAACTTTCCTGCAGCAGAACGCGGCAGTACTAAAAATCTGATTATCAACTCAAAGTTTTCACCTGATGTGGCTTTAATCAGAGAGATTCATGGGAGAGCAAAACACAGACTGACGAGTTACTTAAGACTTGCATTTCTGCTGGTCCGGACCGATGACATCGATCGGTCTGTGCTATAAAAAGAGTCCGACATCCAGTCAGCACAGCCTGAGAGCCGAGGAGTGACGGGCCATTAGCACGCTGATAAATAAAAGAGATGTTCAAAGACGAGTCGATGCTTCCCCTCATCCAACCACAAAACCAGAGGAGGAGGGAGAATCTCCTGTCAAATCCAGGACTCGCAAAAAATGTCCTAACCATCCGTGGTGGCACAGCTGCAGGAGCCACACAGACCTGATGTCCACCATGTTTTAAGGAAAACGTGTGTCATGGAGAAGAACTACATTACCCACAATCCTAAGAGAGCCGTTACCATGGCAAGGTTTACAGCACCCATGAATGACAAGTACACAAAACAAACTTCAGTGTAGTACAACACTATTGTTAATAGAAAGTAGGGAATTTTCAAAGTTGGAAACTTTCCATGGGAATAAACCAGGAATTTACAAAAAGAAGTTTGGCCCTTAACAGGGGAAAAATATATTTTAGCATCATCTCGACTGAAACAACCAGATTTCATGCAGGTCCACTTGAATATCACATGCACACAGCACACTGCTTACTGCAGGGCTGATGAGGCCACGCCCCCTACCTGCACAGGTGATTTCTGTACCTGGACCACACTTAATGTCTGCTTATGACAAAACTAAATGTTTGGATATGATCCAGTTTGTTTAAATTACCACATATTTAAATTTCTATAATTCCCATAACAGAGTTTCCACTATGACTATGAGGGTCAAATTGAAGAGGATGCAGACGTTTTCTACACCTCTACACTGTGTGTGTGTGTGTGTGTGTGTGTGTGTGTGTGTGTGTGTGTGTGTGTTGTGTCTGACCTTTTTCTGTGCGCTGAAGATCCTCCGGAAGGAATCGGGGTTCTTCTCGGTCACTTTGCCCTGAGGCGGTCTCCTGGTGGGGGGCCCAGCCACCACTCTGAGGCCTTCTTCTGAGAAGTCCAGGACGTCTGCAGACAAGCCAGACCATCTTTACTGCCCTGCTGTGTGATCTACGCTCACACTTATCGGGTGAAATGTTAACACATCGCGTCATTTCCACTTTTTTTACTGGCCATTCTTTCTGACTACAGACTCATGTAGTTTAGAGGGGACGTGCAGCTCTGTGCTATTTAACTGCAGCACAGTCCCGTGGCCTCCTTCAGACCGGATGGTTCAGAGGACGAAGGAGGAGACATGGGAGGTTAGTGTGTGTGGTGTGTGTGGTGTGTGTGTGTGGTGTGTGTGTGTGTGTTTTACCTGATCGTATCCTGCTTTCCTGCCTCTCAGAGTACTTCTTGTTCTCCTTGACTGCCGGTCTTTCTCGAACTTCCAGCCTCTCAAACGGATCCGGCGGTTCATAATCTGGTGTTTCGTAATCTGGTATCTCTTCCACGGTAACCACCGGGGTTACCTTGGCGACGGCAGCCTTCTTGGCCCTCCTCCTCTGTTTTGAACCGCCGCAGTCGTCGTCGTCGTCTGCGCCGTCACTGTCGCTCATGTCATCAAAGCCGAAGTATTTGATCTTGTAACTGGAGCCGCCGTCTGCGCTGTCTGCAGCGCTGTCCTCCTGACGCACGTCTGCGTCCTCGAAGCCGAACAGGTCCAGCTTGCTGTCCTTCTTTGACTTGGTCTGGGTCTGCCTGAACCTGAGGACAGGTACGCATCAAGACAAACATGGTTTACATCCTGCAGCCATGGAAAAGACAAACCAGGTTTGTGAATTTCAAAACTTAAACGATGACGGCACCCGTTTTTTGTTTCACCATCGGCGAACGTGAAAGAGCAACGTGTCAAAGTTAAATGAATTCTTCCCTGCTGAGGAAACAAATCTGCTAATTAAACTTTTGTTTGAGGACATCGTGTGTCTCACCCTGATGTGTGACCACGGCTCGTTTTCACCCAAATAAAACGACTGTGAATTTGTCGTCTTTGACAAAATGAAGCTTTCACCTGAAAATATGCAAAAGACGCACGTGAAGTGACAATCTGCAAAAATACTTCACAGAATGAGAAACTGTCCCACACACACACACACACACACACACACACACACACACACACACACACACACACACACACACACACACACACACACACACACACCTTTTATTTGCCTGATTCATACCCGTTTCCATCAAGTTATTCAGTGAAACCTTTCAGAACACAGACGGATGAAATCTGATGTTTAGATTTCCCCTTCGAGCAGCTTTAAGGTCAAAATCAGCTGATCAGAGTATCATCACTCCATCATCACTCCAGTTTGTTCCAGTTATTTCTGAAGCTATTCGATGTTTGTCAGGGGCCACACACAAAATTCACAGATGTGGCGTGTTTCTTCTCGCAGCTGTTCTACTCAACGTTTCAGACTCCACCAGAACCGCCTGCGTCGATCAGCACGGAGCAACTCGAGCTGACAGGAAGTCAGACACAGAAACAGCATAGAGAACCTGGTCGATTTTCAAAATAAAACACCGCGTGCAAACTTCAGATCGCAAAAACAACTACGCAGATTATTTAAAACACATTATTTAAAATCAGCAGCGTGACGGAGACGTGCCCGGTGGAGTTTTAGGGTTAGTCGACTGAGATTCTTCAAGTTTAAATTAATATTTGGTATTGTTTGAAACTCAAACATGCAGTAAAAGTGGGAGACAGTCTATTTAGTGGCTGTACTTGAGCTTTCAATCATATAACATGACCTTCAGCTGTTCAAACTATCTATTTCCAGATTAAAGAATAAACTCTGCCTCCGTCTTTCTTTTATAAAGTATGTGAGAAAAGGCCTCAGCACTCCACCTCGTGTTTTGTTGTTCCGTCTTCTTCCGCTGCCATCCCACCTCTCCCAGCTCCGTCGTAGTGCCGGACCCAGCACCGCTGCTCCCGCTAGAGGGCGCCGCATCAGTGCTAAACTCCTCCACTCCTCGGTCCTGGATGGTGACGTTACACATCGACACTGAAGAAGGGTGCAGCACCGTGTAGTCCCTCGTCCTGCCCCGTCCCCGTCCCCCTCCACCACCCGTCGTCTTATTACTGCTGTCAGATGTGGATTTGGGAGGATCTGTGCCAAAAACTGTGCTGGAGTCCGAGACTTTGCCAGAGCCCTGCTTGGTGGGCCTCCTGTACGTCCGACAGTTCGAGTTTCTTACAAGTGACGGGGAGGACGACGTCTGGGTGTAGTCTGACGTCTCCACAAGGAAGTCCGAGTCGCCCCCGAGGTCCTCGCTCTCGCTGGGGCTCTGGAGCCATGGAGGAGAGGGGGGCTTCTCGTGCCGGGTCTGCCCTCCATCACAGCCGCCCACGGTGACGCCCGCCGTGACCCAAGAGAGCGTGGGGCTGGGTTGCGAGGTTCCTGGCTCGGCGAGGGCGGACGGAGACCCATGATGGCATCCCAGGAGTCGTAGGTGGACTCCGCCTTGGAACCCGTCTTTAGGGTAGTGGTCTGTGCCAGGGGCTTCTTGTCGCTCTCAGAAGCATTTTGGTACCACAAGTAGCTGTGCTGGTTCTCTGACAACGAGGAACTCTGCTGAGACTTCCCTGTGGACGAGGAGAACAGACTGTCACACAAACTCCTGAAGTTAGTATGAAATATAATTACACACAGCAGCTGTGATTTAGAGCATCACATGACGACACAGATAATGATACACCAAGTCCAGCTGATAATAATGATTAATAATGAACTGGTATAATAAACATGATTCATATTTAATAGTTTATTACTGTGAAGTGGAGCCCTCACCTCAGTCGGGCTCTACTTTAATATTCAATCAAATCTCCAATGATCAATAACATAGAACACACAGAGGCTAAAGTCATGCTGCTGCTAGAGTCTGACAGCTTTGACTGGAGGAGATGTTTAAGGCCTCCACAGTCGAGCCGGGAGCTTCATGTGCTGCTTTTTCCATTTGGTGCAAACTTACTTCAGAATTTAACGAGTTTTAAACACCTGTCTTCTTTCTGTCAGCTGACCTTTTTAAACCAATCAAATTCACCCGTGCTGCAGCGGAACGACGGTGAAGCGACACAGTTTGTTTGCAGAACGATGTAAATAAAACGATTGCACCACATTCAAAAAGCCTCTTTACAGCGTGAAAGCAGGTCACACACACACACACACACACACACACACACACACACACACACACACCACACACACACACACACACACACACCACACACACACACACACACCACACACACACACACACCGCCCCTGTGGCCACTTCTGCCGTCCCTGATAACAAACAGCCGACAGCACGGGAGCCGCCGCTCTGAGCACAGACAGGAAACTGCTTCACGGTGCAGCATCAAAGAATCTGACGGAGCTGCGGTGACGGTGTGTGAGCGGAGCAAAGACTAGAAAGTAGACCAGGTCGCTACTTCACCAACCGCTTCCCTCTTTGTGTTCAACACATGCAGTTATTACGTAACACCACGACATGTTTAAGGCCTGTGGGTAACGTGGGACATCCTGAAGTCCTCAGGCTGTCTCTGCTCAAAGGTTTCATGATTTGGTCCCAGGTTCTGGGTGCAGAATATAGTCCAGACACCTGAAGACAGACAACCTTAAAGACGCCACACCCTGATGGCAGAAATACAGGTAAACTCTTATTTTGTTGCCTCGGCTGGTCTGTTTTAAATGATGACACGATGGAGGCCTGTCTGCTCCAACATCATCCTCCACACTGCTCCTCTGAGCAGACTCAGTCCAGACGATGAGAAAAGGATCCGGATCGACGCAGAGGGCGGTGACACCTCGGGGACAGTTTGGAAACAAGATGAGATTTGTCGGGGTGTGTCCCGGCTTAGAGGAGGAGTGTGAGCACAGAGTACTGCTACGGTGGTCCCAGTGTCTTATGACAACATCAAACTCAAGGACACAATTCCCTCAACTTCAAGGACCAAACACAGCCCAGCTAGGGACTCAGGTCAAGGTTAATTACTAATACAACACTAAGAATATTTTTAGAATAGAGAACCAATAACAGAACTCGATATACAAACATTAAGTTCAGCTTCTGAAACTTTCATATTCATAAACTTTATAGGTTTCAAGGACCTGTGGGAACCATGACACACTGCTGATATCATCACCATGTTCAGACCACAGCTATCCTCCAGTGTCTCCACTGTGCAGCACGTCAGAGCTGGACTGTCACGTGACCTCGAGCATCCAGCTCATCGCTTTCTTTTGTGGCAGCGATGCACGTCTCTAAAAAAGGTGTTTTACAAACTGAAGCAGGAGGAGAGCGAGACGAGAAAACATGCAGAAGGAGAGAGGGAGACGAGAAAACATGCAGGAGGAGAGGGAGAGAGAGAAAACATGCAGGAGGAGGAGGGAGACGAGAAAACATGCAGGAAGAGAGGGAGAGAGAAAACATGCAGAGGAGAGAGAGAGAGAGAAAACATGCAGGAGGAGAGAGAGAGACGAGAAAACATGCAGGAGAGAGGGAGACGAGAAAACATGCAGGAGGAGAGAGAGACGAGAAAACATGCAGAGAGAGAGAGAGAGACGAGAAAACATGCAGAGAGAGAGAGAGAGACGAGAAAACATGCAGGAGAGAGAGAGAGAGACGAGAAAACATGCAGGAGAGGAGAGAGACGAGAAAACATGCAGGAAGAGAGAGAGCGAGAAAACATGCAGGAAGAGAGAGAGACGAGAAAACATGCAGGAGGAGAGAGAGAGAGAGAAAACATGCAGGAGAGAGAGAGAGAGACGAGAAAACATGCAGGAGGAGAGAGAGACGAGAAAACATGCAGGAGGAGAGAGAGAGAGAGAGAGAGAGAGAGAGACAGAAAACATGCAGGAGGAGAGAGAGAGACGAAAAACATGCAGGAGACGAGAGAGACGAGAAAACATGCAGGAGAAGAGAGAGGAGACGAGAAAACATGCAGGAAGAGAGGGAGACGAGAAAACATGCAGGAGGAGAGAGAGACGAGAAAACATGCAGGAGGAGAGAGAGACGAGAAAACATGCAGGAGGAGAGAGAGACGAGAAAACATGCAGGAAGAGAGAGAGACGCGAAAACATGCAGGAGGAGAGAGAGACGAGAAAACATGCAGGAGAGAGAGAGAGACGAGAAAACATGCAGGAGGAGAGAGAGACGAGAAAACATGCAGGAGGAGAGAGGGAGACGAGAAAACATGCAGGAGGAGAGAGAGACGAGAAAACATGCAGGAGGAGAGACGAGAAAACATGCAGGAGGAGGAGAGACGAGAAAACATGCAGGAGGAGAGAGGGAGACGAGAAAACATGCAGGAGGAGAGACGAGAAAACATGCAGGAGGAGAGAGAGAGAGAGACGAGAAAACATGCAGGAGGAGAGCCAAACTGTAAACAGCTGCTGAGAAATGTGACCGAAATCAAGAGAAGGCGACGCCGTGGCTCACGTCATTAACTGCAACCACCAGCTTCTGTTTATTTCCCTCTCAATAACAACGAGGAGGTCTGACAGCTGCCGGACGAAGAACCAATATTCGAGTATATGAAATCAGAAACATGAAACCATCGCCTCACTCTGTAATGATGCAGTAATAATGACGTTTTTCCAGCGTAGTTTCCTGTGTGAACGCTCAGCTCTTCAGCGTCGGCACACTTTATCAAAAGACATATTTGCTCGTGGATTTGTTCATATTTACTGAGTCAACACGGCCGGCCTCACTGAGCAGATAACACGGCTGCTCGTGGCTTCATGAGTTTCAGCTGGACGTCGGTGTCACGATCGTTCCCACGAGTGTTCCAGCACACCGTGGAAACGTCACCCTGAGTGCTCACCAAGGCGCAGCTCGCTGTTCACTTGGAGTGGCTCGCGTCTCTGGCAGGTGGCCAGCAGCGGTCACGGAAAGCTGAGAGCAAGCGGAGCAGAAAGCAACGCCGGCACTGACTGTGTGAGGGAAACGACCAGACGAATTTCCCCGATGAGGGGAGGTCAAAGATGACATCACTGACATCTAAAACTGAAGACGCATAACAAGCAAAACCACACCACGAACACCTCACCACATCATCATGGACGATGAGTCCTGAACAAAAACAATGTGTGTTACCTATGGCAGAGCTGCTGTTGAAGAACCGCGCCGTGTCCACCAGCAGTTTGGGCTGATTCTTGTCGTTACCCAGCCATGACTCCCCTCTAGCGGACGTCAAAGTGTGGGGTCCTCCCTGGACGCTCGACCTGCTCCCCACGTCCAAAGACAGGCCCGGCCTCTCTGCCCGGGGAGGCTCCGCCGAGGACGGCTTGGCGGGGGACGACTTGCTGCTGCTGCGAGACGACACCGGCTTGGATTCCTCATCACTGTCGAATCCAAACGGATCCTCAGAGCCGTCTCCGGACTGACGGGGCCTCTTGTAGACCCCCAGGACGGAGTCGTTCTTGGGAGCGCCGGCGCGCTTGGCGCCCACCTTGGCCTTGTAGGTGGTGTCGCCCCATTTGGTGCTGAGGGTGCCTCTCTTGGTGGACAGAACCTCGTCGAACTTGGACGTGCCCTCGCCTCCCTTGCGGCTGTAAGTTTTACCGAATCTGGATGTCATTGTTGCATCTGGGTCATATTCTCTGGAAAACAGAAACATTTCAGAGGCTGGGTCACATGAACACATTCAGTTTTAATCTTTAAGCTCACACACTGATCAGCTGGGTCAGCTCACACACACACACACAGAATCAGAACAGAACTCGTAGTTTTCATCAGGACCAGCTTCATGCAGCTCTGTGACACAAACACAGCTAACGTTAGCACTGAGCTAACGGCGCTACGTTCCCTCTGACGGGACGGGAACAGACGAACTAACGTAAACAGAACCGAACCAGTCGGTGGAGGAGAGGCGAACCGGGCTGGTGTATCGGTTTTAATCACGAGCACGAGGCGTGTTTGTGTCACGTACAAAAATAATAAAGCTCGAGCTCGTTAGCTTGAGTGTTAGCCGCTAGCCTGAAGCTAACGGCTAACAATAACTACAAACTGACGTCGTCTCGCGCGGCGGACACACAAAAGACAAACACGCGCCGCTTCCCGGCCGTTAACGGCCAGTAACCGTTATCCGTGTTTCACACTCACTTGGTGGAGCTAAAGGGGCCGATCCGCCGAAGAACTCCCTCCGCTGCAGCCCGCCTCAGACGGCCGTTAAACGGGCTACAGGACCGGGCCTGCTCGGTATAAACAAGGCCGAACAGACGCCCTGACGGCGGGTTGGCGGGCTGTGAACGGAACACACAGAACAACAGAGGCAGACTGCTGAGGAAAAGAACAGCTTAAGACCCAATCGAACGGAACCAGCTCCGGTTTTCAACCTAAATCGGTCCCGATTGTTTCCTCCGGTTAGACTTCCATTGGACTCCCCCGCTGCGTCAAGCTAACCAGAGGCAGAAGAGCGGGACCGGAACCCGTGTAGTCTGAACTTTCAAAATAAAAGTATAAAGTGACTATGCGTAAATAAAGTTTTAGATTAGATTAGATTAGATTAGATTAGATTATTCATCCCACCACGGGGAAATGTTCTTGTTACAGCAGCAGAGGAAAGTGTAGCATACACTACAGAATTAGAAAAACAAAAACACAATAAACAGACAGAAATATCTATAACCTACAATAAACACGAAAAAAAACAGACAAGTACTGAGGATAAAAGTGGCAATATATAAAAACTAAAGAGTATTGTAATGTAAAGTGACCATGATACAAATAATAATATTATTTATTTATTTAGCTAAGCCTGCTATGTATTCAATAACGACCCCTTCGTCTATTATTAAATTTCACGTGCATGCATTATTTTATTTAGGCGTTTGGCGGGTTTTTTTTCTTCTAGTCTGGTTTTGTTTTGAAAACTATAACCGGAACTACGTCTGTGTAATATTTTGAGCTTCACACAAGTCATCGGTTTTATCATTACGAATGCCGCGTTCACGTGCTCCTGGTAACCTCGTAAAAACGTGAATTTAGAGCAAAATAAGAATTTAAACATAAATTCAACTCAACAAATTTAATTTTAAAACAACATTTATTATTACAAAGTGTGTTTATTATTATAATTATTATAGAATAATGTTAAAAAAGTAAAAAAGTTTTTTCATTTTACACATTATATGTGAAAAAAACAAAACAATTTTCCAACATATTCTAGAGCCACAAGTGAAAACACCTGAAGTAACTGTAAAAAAGTAAATGTGTGATGGCAGACCTAGTTTCAGCTGCCTGAAAATGGGTAATTCAGTGTGTATTTGAATTTCAGCTCTGAAATGTTGTCCACTGTGCACCTGCGCATGTTAGAAATATGACTGAACAGGTCGTTTGACAAGGCACAAAGCATTGTGGGACAGTTTCGATCTGTGTTCTTTAAATACTCAGAGGAAATTTTGCCTCAGACTGGTATTACCATCGGCACAGATGGTTTCTAAACATCTAGATACATCTGACAGCTGTTACAGAGACCTTCGCAGGTAATATTCTCAGAGGAAGTGCATCCCTGGTGCAAAGGAAGGGACACAGTTTCTCAGTGAAGGTGTGTGTGAAGGTGTGTATGTGTGTGTCAGTGTCAGGGTCAGAAAACGTCAGCTCTCCTCTGTCCCAGTCCAGATGAACTCGGATCCTCCGGAGCTTTTCTCCGACTGGAACGTTGGTGTATTTATTTGCTGGGGTATGCTCTGTATCCAGCAGTACTGAAGTACACTCCACACTGCAGAGCAACACAAACTCCTGTCTGGCACACAGACTCTGCCAACACCCCCAGCTCCCAGTCTTTGTTGTCTCCGACCTCAATGTCCCAGCTGTGAGTCCCCGAGTTAAGTCCTGATCCCAGGACAGAATCCCAGAACTCAAACCTCTCTGGGTTTGCAGGCCGCTTCTGCATTTTTCCATGTCTCACACTGGTCAGATCTTCAGACAGAAAGAGTTCTGGATTGGCAGTGTTTGGATCCAGAACCACAGGAGTGTAGGAGACCATGTCCTTCATGTTGTTCCAGATGTTGAAGGTCAGGTTGCCCAGGTGTTTGGCCTCGTCTATCAGAGCTCCTGAGGGCAGCTGTGGATCATCCAGCAGGGGGCGCTGCTGGACTCTTTGCGCGGCAGCCTTGTAGTTGTGCAGGAATGAGACGTCTTCAGCTCTCAGCTCGTCCTCTGTGGCTCTGACGGTGTCTGAAAGAGCTGCTATCTCTCTGCTCAGAGCCTCCATCTCTCCTCCATCATCTGACTCTTCTGCTCTCTCTCCTCCCTCAGTGCAGCCATCCTGGCCTCCTCTTCCTCTTCTAGAAACTTGTGAAGCTTCCTAAAATCTTCCTTGAGCATCCTCTCTGTGTATCGAAACCGGACTTTGATGTGTTCTGCTGTTTGATCATAGTCTGCTTTGACTTTATTAAAAGTCTTTAACTTGTCCTGTAAGGGTTTCAGGGATTTCTGGAGCTCCTCTCTGTGATCCTGTGCAGCTTCCTCAATCGGCATGAACCTGTGGTCAGAGTGTATTTTTGCATCTCGACAGACGACACACGCCGGCTGCTGATGGTCCAGACAAAAGAGTTTGAGTTTCTCAGAGTGCAGACTGCAGAGTGCCACAGAGTCTCGTACAAAGGCCTCACACAGGTTCTTCAAGGCCAAGTTAAGAGGTGGATCCCTGCACTGAGACACCGTCCGACACATCGGACACTGGTGGACTTGTTGTCCTGTCCACCAGCTCTGCAGACAGGCTTTACAGAAGCTGTGGCTACATGACAAGAGGACAGGATCTTTGAAGATATCGTGGCAGGCAGGGCAGCAGTAATCCTCCTCTGACCTAGCAGCCATTTTCCTCCACAAAGGCCGGTGATGGTGCCACTTCCTCGTCCAAAAAGCTCTTTCACTTTGAGCTGGGACTTTTTAAAACTCTTATTCCGTTTGTTTGCTGCTGTAAGTGACAGTACACTCCCAGTATGCCCCCTGAAGCTCTCCTTTGTAAGTGAAAGTCTACTGTTGACCTGAAGCCAAATCTTGCAGTCTCCGTGCTCATCGTCACAAAGCTTAACAAACTCAATTTCCTGGTCTGTATGAAGTGCGTCACACAATAGGTGGAGGAGCAAACACACGTCTGAACCTGTTCTGTCTGTCACAAACTTGTTCAACCAGGTAGGTTTTGAAGAATCCAGAGTCCTGCATGCAGTTTAGATGACAAAAGCACCGCGGTTAAAGGCGGGAACGTTGTGGTTAGATGTTCATAAACAGGTTACCAGGTACAGGTACCTTATGTGTCATGTTACTATTGACCTTTTCACTATTTCTTTAACCCTGACCAGGTGCAAAGTTTAATCAAGCAGTGCATAATATTTTGCAATGTACAGTTTACTGGGATATACTCCCAGTTCCCATGGAGAGTTTTGTTGAAGTTGACCTCATTTCATTTACTCTAATGAGTAAGTTTAACAACAAAGATGAAAAAGGATTAACTTTGTTTATTTGTTCGTCTCCTATTCGACATTTCCACCACAGGTATCAGCATTTTGAGACGATTTCATCATTATGTTAAAAACAATCTGGGAAACATCACATGACCAACAAAACATATTTGCTGTTGTGAATTAGTCATTAGTAATTACTATTTCCAACACTGGTTCTAAACCTGTGGGCATTTTTAATTTTAGGGAATTAACTGGACGACCTGGTGTGTTCTAAAATCAGTCAAAATCTGTCGAAGAACTATTTTCTCATATAGTAATTATACTGATTTTTAAATTGACTTGCACTGTTGCACTGTTATTGTGGAAAGATTGTCTTTGTCTTCTTGTTTTTGAGGAGAGATGGGCACACCAGAGCTGGATGGCTGGTCCTTGCTCTTTGCCCCAGGACCTGAAATGATCCCAGCGCTTGCTGACATGCACCCTGCTGTGGCTGTCTGTTTCTTCAGGGCAGTCGGGTCATCTTGGCATTGAGCTTTGCTTCTTCAAACCTCAAAAACCTGTTACTGCGGAGCTCTAAGCCTGGCTGAAATCCCTGCGTGGCATGCTCGGCCCCTGTGCCAGCATCAGCCGTCCTGTCGGCCAACAGACTGACGTTACCGTACCGTGAGGGGTTCAATATTGTCATAATAAAGAACAGAGTATTTCACAAGGATGCAATAGCTCCCTGAGCAGGCGTTGCATGTGGAGAACCTGGCAGAGCTTCGTGGTGGCACATGGAGTGTTCAGGCATCATACAGTTTTGAAGAATAGACTGGCACAGGGGCTGGCATCAGTGCTGGCAGAGCCTTCTTTAAAAACAATTAGGCCTTTGACATTCAGCAGATAGCAGCTGGAGGATCAACTCTGGCAGAGACAGAGAGGACGGAAGCCAGATGACTTACCACCCCAATCAACTCACTCTTTTGGAGACGAGGGTTCAGAGAGGAGATTCAGACGACAACATTTTTCTCATCTTAGTTCCATATCTTCTGCACAAAAATGTCTAATCCTTTAGGACCTTGTGGGACCCTGTTGTGGGTGAGAAACAAAAAAAACATCATCTGCATAGAAAGCAATCTTTATATAGCACTGGCTATCGTGGGATTGTGTCAGGAGTGCTGTCTGGCAAGTATTTCAATCAGTGTTTCCATCTTTTTTAATGGAAGGCTAATCATGCAATCATGAGTCCACAAATCTGTTAGTTACACAGTCTACAAGGGCTCAGCTACTGCAGACACAGACCACTATCCCTAGAAATAACACCCATCTCAAGATTTACATCCAGCTCCAACATTTAGTGGCAATGCATGCGGTAGTATGTGATTTACATAGTGAGGTCAATTCTGTTGGATTGGAGATGTGACCATACCTCTAGATCTACCCTATTGCCAAAAAACAAAACACTTTTATTTAAATTCTGCACATGGTAAGTTAAGGTTAAGGTTAAGCTTAGGGCTAAATTGTAGCATTGTAGGTCTAGTATGTGGGATTTTATGCCATCGAACAGTTACAGATTAAACTGCTGAGTGAACTTGTGGAAAATGCGAAAGGTCCAGCTTAGATCCAGTGTTTACTTTATCTGTACAAGTATGACAGAGTCTATGGAAGAAGACCAGTGACATATACCAGGCTCGTTTTAAGGGAACAAAAACACAACAATTCTTATTTGCAGGTGATTATACGATGAAAAAGTGCTTTAATGTTCAGCCACGTGCTGCTAATAGTGCCACACTGGACCTTTAAGGCACAGCTCTGCTGTCTGGATCAGCACTGACTGAACGCTGGCACTGGATGTAAATCACGAGCAAAAACGTTCCACTATGTATATAGCAGTTTTGTCTTTATATTTATATTATAGAGGCCCTGATCACTCCAAACGCCTCACAGGACACCTCGCTTTCTTTCCAGCAGGAAGACATTTGATATTCGTGGAAGCTCCCCTGAACCTCTGTATGACACATCATTAACCCACCGTACACGTCCCCACATTTTCCTTTACTTACTGACTGTTCATCTTTTTTGAGCAGCAGCTGTGACTGTTCTCTTCCACCACTAGATGTCAGAACTTACACATAACCTCCCTCTGCTTGTTTCACCTTCTCCACTTGTCTTCAGTCTTTATCTTGCGATGTCTCTCCTCACCTCCTTCCCTTTTAATAATAATAATAATAATAGTATTAACACATTTTATTTCATAGGCGCCTTTTTGTCACCCAAGGACACCTCACAATAAATAAGAGTAGACAGCAAATAATAAAATGATAAAAACATGATTGCGCAGACTTTTTGTGGTGTGCTTTCTAACAAAAAAACACCAAGATTCCTCCCAGGCTTGGGTTTGTCATGCTCAGAGAGCCAAAGACAAGTTGAATGATGTGTGTGTTGCCATACATGCAGATTTCATGCAGAATCATCACAGGCCTGAAAAATAGTGGGAATATTTCCCGTCATGAACGAATGCCTCCCCTGCACACACGGATCTGAGTGCCTTTAAGCAAGACACAGAGTCCTGACTCGCTTTACTTCAGCTGACCTCTGACTGCTGACATACCTGTGCAGGGAAACATTTACATCTATTATTGTTTTTATGAGACTTCATTTACCAGCATGCTTTGCAAAGAGAGTGAGGGGGGGGGGGGGCTTGGTAAAACTCTAGCAGTGGATTGGTTAAAAAAATCTGCATCAAGTTTCCAGCAGTAAGACTGATGACATATATTCTGCCTTCAAAATAAAAGCACAAGTGTGTCAGTGAAAGATTCTTTTTTTCTTACTGGCTCATTTTACCACTTCAGCTTCAGCTCAGCACAAAGACTGAAAGCCTATCAGCACATCTAAAGCTCAACAATTAAGACATTTTACCGTGTGCAGATGGTTTTATCACTTTTTATACAGGCAACTGCTCAGGGCCAAGAAAGTGTCCCCAACATGCTAACACCCAGTAAAGTTTGTGCACGGATGAAACAAACAAGACAAACATGTGAAATAGTGACTTTTATTAATGAGTTTTAGGATATTTTCTTCCCATTTGATAGCTAACATTAGCTTGCTGCCTGGCAACCGCTCAGCCGCTAAGAAAGTGTCCACAACATGCTAACACTTAGCAAATGTGTTGGCACGTGTTAACCGTGAAGCAGCATATAAAATTTTTATACCTTATATATACACTTTTTGTGTGGATGAAATAAACGAGATAAATGTGTAAATTAGTAAGTTTTAGAGGTTTTTGGTCTGGATATTTTCTTTTGATTTAACGTTAACGTTAGCATGGTTGTCTCGCTTCCCCTTGTTGCTTAGCAACCGCTCAGCGCTAAGAAACCGTTCACAACATGCTAACTTGCTAACTTCTGATATAACCACTTATAACCTGTCATTTTTATACTTCAGTTTTTTGTGTGTGGATGAAATAAATGAGATAAATGTGTAAATTAGTGAGTTTTAGAGGTTTTTGGTCTGGATATTTTCTTTTAATTTAACGTTAACTTTAGCATGGTCCACCTGTTGCTTAGCAACTGCTCAGTGCTACGAAACCGTTCACAACATGCTAACCGATGACACAACCTCTTATAACGCGTTATTTTTATACCTCAGTTATTTTGTGTGGATAAAAATAAACGAGATAAATGTGTGATATAGCGAGTTTTAGAGGTTCTAGGTGATTTTCTTCACATCTGATAGACGGCTAACGTTAGCATGGTTGTCTCGCTTCCCCTTGTTGCTTAGCAACCGCTCAGCGCTAAGAAACCGTTCACAACATGCTAACTTGCTAACTTCTGATATAACCACTTATAACCTATCATCTTTATACTTCAGTTTTTTTTGTGTGGATGAAATAAACGAGATAAATGTGTAAATTAGTGAGTTTTAGAGGTTTTTGGTCTGGATATTTTTTTAATTTGACAGGCGGCTAACGTTAGCTTCGTTGTCACGCTTCCCTTGTTGCTTAGCAACCGCTCAGCGCTAGGAAACCATTCACAACATGCTAACCTTTGACACAACATCTTTATAACGCCTTACTTTTATACCTCAGTTCTTTTGTGTGGATAAAATAAACGAGATAATTGTGTGATTTAGTGAGTTTTAGAGGTTTTTGGTCTGAATATTTTCTTTTAATTTTTAATTTGACAGGCGGCTAACTTTAGCTTGTTTCCCCCCTAGCTTCCAGCCTTCACGCCATCTACAATGTCAGTCGTATCATTCTGGTCATTTAATTATCTGATGGTGTTTAAAATCTGGACACGGTATTTTATTTTGAAGGGCACACCGCCGTTGTGGGCAAACGCTTTTATTTTTAAACGCAGAAACCGGAAGCGGTTTGACACGTCTGTCCGTGCGTGCAGCTTGACGTGCTGCCTGACAGCTGCTGCCTTCCACACTGACTCTGGACCCGGACCGAGCCGAACTGTGTGAGTAAAAAAAAAACGCAAATCCGCCGCGGCGTTTACCGGCTGCATGCCGCCGCACGACCGCACCGCCGCACCGTGCGTGACCGGAGAGAAACGCGTTGTCAGGGGGAGAATACACGGGACGTGTCGGGGAGGCGGGAGAGGAAACGGCCGATGTTTGTGAGGCCTGTAACAGTTTGATCTGCACGGACGGGCTCATTTATTATTATCATTATTATTATTATTGTATATGATATGAAGACATGCAGTGTTACATATTATATTTACGATGTTAATGCACTTTAAAGCTCCTAATATATATAATATACAGATGTGACAGCTTCAGGTGGAGCAGTTATTTATTCATGTTCATGTCAGATGATTCAGGAATGGAAAGTGTAGCGTTGAGGTCTGTAAAGAGGAACCAGAGCTCGTCTGCTTTCCTGTTTCCTCCACGCCTACCTGTGAGGACACCTGTGAGGTGTGTGTGTGTGAGCGTGACGTCACACACACACCTCACAGGTGTCCATCAGGAGTTTCATCGACTCTCTTAGGTGTTTTCCTGCGTTTTGAGTTTTCGTCTTCCACCACTTTATCCGGATTCGGGTCACAGGGGCCACTTCGTCCAGGGGGACCCCAAGGAGACATAGTCCCTCCAGCGTGTCCTGGGTCTTCCCCGTGCCCGGGGAGACGTCCAGGAGGCGTCTTCACGAGACGCCCGAGCCACCTCAGCTGGTTCCTCTCGGTGCGGAGGAGCAGCGGTTCTACTCCGAGCTCCTCGCGGATGGCCGAGCTTCTCACCCTATCTCTAAGGGAGAGCCCAGCCACCCTGTGAAGGAAGCTGATTTCGACCTCTTGTATTCACGATCTCATTCTTTCGGGTCGCTACCCAAAGCTCGTGACCATTGGTGAGGGTAGGAACGTAGATCGACTGGTAAATCGAGAGCTTCACCTTCGTTTTGAGTTTTCTCTTCTGTGAAATCCTGAAACTGAAAGTCGAACACACACACACGAGACAGTGATGATCCGTCTTCCATCTTCATCCACGTCTGCAGGTTATCTCAGCTTACAGTGAAGACCGGAAGTGTAGGGATATTTCAAACCATGTGCACAGACATGTTTTAACACGAGGTGACTCTGAGTGTCCATGTCCCGGCAGCGTTTCCTGTGATGCCCCAGGGCGGGCTGAGCTGCTCGGGGTCGCGATGCCTTACGTGGACCGACAGAATCGCTTCTGCGGCTTCCTGGACATCGAGGAGATCGAGAGCAGCGGCAGGTTCCTGCGCCGATACTTCATCCTGGACACCCAGCAGGGCAGCCTGCTGTGGTACATGGACAACCCACAGGTGAGGCTGTGTGTGTGTGGACATGTGGGCGTACTACTTAAATACTTCGTACCAGCTCTCACGGTGTTTTATTTTGAAGTTCAGGTGACGTGCTTCGTGCGTATCATAGGCTGATTTCCTCCGACACACACATTTCAACATTAACATGCAGGGACTTGACTGACCTTGGTGAAAAAATGTTTCAAGGTGACATCCTCAAACGTCCTGATCTTCTAAAAGTTACAGCAGGTGTGAGCAGGCCATCGAACAGAGGGGAACAGTAACTTTTGTTAGGGACTACTTTCAGCGGTGGATTAATCCACATTTGGCGCTTTAGTGAGCGTTTGTGGCAGCCGGACCAAACCACAGCGACAAAAGTATTTTACTGAAAGTGCGCAGTGAAAAAAGGAAACCGAAGCACAGATCAGGCAGGTGAAGGTGTGAACAGAGTCACAAAGGTTTGGAGGGAAAAGCTCTGAAGAGGAAGTTGTAGGGTTTTTTTTAGGACACGTGAGCGTCACATCGAACACATCGACACAGTTTGTGCCCGACCGAGTAGACAAACAGGAACCAGAAGAGAAAGTGAAAACATTTCGTAGTAGTATCCACAATTCCCACAGTCAGGGGAGTTCCCTAAACACAGCTGTCAGCTGACACGTTTTATTATCCTGAATCACGCCAGAAGTTATATTTGTCTTCTCCTGAGAGCGGAGCGGCTCTGAAACCAGCTTCAGACCAGCGTTAATGATGAAGCTGTGCATGTTTTATACAGACTGCTTTATTATGTTTTCAGCTTCCTCTCTCAGATCTCGTTGAGGTGACTTTACCGTACTTTATTTCACATCATGCATCAGATCCAGTCCGCTGTCTTTCACAGACTCTTTCAGTGATTCTGTTTTTTACTGTAGGATTCATCTTTGAGACGCGTGATGTCGCTCGTCCTCTGGGCTCAAAAATGATCTCGCCTTGGTTGGTTGCAGGTTTTTTGAAACATAAAGTATAAATCATATAAATCCATTCTTCGGTCTGACTTCAGTCCAACACGTTACTGTTCATGAAAGGTTCTAAATCCGGAGCATTCGCTGGAAGTCGGTTTGCCGTTGGGTGGCGGTCAGCTGATCAGTTTTGTCCCTGTCAGAAGAGACGCTGCAGCTGATGTAAACTCAGCGTGTTCATGTTGTTTGAAATGAGTGAAGCTGTTATGATGCGTTTACATCACACACACGACTTCCGTCTGTCTGTCATGCTAAACCCAGGCTTCCCACAGGTGCTTGAATTCCTTGAAAATGCTTGAATTTCAATTCAGTGTTTTCAAGGTTGTGAAAATGCTTGAAATTTCGCAATTAGTTAAAAATCAAAACAGTCAATCTACCACCATATGAAATAATGCTAATTAGACCCATATTATTATGCCATACAGTGGCACCGCTGCGCTTCCCATGACCATCATGGCAAACACAACTAGTAGGCTACCTATTTAAAGGTGCTGGAAAAATGGAAAAACTGGTGCTTGAAGGTGCTTGAAAAGTGCTTGAATTTGTTCATGAAAAAGGTGTGGGAACCCTGGACATAAACTGCTGCTGTAACTGTGAAACTTTCTGTTTCTCTGTTCAGAATCTGCCTAAAGGTACCGAGAACGTGGGCTCTCTCAAGCTCACCTACATCTCCAAGGTGAGTCCAACATGTGATGATGGGACGGATCACGCGTGCTCCGCTGCACCACCCTCCATCACCGCCTCTCTCTCTCTCTCTGTCGTTCAGGTCAGTGATGCCACCAAACTCAGACCAAAGGCGGAGTTCTGCTTCGGTAAGTTCATCTTCACCCGCCTCTCCTCCACCTTCATGTACTTTGCTGCAGTGTACCGTGAGATCTGAGCGTGTGGACGAGTCCAGACCTCGACCCCGTCCAACACCGCTGAGCTGAACTGGAGGGTGTCCGTGTACTTTTGGCCACTCAGCCGACCTGCTCTCCTCCACTCTTTCCCCTCCATCTCTTCCCTTCGCTCCCACTCCTTCCTTGTTTCCTTCCTTCCCTCTCTTCCTCTGCCGTGAGCTTTATTTCCTCTCTTTTGTCCCTCGCTGCTTGTTGTTGTTCCTCTGGTGGCCAACAGTAGCTTTCTGTCGCTCAATAGGAGGAAACTGTACAATATCCCTGACCTGACCCGTGTGTGTGTGTGTATTTACATCTGGATGGGATGTTAACACACACACACACACACATCCTCTGCCTCTGGGAAACAAACTGATATTTTTAGCTCAGTTTTCTGCGTGAAGCTCTCCGTCGTCGTTCTTCTTCCTCTCGATGTTTCAAAGTAAGACGAGGCGACACGTTTCTCTGTCCACAGTTATAAACGCAGGAATGAGGAAGTTCTACCTGCAGGCCAACGACCAGCAGGACCTGGTGGAGTGGATCAGCGTCCTCAACAACGCCACCAAGATTACTGTGAGCCTCACACACACACACACACACACACACACACTCACTGATGGATCAATGGGTGACCCTGTTTCTCGTGTTGTCGGAGGCCGCTCGGTCTTCTGCCTCAGGCTGCAGCTGATGGAAAATGACCCATCAGGCCAGAGAGAGTTCAGTTCAGGCTGAGTGTGAGTGGAAATATTATTGAACAGTTTCCACCACGAGCAAACACTCCTTCCTTTGAGAGGCGGAGCCCAGCTGCTCGTGAACATCTGGCCCCAGGAGGAAATGTGTGTTGATGGGGATGGGGACTATTTTCAGCGGTGGATTAATCCACATTTAGTGCTCTAGTGAGTATTTGTGGCAGCAGGAAGGTGTGTGTGTGTGATTTATGACGAGAGCACGCGACACACAGATGATGTTTAAAACCTCTGTGTGGAAGGATGAACTACAGTGGTCCCTCGATTATCGCGGGGGATACGTTCTAAAAATAACCCGCAACAAACGAAATCCGCGAAGTAAGTTTTACAATTATTATACATGTTTTAAGGCCGTAAAACCGCTAACCACACACTGTTATACAGCTTTTTACACGCATTTTGTACAGTACTCCCAAAACAGGACGCAGAACACATGTGCGGTTCTCCCTGATCCAATTTAGGGCGCAGAACACAATGCGCGTTCATACTGTTACAGTACGCAGTAAAAAAAAACAAAAAAAAAAATGCAAAATTACACTGAAAAAAATCCGCGAAACAGCGAGTCCGCGAAAAGTGAACCGCGATATAGCGAGGGACGACTGTAGTTTAAACCTTAAGAAACCTGTGTGTGTGTGTGTGTGTGTGTGTGTGTGTGTGTGTGTGTGTGTGTGTGTGTGTGTGTGTGTGTGTGTGTGTGTGTGTGTGTGTGTGTGTGTTGTTGTTGTTGTTGTTTTTAGGTGCCAAAGCCCGGCGAAGGCCACGCCGCCCATGCAGAGACTCCACAGGAAGCACTCGGAGCCACGAAACAAGTCTCCTACAAGACCGAAATCATTGGAGGAGTCCCCATCATCACCGCTACACAGGTAACACACACACACACACACACACACACACTGTTAAGTGTGTTGTATTAGCAGCTGTCAGCAGGTCCCGTCCTGTCTGTGATGGTATGCAGCCTCCAACACGCGACCCAACACGCATCGACACAGACGAGTGACGGCTGGTTTGAGTTTTATGACTGGAAGACGTTTCGAATATGAAGACGAAGAAGAAGACACACACACATCTGTGTACACACCTAGCAGGTACTGACAATGAAGAAGATCCCTGCTTCTGCAAATGACCCCCACCCACACACACACATGGACGCTCGTGTTGGAGTCAAGACCAAACACCAGAAGTGTATCGAGACCGAGTCGAGACCAAGACGTTGAGGGGTTGAGACCGAGAGCAGACAGTCTGTAGCATCCTGGAGCAGCTCTTTGAAGAAAACAGGTTTTATTAAAAGATTCGTCTGACGTCTCCTCGCAGACAACAAACAAATAAATCAGAGGGACGTCCTGAAGTTCTGGTCGTCCTCTTCGTCTGAGACCGAGACGGGACCGTGGCCTTCAGATCTGGAGAGCTACATCACTGCCTTACAATAAGAATAATTATTCATAGAGTTCTTTTCATGACATTCAGAGACACTTAGTAGAAGTTCAAATCATCGACACGATGAAAACATACAGAAGACGTCAGTAAGTTAAAGGCAGCTCTAACAGAGAGGTGGAGGCAGGAGGTCTGCATCAGAGGAGCAGAGTGTGGTGGTGGTGGAGGACTCTGAGTTTAGGGAGTCGGTCTGGAGGAGCAGATGGAGGTGTGGATCAACGTTTCAGCTGCAGTGACGGACGGAGATGTGGCCAGCATGTTGTTTCCTGAATATCACGTGTTTGTTTGTTTTTTAGGAGCAGGGGGAGGGGCAGAACGGGGCGGAGCGTGGAGGTCTGAAGCGGGGTCAGAACCAGCTGCCCTACTTCCTGTCCAGAGGAGCGCAGGACCAGGCCGTCATCAAAGCTGGATACTGTGTCAAACAGGGAGCTGTGGTGAGAGCACGCACACACACACACACACACACACACACACGCACGCACGCACGCACGCACGCACGCACGCACGCACGCACGCACGCACGCACACACACTGACCTGTAACCAACGCTTTGATGTTCTCTGCTCCTCTTCCTCAGATGAAGAACTGGAAGAGGAGGTACTTCATCCTGGATGAAAACGCTGTCAGCTACTTCAAATCTGACCTGGTGAGTCAACTGCCCGCCCGGCTAACAGACTGAGCTAACATGAGCTAACAGCAGCTAACAGACTGAGATAACATGAGCTAACAGCAGCTAACAGACTGAGCTAACATGAGCTAACAGCAGCTAACAGACTGAGCTAACATGAGCTAACAGCAGCTAACAGACTGAGCTAACATGAGCTAACAGCAGCTACAGCTGTCAGCAGTTTACTTCACTGTCCATCATAAACTCTGTAAATCACAGAGAGTTGAGGCGGAGCAGCCGGAGGACATCAGAGGGAAAACCAGAAAACATTTCCTCCATAAAATATGATCCAGTTTCACCAGAATCAGTGAAATAGTTGGTGTGTGTGTGTGTGTGTGTGTGTGTGTGTGTGTGTGTGTGTGTGTGTGTGTGTGTGTGTGTGGCTTGTTTTGCCCTCAGTCAGGCGTGTGTGTCTCTACACGCAGTGGCATGTGTCCTGAATACCTCCTCATACGATCCACGTGTGGACAGATTAGTCCTAACCACAGCCCGTCTGTGCAAATACACGGACACACCCAGTGTGTGTGTGTGTGTGTGTGTGTGTGTGTGTGTGTGTGTGTGTGTTGTTAGGTATTAAAGACATGCAGAGTGACGTGTTCAGCGTAACTGTTGAAAAATGTCTCGGATCATTTCAAGTAAACGAGACAAAGTTTCTGTGAGTTCACGAGGAAACGTTTTCAGCGCCAAAGTTAACGTGTCATCTTCTCTGCTCTGTGATCGGATCGTCTCCTCCACCTCAGATTTCTGTCCACGGGCTTTTTTTTCTTCCACACAGTTTCTGTCACATCTTTGTTCAGATGACTCATCCAAGAAAGTTTCATGTTTACCTCAGTTCAACGGGAACTTTGCTTCTGGAGTTTGTCAGTGTTATAAAACACTTCAGTATCACTAAACGGGGAGGTTTGTGCAGCTTCAGTTGACGTGTACACAATATTTAGAATATTTTCACTGCTGTACGTCGCTGTCAGACAGGAAGCAGCCACGAAAACAGTAATTTCACCTCGTGGACACGTTAATCGTCGGTCTGCTGCGGCTTCAGTCTGAACTAACACGTTGAAAGTCAGACGATATCGAGGTTCTGTGAGATCGGATGTTTCTGTCAATGAAGCCGCCTGACATCAGGATGAAGGAGGGAAATATTCAAATTATAGCATGCACTTTGATTTTTTTAGGTTTTTAGGTTTAGAAGCGCTCTAAGGTGAAACTCACATGGAGGATGTCAGGAACATGAAATGCAGTCTAACACACCAAACTTCCTTAAACAGCCTGTCGGCTGTGATGAGTCAGTGACAGCAGAGGAGTGCCCGGGTCAAATCTGTGGTGTGGTAAGCTCGGCATGTGAGGAACGTTAATAACAGGTACAGTGCGAGTCTAAGACGAGGCGAGGCATCTCCAGATGTTGGAGTCTCTGCACCTCGTGGACAGAGCTGACCTTCCTTCACCAGACTTTTTGTTCTGGAGGAAGAGACGCAGGTTCAGAGTATTTTAAAGGTTTCCTCTCTTCCTCCTCGCAGGAGAGGGAGGCGCTGAAAGTCATCCCGCTGAAGGAGGTTCACAAAGTTCAGGAGTGCAAACAGAGGTCGGTGAGCTCTCTCGTCACGCTTGCGTGGATTCACGCCCGTCACATCGCAGCTGATCTAACGTTGTCTCTGTATTCTGCAGTGAGCTGATGATGAGGGACAACCTGTTCGAAATGGTCACCAGCTCCAGAACCTTCTACATCCAGGTAACGAGCACGGACAGGACTGCTGTGATTCTGTCGCACGAACTTGTATTTAAGTTAAAGATGTGAAACATACAACAGCCACCTCGAACTTTTACCATGTCAGGAGCATCACGTCATGTGATGTTGGAACATGGGACGAGTTGATGTATGAGCTGTTTTTAGATCAGGTTAATGTAGCATTTCCATTTTAGCCCCTTTAAAATGTTTTTGAGACACGGCTGACGTCCGTCCGGTGATCAGTAAAGTCTCTCTCTCTCTGTGTGTCAGGCGGACAGTCCAGAGGACATGCACAGCTGGATTAAGGCCATCTCTGGGGCGATCGTGGCTCAGCGCGGCCCCGGACGCTCGGCTAACACTGTGAGTGTATTAATGTTGTATCAACGTTGTATTAATGTTGTATTAAACACTCACAGACTTCCAGTATGTTTGGTAATAGAGGTTTTTTGATGCTTGGTATCGATCCTGAACTAAGAGTTTAAAAAAACAGCAGCACACATCAGGATGTGAGGAACAGATCATGTTGAGATGATCAGTGAAGTTTAACCAGGTGAGGCGGCTCCACCGTGTGGCAGAGAGAGTTACTGCAGCCAAAAAACGAGGTTTAAAAACATGAAACTTTTCAATTATTTAGTTTTATTTCCAGTTTTCACGCGTTTCATGATCGTTTTCATTGACGTAAAGAATCTTTCAGATCTCGTTTGTATCCAGTCGTTCAGTTACTGGAGATTTGTTATGATCAGTAGATTAATATTATTATTATTCATTTTTAGCAGAGCTTCACAAACTGATCATGATGGTGTTAAAATGTGTTCTCCTTCTACTCCACACACACACACACACCTGATGAAAAAAAAGGGAATAAGACTAAAAATTAATTAAACGAGCGAGTGTGTGTGTGTGTGTGTGTGTGTGTGTGTGTGTGTGTGTGTGTGTGTGTGTGTGTGTGTGTGTGTGTGTGTGTGTCGCTGTAACTGAGCTGTGCTGTAAACTGTTTTCAGATCCGTCAGGCCAGACGGCTGTCCAGCCCTTGTATACAGAGGTATACACCGTTCTGCAGTGGTGAATGCAGCACGTATGTGACCACATGCCCCCCCTCCCCAAAACCCCTCCACCTCCACCTCCATCACCCCCCGCCCCCCGTTCACCCCCCGCCCTGCACACTACAGGAGTTCTCTGCCTGAGCGCTGTAGCGTTCGTCCATCCTGAAGCTTCACAGCCGGAGCGTGTTGTAAACACTTTAAGTTTCCACCTGCATCAACAGATCAGTCGGAACGAAATCTCTGACAGCAAACGCCGTCTCCTCTCGTCTCTACGTCCACCAAACCTTCTGGTTTGATTCCTGCCTGTAGCCTGAAGGGTTTCACACCATTCACAGTCTGAGTTATTAAATATGTGATGAAAACATAAATCCATAAAAACATGGAACGGGAAAATTTGAGCCTGGATTTAACCGGCGTTCACGTCTCTGCTCCGGAAATATATGCGAATGATTTAAGGAGATGCTGTCTCATTTGCATACGGCAGAGTTTGATGCAGGTGGAAACGCGACTAAAAGGTGACGAGTCAAGGTCATTTGACCTTTGACCTCAGTCCAGATGCTGATGATCAGCTGTCTCAACTCGTCCCACCGAGGCTTCACCGTCCTCTCGTTGATTCAGATTAACACTCCGCTCCATCAACATCTCGGCTTCAGATCAAAGCTCCGTCCGTCCACCCGCCCGTCCGTCGGGTCGAACCTCACACGCCCCTTCATTCTCCTGACGTCACGTCCTCCCTGTGTTCTCTCCATGTTGTGTCATTACTCACGTCTTAATAACATTTGCAGCGTTCCTGACGCCCCGCCCAGCTGGACAAACTCATCACGAGCTTTTTTTTCTTTTCCCCCGCTAACCCTCTGTCATGTTGTCTCTCTGTTTTTCTGCCTGTGTGTGTGTGTGTGTGTGTGTGTGTGTGTGTGTGTGTGTGTGTGTGTGTGTTGCGTGTGTGCGTCTGCTTTTCAGAGAGTGAGGTGTGACAGTGACGTACTAACCTTCCCCAAATGAGCCCCGCTGCTGCCTACTTCCTGCCCCTCCCACCGCTGCCTCATCGTCCAATCACCAAGCCCCACTGCCTCCTCCGCTTCCTTAGCAACCGCTGTTCGATCCTGCCCCGCTCCTTGGCAACTGCAGCATCACTCGCTCGTACGTGTCGCTTGTAACTGCATGAAGCCTGTGTGCCATTCGTGTCTTTGGATGGGTGTCTGTGACCTCGTGACCTCAGTGACATCAGACAGATGTGTCAGGAAACATCTGTGCAAAGGTTTGAAGTCTCTTCAATAATAATCCAACCACAGAGCTTCAGATTTGTTGAGTGGCTTCAACTGACGTCATTTTCTTCATCTGTGCTCAAAATTTAGATTCTCATTGACCAATGAAAAGACATTTTGTATGTAGTATGGACAGGAGGAGGACAGCTTCGGATAAATGATGTTTTAAGGTTTGATTCAAGCACCTTGAATCAGGATTACCTCTCAGTACTTTTAGTTCTGGGTTCATTTCGTGAGCTAGTTTCTGAATTTCTATTGGACAGCGACAGCTGCTCAAACGTCACATGACCTGAAACACAGCCGTACCGTCTTAGCGGGTCGGATCCAGTTTGCTGTGAGTCAAACTGAGCAGCTCCTGGTGGACGTGCATCATCAACTCGTGTCGTGTCGTGTCCTGATCTGTCTGTTAATCAACTAACACAAAATGTCTGCTGAACTTCAACCCATAAAAAGACATGCATGCTGTTTGACTGTCCAGCACGTCACCTGCAACATTCAGCAACAAAATGTTTCCTTGATCACCAGCAAACAGAACGTCTCGACGGGCGCCGCTGACAAAACCAAAACGTCATTTTTGAGGAAATCATAAAACACGTAGACAGAACGATCACCAGCGCTCGCTCTGTCGAACTTAAAGGTCAACTTTGATATTTATCAGCCAGTCATGGAGACAAATCTGTCGTCTAAAGGTGACAGACTCGGTTTAATCTGACTCTACGAGTCTGACAACATTCAGGAAATGTTCCTGCAGAGTTTTAAAACAGCAGCCGGACTCACAGGTCTCACAGAGAGTCGTGTCATTGTGACGTCTTTCCATTGTTTCGGCTCTGCTTTAATTCACAGAGTGACATGAAGTAAACTGATGTTTCACGTGAAACCTCGTAGTTAAAAACGAGTTTACTGGTGAACAAGCTGACGTTGAAGTTCCACATCAGACGCTTGTGTCTGACTCCGTGTCCATCCATCATCCATTCACGAGTCATCGCTGCGTTCATCCATCCATCCTTCACAAACACCTCTCTCCTCTCTCACTTCCTCTCCTCCCTCCGTCTCTCTCTCCAGGAGCGCAGTGACCACTCCTCTCCCTCCCCAACATCCTCCTCCACCTTCTACTACCCCTTTGATGAGGAACGCCCGCAATCCTCCTCCGGTACCGCCTCAGCGGGCCCTGAGCCTCACGCTGGACACCCACAACCAAGACAACTTCCTGGGCCTGCTCCCGTGGAGGCTGAGCGGCGTCCAGTCGGTGATGATGCCCCTCCCGTCGGCGCGCTCCCGCCTGTCGCTGCAGGAGACGGTGCAGTCTTCGAAGTAACCGAGGACGACGGTGGCCACGGGTCGCCGTGGAAACGGCGCAGCAAAATCGCCGAGCTGGGATTGGTCGGCAGCGGTGGCGGGGAGGAGCTGAATAGTCGCACCACTGAAAATTCTGACATTCAGATGACCCTGATTTGACGACGAACACGATGATGATTGACAATCTTTTACACACACACACACACACACACACACTTCTACATGTGCTGAGAAAACTACCTGACAACTGATAATCCTTCTGCAAAACTTCCTGGGACCATCCATTGTATGTGTGTGTGCACATCGGACCTTCTTCTTCCTCTGCTGTCGTTTCTGTCACTTTCGTCTTCCCGGATCTTCTTTACAAAGAATCGATGCTGACAAACAGAAACCACGCGAAGAACAGAACAAACATCTCAAGTTGTAACGTGAAGTTTTGTTTCAGTAGCACAAGAACCCAAAGCCCGCTCAGCGCACCGTGACGCTCGGCTTTCATGACTCATGTAAGAAAACAAAAGGTTTGCAGTCGTGGTTTTTCTACAGATGTCAGAAAAAACTGGAAGCGTCAGTCCTCTGACTAATCCAGCTTCTCCGTTTATTTTTTAAGACAATCGTGTTAGAAACTCTTTAATCTTTTCGTCTCCAGTTAAAAACGTCTTTAAAGCTCCAAAGTCCAGATTCACTGAAGTTCATTTTCATCTTAGTAACCAGCACAAATGTGCTGACATCAAGTGAATTCAAAAATAATCTGTGCATAGAGTCACATTTATGTAACGTTGACACTTTTTTTTTACCAAGCCAGAAAAACGAAAATGCATCAGTGTCATGTTATAACAAGATACCTTCACATTATCACGACACGTGGACGCCTAACAACGTAAAAACATCGTTATGACAGGAAACTTTTCACGTTACCGTGACATACAAACACGCGATGGAGCAAGGAAAGTCTCTTTTTACAACAGGTGTACGTTTGTCTGTCGTAGTAACGTGAAAAACATTTTTAACGTAAACTGTTCACGTTATCGATCGTATCTAATTTTATGAAGGTCTGCTGGCCGAGCATGGGTGGAGTGGACGGTACAAATGTCTGTTGACAGCAGCGTCTGTTGCATTAGGATTTATTTCATAAACGAACATTAAAACATCAGCATAGAGTATAATAATCAGAACGCCATGAGCAAAAACAGACGACAGCGTTATCCCGTTACAGTGAGTGAAACATTTATGAATCAATGAATCTTTCAACTGAAGCAAAAAAAAACATTTTTACCAAAGCGGTGAGATCAGACTTTGATCGATGACGTCGTTCTCTTCTGCAGCGTCGACGATCATCCGCTCACCAGCTGAACGCCCCTCGCCTCCTGCACTGTACATTCAGGTCGCCCTTCCTTTGTGACTCCATCGCACGTCGATGAATTTGTTTTAATGTTTTTAGTTTAAAGACGCGACACCAAACTCATGTTTTGTCATCGGTGGAGACTCTGGTTGTGGGGTTTTTTTTTTTCTGTTTCTGATGTGCGTTTAGTTTTAACGATTTTATTATTTACAGTGATGAGATATGAAAAAAATCTACATATATATGTTGTTTACTGACTTTTCTAAACACGTGTGCATGATTGCATGCACACAGACGTCCCCCCCTCCCTCACTGCTGTTGTCCCCTGTCAAACATAAGCTGGGTAAAGTGCCTGCATTGTTCTTTCTAAAGACTTGATGATGAAAAAGATGTTTTGACCCTTTTTAGCGTGTTAACTTGATTCTAAGAACATGTGCTCCGTTTATTAAAGATATTTGGAAAATAACGTTTCACATGTTCGGAGAAAAGTTTCTTATTGTCAATAAATCACGTGAAGATTTTTCATGCGGGCTCAGCCGCCTGTCAACAGCTTGATAACGTTTTTAGCAAATTACTCAAACGGGAGGAAATAGAGAATTTATCAGGGTCTATTTTCAGCGGTGGATTAATACACATCTGGTGATCGAGGTGGAGGAGTGATATGTGGAAAGATTGTGGACAACAGTACCAAAGTTGGCTCTCCCAGAGTTTTTCATTTGTGATCCTCAGCAACAGTAAAACTACTGAAGCGCTGTTTGTCAAACTGTGTTACGTGTACCTCCCTGTGGGTACGTGACTAGGGATGGGAATTGATCCGATTTTTACGATTCCGATTCCAGTATCGATTCTGCTTAACGATTCGATTCTTTATCGATTCTGCTTAACGATTCGATTCTTTATCGATTCTGTTTAACGATTCGATTCTTTATCGATTCTGCTTAGCGGTTCGATTCTTTATCGATTCTGCTTAACGATTCGATTCTTTATCGATTCTGCTTAACGATTCGATTCTTTATCGATTCTGCTTAACGATTCGATTCTTCATCGATTCTGCTTAACGATTCGATTCTTCATCGATTCTGCTTAACGATTCGATTCTTTATCGATTCTGCTTAACGATTCGATTCTTTATCGATTCTGCTTAACGATTCGATTCTTTATCGATTCTGCTTAACGGTTCGATTCTTTATCGATTCTGCTTAACGGTTTGATTCTTTATCGATTCTGCGTAACGGTTCGATTCTTTATCGATTCTGCTTAACGGTTCGATTCTTTATCGATTCTGCTTAGCGATTCGATTCTTTATCGATTCTGCTTAGCGATTCGATTCTTTATCGATTCTGCTTAACGATTCGATTCTTTATCGATTCTGCTTAACGATTCGATTCTTTATCGATTCTGCTTAGCGATTCGATTCTTTATCGATTCTGCTTAACGATTCGATTCTTTATCGATTCTGCTTAACGATTCGATTCTTTATCGATTCTGCTTAACGATTCGATTCTTCATCGATTCTGCTTAACGATTCGATTCTTCATCGATTCTGCTTAACGATTCGATTCTTTATCGATTCTGCTTAACGATTCGATTCTTTATCGATTCTGCTTAACGGTTCGATTCTTTATCGATTCTGCTTAACGGTTTGATTCTTTATCGATTCTGCGTAACGGTTCGATTCTTTATCGATTCTGCTTAACGGTTCGATTCTTTATCGATTCTGCTTAGCGATTCGATTCTTTATCGATTCTGCTTAGCGATTCGATTCTTTATCGATTCTGCTTAACGGTTCGATTCTTTATCGATTCTGCTTAGCGATTCGATTCTTTATCGATTCTGCTTAGCGATTCGATTCTTTATCGATTCTGCGTAACGGTTCGATTCTTTATCGATTCTGCTTAACGGTTCGATTCTTTATCGATTCTGCTTAACGGTTCGATTCTTTATCGATTCTGCTTAACGGTTCGATTCTTTATCGATTCTGCTTAACGGTTCGATTCTTTATCGATTCTGCTTAACGATTCGATTCTTCATCGATTCTCATTTGGGGGGAAAAAGGAGAACAAACAGTTTGATCAGCATCAACTTTGTTTAGTTGGAATATCACGACCTTACAAAACCAAGAGCGAGGTCAAAAGAGGCCACAGCCTGGATAATAGTAACGATGTGTAACTACCTTCCGTAAAAAACACGACATTCATTTAAAAATATTGCATGTTGTGTTCGCAAATGTTTCTGCATCTTGGTCGTGTTCCCCCCCGACGCTGTTATCTCCACTTGGCAATGTTTGCAAGTCGCCCTGTTGACGTCTGTTTTGGTGAAACGCAGCCAAACTTTGGAGCGTTTGAACTGAGTGGGTGACATTGTCACTACCGATGCACTGCACGTGAGAAACTTGTGTAAGTTCCGTGGCGTAATTTGTCGTGCTTGCTGTTATCGAGCGTGCGTAACTTCATGCGGAAGTTACGTGACGTAATTCGTGTTTTCTGGAATCGATAAGAGAATCGTTAGATAAACTGCCAAACCATTCCATGGACCTATACGTGATCTCCCTGTAGTCATACAAATTAATTAATTAATTTAAAAAACGTAATTAAAAAATCTAACGCCATCGTGGCTCCAGTGATAGACAGTAGTTTAAAGGTGATGTATGTGTAATTCGCTGCCACTTCAAGTCTCACCTCAAAACAAAAGTTTTATGGCTCTGGAGGCTAACTGAATAAAACTCACTAAAATGTCTTTGTTAGACTTTTTCAACATTCACCAGCATCGGTTTGGTCGAAATAAACTCACAGAGTTAGAAGTGAAGGTATTCAGGAAACAACTCGGGGGACAAATGTGTCCATCGGATTGTGTCTGAACACTTTAACATCGTAACTTCGTTCAGAGGAAACAAGATAAATCTGACCATGAACGTTTTGTTAGTCGGTTCCAACAATCACCAGCTCTGCTTTGGTCGAAATAAATCCTCGGCTCACTGACGTAGCCGAGACAAAGTCGCTCTCCGTGTACAATAACAGGAAAGCAGTCTGACTCCGCTGTATCTTTTCATAGCAAATAGTTGTTTAGCTGCTAAAATAATGTTTGCAATCTCACACATATCATCTTTCAATCCTTCAGTGAGGAGCAGATCTGCGTCTGTCCACTAGGCATCACTATTCCCTGCTGTGAATCCACCCTGCACATATTTCAGGCGGGTTTGTGCTCTGATTTACGGCCCCGTTCACCACGCCATTCCTCAGCGGGTGGAGGCTCTCCAAATAAACTCTGCTGAGGCGTTTGTCGGTCATCGGGTCATGATTTCTGGACGACGACTGCAGAGCGTCAGTCCCACGACAGCGTACCATGCTGCAGTCACATCCCAGACCTCGAGGAGTTGCGTAAGATGAACATCACAGAGGCAGATTAACTTTCATCTGCATGCTCAGTGCATGTTGGATAGAAACTCTGAACACTGAAGTTAAATTTTACACTTCCTCTGCAGCTTTTATCGGGACAGGACGGAGATGCTTTGTATGTTTCCATCATTAATCACTTGAGTTCCACCTGACTGCATGCCCCTCGGGTGGGACAATGAATCACGGTGCACGGCATCATCTCTGTTGGCATGCTGCACGTTTGGCCACGTCCCAATCGGTGATCTCAAAGCCTGTCCTGTTAGGTATAAAACACAGAAGGTGGCGAGCCAAGCTCATCCATTTCCTGTGAGAAACAAATGAACCATGACCTGAAAGTGTGCTAACACGTCACATAGTAACTTGTTATGGTTCTTTTTTGTTGTGATAGTAACTCAAGCAATCAGTTATTTAATTACAAATAAGCAGCATCATTTCACTGCCTTTGCCTTTTCCTGTTTCTTTAAATTGCAGAAGTAACTAAACGTTGAAATTTAAGTAACGCTGCAACGTAATAAGTTACTTTCAAAAGTAACATGACCCAACACCAACCAATCACAATCAAGCTCTCCCGGTTTCAGAGTCCTCTTAACGTGCATGTCGCTTCACTGTCATTGACGTAAAGCTGCTAAAGCTGAATTCATTCGTGTGCGTCGATGTCTGCGCATGCATCCAAACACTTTTCTTCATTACGTAACATCAGTTCTCCTCCAGCTCTGTTAACAGCACGATTTGCAAATCAGGTTCCGTTTATCTGGAGCGCCGACGCCTTAAAGAGAAACTCCCCTAACCGACCCTCAGTTATTTATTCCTGAGGGCCAAACGTGGAGCCCATGACGTCCCGTCCAGATGTTTCCAGCAGCTAGTTCGATATCTCGGTAAACATCAGGCGTTTGGAGTCAAAGAGCCTCTTTTTGAAATCTGTTGTACGATCATACAGAAATAAATGTTTCAAACCAACATAAATTTACAACCCGCTGGTTCCACTGCAAGAACGAGAACAGTTTCTTCAAAAAAAAACAAGTTCACGAGCCAAGAACTCCCGATGAGGCACTAAAAGTGACTTTTTCATGTTCTGTAACAATTTATCTTTCTCAAACGACACATTCATTGTTTTCCGAATCTATTAGAGGCATAAAGAGGCAGAGGTTCACTTCAGGTCGGCCCGGTCTGCTCAGCCAAAGACGAGCTCGATCCAGAAACCACACAGAACCACGATGAGTGGCTCGTTTGGAGCGGTTGGTTTCGGTCGCTCTCTTTCAGATGGAGAAACACCAGCCGACTCGTAGTTCAAGGTGCCACGAGACCTCACAGCAAGAAGGTTCCTGGTTCGAACCCCGGCTGGGGCCCTTTCTGTGTGGAGTTTGCATGTTCTCCCTGTGTGTGTGTGTGTGTGTGTGTGTGTGTGTGTGTGTGTGTGTGTGTGTGTGTGTGTGGGTTCTCTACAGTCCAAAAACATGGACCTTACTCTAAATTGGCCGTAGGTGTGAATGCCCTAGAGTCCTGTGATGTACCTGTCCAGGTTGTACCCAGCTTTTCACCTTGTCAGCCGGGATAGGCTCCAGCCCGACCGTGACCCTGATGAGGATAAGAGGTTACAGAATTCTCGGGGTCTTCGGGGCTCTGAATTATGACGCTGACATTAAACTGAATAACATGTCCCGGCAGCACCTGTCCCATCGCACAGGTTGTGCCCCAGACTTCTAGTCAGCTCGTCCAGATCTGTTGAACGTCACACACTCCTGCAGAAAGCTGCTCTCTCTTCCCCTGTTACACAATCTCCCTGTGATTTACATTCAGCTGGAGTGCAGGGCTGAGCTCTCATCTGTCTAATGAAGCCACTGTAAGACAAATGTGTGCGAGGGAGGAGCTGGCTCGGGTTCAGATTTTAAATGGGCCTCATGCTCACGGACTTCAGAGGAAAGCACCATGTGTTCCTTCAGAGGAACAGGCAGAGAGCAGCCAGTGCTGCCCGTTTGGGATTTAAGAAGAAGCCAGTAAGAACACACGAGCAAAACTGTGGCCCAAAGCCCGATACGTCACAGCTAAAGCTGCTTTATTTGAGTGAAATCTGATCCGCTAATCCCTGCTGATGTTTCTGTACCTCACCTCAGGTACAGGCTTCACTTCTCCTCCAAAGAAGTCAGTGTGGCTTCAAGGTTTTAGACTTTACTCTGCCTGAAGAGTGCGCAGCTGCTCAGAGAGCATCCTCATCATGACTTCTTCATCTTCATCATCCAACACCCTGGACAAGTAGCAACCGATGAACCTAAATGTCCTCTCCGGAGAGAACATGCAAACTCCACAAAGAAAGGTTTCTGTGTTTGGGATTCAAACACTGAGCTGTGGCTCGAGTAACGCATCCAAACTCTGCGCACACTTTAGAAAGTTTAAGTCAGACCTGAAGAGGCGACATGGACCAGAAACGGTTGGAGCATCACTGGCCTCATACCTGGTCCAGGCCAGGTCGGGTTCATGTGTTTGACAGAGAACCAGGAGAATGTTTTCTACCGAGGTTTAAGATTTCGAAACCACTGCGGTTTCCATTTGGACCGGTACCCACAGAGAGAAGAACCGTTTCTGGTTCTGTTCATCTGTGTTGTCCCGATTAGACTGTCTGATCGGAAAACGTCAGATTCGTCATTGTTTGTCTTGATTTCAACCAAAGTCAGAATCAGCCAATATCTGAAACCACACACACACACACACACACACACACACACACACACACACACACACACACACACACACACACACACACACACACACTTGGATGGCTGGGAGGAGGCCTGAGTCATCCGAGAGACAAACACACATATACAAACACATTCAGACGTACACGGCGCACTGTGGCCGCAGCTGTGTGTGTTAACACATGCCAACTCTGACTTTGTTGTTCTCTCTTTTTCACGCTCTGTCTTTCTCCAACTCAGACACGCACATGCATTAATCAAAACGATATTGCTGACTGACTCAAGTTGAGTGGAATTAGATTGATATTTCACACACACACACACACACACACACACACACACACACACACACACACTAACACACACACACACACACACACACACACACACACACACACACACACTCCGTTTCCAGGAAAAGCCGAGCAGAGCGTTTGAACGGCCTCCAGTGGACTTCACATCATAAACAGGAATGATGAGCTGTCCAACCGGCTCTGGTGGAGCCGAGCAGACCAGGCGGAGGACACGCCCACCATTTATTACAGTTTGTATCAGCTCAGCGATTCACTTCATGCGCATGACTCACCGTAAACATTTTAAAAATCATGTTTCCAAGGTGAAGAAATTTAAGCACATTCATACGCAGAGTTCAGCAGCAGAACTCGAACTTAATGAACGTGGTTAAGAGACACGACACGCTGAATAATTGCGATTAACAACATTAAACTGTGTGAAACAATAAACGTTCTGTTGCTGTTACACTGCAGCGTCACATTATGTCCGTTTCCCTCCGGTGCATTTATTATTATTATTATTATCGTATAACAGAGTTCAATCATGTTTCAAGGCCTTGGCTCTGTTAAATTGTTCCTTACGATGCTGGCAGACCTTCAGAAAGTTAGTTGTAGCTCTTCAAGGGCCAACTGAACCTTTTTTTGTAACTCATTCAAGACCTCTTGACCTACTTCAGTGAACATTAGCACCCTGGAAATCCTTCAATGACCACTGGAACACTGCATCTTCCTTATTTAAAAAGGGGCCATTAGTTGCCATTCAGGATCCATGGAACCTCTTCAATGATCACCTAAAGACCCTTGCAACCTGTAAATAGAACGTTAGTACCCATTCAAGGAACCCCATACTCCATCGAACTTCACTGATGCATCAAGTATCATTGGAACTTCTTGAAAGATCGATGGAGCTAGTGGAGCCTCTTTAACGGGCAGCCACTGCAAGAATCCATGGAACTCTTTCCAGTGTACCTGGAGGTCCTTGAAGGATCCCTTGAAACCATCACAGTCCCATCACAGACACCTAGAGCCTTGAAAGGAAACATGGATCACATGCAAGCCCTATCTGAGTGGATTCAAGGGTCTCTGCAAGGTCTCCAGGGATCACTGGAACTCCTTCAAGGACCATTTGAATACCCTCAAAGACCCTGGTTTGGGACCCAATAAAAGAACCATGAAAATCTCTCAAGGACCTTGAGAAACTATAAGGAACACACACACATCTTCCTCTTTATCCAGTGTTCAGCTCACTCCGACCCTCTCGAGTACGTCTCTATAGTGATGAGGGTGGCAACGGCAACACACACAAACAGAGAGGCAGAAAGATGGATGACAATCCGCCCGTTGTGTTCAGAGCGTGCAGGGCGATCGAATCATCCGACAGGACGTTTATGAAAGCCAAACTAATGTTCTGAAAGACCTCCAGAGGCCGAGCTGCTCCTCACATCAAACCATACTGAGGTTTGTTTGAATGACGTGTAACATGCTTTAAAGACGTGTTCTTGTTTCTGGTATTGAAAACATGTGCAGAGTCTGTAAAAAGCAGAAAGATAGCATGGAGTCGAACTGTTCACATGGAGTTGCATAATTCTTTGTTAACCCCAGAGTTTTGCTCAATGCTTACCACAAATGACCAATGTTCAAAAGCTTGAATTGGAAATAAACATGCATGGAGTTGAAAACACTCAGTTACCAGGCAGCCAACAAAGATTCCAGGGAGTTATGTGTAGCAGTCAGGAAATAGCGCCGCACACAACCTGTGAAAAAAAACAGTGACATCCATCTTTATTCTTATCAGGGTCGTGAGGGACTGGAGCCGATCCCAGCTGGCTCAGCTCAACCGAGCCGCAATGTACACCCTGGACAAGTCGGCAATTCATCACAGGGCCGACACACAGAGAGAAACAACCACTCATGCTTACATTAACACTTACAGCCAGTCACCGGTTATCCGTCTTTGGACTGTGGGAGGAAGCCGGAGTACCCGGAGAGAACATGCAGACTCCGCACAGAAACGCCCCAGCTTCTTGCTGTGCTGCCCTGTTAATCAGCAAAGTTCTGACTCCTTTATTCCCTGGAGCTCCCTCCATCGTTCACGGTCCTTGAACATGTTGAACTGTCCCCCAAGGTAAGATCATCCAGGTCGTCCAAGTTCATCACCTGCCTGGAGGAGTCCACATCAGAGCAACCTTTGGATGGGATGGTTCCTGATCAGTGATCCTGGCAGAAACTTTGTTTAAGCCTAAATCATAAATTTGCAGATACTCCCACACCTGGTCATCTGCATGTCTTTGGACTACCACAGAAAATCACCAGAAGAGAACCCATGAAGAACGTGCAAACTGCACACAGAAAGGTTCAATCCCAGAACCTTCTCGTGAGCTGACGGTACTAAACACCGCTCCACCGTGCTTTTTATGGGGTGTTAATGACTGGCGCTGTGTTTTTACATGGCAGCATGCAGTGACGCATGTCGGGTTGCAACTTGAAGATGTTTTGTTTCCTCTCAGAGGAAAACTCTTTAAGAGTTGAGTTGTTCTTTACTGGACAGTTGGTACTGGAAACAAAAGGTTAGAGGGGTGTGTGGCATGCCTGAAGAGAAAACAAGAAACAATTCATAAAGACACTAAAAACACTTTTTGTCTCACTTTCACTCACTGGCTCTTTATCGCTCAGATGTATATGTCAACACATTTCTTGTGTGAAACAAACACACATCCTTTGGGGATCAGACTCTGGGTGGATTTCTTTGGCATCCTTCAGCAATAACTCAAAAAAACTCAGCAGCCGCTGACAAACACAACAGCCAGCAGCCGGACGGGAAGGAAATGAGCCCAGCGGTGGCTGTACAGTCGTATCACGCAGTGTGGAGGGATGACTGTGGAGCCGATTGTTCGTTAATTATGTGCAAATATTTACCAACCAGACTAGAAACAGAGAGCTGAGTGAAAAGGACTTAAATATAAAAGATATTTCAAGTGTCTCCTAGAGTCTGCAGGATTCATTGCACCCTACAAAGCTTGAACGTGAAGTTGCATAAAGCTTTGTGTTCAGAAAAACATTTTCAGGGTAGTTCCTGTCATAATACAGCACATGTGAGCTCAGAGCACCGGGGGAGTGTTAGAGTTTGTGCCACAGGCATTCATCAGCTAGTGTCGTGCCAGAACCGGAGCTGTCAAGAGTGTATGAACCCCAGCTTCACTGCTGCATGCAGTCACCACAGGCTAGTTGATGATGATCCGAGTGTCTCTCAGTAACATTGTTAAAGGTTGTAATGTCTCAGTTTTAATCACTGTTTGCAGTTTCAGGGAGACAAATGACTTCAGCTCTGTCGGAGAAGAGATTCCCTGAAAGTTAAATGACAATCACATGATGTCACATGATGTCACATGATGTCACATGATGTCACATGATGTCATAGATACCATGACATGGAGCGTTTGGCGTCAGAACAGAGCTTTCACATCATGCTGCCGATGCTGCGACGACTCGCTGTGAAAGAAACTCGTGGACGAACCTTTCATTTCGAACGATTCACTTCAGTAAAACGAAGTCATCAAACTGTGTGTTTGTGAGTTGCTGTGAACATTGTTATGATGTCAGTGAATATGTATCAACACAGCTCAGGATTACCGCAGGTGAACACCTTAAAAATAGTTTGTTATGTTGTGTACTCACATTTCTTTCCACTCATGTTCAAACCAGAGGAATCTGTCACGGCATCATATCCTGTTTACCTGCTATAGTTATATAGTTATTACTGCAACTCGCTCCTGTCCGGCTGCTGCAGCGCGACTGGTTTTCAACCAACCCAAAAGGACACACGTCACCCCACTCTTCAGCGACCTGCACTGGCTGCCTGTAGCTGCCAGAGTTAAACACAAAGCTCTGACGCTAGCCCACAAAACCACCTCAGGATCTGCCCCTGTCTATCTCAGCGTCTTACTAAAGGCTCACGTCCCGACCAGGGCGTTACGCTCCGCTCATTCAAACCGTCTAGTTGTACCCTCGCCTCTCGCAAAGCGACGTCACTCTAAACTCTTCTCTGTGGTCGTCCCCAAATGGTGGAATGACCGACCAACGGCTGCAAGAACTGCAACATCCCTTTCTACCTTTAAACAACTTGTAGAAACCTTTCTCTGTCCAGAATGCTTCCCTGCCTAAAACTAACAAAACTAACAACTACTCTGTGTCAGCTCATGTCCTCCTCTGTAAGTCGCTTTGGATAAAAGCGTCTGCTAAATGTAATGTAATGTAATAACTAACGTCAGAGTAAAAGGGAAGGACGTCAGCAGATATGATTCAATGTAACATGGATATAGTTTTAACATTATGTCATCTGTGAGCAGGATTTCTGTCTGAACAGATGGTTTCACTCATAACAATCACAGCTGAGTGTGGACACTGGATTTATATTCATATTTTGGCAGTCAAATGTTGGCACTAATCATTTCTGCTAAGTTCACAATAGCCATACTCAAACCGAGACAACAGTAACCCGTTGAAGTCCACAGCGTGCTACATGTTCAGATAAAAATTAAAATATAAAGATGATTCATAATTAATCCACTTTAAAGCAAACTGGCGTTTTCTTATGACGTCTGTAGAGGTGTGGCTCAGAAAATGTGACGAGGGTTCAAAAGAAACGGGTCTTAAAACTGAGCTGAACTTCTCGCTCAGTGCATTGAATTGTTGCACAGCAGCTCTCACTGACTGGACAAGGAAGGACGTAGGCTGACCGTATATGTTACTCATTCAGTGAAATGAAATCAGGTGTACAGGTGAGCAGCAGGAGTCAGTGACGTCAGCTGGCTGCTGTCAGACTGACAGTGTCTGCAGGGAGGAGAGAGATGTTCTCCTCTGACATGAAGTGAGGGACAGAGATTCTGGTTCAGTAATTGTGCAGGTACTTTCCACTCTGATACATAACACACACACACACACACACACACACACACACACACACACACACACACACACACCCTCCTTCCATCTGACAGACGTCACACACGCCCCCACCAATCGCCTCCCGTGTTTATCCTGCAGCTTTTATAAACCGGGACAGCGGCTCCACTGCGCCTCAGTGTGTGAGCCGGTACCGGTGTCCTGACCTGCAGCAAACTTGAAGTCTTCCAAAGTTCAACTCAGAGTTTCACTTTTCAACTTAAAGTCCAGATCCAAGTTTCTTTTCGGACTGCTCCATCATGCGTCTCCGGTTCGTCCTCTGCGTAATGCTCGTCTGCCCGTGCCTGCTCGCCGAGGCGCGGATAGCCAAACGCTTCGCCATCGGCTGCCCGGAGAAGTGCGACAAGTCTCAGTGCGCGCCCATCCCCGCCGACTGTTTGGCCGGGGACGTGCTGGACCGCTGCGACTGCTGCCCGGTGTGCGCGTCCGGAGAGGGCGAGCAGTGCGGTGGCACCGGAGACCGGGAATGCGCAGAGGGGATGGTGTGCGTGGTGACCGACGGCGTGGAGGTGTCTGCCACGGTCAGGCGGAGGGGCAAGGCCGGCGTGTGCGCGTGTACAAGCTCCGAGCCGGTGTGCGGCAGCGACGGCGTCTCGTACCGGAACATCTGCGAGCTGAAGCGCGTCAGCAACCGGGCGATGAAGCTGCAGCAGCCGCCGGTGATTTTCATCCAGAGGGGAGCTTGCGGGAAAGGTGAGTGTGTGTGTGTGTGCGTGCGCATGCGTGTGTTTTTGGACGTAAACTTGGATGACCTCAGCAGCAGCTCACACACTGAATGAACCATGAGCCTGTGTCACCATGACAACCTGCTGAAGGATCCTCAGCATGTTCAGACAATCCAGCAAAGTTTGAGTTTAACAACAAACTGACCAATGAGGATGCAGATTTAGGATGAAGGGACAAATCAGGGTCATGGATGCATGCAGGAGTTCCTCTAACGGCCACTAGATGTCCCTCTAATAAACGTGTGTCTGCATTGAAGTGAATGGAAAAACTTCAACAACAATCGAGAAACAACAGAGACCAAAACTGTTTTTTGTACCAGGCTGTAAACATGTTTATCTCTGCTGTGAAACATGGGGACTTATGGAGACTGACTCACTTCTGGAGCCAGCCTCAAGTGGACGTTAGAGGAACTGCAGCTTTTACTCTCAGCGTCTCTCAGTCGAGCTGCTGCTTGTAACAAACTGTGAATATATTGAAGTGACAGGTCACAGGTGATGCTCGATTTACATTTTTATTTTGAATATTTTCAGCATCTCTGAGCGTCGCGCTCTCTGCGTCTCAGTCTGCTCACACTGCGGCAAAGTCTAAAAATGGGTTGTTTTCCACCTCTCTCTCTGACCCACACACACACACACACACACACACACACACACACACACACACACACTTTGTTATCTTTACAAGGTCATAATGTCTTGAAATTAGACCAGGATGTCCTGAGTGCCTGCCCTGTGCTACAAAAACAAACAGCGTTCCCCGATGAGGGTGTGTGTGAGAGTAATGAAAGCATATTAAGGAATGACACACACACACACACACGCACACACACACACACTTTGTGAAGCTGCAGCTGTGAACACACAGATTCGCTGAGTGCAGTTTTTATTCTGACGCTGAAGGAGTTCATCCAGGTCACTGTCTTTCTTCTTCTTCTCCTCATCCTCTTTCCTCATTTCCTCTCCTCCTCATGCATCCTTCTCCTTCATCCATCCTTTACTCCTCACTTCTCCTCCTCATGCATCCTTCTCCTTCATCCATCCTTTACTCCTCACTTCTCCTCCTCATGCATCCTTCTCCTTCATCCATCCTTTACTCCTCACTTCTCCTCCTCATGCATCCTTCTCCTTCATCCATCCTTTACTCCTCACTTCTCCTCCTCATGCATCCTTCTCCTTCATCCATCCTTTACTCCTCACTTCTCCTCCTCTCCACACATGGATGGAGCGATGGATGAAGTTTGGGGCGTCTGTCTGAGGATTTGAACTTTTTTTTAGCTGAGGATAAGGAATCTGGAAGATGTCAGCCACACACACACACACACACACACACACACACACACACACACACACACGTGTTACAGTAAGTCCTCTGTCATGATTCATCTCTTGGATCTGATTGGTTGATTGTGTAACTTCCTGCAGAGACACATATGTAGGTCAGTCACTTCATTTTACCCTCGGTCTGAAATGTTTTTCTCTTTATCATTTTTCATTGATCTTTGGTTTTTTTCGGCTTCCTGTGCAGACCTGCGAGCGCTCTTTTGTCCGATTGACAGGCTTGGATACAGCGTCAACAAAACACGGTTGCACGGTGACTCAACTCTTTCAGGAACTGAAGGAATTTTTTCCCAGTTCGGGCTCGTCCTGCGAGTAATGAGATTTCACATAATGTGCAAAGTAGGGCATCATTTGATTTTTTAAGGGGGCAGGGCTTCGGCCTCAGTGAGGGTCACTCGGTGCAACTAAATGATGATTTTAGTTCATGCTGCAAATGTATAATATTTAAAGATTATTCAACAATAATATTGTTTTTAGAGCTGGAACCTCAAGATTATTTGGGAATGCAGATCTGTTTGTAACTGGGTCTGGGGCTTGGTTAGCTAGATGGAAACCCAGGGTTGAGGGTTGGACTGGGAGCTGGGAAGAGTGAGGATCCAGGGCAGCGAATCAAGGCTGACTAGACAAGACCAGGGCCTGGAGACAGGGGCTAAAACCACAGAGAGAGAGAGCGAGAGAGACAGGGTTAGATGAGGGGAAAAAACAGGAGATTCACTGAAAATGCATGAAAGAAAAGTGTGTAACAGAGGCTGCTGACGGTGGCTGAGTATTTGTAGAGGTCTTGATTATAGATGAGGTGCACCTGGTGACTCCAGCACACCTGTCTCCACTTACACAGTCAGACACAGTCAGGAAGCGGCAGGTTAGTGAGACACGCGGCGAAAACGCAGACCCCTGTGTTTTAAACTTTAAACCACGTCACACAGCAGGAGGGTGTGTGTGTGTGTGTGTGTGTGTCGGTGACATGCCAATGATTGAAATGTACCTGTCAGTGTGTGTTTGACCTCTGACCTCAAACACATGCAGTGCTGTTACCGACACCCGCAGCGCGCTCGTGGTGTTTCTCCGTTCGTCTGACTGGCTCCATTCAGTTCACTTCAAAGCTGCAGCAGCTGGCTCACCACTAATCCTCCAGCCAAACACCGAGCCAGCCAAAAACACATAAACATATCAGTGTCTTCCAGACGGTCTGCGGCACCTGTGCTCGAAGCGAACGCTCAGCTGCTCGAGTCGGAAACTGACTACAGCAGCACCGCTAGGAGGTCCTCAGAAAGTCAGTGTGCAGTGGAGGTGAAGACTCGAGTCAGACTTCAGGATTAGAGTCACAGTCAGACGTCCTCAGACTTCATTTGACATGTTGATACCAAAAAGCACAGCAGGCTTAAAGTGTCCCTTAACTCATCCCAGAAGATCGAAGCGAGGGGGTTTCAACTTACAAACGAGCGGTGACGTGAGAGAAGAAAGATGCTGCAGCAAAGCTGGACTGAAACCAAATCAGAGGTCATGTAAGGTGACGGTTACACACGGACATTCACAAGTTTGTCCAAAAAACAGCGTCCTAACTTCTTCCTGCTTATCTCTGCGCATCGTTTGAGGCTCTGAGTCATTTCCTTTGTTTTCGAAGCATCAGTGGGAGCAGACAGCCTGCAGCTGCTCTCTGATATACAGATCATATACTGATGTCCACATCTGGACTCGGTTTAACACAGCAGCTACAGTTTGGGTCGCATCACTCCGCCCTGCCCCACGCGCATTACCATGCTTTAGATGAAACGCATGAGTTAGCGACATTTAGACGTTGATCTGCCAGGATGCGTGATGCAGTTCACTGACGTCGTGTTTCGTTCCTTCAGGTCAGCAGAACCCCGACAGTCTTCGTTACAAGTACAACTTCATCGCTGACGTGGTGGAGAAGATTGCACCTGCTGTGGTTCATATTGAACTGTACCGCAAGTAAGTTACCCCGAACCAACAACCAGAGAAAAAACACGTTTGTCCACGTTTGCAGTCTAAAATTTAACACCCCTGCAGTAAAGTGCTCCTGTAGTTTGTTAAAGCAATGTTGCATTCATCCGGAGTCGGATCGCGGTGGCAGAAGGTTTAGCAGATCTACCAGATATACAAGCAACTCATTCCAGCTCCTCCTGCGTGATCCTGAGGCGTACCCAGGCTAGATGGGCTTTGTAGTACCTCTAGCGGGCTCTGGGTCTGCCCTGAGGTCTCCTCCCACTTAGACATGCCCCTAACACCGACAAAGGAAGGTGATCAGTTTCCGGAAACCACCTTAGCTGGCTCCAGACGTCCAAGCTCTAACCTGCAGAGGAAACTCCGCTTGTGTCCGTGATCTCATTTTTAAGTCAGTCCGGCACAACGTCTACATTACTGCAGAGGCTGCACTCCATTTTCCAGTCACTCGTGTAAACCCTGAGACACTCGGCCTCCTTCTCACGTGATGGAGTTGGATAGGTGTCCTCATGTTGCTCAAGTCTCTTCGTCTTTCTGCTCAGGATGATTTTTTCTAAGCGGGAGGTGGCTGTAGCCAGCGGCTCCGGGTTTGTTGTGTCGGAGGACGGACTCATTGTCACCAACGCCCATGTGGTAGCCAACAAGCACCGAGTAAAGGTACGCAAAGCAGATGTACAGCCGCCCACTTCATTTTTCTATCATGGTTTGAAGTTAATATGAAAAAAGACGAGTCAGGGGAAAGAGGCTGAGCAGGCTGATCTTTTCTTTTTTCCTTCAGGTGGAGCTGAAGAGCGGAGCCACTTACGACGCCAAGATCAAAGATGTGGACGAGAAGGCCGACATCGCTCTGATCGAGATCGACACTCCGGTGAGCAGCGTGTGAGAGAGAGGGATGGAGAGATGACGAGACGCTTCTCGTTCAGTTTTCTGCAGATCCAGATCGATTTCAAAAAGTCTGGATGGCAGAAAAAAACACATGAAATGTGATTCTATCGAAATCTAATCGGATTTCTACAGACGTGTTTGGAGCACTGATCCCCTCGTGACGTTTCTGCTGATTCTTTAAAGTCTGCAGAGGTTTTCACTCGTGTGTTACCACATGTGAGTGATGGAGGTCCTTCTTTTGTCCCAGAGCGGCTCGGCTGCAGCGCACGTTTCTCTGAAAGTCGACAAAACTGATAAATCCACGTTTTGTACGGTATCATCACGTCGCGACTGTGGCTGTCAAATCTGCTCCAAAATGACGTTTGAATATTCGCTCTAAAAAAAAAAACACACGTCGAACCATTCAAATATTTAGATTTGTGCATTATGTCGATAACGGGAGGACAAACAAATCCCAGACATAACTACAACATGAAAACATACCTGCACATTACAAAATAAGTAAATTAATGGCCTTCACCGTTTTTGCCGTCTACTGACCAAAATCTAAAGTATTTCCAAACAGGCTGAACTCTCTGCTGCCGAGTTGAGCTCTGAACTTTCTGCCGTCTGTGTCTTTCAGCAGCGAGTGACGCTCCTGTGACCGTCCCTGACCCGTCATGCAGTCAAGCAGCCGCACCGCATATTATAATATTCTAATATATATTTGAATTTAGAATATTGGTTGACAGCCCGGGTCATGACTGATCTGATTGTGGAGAAACTCTGGGATGATGATGCACTTCTTCCTCTGTCCTTTTTTTCTTCTCTGTCAGACGTGTGTTTACGTCTCCTCTCCTCTTTTTTCATTTTCCAAAACACATTCAGGTTTTTATTCGTTATTTTGGGAACACGAACGTTTCCTGAGCGTTCCCCAAACGGAGCGCCTGGTTTTATTTTTAGCTCGGTGGGATCTTTGAGGCGAGGCACCTGGGTGAAATAATATCGTGGATGTCTGTGCAGCAGGTCAGGAGACGTGTTGGCGCGGGGATGACGGGTTCAGTCCAGGAAGTGAAGAGGGTTTCCACAAAGTTTGTGCAATGGAAAAGCATTTTTAGCATAAGAAGGTCGATGTGTCTCATTTTTGTGCAGACTTGAGTCGGAGCAACATCCTGCACGAGGTCAGACACTTAAAGGGGAATGTCGTCAGATTCTCTCAGAGCCAATTTACATATTCATATACATTCATGCACAGCCTCTTTGTGACTGAATGGAGCTAGTTAAAGTCGTGCATCTATAAATAGGCTGAGCCAGAGAGAGAGAGAGAGAGAACGGGTAATATATTAAGGAAAGTGAAGATAAAGTGATGAAGTCCAGCTGTGCTTATGAAAGCAGACAGGATGGATTATGCAACTCTGATCTGGATTCTGTTTCATAATATTAAAAACAAAAGATCTGAGAAAGTCTTTTAATAAAGATATTATATCAGGTCATTAGAATAAAGTGGAATGCAGGTTTTTTATCCTTAACTGCAAAAATAAATAAATGAAACCCTGAAGCTGTGAAGAACAGGATATGTCTATGATAATATTTAAGTCTTTGCCCCCTCCAGCCTGTCAGCGGGCGGGTTCAGACCTGTTAATGCCATCACAGAGCACAAACATCCTTCCTGCCATCTGGAACTGAAATCAGCAGAAAGCATGTTTCTTTTTTTTTTCACAAACATGCCGAAGAAAAGAAACACGAGCACTCATCGAGCTTTTCCCCAAAACAAACTTACAATGTGATGCTTGACGGGCAGGATGAGAACAGTACACAGACAAACATGCAGCCGACACTCTGACACTGCAGGATGTGAGTTCATGTTCGGCCGGTCAGACAGAGGCGATGCTGCTTTTTCCTCTGCATGTTGGGGCGGCGGCGGTCGGGTGTAACCGGAGCTTCGGGGGACGATGAAGCTGAGCAGGAATCCACTCAGCACTTGTGGTTGTGGCTCACACGCACGCAAAACCAAGACGCAACTGTGTGTCCACACAAATGACTTACAGCCCTCAACACACACACACACACACACGAAAAAGCTTCCACATGTAAAGTTCACCGACGCTGTTTTCTCTCCCGGAGAGGAGAGGAGAGGAGAGAGGTTCTGAAGAAGCTTCACACGCTTCTCAGTAAAGATGTGCAGATGATGTGGTCGGACGTGTAGCTGCACGTTCAGGACAGATAATCTTCATGAGAGTCGGAGCCGAGCGGAAAGATCTTTCCTCTCCTGTGTCGCTGAGCTCACAGTTCAGGCAGCCCGACTAACAAACGTAGCTAACAGCAGCTACAGCTGGCAGCAGTTTGCTTCACTGTTTCTTTAATCGTTACCTGTTCACCTGTGTTGTCTCTGGACTGTCTCTCCAGAGGCAGGTGTCCTGCTCTGAGCGTGTGCAGACAGGATCCTGACTCATCCAGTCGAGCCTCGCAGCGATGCTCCACCTTTAATCCAGCGTCGATTATTTTCCATGGCACGTGTCCAAGAGCCGCTGATGCTCACAGCCCGAGACGTCTGCAGGCCACTGGCAGCATCTGATCCATACTGTCATTTACTGTAACTACTGCTGCTACTGCAGACATCGCTCAGAGAGAAGCAGCTCAGCTGGAGTGACGCAGAGAGAGATCTTTTAAAATATGATGAAGATCTGGAGAAAGTTATGAAAGAGAAAGAGTGTCGGCTCGGGTCTGGTTGTTTAAGCAGATAACTGTCTGGAGTGAGAGACAAGAAGAAAAGATGGGGGAAAGACAACATTTCATTTTATATTGACCGCTCATTGGAACAGCAGGAGTGAGCCGCCCTTTATTATTTACACCTCTGCTCTTCATGCAAACGGTTGGAGCAATATTAGCATTCATGTGAAGTCGTGCTTCTGCATGGTCGGCCCTTTTCCAAGCTCTGTCCCAGGAATCAGACCTGCTCTAAACCATAGATTGTATAAAACCTGGACGTAGTCTCCGTCACGTCCCTCGCAGGTTTCTAAAGGAGCCGTCGTGAAGCTCAGCGTGGAGGCTCTGGTCTCCTCCATCTTTGCAGTCCTAATCGGCAAAGAGGTGGAGCTGAGGCGGGCTGAATGATGAGTGCTCAAACAAACCCACCTGTCAATCAAAGCGTCCACACGATTAATTCTGCATACCTTAATATAACTTGATCTATTGTTAATATAAAACGTGATTACAGCAGCTTCATATCGTGACAATGCAGCAGAGTGAAGATCCCTGTTACATAAACACAAACCGGATGCTACATGTAGCATGCTGACTGTAAGCAGGATCCTGGACCTGGAGGGAGATAATGAGAAGCAGAGGATGATGGGAAGGTTTGTTCCCTCCCGTGTTGCCGTCTCTTAAATCAGCCCCTCGGCTTTGTAATCTCCCCGTGGACAAAGTGCTGTCGTCCTGAAAAACCACAGAGTGACAAACGTTTTCCTGACGGGCAGAGCTCAGCCAGCACGGTGGCTTCAGATGATCCGAGTTGTGGTTTTGGTTCAGTCCGGGCGGACAGAGGAGCTTTATGCTGAACGGACGGGAAGCTCTGATAGAAGAGCTGAATGAATCCGTTCATGACCGGCTTTGTATGAGTTATGTATGTGGGGAATGACCTCATTAAAAAACTAATGTCCCATTATTACATAACCACGTTCCAACCCTCACCTGTGGTCATGAGCTCTGGGTAGTGACCACATACGAGCGGCTGGCTCAGAATCTCGGGCTCGAAGCGGAGCCACTGCTCCTTCACGTCGAAAGGAGACAGCTGAGGTGGTTCGGCCATCTGATTGGGACGCACCTCGCTTTGGAGGTGTTCAGGGTACGTCTAACTGAGAGGAGACCCAGAACCAGCTGGAGGGACTACATAGCCCATCTAGCCTGAGAACGCCTCGGGATCCTCCAGGAGGAGCTGGGAATGTTAATGTGGCTAATTACAGGATGATGATTTCCTGCTGTTAGGAAACACAGAGCGTCGTTTGTTTATTGCTGCTGCTAAGAGGAAGAGAACGGATGGATGGTTGCTCCTTTAGTTTAGTTAGTCTCTGTGTGAAAGGGACAAAGTTTAAACTTTGTGTCCAAGTTCCTTGACTTTGCACTATGGGAAGAAACCTCAAACCTAACAAAGCATGGCTGCAGACCACGTCCACCCTTTGATGAAAGTGTTCCCTGAAGCTAACATGGTTCACCAATGGTTTGAGGAACCAGTTCAAGGTGTTGACTCGGCCTCCAGATCTCAATCCATTCGATCATCTGATGGGGTCCACCTCCAAACTTCCAGGACTTGACCTACCTTCAGAGGTCTGAGGAGTCCTCGACGGGTCTGCCCGTGTTTCAAACATGATTCATTTCACTCGTGGTGGTGAAGGGTTAACAGAGAGAGGCTGCGCTTTAATCTCCAACTCTGGCTCCACATTTTATTTTGCTTTGTCATACGCCGTGACTCACCGAGACCACAGGACACACACTTTCTCTCTCACACACACACACACACACTTACAAGGGCCAAAGTGTTGGTTGTGTACAGATGTGTCGAGCATACCTGTGGTTTTTGTCTTCATCACTCCACAGCTGCCCTGAGATTTAACATCTGCCTGCATCTGTTTCTCTGCTTATTTTCACGTGCCACTCCATCCTCCTCCTCACCTCGTTCCTCCTTTCTTCTCTTAGCGAACACAAAGCGGGTCAGGGCGTTCAGGAAAACGAGAAGCACTCACGCACTTGGCGGACAGACAAACTGACGCCCGACATTCCCCAGTCGGGTCGTAACATCACGTCTGCTTTGTGTCTCATCCTGGGCTGAAGTAGGTTAGTGGGACGACGTGAAGCCGCCACGACTGCTGAGGGTCAAAGACGTTTGAATAAACTGCTAACTGGGCTGTGTAAACTCAGCCACAGCAGAACCAGGCGAGGGTTCTCCTCCATGGGATGTACTAGTGTACTAATAAACTGTTGAAATACATAATAACAACACGCTGCTGTAAACCGTCTGTAGGTGGACGATCCAAATAAAGAAACATGTCTGACTAAAGCAGCTAAAATGTCCTTTCACATAATCAAAACTGCTCAAACTTTTCACAGCCAAAGGATTTCTGTCTCATGTCATGTGTGTTTATCTTGTAAACACACAGTAAACACGGTGTGTGTTTGTGTCTGTTGGCTTAGAGCAGGGGTGCCCAACCAGTCGATCGCGGTCTACCAGTCGATCGCAGGCGGAGTTTCAGTCGATCGCAGGCGGAGTTTCAGTCGATCGCAGGCGGAGTTTCAGTCGATCGCGAATGACAAAAAAAAAAAAAAAAAAAAAAAAAAACTTGTTCACACACACAGCACACTAATAAAACCATCGTTCATGAGTGACCAGAATATATTTTCATATTAATAACATTAAGAAATATATAAGTAATTCTTAAATATATAGATAATTCTGAATCCTATTCTGTTGCATGCTGGGTATGGTTTGCCATAGTTGCTAGGTTGTAACTAGGGACTCTAAAGCGCGAAGAAGCTGAGAAGACAATGGCGGAAACCAAAAAATCTAAAAATTATCACTTTCATCCTGAGTGGGAAGAAGATTACTTTTTTGTTTTTTCGAATTCAAAGCCAGTGTGTTTGATCTGTAATGCTACCGTGGCCATTCCAAAGAAGGGAAATTTGGAGCGACATTTCATGACAGTTCACAAGAGCTATGCTAAAGACTTCCCGGCGAACTCAGCTATACGAACTGAAAAGGTAAACAACCTGAGGAGACAGCTAGCCGCAAAGCAGGCAGTGTTTACGCAACCCGGGAAAAAGAGTAAAACTGCCACGATAGCGTCTTACCGTGTGAGTCGTGTTCTGGCAAAGCACAAGAAATGTTTTAAAGACGGCGAAGTTTTCAAAGAAGCCTTTGTAGAGGCCGCAGATGCACTTTTTGCTGACTTCAAGAACAAGAAGGAGATCATGTCGGCTATTCAAGAAACCCAGCTATCCAGGAACACCATTACAAGGCGGTGCGAGACCATGTCAGAGGACATTGAACGACAGCTTAGAAATGACATTGAGAGCTGTCTTTGTTTTTCGCTGCAATTTGACGAATCAACTGATGCTGTGGATGTGGCGCAGTTATGTGTTTTCATTCGGATGGTTTTTCATGACATGACGGCAAAAGAAGAGCTTCTGACAATTTTGCCTTTGAAAGGGCACACAAGAGGGTCGGATGTTTTTGACACGTTTATGGAGTTTGTCAGTAAGTCGCATTTACCCCTCTTCAAGCTTACGTCAATCACAACTGATGGGGCTCCATCTATGGTCGGGCATACTGCTGGGTTCGTTGCTTTGTGCAAGCAGTCGGAATCTTTCCCTGATTTTTTAAACTATCACTGTATCATTCACCAACAAGGGCTGTGCGGGAAGATTTTGAACATGAAGGACGTCATGGACATAGCTATAAAAATCGCGTGCTCTTTTCGGGCCAGGAGTTTACAGAGGCGCTTATTCCGTGCCCAGCTCGAGGAGGCAGGTGCAGACCACACCGATCTGCTGCTGCACACCGACGTCAGGTGGTTGAGCCGAGGCAAATTTCTCGAAAGATTTTTGGAACTTTTGCCCGAAATTAAAGAGTTCCTGAAGCACACAACTACCCATGCTGCTGCTGCGTATACTCAGCTGGAGGACGGTCAGTGGCTCGCTGATTTGGCTTTTCTCACAGATGTCACCAATAAGATCAATGACTTAAATCTCGAGCTGCAGGGGAAAGGAAAGCACATCGCCAACATGATCAGTTCGGTGAACACCTTTAAAACGAAGTTGCGCCTGCTGTTACGCAGGTTGCAACAGTGTGACGTCAGGAACTTTCCGCACTTGGAGGCTGAGCTCCGCCGTGAGGGCAAAGACAGTGTGGAACTTGCTCGTTATGAGCAACAGATCCAAAACATTCTTTTGGAGTTTGAGCGCCGGTTTACTGACTTTGCGTCCATCGAGCCTGTTGCTCAGTTTCTGTGCTTTCCATTTGGTGAAAATGTTGATGTGGATTGCATTGCGCCCAAAGTAGCCACACTCTTCAGCCTGGACTCCAGTGCTGTCGAGAATGAAATTCTCACACTGCAGAATGACATTGAGATCAAATGCAGAGCAACACCTGGGATAACTGGCGAATTCTGGAACCTGCTGCTGGAAGAGAAGTATCCAAACCTCAGACAATGCGCACTGAATATGACTTCCCTTTTTGGATCAACATATTTGTGTGAGTCTGCCTTTTCACACATGAAAATAATCAAGTCCAAGTACAGAACCACACTGACTGATGACCACCTCGCGGCCTGCTTAAGGCTGGCACTCAACTCCTACTGTCCGGATTACGAGAAGTTAGCTGCCTCCTCCCAGTGCCAGAAGTCCCACTAAGGTAGAAAAGTGTTTATTATTATTATTATTATTATTATTATTATTATTATTATTATTAATATTATTATTATTAATATTATGGTTATTATTAGTCTATTATTATTATTGTTGTTATTATTATTATTATTATTATTAGTAGTAGTAGTAGTAGTAGTAGTATTTTGAATAACATATTAATATCATATCCATACACGTATTTTATCTGTTTTACAGATTCATTGAAATCCAACTGCTGGTTTCCCATTGCCACTCTCCAGTGAAATTTTCATTTTGAAATATTGGACTTCTCCTCCTTCCTCCTTTTGGAGTGTTCTTTTCTGTAGGTGTGTGTGTGTGTGTGTGTGTGTGTGTGGTTGAGAGAGAGAGAGACGATGTGCCTCTGAAGATTATTATTATATACAAATAACTTATGGGAGCATAATGTACAGGTAGTGCAATTAATAAATTAACAGACTGCAAGATACAGATGTGACTAAACTAATATTGAATGAATAAAACATTTTAATTCTTTTCATTTACCTGTATGTGTTCCGTTGGTGGAAGAGAGTTAAATCTTTTACTTAATTCAAAGTTTACCAGCCTAACAATACTACTAATAAAGGTTCTTTGTTCAAAGTATTGTGAAGAAAATAGTCCCTTGATGGGTGTTCATATATAATACTAATAATTATTGATATATCAGTGTCAGTGCAGCATTTTGAAGCTTTAACTACTTTATACTGGTTCATCAATAACAATGCATCAAACTCTAGAATCTGATCCCATGCTTCCTAATCTGTAAAGTAACTGCAGCTATAAACAAATGTATAAAAAGCAATGTGTGTGTGTGTGTGTGTGTGTGTGTGTGTGTGTGTGTGTGTGTGTGTGTGTGTGTGTGTGTGGTTGAGAGAGAGAGAGAGACGATGTGCCTCTGAAGTTCTGTTTTGGACAACCTATTTGTGACATGTTGATCAGCTAATTTTTTGTGCATTTATACTGCCTATTCTCCTCCTGTACAAATAAAAACTCAACTACGTGTCATCTGCGATTGCGGCTCCATGTTTGAATTATTGCCCGGCCCTTGATCTTGACTTGGTAGATCTCGGCATGCCATCAACTTCAAAAGTAGATCTTGGTTAAAAAAAGGTTGGGCACCCCTGGCTTAGAGTAATCATCAGTTGCAGATCAAACAGCAGTCTGCAGCCCGAGAGTCTCCTGGCTTCAGTGAAGTGGAGAGGGATTGATAGAGAGCGACACCCAGCACGTTGTGACACTAATGAAGTTCGATTAAAGTCATTTTGAACAGATTATTACACATAAAAGTCTTTACTGGGCTTCAGTGGCAGTAGCTCGGCTGGAAACTGCAGCAGCTCGGACAGAGAAGCTAATAAATCCGAGATGCAGGCGGAGCTGCGAGAGAGAGTTGTCTTGGATCTCTCCTCTGAGCTGAAACAGTAATGACACATTCGTTTCTTTCTTCGTTCGTATTTGTAACGTATCGCCTCTCTCTGTGCTGCTTTCATCACTGGTGGTGTCTGTTAAAGGTCCATGCATCCATCCATTTTCTGTAACCTGCTGACTGAGTTTGAGAGGCGTCTTTGGACTGTGGGGAAAAGCCTGCAGACCCACAGTCTGGTGCACTTGATGGATGGTGCACTTAATTAACTCAATTGGTGACTCTAAATATTTCCCGTCGTCCAGGGTGCACGGCCAGATAACGTACTAAAGCTACAGCCCACCAGGCTCCACTGACAAAACCAGTAATTTCAGCAGGAAGCAGAAAGTCTGACTGACACGTTTGGTCAGTCCTGATGTAAAACGATGTTTTCTGGTGATTTGCAGCTCAGAGTTTTGGTGAGTTTGGTTTGTGGACGGAGAGGAGCTGACTCAGCTCTCCACAGGAAATCCACGTCTGTCTCCGACAGCTGAGAGAGAATAAACTGCTGTTTACCTCCGTGTGTGTGTCTTCATCCATATTTCTCTCTCTGTGTGTTTGCTGGAGCAGATGAAGTTGCCGGTGCTGCTGCTCGGCCGGTCGGCGGACCTTCGTCCCGGAGAGTTCGTGGTCGCCATCGGCAGCCCGTTCTCCCTCCAGAACACCGTCACCACCGGCATCGTCAGCACCACCCAGAGGGGAGGCAAAGAGCTGGGCCTCCGCAACTCTGACATGGACTACATCCAGACGGACGCCATCATCAACGTGAGTTTCATCTGAGCTGAGCGTGACACGACTGTTAACTGTTAACATGTTTGCACCGATATCGAACACGTGTGTGTACCTGACTCGGTTTAAATAGATTCCAGCGTTTCCTGTTTGGTCCGTCTCCTCCGCATTGATCTTCTGATTGGCTGGAGATTGAAAGTGACGGAGGAGAAACTTCAGTGCGGCATGGTGCATGCAGATGGAGCGTGAGGTCATCTAAGCGGATGGAGACTGATCATCGGAAACCGTTTGATCAAACGTGACTAATTCAGAGATTTTCTTTGTTTTCTTGCAGTACGGCAACTCCGGAGGACCACTAGTCAATCTGGTAAGCATGGTCCTAAAATAAGACGTTCCTTGCTCTGCACCCACCGACCTGAATAGAACTGTTACGCGAATTTTTAAAGATGAAGCCTTGAATAAGGAGGACCGGATTCAAAGCATCAAAGTTGAATTTATTATTGTTGAACAAGAAGGAGCGTTTCACAGTCCAACACACGGAGAAAAGGCTCCTCGAGGAGCTCTAACTGTTGGTTCTTATACATTTTTAAAATGGGCTGTCTCTGACACCTCCTCACTCACAAATGCCTTTTTTTTTTGGTTTTCCGCTCAGTAATGAACATTATGTTTCTTCCTCTAACCTGTCTCTCTTGACCTGAACTATTTTTTTTTTAAATTATCTCTTCCTGCCAGCCTCAGTAAACACAGGCCAGATAAAGGGAGTGGAAGAGAAAACACACACTGACTCTCTATAAGAGTTAAAACATCTGCACCCCAGGAAAATCCAAATTTTTATAACAATAACAGTAATAGTTCATTTTTATCTGAAGTTGAATGTTTTGCAGCCGTGTGCTCGATCGCCCCGAGAGTCCAGTTAATTAGATTTCTTACATCACTTCTCACTATCTTTGAGACTCGGTGTCTTATTACCGGGATCGCATCCATATGTTACGAAACAGAGATATACGTAATCTCATATAAACAATCACCGAGGTCCATAAAGTCCTTATTAGGAAACAGCTGCAGTCCACAGCTGGCTCTGATTGTTGAAGTTTGTTTTCAGCTGTTGTTAACGAAGAACAATGTGGCGTCAGAGCCGCTGTTTAACGAGCTTCATGAGGACGTTTGACTTTTACTGCTGGGCGTTACTGATGGAAAATGAATGTGTGCGTCGTGTCCTGCAGGATGGAGAAGTGATCGGCATCAACACTCTGAAGGTCACTGCAGGAATCTCCTTCGCCATCCCCTCGGACAAGATCAGACAGTTCCTGGCAGAGTCGCACGACAGACAGGCCAAAGGTTCGCAACAGTGTCGCTCTTTATTAGAGTCGATATCAGAGGCAGAGATACAAACACTAACACGCCCCCGGTGCTCTGAGCTCACAGTCCAGGCAGCCCAGCTAACAGACTGAGCTAACATGAGCTAACAGCAGCTAACAGACTGAGCTAACATGGTCTAACAGCAGCTAACACACTGAGCTAACATGAGCTAACAGCAGCTAACGTGAGCTAATATGAGCTAACATGAGCTAAACGCAGCTAACAAACTGAGCTAACATAAGCTAACAGACTGAGCTAACATGAGCTAACAGCAGCTAACAGACTGAGCTAACATGAGCTAACATGAGCTAACAGACTGAGCTAACATGAGCTAACATGAGCTAACAGACTGAGCTAACATGAGCTAACAGACTGAGCTAACATGAGCTAACAGCAGCTAACAGACTGAGCTAACATGAGCTAACATGAGCTAACAGACTGAGCTAACATGAGCTAACAGCAGCTAACAGTCTGAGCTAACATGAGCTAATAGACTGAGCTAACATGAGCTAACAGCAGCTAACAGACTGAGCTAACATGAGCTAACAGCAGCTAACAGACTGAGCTAACATGAGCTAACAGCAGCTAACGTGAGCTAATATGAGCTAAACACAGCTTACAAACTGAGCTAACATGATCTAACAGCAGCTAACAGACTGAGCTAACATGAGCTAACAGCAGCTAACAGACTGAGCTAACATGAGCTAACAGCAGCTAACAAACTGAGCTAACATGAGCTAACAGCAGCTAACAGACTGAGCTAACATGAGCTAACATGAGCTAACAGCAGCTAACACACTGAGCTAACATGAGCTAACAGCAGCTAACAGACTGAGCTAACAGCAGCTAACAGACTGAGCTAACATGAGCTAACAGCAGCTAACACACTGAGCTAACATGAGCTAACAGCAGCTAACAGACTGAGCTAACATGAGCTAACAGCAGCTAACAGACTGAGCTAACATGAGCTAACAGCAGCTAACAAACTGAGCTAACATGAGCTAACAGCAGCTAACAGACTGAGCTAACATGAGCTAACATGAGCTAACAGCAGCTAACACACTGAGCTAACATGAGCTAACAGCAGCTAACAGACTGAGCTAACAGCAGCTAACAGACTGAGCTAACATGAGCTAACAGCAGCTAACAGACTGAGCTAACATGAGCTAACATGAGCTAACAGACTGAGCTAACATGAGCTAACAGCAGCTACAGCTGTCAGCAGTTTACTTCACTGTCCATCATAAACTCTGTAAATCACAGAGAGTTGAGGCGGAGCAGCCGGAGGACGTCAGAGGGAAAACCAGCTGCTCCAGCAGCTCACGGCACACAGGATGGATAAGATGAATCATGTTTCTGCTGCAGTGTCTTATAAATTCAAACAGATATTTAGCTTAACAGAAATGAAAAATAAAATATAAAAACAACCTGTTAGCAGTAAAAATGTGTAATGCAAACTGTATTAGAATCATGTTTTTATTGGTGTCTGTTTCCTCTCCAGTTTAGTTCAGCCTGCAGGTGCCGTAAACTATTTCAGAATATTATGAATATTATTGGGCAGCTTTCTGGCACAGAGGAAGGAGTGAGCTTATGATTGCTTTCCATGTCAGAGAAAATCTGGTATTGTTGTATTTGCATGTGTCAGATGATCAACCTGACGTGAACGTCATGTTTCCTTCGTGTCCTCCAGGTAAAGTGTTCCAGAAGAAGAAATACATCGGCGTCCGAATGATGAGTCTCACTCCGACGTAAGTTCCCGGGTCTGACTGCGTTGTAGCATAACATGACGAGCCTGACGTTCATACGTAACCAGGGTGGTGATCATGTTGGAGATGTGAGCTCAGTTTTAGATATGTGCTCTCAGATGAGGACTTTAAACAGGAATGTAAGTCAGCTGCCTCCAGCTCAGAGTGACGCCCAGGCTGCCGTCCAGGAAACGCCTCAAACATGTCCAGCAGAAATCAACATGTTTACAGTTCAAATTATATTAAAGGTATGCAGAATTAAGAGCGTGCACGCTTTGACTGACACCTCTTGCTTAGCTTCTGTGCTGCTCCTCATGTCTGCTAAGTAAGTGCACATGGTGGCTGAATGATAACAGTGAATAAGAAATCACATCTGTATTGTTTGATACAGTTGGAGTGTCACAATTATACAGAGTAATGCTGCACATGGTGGAATCTTAACATGAGTCACGATGCATCATCCCATCAGGATGGATTAAAATCAGACCTTCAGTACTAAACCTCATGTTTGGCTGCTCTCCTCCTCCTCAGGCTGGCTAAGGAGCTGAAGGAGAGGCAGTCAGACTTCCCAGATGTCACCTCTGGGGCGTATGTGATTGAGGTCATCAGCCAGACTCCGGCTGAGTCGTAAGTGTCTCTCTCATCACTTCTTATTCCCACGTTATTATCTGGTGCTCGCTGCCCAATGTGTCAAATCAACAGGCCGGGTTAGAAGATGTAATTCTGCATGAATCATCTGGATGCGAGTGGAATATTTTTCACTTCTTGCAGTTCACAGTTTGAAGCGGTTTGGTTCCACTCACTCCTGCAGGAAAAAAGACGGTCGGCGTTCACCTGAATAGCAAACCACAGCGTTCCACCTGAAGAAACAGCAGTCTGCTTTCTTGTTGTCTGGTTGGGGTTGTGCAGGATGAGGATGTGATCCTGCTGAAAGGACATTGAGACTTTTCTGCTGTGTGAAGACGGCAGGATATGGAAAGTTCACTTCTGGTTTTAAAGCTGCTGTTTTTGCTTTTGGGGCTGAGGCTGAAAGCTGGCAGTGAATGTTTCCCACTCAGACTGTCCAACTCCAACTCTCCTCTGGCAGGGAGGACAAACTGCTTCAGTCATAGCTGAGTGGAAGTATCTGGAAGTGAAGCTTCTACATTTAATGGATCAAAGCTGCATCGGCCTGAATGTTTCCTGTGATTGTCTGTGATGCTCATAAAGTTCATTCAATTGTGAAATATTTGAACCTTCACTCTTCTTCCTCGCCGACAGAGCCGGCCTGCAGGAGAGCGACGTCATCATCAGCATCAACGGCGAGCAGATCACCTCGGCCAGCGACGTCAGCGCCGCCATAAAGCGGGACGAGTCGCTGCGAACGGTGGTGAGGCGAGGCAACGAGGACATCATCCTCACCATCGTGCCCGAGGAGATCGACCCTTGACGTCTCAGCTGACGACCGAGCATCAACAACTCGACACCAATCCCGAGCTGGCTCTCAACCAATCATGAACACTTTGAAAAACCAAGCAAACCAACAGGTGTGTGTGTGTGTGTGTGTGTGTGTGTGTGTGTGTGTGTGTGTGTGTGTGTGTGTGTGTGTGTGTGTGTGTGTGTGTGTGTGTGTTCCATGGTTTGATGCTCACACACCTTCACAGGTTCGTCTTCGCCGCCCTGGAACTGAAGCTTCATCGCTGTCATCATACGTCTCTTATTATTATTATTAGTTTGTCATCACAGACGCTTTATATCGTACTAACCCGTCTGTCGCTGGTTACTGCAGGTTACCGTAGTTCTGTTTCACTGTGTTTGTTCTTGATGGAATATTTTTTAATAGTTTTTTTTGTCTGTATGTGTTTGATGACAATTTTTCAAAAAAATGAAATAAAATTATTTTCAAAATTGTCTTTTTTAAATTTATTTATCACGGTACAAGTCTTCAGTCAGTCAGCCTGAAGGAGAAACTGAAGTTCTTCCTCTTATCAGGGTTCCCACGGGTGCTTGAATTCCTTGAAAATGCTTGAATTTCAATTCAGTGTTTTCAAGGTTGTGAAAATGCTTGAATTTTTTGTGAAGTGCTTGAAAATGCTTGAAATTTCACAATTAGTTAAAAATCAAAACAGTCAATCTACCACCATATGAAATAATGTTAATTAGACCCATATTATTATGCCATACAGTGGCACCGCTGCGCTTCCCATGACCATCATGGCAAACACAACTAGTAGGCTACCTATTTAAAGGTGCTGGAAAAATGGAAAAACTGGTGCTTAAAGGTGCTTGAATTTGTTCATGAAAAAGGTGTGGGAACCCTGTCTTATCCAGGGTCGGGTCGAGGTGGCTCCTCCTGCCGGATTCCAAGGCGTTCCCAGGCTGGACGGTCCCGGGTCCAGCGGGTTCTGTGTCTTCAAAGGACGGCGCCTGGCAGACATCCTAGTCCTGTCGACAGTCCGCCGTTCATGTCCTGAATGTCCGTGTTCATACGCTTGATTCCTTGAGTTCACATCGCCTGTAGTTTGACTTTAAGACTTTTGGCCTTTGCCAATGCACTCTTTAATTTCCTCTCTCATAATTATGGAGGTCGCTCCTCCTTTATTGATGATACACGTCTGAGTGGGCGAGGGTTACCTGGTGTCTGCGTGGTCTGCCTCTGGCTTCCTGCAGGCCGTGGAGCCGGAGCGTTGCTCCTGTACTTTTGTATTTCTGTAACTTTTCCACTGATGCCACTGCTCTACTCGGCCTTTAGTGTCCCAACAATAATCTCTGTAGATTAATTACTTACATTCCCCAGTTAGAGTGGCTGCTATTTTTGTAGGACGTCCGAAAAAGGATCCTACTCCATGCTCTGCTCAATAGCGCACTTTTACACTACATATGACATTCATTGGCTGCCATGCAAGGTCCAAACTGCTCATCACCTTTTGGGAGCTAACCATTCATACACGAATCGATACTGGGTGACCCGCTCTACCCGCCCCATGTTCTTTGTTATGTTGCTCGTAAACAGTGAATCATTCAGGTAACTAGAGCCAGATACTTTCCTCAGAGTTGGTGGAGACCAAAAACGGCCAAAAGTTTAGAGCTGGTTGTGCTGCCCTCAAGTGGCCAAAAAGACCAAACAGTTGTTGCAGGTTTTAGAGTTTCTAATGATCCATCACAGACAAATAATCACGTCTCTGTTACAGATGATATTTTACTTAGAAACTCGAGCTCCGTTCACAAGGAGACGGAGAAAACAAGTTGAGAAATAACTCCATCATCTCTCAAACATCTTGTTTTCTGCTCTGTGACTCTCGTGTGCTCTCCCTCTGTGCCACGGTACACGCTGAGATACTGACTTCAACACAACATGACACAATCTGTTGGCCTGCAGTGTGTGTGTGTGTGTGTGTGTGTGTGTGTGTGTGTGTGTGTGCAGACTCAGTGGAGCAGAGGCGTTACATAACACACAGGGGTTACTGATGTGTTCATACAGGTCAGCTGATGCTAAAATCGTATCTTGAACTGTTTAACAGAAACTACATGTTGTTGTTGGAAGCTGAAAAATAATTCTACTACATCTGATTTTAAAGAGACAGTCACAGTTCCTAATGCAGACAGAGGCTGCACACTCTGATTTAACATCTTCTGGATCATTACTTCTTCAAAACATAACATGTGCATTGAAATATTCTGCAGAATGTGAACTTTCGCACATTCCAGCACAAATTTACATCTGCTAGTACCTGATTTTTACCTTTCTCCCACAGTCCAAAGAACTGAACCATGACAGGTTAATTGGTGTAAACGTAAGTGTGAATGGTTTGTCTGTATGTGCCCTGTGATAAGCTGGTGCCTTGTCCAGGGTGCAGGCTCCAGTCCCACCGTGACCCTGATGAGGACAAGTGGAAGAATATTTGACCTAATTATACAGTAGGAGAGGTCTAACTACACAAACACAAAATATTTCTACGCCTATTGTGCACACGTGCAAATGTTACTCTTTCTGTGTGTGCACAAAACGTTTTGCACAAAATGTTTCTGCAGATTCACAGACTTGCCGATGACGGGCATCGATTTTCATAAAGTTACACAAACACGTTTGAGCGTTAAGCACTGACGCAAACAGATCATCTTTACAAACATTTACCTTCTATAATATGTAGATTCTGACTGTGATCCAGTTTGCTGAGGAATGTGATGTGTAGAACAGCTCGTGCAGACAGAGGTGGAAATCTCAAAGACATCTTTTCATCACTGAATACCTCCTGTAGTGCAGATAGATGACAGCTACCAGCAGGAGGAGACGAGCAGGGAGCTTTCTTTCTGTTCCAGCCCGGTTGGACGAGCCGTGAATGGAAGCAGTGACCCGGTTTGTCCTGATGGACGCAGCAGATTTTCTCCCAGAACTCCCCTCTGCTGACTCGGTGTCTGCTCTCTGCATGCCTAACAAAACATCCGCACATGATTTTATAATTTGCTTATGTAATGTGTGACCCCGTTTCGTTCGTGATGACTCAGCTCACAGCTGCCAGGCTCAGTCCATCCTGGCATCCACCAGCTCCTCCGTTTCTTTTTATGCCTTTGACGCAGCAGGATTCTCTTCAGATGTCTTCTGCGCTGGACGTCTCCACACATGAAGACTTTCAGTGACCTTGATGCTTCAGCGTTACTGGAAACATCGGCTAAGTCGGTTTTACCTTTTCGGGAAACTCTTAGGCAAACCTCCATAAATCAGCATTGTCAAGAATGTTCTGACTCATATGTTTTGACTCGCTGGAGCCCAAAGATACCAAACTGAAGGCCAGAATATTCGCTTGGCAAATAACAAAATGATTTATTTCTGTTTTTTTGTCATAAATATGAACAGCTGTATGCATCATCCAGATCCCCAGCAGCAGGTGATATCAGAGACTAGTCCAGCAGCGGCTGATATCAGAGACTAGTCCAGCAGCAGCTGATTTTAGCGACTAGTCCAGCAGCTGATATCAGCGACTAGTCCAGCAGCGGCTGATATCAGAGACTAGTCCAGCAGCGGCTGATATCAGAGACTAGTCCAGCAGCGGCTGATATTAGAGACTAGTCCAGCAGCGGCTGATATCAGAGACTAGTCCAGCAGCGGCTGATATCAGAGACTAGTCCAGCAGCGGCTGATATCAGAGACTAGTCCAGCAGCGGCTGATATCAGCGACTAGTCCAGCAGCGGCTGATATCAGCGACTAGTCCAGCAGCGGCTGATATCAGCGACTAGTCCAGCAGCGGCTGATATCAGAGACTAGTCCAGCAGCGGCTGATATCAGAGACTAGTCCAGCAGCGGCTGATATCAGAGACTAGTCCAGCAGCGGCTGATATCAGAGACTAGTCCAGCAGCGGCTGATATCAGCGACTAGTCCAGCAGCGGCTGATATCAGCGACTAGTCCAGCAGCGGCTGATATCAGCGACTAGTCCAGCAGCGGCTGATATCAGCGACTAGTCCAGCAGCGGCTGATATCAGAGACTAGTCCAGCAGCGGCTGATATCAGCGACTAGTCCAGCAGCGGCTGATATCAGCGACTAGTCCAGCAGCGGCTGATATCAGAGACTAGTCCAGCGGCGGCTGATATCAGAGACTAGTCCAGCGGCGGCTGATATCAGCGACTAGTCCAGCGGCGGCTGATATCAGAGACTAGTCCAGCGGCGGCTGATATCAGCGACTAGTCCAGCAGCGGCTGATATCAGAGACTAGTCCAGCAGCGGCTGATATCAGAGACTAGTCCAGCAGCGGCTGATATCAGCGACTAGTCCAGCAGCGGCTGATATCAGCGACTAGTCCAGCAGCGGCTGATATCAGCGACTAGTCCAGCAGCGGCTGATATCAGAGACTAGTCCAGCAGCGGCTGATATCAGCGACTAGTCCAGCAGCGGCTGATATCAGCGACTAGTCCAGCAGCGGCTGATATCAGCGACTAGTCCAGCAGCGGCTGATATCAGAGACTAGTCCAGCAGCGGCTGATATCAGCGACTAGTCCAGCAGCGGCTGATATCAGCGACTAGTCCAGCAGCGGCTGATATCAGAGACTAGTCCAGCGGCGGCTGATATCAGAGACTAGTCCAGCGGCGGCTGATATCAGCGACTAGTCCAGCGGCGGCTGATATCAGAGACTAGTCCAGCGGCGGCTGATATCAGCGACTAGTCCAGCGGCGGCTGATATCAGAGACTAGTCCAGCGGCGGCTGATATCAGAGACTAGTCCAGCGGCGGCTGATATCAGAGACTAGTCCAGCGGCGGCTGATATCAGCGACTAGTCCAGCAGCGGCTGATATCAGCGACTAGTCCAGCGGCTGATATCAGAGACTAGTCCAGCAGCGGCTGATATCAGCGACTGGTCCAGCGGCTGATATCAGAGACTAGTCCAGCAGCGGCTGATATCAGAGACTAGTCCAGCAGCGGCTGATATCAGAGACTAGTCCAGCAGCAGCTGATATCAGAGACTAGTCCAGCAGCGGCTGATATCAGAGACTAGTCCAGCAGCAGTCAGTCCAGCTCGGCGTCTGTCTTTCAGCCTTTTATTTCACCAAGCTCTCACCAACCACTAAAAGTCAGTCCCACATTTACTCTTGTCCGGCGGCTTCTTGCTCGCTCACTCTCTCCTTTTCTCTTCTTAGCTTCCTCCGTCAGCGTCCTCTTCACTCTCTGCTCCTCTGCCATCATGTCCATAGAGGCTGCTGAGCCTGGTTAGCTTCAGCTCCGGGTCTGGCACGACACCGGCACCGCTCCCTGTCAGCGGGCCTGTAAACCTCTTCTTCTTCTTCCAGGTCCAAACACTTTCATGTATCCTGTTCTGTTGCACACACACACACACACACACACACTTGAGTACATTCATCTGTATAAATATATTTTTATTAATATTTATGTCAGCACAGTTATTTAAAACCATCAACAAGTCATACACGGCCCTTTTAATAGTTTACATCAGTTTTATGTTACAGACATTTAAAACATTACAGCGTCATATTAAAACACTTTCCCCATCAGCTACACCTTCCACACACACACTCCTCTGACACGAGTGTGTGTCTCCAACAGTCATGGTGCGACTGAGCAAAACACAAAGAGCAGATCAGTTACAGTACGCAGTGAGTAACTGTTGGTCGGGATGCTTAAGTGCATATTTTAACGTGGATAAATGACAAACATCCTGCTGGTGCTGCGTGTGAATTATCATCATGTTAAAACCTGCCAACGATAACCTGGAAGAGCTCGTTTTAAAAACAGTTCATGATGTACGTCGGGATACTTGTGTTATATTTCTGCAGGACTCTCGCCGTGTCGCATTCATTTGCTATTTTCCAGAGATAAAAGATCAACAAACCGTTACAGGGGCTGCGCCTGTCACAGCGATTTATGTTTTATCTGATTCTTTCTGTCCACATTTCATCCTGCTCTGCCTCCCTCTGACACCAGCAGCCAGGTTACGTGTTATGTTAGTCTCTTAGTGGTTCTGAACTCATCAGTGGATGGCCGGTGTCGGGGCGGTCTGCTCCGACACTCCCGTGGATGCAGCTTCTCCCGCCGAGCTGCTCGTGACTCCTTGGTTGAGGGCGAGCTGCGGCAGTGCGCTCAGGAGGGCCTTCTCCAGCTTCTGCTCCAGAGCGTCCAGGCGACGGTCCACGTGCTCCTTCAGCCGCCTCTCCATCTCCTCCAGACGACGCTCCATGGCCGAGTCCAGTTCCCTGCAGGGTCAGAGGACGACAAGGTAAAACTGTCACAGAATCGATCCACAGCGGTGAACGGTCAGTTAAAACCAAAGTCACACAGAGAGGCGTGGCGAAGAGTTCATGAGTCAACGTGAAGCCACATCAGACCAAACCTCAAACATAAACACCGAGCCACCCACACAGTCCACAGGCTGACCGCCGTTTCCCGCCCGTCTTACTCAGCTGACCTCAAACACGTCTCGTGTTTTCTCAGCGTTATTTTTTCACCCTCGAGGACCTTGAAGGGTCTTCAAAACCCCTGCAAGTCTTTCTCAAGTCAGCAGCTGATGCACTTTGATCATCATTAACCCCTCAAACGACACTTTCCTTTAAAAAGTTTGTTGAGCAGTTTCTAGCAGCAGATATGATGTGTGTGTCGTGATAGAGACGTACCAGCGAGCTGCCGTCCTCTCCTCGATGTGGACTCAGACTCAGCTGACCGTCTCTCTGAACCCACATGTGCTGCCCGGCTCTCACAAAGAGCTTCATTTATCAAAGCTGCAGAGTGACACTGATGTCAGCTGTAAAATGAGTTAACTCATGCTGAGCCTTCACGGTAGTGTCGGCTGAACCAACTCTATTCGTCCACTGAGGTTTAATGACTCGCATAGAAAGCAATGCTGACTCTGCAGCCTCCTCCTCACACTCTGAACAGCTTCAGTCTGTCGGACGTTGACAAGAACATGAAAGCAGTGACGTCATTACAATGCAGCCTGATAAACAAAACACATACATGTACATGTAACATGTGTCAGCCTGTAGGTCAGTGAATCTTCTCTCATCAAGCAGGGGGAGAAGTTTTGGCGTCAGCAGCTTAACAATGCGACCTCAGACAACCCGAAGCTGTTGGGACATCAAATAGACGAGTCTCTGTTACATCCACGCATCCGCTGACAACAAGGACGTGACTGTGCAACAATGCTGTGGCTGCAGATACTGAAACACGACAGCGCTTTGCATCGAACCAACACAAAGATTTGACAAGCCTGAAGTTCCCTCTCTGCTGCAACAAAACAAGAAGCAGCAGTTGAAACTGTTGCTCTGAATCTTACTTTGTAGTTCACTATAAGAAAATATACAGGATTCATCATTTTATTATATTTATCATTTATTCCTGTAACCAGCAGATCTCAAACTGAGGCGAGCCCGCTTTGGTTGAAGGTTGATACAGTGTCTAGTACTCTTTGTACTCAGTAGTGGTAGTACAGCACACTAGTAACAATAGGAATAGTAAAGTAGTATTTCATCTTTAATGTTTCGTCTTAGTTAGCCGAGTTTGTTGTAGTACCGTCTTTCTGGCACAAGGTGGAGCTACGTCATGTGATTACAGATCAATAACACTGATTCTTCATGTGGATCAGATATAAGATCAGTCTCTGTGTTTTCATGAACTAGTTCTAACAGAGGAATCATAACGTGGTTGTTTGTTGAAACACACTGTCGCTGATCTTCACTCACCATGTGCCGTTTCTCATCTTCTTCTCATTCTCCGCCAGCGCCGTGGCGTCGTCCAGCCTCAGCTTGGTCACCTGACCGCAGACGCTCTGCAGCATTGGCAGAAACTCGGGGCCGGAGCTCAGGGATTGGTCGTTTCCCTGCCCGCCGTTCAGGAAGCGGGACATCATCTCCGCCAGCTGGGCGTGGCTCACCGGGCCTCTGCTTTCACTGCTCGCTGGAGATACGAGACCACATCGTAAACTAGTCAGCTGCTGAGGTTTGTGGAGTTCAGACTGAAGAAGAGGCTGCTTATGACCATGAGCCTTACTTATATTTTCAGGGTTGAGCCCAGAAAGCGAGGCAGAGCCGTTTGACATCGCTCCGTTCTGAGCCGGTGGAGCTTCATCTGCAGGCGTGATGGAGCCGAATGGAGGCTAGTGACACAGAGACGAGACAAACTGATGTACAGCATGTCCAAACATCCGATCGCACCATGTCAGCACAGAAAATACTGATACCCTGGAGTCTGCAGGCTGGGGCTGGTGACTGAAGGCTGCTGGGGACATCATCGCTCCTTGAGCCAGAGCAGACAGAGCTCCACTGCCCATCAGGAGAGGCAGGAAGCCGCTCAGAGAGCCGGTCTGGTTCTGGAGAGAAACAAATACAAACATCTATCAGCATAGTCACTGTTGTTGTTGTAGTTTCCTCTCACCGCCTGCAGGGGTCAGCTCTCTCACCTTCTGCTGGAAGTGCACCATGTCCATGAGGTTCTGGGCTCCCGGTGAGAGGCTCGTTCCCATCTCCTCAACCAGACACTGCACCTGCTGCATGTCGATGCCAGGCCCGCGGGCCGGGCAGGGCTGCAGCTGCTGAAGGCCAACGACCAATCGGCACACCAGAACGCTGCTTCTACCGGCCAGCGAGAGCAGCTGGGAGAGTGAGCAGGTGAGGGGGGACAGGAGCAGGTGAGCAAAGTGAACTCAACAGAAATGTAAATTTGTCTGAAGCTGAACCAGCTCACCTTCACCTCACAGGCTGAGGACGGACGCTCGAGGAGCAGCTGCTTCCTGTAGACAGGCCCTCTGTCTGAACTGTGAGCAAAGAGGAGAGACACTTTCAGCATCGCACAGACAATCATGTGACGACAACTGTGTGTGTTTGTGTGTGTGTGTGTGTGTGTGTGTGTGTGTGTATAGACCTCTCTGGCTGGACGCGGTCGTCTCTCTCGCCGCGTACCGTCCCGCAGTATTCTCCCATCTGGCTGTACACCTCCATGGTCCGAGCCTCGCTGATGACCAGCAGGCGGCTGATGGCGGTGTGAGAGGACGGGCTGCACTGGAGCGTCAGCACACAAGGAGAACCTTCCTCCGTCTGCTCCAACAGCACCGGGCCGCCGCTGTGAGGAACACATTCATGTTCAGCGTGCCACAAACACACACACACACACTTTACTCCCTCACTGTCTTAAAGTCTTTGTACCCGTTTGTCTCGTGTCCCTCCGACTGCCCGAGCTCTCCTTCATGATCGTCTTTGTTACCGACGAGAACAGGAAGCAGGACGTCGGCCAAGTGTCGTCCCTGAGCGGGACAGACCCAGGCAGCTCCGCTCGCCACGGCAACGTCCACCATGATGCTGCTGAGGACACACGAGGAGACAAACTAGGACAAGTTAAGTGGATAAGTTAGGAAACAAGTTAGGGTAGAAGTTCTGGAACAGGGCTGGACAGAAGGTGAGTTAGGAGACAGGGTTGGAGATAAGTGTGTGGACGGTTTAGAGAAAAGGTAGCAAGTTAGGAGACAGTTTAGGGAACAAAGTACAGTCTGCGGGCGAGTTGGGACATTTTTATTTTATACATTTCCCTCATTCTGTTTTCCAAATGAAGCTGAAGCAGTAACATTATAATCGTATATAACATTATAATTATATTGGACATGTGACGGTTACTCTCACATATCTTGTTCAGAAGCTTTTAACCCTTCCACCTCAGTCAAATTAAATGTATTGTAGTTCTATTTCTTCTTGTAGTTTTTATCTGTATTTGTAGTTCTATTTCTTCTTGTAGTTTTTATCTGTATTTGTAGTTCTTTCTTCTTGTAGTTTTTATCTGTATTTGTAGTTCTTTCTTCTTGTAGTTTTTATCTGTATTTGTAGTTCTTTCTTCTTGTAGTTTTTATCTGTATTGTAGTTCTCTTCTTCTTGTAGTTTTTATCTGTATTGTAGTTCTCTTCTTCTTGTAGTTTTTATCTGTATTTGTAGTTCTCTTTCTTCTTGTAGTTTTTATCTGTATTTGTAGTTCTCCTTCTTCTTATAGTTTTTTATCTGTATTTGTAGTTCTCTTTCTTCTTGTAGTTTTTATCTGTATTTGTAGTTCTCTTTCTTCTTGTAGTTTTTTATCTGTATTTGTAGTTCTTTCTTCTTGTAGTTTTTTATCTGTATTTGTAGTTCTCTTTCTTCTTGTAGTTTTTTATCTGTATTTGTAGTTCTCTCTCTTCTTGTAGTTTTTTATCTGTATTTGTAGTTCTCTTTCTTCTTGTAGTTTTTATTTGTATTTGTAGTTCTTTCTTCTTGTAGTTTTTATCTGTATTTGTAGTTCTCTTTCTTCTTGTAGTTTTTTATCCGTATTTGTAGTTCTCTTTCTTCTTGTAGTTTTTTATCTGTATTTGTAGTTCTCTTTCTTCTTGTAGTTTTTATCTGTATTTGTAGTTCTCTTTCTTCCTGTAGTTTTTATCTGTATTTGTAGTTCTTCTTCTTGTAGTTTTTATCTGTATTTGTAGTTCTCTTTCTTCTTGTAGTTTTTATCTGTATTTGTAGTTCTCTTTCTTCTTGTAGTTTTTATCTGTATTTGTAGTTCTCTTTCTTCTTGTAGTTTTTATCTGTATTTGTAGTTCTTTCTTCTTGTAGTTTTTATCTGTATTTGTAGTTCTCTTTCTTCTTGTAGTTTTTATCTGTATTTGTAGTTCTCTTTCTTCTTGTAGTTTTTTATCTGTATTTGTAGCTCTCTTTCTTCTTGTAGTTTTTATCTGTATTTGTAGTTCTATTTCTTCTTGTATTTTTTTATCTGTATTTGTAGTTCTCTCTCTTCTTGTAGTTTTTATCTGTATTTGTAGTTCTTTCTTCTTGTAGTTTTTATCTGTATTTGTAGTTCTCTTTCTTCTTGTAGTTTTTATCTGTATTTGTAGTTCTCTTTCTTCTTGTAGTTTTTTATCTGTATTTGTAGTTCTCTTTCTTCTTGTAGTTTTTTATCTGTATTTGTAGTTCTCTTTCTCCTTGTAGTTTTTATCTGTATTTGTAGTTCTTTCTTCTTGTAGTTTTTATCTGTATTTGTAGTTCTATTTCTTCTTGTAGTTTTTAATCTGTATTTGTAGTTCTCTTTCTTCTTGTAGTTTTTATCTGTATTTGTAGTTCTCTTTCTTGTAGTTTTTATCTGTATTTGTAGTTCTCTTTCTTCTTGTAGTTTTTATCTGTATTTGTAGTTCTCTTTCTTCTTGTAGTTTTTTATCTGTATTTGTAGTTCTCTTTCTTCTTGTAGTTTTTATCTGTATTTGTAGTTCTCTTTCTTCTTGTAGTTTTTATCTGTATTTGTAGTTCTCTTTCTTCTTGTAGTTTTTATCTGTATTTGTAGTTCTCTTTCTTCTTGTAGTTTTTTATCTGTATTTGTAGTTCTCTTTCTTCTTGTAGTTTTTATCTGTATTTGTAGTTCTCTTTCTTCTTGTAGTTTTTATCTGTATTTGTAGTTCTCTTTCTTCTTGTAGTTTTTATCTGTATTTGTAGTTCTCTTTCTTCTTGTAGTTTTTATCTGTATTTGTAGTTCTTTCTTCTTGTAGTTTTTATCTGTATTTGTAGTTCTCTTTCTTCTTGTAGTTTTTATCTGTATTTGTAGTTCTATTTCTTCTTGTAGTTTTTATCTGTATTTGTAGTTCTCTTTCTTCTTGTAGTTTTTTTATCTGCATTTGTAGTTCTTTCTTCTTGTAGTTTTTTATCTGTATTTGTAGTTCTCCTTCTTCTTGTAGTTTTTTATCTGTATTTGTAGTTCTCTTTCTTCTTGTAGTTTTTATCTGTATTTGTAGTTCTATTTCTTCTTCTTGTAGTTTTTATCTGTATTTGTAGTTCTCTTTCTTCTCGCTGTAGTTTTTTTATCTGTATTTGTAGTTCTCTTTCTTCTTGTAGTTTTTTATCTGTATTTGTAGTTCTCTTTCTTCTTGCAGTTTTTTATATGTATTTGTAGTTCTCTTTCTTCTTGTAGTTTTTATATGTATTTGTAGTTCTCTTTCTTCTTGCTGTAGTTTTTATCTGTATTTGTAGTTCTCTTTTTTCTTGCTGTAGTTTTTATCTGTATTTGTAGTTCTCTTTCTTCTTGTAGTTTTTTATCTGTATTTGTAGTTCTCTTTCTTTTTGTAGTTTTTATCTGTATTTGTAGTTCTTTCTTTTTGTAGTTTTTATCTGTATTTGTAGTTCTATTTCTTCTTGTAGTTTTTATCTGTATTTGTAGTTCTCTTTCTTCTTGTAGTTTTTTATCTGTATTTGTAGTTCTCTTTCTTTTTGTATTTTTTTATCTGTATTTGTAGTTCTCTTTCTTCTTGTAGTTTTTTATCTGTATTTGTAGTTCTCTTTCTTCTTGTAGTTTTTTATCTGTATTTGTAGTTCTCTTTCTTCTTGTAGTTTTTTATCTGTATTTGTAGTTCTTTCTTCTTATAGTTTTTTATCTGTATTTGTAGTTCTCTTTCTTCTTGTAGTTTTTATCTGTATTTGTAGTTCTTTTTCTTCTTGTAGTTTTTATCTGTATTTGTAGTTCTCTTTCTTCTTGTAGTTTTTATCTGTATTTGTAGTTCTCTTTCTTCTCGCTGTAGTTTTTTTATCTGTATTTGTAGTTCTTTCTTCTTGTAGTTTTTATCTGTGTTTGTAGTTCTTTCTTCTTGTAGTTTTTATCTGTATTTCTAGTTCTCTTTCTTCTTGTAGTTTTTTATCTGTATTTGTAGTTCTCTTTCTTCTTGTAGTTTTTTATCTGTATTTGTAGTTCTCTTTCTTCTTGTAGTTTTTATCTGTATTTGTAGTTCTCTTTCTTCTTGTAGTTTTTTATCTGTATTTGTAGTTCTCTTTCTTCTTGTAGTTTTTATCTGTATTTGTAGTTCTCTTTCTTCTCGCTGTAGTTTTTATCTGTATTTGTAGTTCTTTCTTGTAGTTTTTATATGTATTTGTAGTTCTTTTTCTTCTCGCTGTAGTTTTTTTATCTGTATTTGTAGTTCTTTCTTCTTGTAGTTTTTATCTGTATTTGTAGTTCTTTCTTCTTGTAGTTTTTTATCTGTATTTGTAGTTCTTTCTTCTTGTAGTTTTTTATCTGTATTTGTAGTTCTCCTTCTTCTTGTAGTTTTTATCTGTATTTGTAGTTCTCTTTCTTCTTGTAGTTTTTATCTGTATTTGTAGTTCTATTTCTTCTTCTTGTAGTTTTTATCTGTATTTGTAGTTCTCTTTCTTCTCGCTGTAGTTTTTTTATCTGTATTTGTAGTTCTCTTTCTTCTTGCAGTTTTTTATATGTATTTGTAGTTCTCTTTCTTCTTGTAGTTTTTATATGTATTTGTAGTTCTCTTTCTTCTTGCTGTAGTTTTTATCTGTATTTGTAGTTCTCTTTTTTCTTGCTGTAGTTTTTATCTGTATTTGTAGTTCTCTTTCTTCTTGTAGTTTTTTATCTGTATTTGTAGTTCTCTTTCTAATTGTAGTTTTTAATCTGTATTTGTAGTTCTCTTTTTTTCTCGCTGTAGTTTTTTATCTGTATTTGTAGTTTATTGTAGTCTTCTGTATAAATCTTTGCACATGCATCACCTCTTCCTCTCTCCACGTTAACTGTGTTCAGGATGACGCAGCTGTGACGTTGTTTTACAGATGTTATATTTCGTCCTTTCCTTCTTATAATTTGATGAAATATAAAATATAAAGTCTTTCCTCCTGTAAACAAACTGTAGCTCGCTAACATTGAACCATGACGCTGTTTAGCCTCTTTTACCGTCAGATATCCGGAGCTGTGTCTCTGTTCAGCTTCTTCTCTTCGGGCTGCTGACTCTCCGTGCTCTCATGTCTCCAGACGAACCTCCCTGTGGATTTTATTCCCGGTTATAATCGATAATCGAACATTAATCTGTGATTAATCGTTTAGCTTAAAAAAGCTAAAATCAGCTCTCCAACTGCCGGGCACGCGACCGGATGTTGTGGGGTGACGTCACACCCGTGTGTGTGTGTGTGTGTGTGTGTGTGTGTGTGTGTGTGTGTGTGTGTGTGTGTGTGTGTGTGTGTGTGTGTGTGTGTGTGTGTGTGTGTGTGTGTGTGTGTGTCACGTTGTCAGCTGTCCGGGCTGTGACGCTGTTCGGGTAAATTAGCATGTTTTAAAGTCAGATTAATAACTCGTACGAGCTGTTTGCATGTTGTTTAAATACAGCGATGTGTGTGTGAAGGCTCGTGACATTTTCGCTGCATGTTTAACAGGTGAGTATCAGGATATGTCGCGATTTATGAGCGTAGTAACGCCGGAGTTAGCGCTAGTGGGCTAGCTGACAGTTAGCTTTGTTTTGGTGTCCGGATCTGTCTCACTATTTCTTCTTCTTGTAGTTCTTATCTGTATTTGTAGTTCTATATTTTCTTCTTGTAGTTCTTATCTGTATTTGTAGTTCTATTTCTTCTTGTAGTTTTTATCTGTATTTGTAGTTCTATTTCTTCTTGTAGTTTTTATCTGTATTTGTAGTTCTATTTCTTCTTGTAGTTTTTCTGTATTTGTAGTTCTATATTTTCTTATTATAGTTTTTATCTGTATTTGTAGTTCTCTTTCTTCTCGCTGTAGTTTTTTTATCTGTATTTGTAGTTCTATTGCTTCTCGCTGTAGTTTTTTATCTGTATTTGTAGTTCTATTTCTTCTTCTTGTAGTTTTTATCTGTATTTGTAGTTCTCTTTCTTCTCGCTGTAGTTTTTATCTGTATTTGTAGTTCTATTTCTTCTTCTTGTAGTTTTATCTGTATTTGTAGTTCTATTTCTTCTTCTTGTAGTTTTTATCTGTATTTGTAGTTCTATTTCTTCTTCTTGTAGTTTTTATCTGTATTTGTAGTTCTATTTCTTGTAGTTTTTTTCGATCTGTATTTGTAGTTCTATTTCTTTCTTCTCTCCTCTCTGTCTCATCTGTCCTCTCTGACTCGCCTGTCCCGATCTGTCTCACCTGTCCTCTCTGTCTCACCTGTCCTCTGTCTCACCTGTCCTCTCTGTCTCACCTGTTCTCTCTGACTTACCTGTCCTCTCTGTCTCACCTGTCCTCTCTGTCTCACCTGTCCTCTCTGACTTACCTGTCCTGATCTGTCTCACCTGTCCTCTCTGACTTACCTGTCCCAATCTGTCTCACCTGTCCTCTCTGACTCACCTGTCCCGATCTGTCTCACCTGTCCTCACAGCACAGCATGGACTTCACAGAGTGCTACGGGGACACCGTGTCCAGTGTCGCCGCCGCGGCTCGCTCGGGCTGCAGGAGGCGGCTGAGGCGGCTGATGAAGAGCGGCTTCAGCGTGCACTGCCGGGACAACCGAGGCTGGAGCGCCCTGCACGAGGCGGCGGCCGCCGGGAGCCGGGACTGTGTGCAGGACATCCTGACTGCTGCCGGTAAGGGAGAGTTCACACAGCTCAGTGAGGCAGCTCCACACCTGAGGTGGAGGGTCTTTGTGTTTCCGTTGGTGAGGTGAGACTATGGAACAGGTTGAAGCAATGTCCAAACATGAAACAGTTTAAAAGGAGGTGCAAAGACACACAGGTGCAGGGTGAGGGAGGTGTTGTTATGAGCTTATTGTCTTTTTATTGTTTTTCTTCGTGCATGTGTGTGTGTGAGTATGAGTGTATTGTATTAAGTGTATATGCAGGATTTATTTTTGTAATACAAAGTCAGGGACATTTTATTTATCTATAAGAATCAGGTATATCTAAACAAGTTTTGAGGAAGCTTGGCATTGTCTTATTATTTAAAGAGTTCATAAGTTATTCTTCTTCTCACTCCTTTTCGAATATGTATTTCTATGTTTACTTCTAAACTTACTTTTATTTTTGTTTGCATATTCGAAATAAACACTTCAGTCAGTCGTGCAAAACCACACAGACTGTTCAGTGGTTTTGCTTGAACCTGACCAATAAACGTAAACGCAGGTGTGATTAAGGCTCTGTTCCATTCAGGTCAAACAGTCAGCGTGCTGCTGTGGTGCATGTTGACACACTGGAAGAAGTGTTTATCACTCAGTTTTACACACACACACACACACACACGTGTTTATGTACACATAGGAGATGGTGGAGGGATGGGCAGCCACTCAGAGCAGCTTCCAGGACCTGAACTGAACTGGCTCCTCTCCAGCTACCAGTCCACCACCATGACTGAGCAACTGAAGTCTCTGCTGCACTAAATGGAACAGAGCCATAATTAGTGTCCACTGTGAAAAAGGTTAATTACTCAAACAGCTCAGAAACAGAGTCACTGTTAATGTACAGGTACACAGGTATCAACATAAGAAGTAAGTAGACTGTGTATGAGTGACATTTGTTTAACTGTGAGAATGAATTATTTAAAGGTAGGGTTAGTGTTTGAGTGAATGTTTGACACATTGTTGTCTTAATGATTGATTAAGGATGTGTCTGTCGTCTCAGGAATCATTCAAATAAAGTCAAATATGCGTTTCAGGTAGACTTTTCATGTTTCCTCCTCTGACTGTAAGCAGCAGGCTCGTCCCGTGGCTGCCGCGTCTACGTGAACTCGTTGACACACGAGGGGGAATCTGCGTGTTACCTGGCAGCGAAGCACGGACACGTGGCAGTGGTCCGACTCCTCCTGAAAGCGCACGCCGACATCAACCAGCTGACAAATGACTCATCCTGTCCTCTGTACGCAGGTAGAGCAGACATGCACGGTTACCTTTTCCACTGTGAAGATTCATTCTGTCTGCTGTATAAATCAGCTGTTCGCTGTTTTCCAACAGCTGTAGACGGCGGGCACAAGGAGGTTGTCGAGCTGCTGGTCAGCAAAGGTGCAGAGGTGAACAGGACACACACGGCGTCCTGCTGGACATGCCTTCATCAAGCTGTTTATAAGGTAACAGCAGAACTCACAGACACACACACACATAACTCTGTGAGATGTATCCTGACTTGTGATGTACATATTTTGTTCTTTCCCTCAGGGTCACAGGGAAATTGTGAGCATACTGGTCAATGTGTGCAACCTGGAGGCATTAGACGAACACAGGATCTCCCCTCTGTTTGTGGCTGCACAGTATGGACAGCAGGAATGCCTGGAGATCCTTGTTAATGCTGGTAAACAGCTTTTATGCGTGCATGTGTTCACAGTTTAATGTTGTTCTCCTGTGACACCGGTTTGATTCGGCTTTCACTCCAGGTGCAGATGTGAACACCCAGGCGGCAGATCTAGCCACTCCCCTGCTGATCGCCTCTCAGGAGGGCCACCAGACATGTGTGGATTTCCTGCTGGACCACGGGGCAGATCCCAACGTAGCCTGCGGTGAGGACTGGCCGCAGCTTCCCATTCATGCAGCTGCTGAGTTTGGACACATCAGGTACTGAGTCATTTCTTGTCGTTCAGTTATGATTCCAAATCTTTTTCCTCAGATTTGTGACACCTGAAGACCTAAAACTATCCAGGAACAATAGCAACGTTCAGAGACGTTATTTATGTGAATGTTCTTTAATCCAGTGTCCTCAGGAGGCTGATAGCTGTTACGGATCGCACGTGTGACCGTGGTGACGGCATGGTGAGTCCACTGTACGTGGCCGTCCAGAGAAATCAGAGCGACAGTGTCGAGACGCTCTTGAGGGAAGGTTATAGCCCAGATGCTCAGGACTGCACACACATCCTCGGCTCCATCCTCCGTTCACCACTCTCCTTCGCCTTGTGCTCCAGCTCCAACAAACCGTACAGGTTCATAAGAGAGCAGATTTGATCCCCTCACAGAGCGTACATATAAATAAAACTTTGATTTCAAATGTCTTTCAGTGAATTGGTGAGGTTGCTGGTAGCTGCGGGAGCTAGTCTGGGCGAGGAGGACTGGATTCACGCCTTGGCCACTGACAGAACAGACCTGCTGCAGCTGATACTCGAGCACAGATGGCTCCCTCGACCGGAAACTTTAACCAGGGACTGCTCTGTGCCACATCGTGATGGGAAAACTCTTTTAAAGCTGCAGGATCTGAGGGAGATGCTCTGTGTGGCACTAAACCAAGTACACTTCGCCGCCTGCTGGCTTCCTCTGCTTCTGAATGCAGGACTGGAACCTTCTCTGCTGCTTCAGCCACACATGTAAGTCTGTCCTTTCACTCTTTCAGTCTGACTATCAGATGGCTGTTAATACTTGATTAATTTCCTTTTGTCCTCCATGCTCTCCAGGTTGGAACAGGCAGACAGCGAGGTGTTGAATTACCTGCTGGAGTTCGTAAACTGGTCGACTCTGCGCCCCCCTTTGAAACACATTCTGGATCGAAGGCGAGCAGAGAAGACTTGGCAACCATGTCCACAGTTTGGTACGGTGCCAAAAACATACACTGCAGACCTGTTTAATCTGTAGTAAACTTTGAAAGAGTTTTAACTCTTCTTTTTCCTCCCTTCCCTTTTAGACTCCATCACCAGTCTTTCCCACATCTGTCGGCTGCAGGTTCGGTTCACACTCGGACCTGATCAGCTGATGAGGACTAATGTAGTGCAGCAGCTTCCCGTGCCCTCCCCACTTCACAGCTTTCTTCAATTCAAAGACATCCCAGAAGTTTCCTTCCAACACTCACCACCATCGCCACTCCTGAGGCGGATAGAGGGATACCGCAGCACACACCAGCACAGACATGTTCTGTAACCCCTGCAGGTCACGGTGCTCTGGATCACTGCTCCATCAGATGGAAATATTTGATTTATTTTACAGACTTAACTCTTCATATGAAACAAGCTGTGACTACATAGGTGGACCAACTGAGATTACATTTAAAAACATAAACAGTTCACTCATTTTCATAATATAATAAACCCATGCTGTCTGTATTCACTTGTTCCTCTGTGCTGGTCATATTTTTAATTTAATTTGATTTTATATCTTTCAATTAAAGTTAATAAATCCTCTCAAAACAAGCGGGGCTGCTTCAGTTTATATATTATATATGCTGTGTTTGTGATGTGAATTCTGATTGGCGCAGAGAGCTGTCACTCACGCGGAGGCCAGCTCTGATTGGTTGGCGTCACGTTCTCCGGGCTCGGTATATATTTGACAGGAGGCAGAGCCGAGCGGGGACGAGGCGCTCTGACTTGACATGAACCGTCGGTAACGTGAGGCCGTTAAATCACACGGTGCGGACAGAAATGTCTTAATGTATTACATACGTGAGTATGTCAATGTTTGTGTTTATATATCTGTGTGTGTGTGGACACCGTGTGTGTGTCTCTGTCTCTGTGTGTGTGTGTGTGTGTGTGTGTGTGTGTGTGTGTGTGTGTGTTGTTGTTGTTGTTGTCGCTAGCTTCGTCGCTGTTAGCTGTGGACACACAAACGTTTTTAACGTCTCCGTGTTTTCACGTTTTCGCGCCTTTTAACTGACGCTTTTGTTCCACATTTCCAGCCTGAGTGTCAGAACAAAGAGGCGAGGCCGATGTTTGCCGAACAGAACCGAACAGTCTGATAGGTTAGCGTCAGCTAGCTGCTCATGCTTTTGACAGGCACGCTCGCTTTCATCTGCGGGGCGGCGCGGGGCGGGGCGGTGCGGTGCGGTGCGCTCGCTGTGTCAACACGGACACCGGGTGGAGCAGACAGTGGAGCGGGGTGTCACAGCAGCACGAGCCGCTCTCACACAGTGGGTCAGAATATTGCCCAGGTGTAACTGAAAGGACAAGGACAGGTAGACATTAAAACATAACTAAATACATATTTAAAAGGTGTATATATTTCCATAACTATATATATTTATGTATGTTTATACATTTAAATATATGTATATATATTTACACATATGTACATGAGGTTGGTCGATATGACAGTATATACATGTCTGTGTGCAACAGACTAAATGTCTGGATAAATACATAAATGGTAATGCACAGGTGTTGCACAGGTTTACGGGGTAATATATATGACAGATGCACCTCAGTGAAGGTAAGCAGACACACAAATGAAGCAAGTACACATGCTGTTTATTTTGGTGTGAGCTGCACAAAGATTGACTCATTCATGCTGCAGGAACATAACAGTGAAGGTGTGTGAGTGTGCAGCTTAGATCAGGAGGAATGGTCGATTATTGTGACAATAACTGGCCCCTGCAACACCTGCAGACGATAATTTCTGGTATTTGTCACGCTTGCTTGCTGTCTAATCATCAGACACAAATCAAATTAAACTTCTTTGTGTCATTATATTTTGCGGCGTAAATTGTGACTCAGATTTAGAAGCTGGTACATGAAATAAACAAAGGGAGAACACACAGGTAGATGATCAGAGTTTAGTCTGTGAATCCACCTGGACAGTCTCAGCTTCACGGACACTTCAGGCTGTCTGTGGAGGTTTGACAGATCCGAGTGTCTGATAGGCGGCTGGAGCACCTCGCCGTGAGGGAAGAGCACCTCGCCGTGAGGAAAGAGCTCCTCATTGTGAGGGAAGAGCACCTCGCTGTGAGGGAAGAGCACCTCGCTGTGAGGGAAGAGCACCTCGCCGCGAGGGAAGAGCTCCTCGCCATGAAGAAAGAGCTCCTCATTGTGAGGAAAGGGCTCCTCGCCATGAAGAAAGAGCTCCTCATTGTGAGGAAAGGGCTCCTCGCCGTGAAGAATGAGCTCCTTATTGTGAGGAAAGGGCTCCTCGCCGTGAAGAATGAGCTCCTCATTGTGAGGAAAGGGCTCCTCGCCGTGAAGAAAGAGCTCCTCATTGTGAGGGAAGAGCACCTCGCCGTGAGGGAAGAGCACCTCGCCGTGAGGGAAGAGCACCTCGCCGTGAGGGAAGAGCACCTCGCCGTGAGGGAAGAGCACCTCGCCGTGAGGGAAGAGCACCTCGCCGTGAGGGAAGAGCACCTCGCCGCGAGGGAAGAGCTCCTCGCCATGAAGAAAGAGCTCCTCATTGTGAGGAAAGGGCTCCTTGCCATGAAGAAAGAGCTCCTCATTGTGAGGAAAGGGCTCCTTGCCATGAAGAAAGAGCTCCTCATTGTGAGGAAAGGGCTCCTCGCCGTGAAGAAAGAGCTCCTCATTGTGAGTAAAGAGCTCCTCGCCGTGAAGAAAGAGCTCCTAATTGTGAGAAAAGAGCTCCTCGCCGTGAAGAAAGAGCTCCTCATTGTGAGGAAAGGGCTCCTCGCCGTGAAGAAAGAGCTCCTCATTGTGAGTAAAGGGCTCTTCGCTGTGAGGAAAGAGCTCTTCATTGTGAGCAAAGGGTTTCTCACTGTGAGGAAAGAGCTCCTCGCCGTGAGGAAAGAGCTCCTCTCAGTGGGAGTGGCAGTGGGATGACATATTCTTACCGTGGGGAATTTTTGACGACCGCCCTGGTTGAAGACCGCTGGCTCAGAGCATAATTTTACTCTTACAGCTACATACTGTATATTAAGGCTGCTGCGTTGTTTAATCATTTGTCTATGAAACAGGAGGGCTGCATCACTGTGAAGCAGTTCTGTTAAACTGATTATTGCTGGCCGGTCACTTGGTTTATATTAAATCTGAGGCTATGTTAATGGATCGGCTGAGCTCTAAAAACATTTGTCTCTTTGAGTACCACCATCGCGACGGATATTAAAATCCCTGTTCAACTACAGAGCGTTTACGTAGGAGGCAGCTTTAATCCTGTTAAGATGAATTATTGTTGACTGTTGTTGGTTCAAGAGGCAGCTGTGGCGGGTCGTCCAATAATCAGATGATCGGTGGTTAGATCCCCAGCTCCTCCAGTCAGATACTGAACCTCAAACTGCTCCCTGTAAGTCGCTTTGGATAAATGACTAAATGTAAATGTTGGCTCCAGCCCATATTTTTAATACATGAATTAACATGAAGGCTGATATTGAAACAAAGCATCACTACAGGAAGGTCACGTACCACCAGTGGAATAGACTAATCATCAGCTCTCTGATAGAAGCGGGTCTGTTTGTGGTGGAGTCATCTTGCAGCAGCGCACACACAATATTCAGTGTACCAGTGGACATGACAGAAAACTTGAAAAATGGGGGTACAAAGTATAAAATGTACATCTGTGATGACTTCTCTTGTCTTCTCACTTGCAGCTGAGGCCAGCATTAGGGAGACGACTTCTTGTCCACACGTCATCCAGATGAGGCATGCTGGAAGTATGCAGCCCGTGTGCAGAAGAGATGCAGGAGTCTGGCACCAAACTAGAAGTCTTCTCTGGAAGAACCTGCTCATCAAATGGAGGACCAAGCAGCAGAGTCTTCAGGTGCTTCAGTGTTCGCAGACTCGACGTCAATCATTTGTTTGTATTGAGCTGTAATATACATTGCAAAGCAGCCGGTGTGTAGATAACAGCGTGTGCTGGTCTAGATTTGCTTATCTCATGTTTCCATTTTTATTTTACTGGCCTACATTTTATTTAAACTAAACATACTTTTAACCTGTTTTACTTCTCACAGTTAAAGAAACTCAACACAGGTTTGTTTTGCCGCCGGTGTGTCATTATCTCTCATTGCACACACGTTTTCTCACGGTTAGCACGCCGTCATGATCCATATTGTGTCTGTCTGTGAGAGAGCTCCCTCTGGATTTATTCCCAGATGCGATCTCCAACTTCTGACATCCAAAAAGAAACAAAACATGGCTCACCGCAACAAACTGATGTTTATTTGGCGAGTGTGCACGTAACTGAAGCCTCTGCAGTGCAGACCAGACGAACCAGAGAAGGGAACACAAAGCTGCTTTAAAACATTCCACTCGCTCGATGAATACAAATACTGCAGACTGCAAATGCATCCTGAAGTCTGTGTGACATCTGCTTTTTCACGAAGTCGGGGGTGACGTAGGAACTCTTGTACTTTTTTGTAGAACGTGAGAGATTTTCAATCTCCGTGTCGTCTGAAACCTCAGCTGCAGTTCAGAAGTCTTATAACGACGTGGTCAAACCTTTGACTTAAAGTATTTCACTCACTGGATTTCAAATAAACAAAAGGCTTTGTGCCTCTTTCCTCCTTAAGTTTCTTCTTGTTGGACCATGCATTTTTTATTTGGCTTTAAGTTGCACTGATGCATTTTTAATGTCTCTGTGTATCAACTTTTCAGCACAGAGGAACATCCTGCAGCTTCTTAACAGCAGTCAGGAAAGCCCAGGACTCTCCTAATCACATCTGCAGTGTGTGTGTAATACAGCTTGTTGACTGTTTGTCACTGGCTGCTTAAGCTCAAGATCACCATGCAGACTGAGCTGTTCTGCAGGAACTGGAGCACAGAATCCAGCTCTGTCGGTTTTAGTTCTGTTATGGAGACAGTCCCAGGTGATCTACCTTTACTGGTTGACGTTTTCCACAAGCAGTGAAACGTCTCTTGGGTCTGTGTGTTTTTTTTTAAAGGCAGACAAGCTCCTAAATCAGCTCTCGACCTGCCTGTCGCTGCCGATTTATTGTTTCAGTTCGCCGTGTTGCTCAAGGTCAAGCTGCCGCATGTGGTTTATGGATCGGAGCAGAGAACGAACGCCTGTTGTCATTTGTCATGAGGTTTAAACTGGCTGTTAGAATCCCTGAACAATTTCACCACCAGGAAATAAAAAATATTTATACAGCAGCCTGAAGGCAAAGTGCTCGAGTTACTCATCAATCTGTGTTCTGCCTGGCAACGCTTCAGGGCCCCCCAGGTTGAATGAGAGGATGTGAAACCGCTGTGGATAAGAAGCAGAAGATAAATGTGTGTGTGTGTGTCTTCTCATGATCTGTTTCTTTGTCTGTCCTTGCAGGAACTGATCCTACCTCTGCTCCTGTTGGGTCTCCTCATACTCATCAGCACACTGAATCCTCACGTTTATTATGGAGGCATCAGCACCATGGAGCTGGAGCGTGACGACCACTTCGTCAAAGGCGTGGGCTACACACCGATCACTAACATCACCACCCACCTCATGGAGGAGGTGGCCCAGGGGATGCGTGAGTGCTCGATGAGCCTTTCATCCTTTTTAGATTCACTCGTACACGTCTGTGAATAAATGTTCTTTAATCCTCGTCTTTGTGTTTCCAGACATAGATCGCCTGGAGATGTTTGCCAGCGAGGAGGACCTGGAGAACGCCAGCTTGTACGAGCCTTCCAGTTACGTCGGTGTCGTGTTCCTCGACAGCTCCGCCACGTCTTACAGGCTTCGCTTCCCGTACAACCAGCTGCCCCAACCCAGCGACTACACAGAATCTTTTGGTAAAGTCTGATGGGACCTTCCTTAATTTGTATTTTATTTTTATTGTGTCAGTTGAGCCGCACTGCACTGCACAGCGAGGTGAAGATGTGTATGATGACGTGTTGGAGGTGTGCTAGTCACAAACCACAGAGAGAGCTTTGGTTTCGGGGGCCACCGTTGTTCCTTCACGTTAGGAAGGAGTGGGTGAGGCGAGGGGGCTGCAGTCAGTAACTATACTGCTTGATGCCACTAAGTCAAACACTGCTCCTTTAAGCGGTTAATCCAAAATCCAAACTCGACCCAGACATCGCTGCTAATCTGTGTGAGATCCTGGCTGTTGTCTTTTCACTGGTACTGATCCTTCAGGATTAATGTCCAGAGCAGGTGTCACTGCGCTGCAGGGCGCAGAGCGTCTGTGTGAGACAACTCCGTCTATTCTGGATGAAACATAAAGAGAGATTCTCGTCTGCCGGAGCTGAAGTCTGATGTGTTTATCGTTGTGCTTGTTCTCCTCCAGCCAACTGTTTCAGCAGCTCAGTGAACTGCAGAGCAGCTAATTACTGGTACTCCGGCTTCATCCGCCTCCAGTCCCTGATCGATGCAGCCATCATCCAGGTGAGACAGGACAGGTCTCAGAGCCGTGTCCTCCAGTCTGAACCCACTCAGGGACAAAGATGCAGTCGATCATTTGTTGACTAGAACTTGAAATGGGCATCTTTCACATTTTTAGACTAAATAATGATCAGTTAATGAATAAATATATCTATGATGAAGATATTCATGACTCAGTCATAGTTTGATGCTGTTGGTTCCTCAGATGCAGACAAAGCGCTCGGTGTGGAGTGAGATGGACCTGAATGTCGTCATGATGGGTCAGCCAGGTTCTGTGGAGGTGCAGAAATTCCCCCACGCCCTCATCTCCATCTACCTGGTCCTGGCCTTCACGCCGTTCGTCACCTTCCTCATTGTTAACGTGGCAGCTGAGAAGGAGCAACGCCTCAAAGACACCATGACCATGATGGGGCTCTACGACACGGCGTTTTGGTGAGGAAGAAGAAGATGACGTCACCACTTGAGTTTTGCTTGGATGAAAATAATCTGTGTGACTGTGTACATGGTTAAGTTTTTATGTTGTACCACAGGTTGTCATGGGGCCTCCTGTATGCCGCTCTGGTAACCACCATGTCCATCCTGATGTCCGTCATCGCCACGTACACGGCCCTGTTCCCAAACAGTGACTTCTTTGTCATCTTCTTCCTCATCTTCCTGTATGGAATATCATCTGTAAGTAGAGCTGTGATGGAGCTTCACCCTAACACGCGATGTCTAGCCTTACAGATCTTACAGTCTCTGCATCAGCACAATGGAAGATTTTTGTTTGTGTAGCACACAGGAATGAAAAATGACATTTGAAAATATCAAACGTCTTTCGAGAAACAATGTGTCCATTATTCTGGACTTCACTGGTTTCATCAAAACTTTACATTGTACTGAAGATCAACACTGTTTATCTCACCCAGCTCCAGTTCTGGCACGACACCAGCTATGCTCCCAGTCACCACCAAATTCCACTGGCCGCGGTCGCCGCAGTGATACACGGCCGTTTTAAACCCCACCGGCTCCGTCGTGGTCCGGTTCGGCTCCGTGTTGAATTTAACACGGCTGTTCGACTTTTGACGCCGCGTGCAGCAATTTAACACAGAGCACCTCGAGCTGACAGGAAGCAACACAGAAACAGCAGAGAAAATCCGGTGGATTTTCAAAATAAAACACCCCGTGCAAACTGCCGGTCGTAAAAACTGAAACAAATGAAGTACTTTGGATATTTCCACATGTAGATTAATATTTAGAAGCACATGAACCAGGAACACGACCAAATCTGAGCAAGTGAACAAAGTTCGGGTTTGAAGTCGCGTGCAGGACGGAACAAAACAGCGTGACGTGACAGAGATGTGCCCGGTGGGGTTTGTGGGTCAGCATTCCTCCCGCGACCCGAACCTGTAAACCTCCTCTTCTTCCTGGTGGTACACACAGTAGCACTTCCCTGGTGCTCTCATTTTCTAAAACTCTCTCTCTCTCTCTCTCTCTCTCTCTCTCTCTCTCTCAGATCTTTTTCTCCTTCATGCTGACTCCGTTATTTAAGAAGCCCAAGTTTGCCAGCACCGTGGGCTCCATGCTGACGGTGGTGTTTGGCTGCCTGTCACTGTTCACCGTGCTGATGAAGGACTTCCCACAGCCGCTGGTCTGGCTTCTCTGCCTGCTCTCCCCTAGCGCCTTCTCAATCGGGATTGCACAGGTAACACACACACACACACGTACACACACACTCTTGATGTGTTTATCCTGTTATCAGACGTCTGTTAACTTCAGCGTGAAGAATAATCCACGAGGAGCCGTGAGGATTTGATCTGTGTGTGTGTGTGTGTGTTTACATATGGTAGGTGGTTTACCTGGAGGCTCAGGGAGATGGTGCTGTGTTTTCCTCACTTGCCAACGGCCCCCATCCTCTTTACGTGCCCTTGCTCATGCTGGTTGTGGACTGCATCCTCTACCTTCTGTTGGCTATTTACCTGGACCAGGTAATGCCTGGTAAGTACACACACACACACACACACACAATGCCTGAACTAATGCAGTCTGCTTTAGTTGGTGTCAGTTCAGTCTTTCATTTTGTGTGAACTGCAGGTGAGTTCAGAATGAGGCGGTCCTTGGTGTACTTCCTGAAGCCGTCCTATTGGTCCAAACGCAGAAAGCGTTACGTTGAAGTGAGCTCCGTGTACGACGCCGAGATGAAAGGCGCTCCTGGTGGGGACGAGTCAATCGAACCAATTTCACCTGAGTTCAGAGGCAAAGAAGCCATCCGGTAAATGTCTGAACTTTTAGTTTTGTGCCGTGTTACATTGCTCGATAGATTTACATCATCGTGCACAACGTATTTCGAAAACATGCATTCAGAGGAGATCTTTGGCTCTGTGAGAGTCTCCTGTGGAGATCAGTGTCCGGCTCGGTTAAGCCTGGCTCTGTTCTCGATTCGGTGCCAAACGGCACTCGCTGTTCTATTCGTCCTGGCTGAGGAAGAGCCTGTGGGACCCGCCTGTAGAGTTCACCGTGACACCGCTGCTGTGTTTACACTTCTCTTCTTCTTCTTCTTCTCCGGCAGCATCAATAACATCCAGAAAGTCTACAAAGAGAAGGACAATGTGGTGGAGGCTCTGAGAGGTGAGCTCCTTTTTAAAACTGTTGTGATGTGCTCATGTTCTCACAGTATAAATCAGTTCGGCAGAGCATCAGTGCAAAGAGGCTACACAGAAAAAAATGGACAGTTATCCTGATGAAACATCAATCTTCCAAGTATGTTGCACTGGTTCCACTAAATAAAGTTTTTAGACACAAACTTTTCCATCAGTTGAAGCAGTTATGTCGACCTCATGGTCTGCTGCTGCCTCGACCCGCAACAACTAGCGCTAATTCAAACACAGAAGTAACACAGTGACACAAACCAACCGACCGAAGCTGATTTAAAGATGCCGTCTTCTCCTTTTTTCCGTCCCCTCTCCAGGTTTGACCTTTGACATTTACGAGGGTCAGATCACGGCTCTGCTCGGACACAGCGGGGCTGGGAAGTCCACTCTCATGAACATCCTGTGTGGCATCTGCCCGCCCACCAACGGCTCGGCGACGATCTACGGCTCGCCTGTGTCGGAGATCGCAGACGCGTCAGAAATGAAGCAGCTTGTGGGAATTTGCCCTCAGTTCAACATCATCTTCGACGTGCTGACCGTGGAAGAGCACCTGAGGATATTTGCCGCCATCAAAGGCATCCCACCAGCAGACATCGACGCTGAGGTGATGTGATCGTCTGAGCGCTGATCTGACACCGTGTCGGTCCTTGGTCTGATTCTGCTTCTCTCTTATAGGTGACCAAAGTGCTGAAGGATCTGGACTTGGAGAAGATTATGACTGCTCAGGCCAAGAATCTGAGTGGAGGCCAAAAGAGGAAACTCTCTGTGGGCATCGCCATTCTTGGAGACCCTAAGGTACCTGGAGCTTCAATCGTTCATCAGTGACTCTGTCTGTAACCTCAGCACCTCCTGAGCAGTTTGTATCATGTTTGATCCCCTCAGATTCTGCTCCTGGACGAGCCCACAGCCGGCATGGACCCCTGCTCCAGACATCAGGTGTGGACGCTGCTGAAGAGCCGCAGAGCCGGCCGAGTCACCGTCCTCAGCACGCACTACATGGACGAAGCTGACATCCTGGCTGGTATGAACCAGAACCATCCAAGTCCAGGCTTAACTCCAGCTGCAGTGCCGTCTTCCTCCCGGTTTGGTCCAGTAAACACTGATTCTGTTTTTTCTTTTGTCCAGATCGTAAAGCCGTGATCTCTCAAGGGCAGCTGAAGTGCGTCGGCTCCTCTCTGTATCTGAAGGTCAAGTGTGGTGTCGGATATCATCTCAGGCAAGTAGAGTGTATTTAACTTTGAATTACTGGAGCGATCGCATGTCACAGAGAAGTGACCCTTCAGGTTCTTCAGGTTCTGTTTTGGTTTCCTGGTTCTCACGTCCTCTCCGCCTCCTCTCCGTGATTCACGAAGTTCAAATAGCTTCACACGGAGCTCGAGGGGCCAGCATTCCTCTGCAGCAGCTCGGCCTGAAGGGACGTAGCTTGGGAACTGTTGGGTGGCTGGTTCAAGTCCAGCTTCACAGCAGGGAGGTGGACTGGCAGCTGGAGAGGTGCCGGTCCACCTCCCTGCTGCTGCCTGGTGCCGTGAGCAAGGCACTGAACCCTGAACTGCTCCCCAGGGTGCTGCTTCTTCATCTTCATCTTCTCCTCCATCATTTCCTTCATTTCCTACTTCTTCATCTCCTCCTTCTTTTCCTCCTTCTTCATCTTCTCCTTCTTTTCATTCTTCTTCATCTCCTTCTTCTTTTCCTTCTTCTTCATCTCCTTCTTTTCCTTCATCTCCTCCTTCTTTTCCTTCTTCATCTCCTCCTCTTCCTCCTCCTTCATCTTTTCCTCCTGCTTCATCTCCTCCTCAATTATCTCTTTCTTTTCCTCCATCATCTCCTCCTTTTTTTACTGCTTCTTCTTCATCTCCTCCTTTTCCTCCTCCATCATCTCCTTCTTTTCTTGCTTCTTCATTATCTCCTCCTCTACCTCCTCCTTCTTTTCCTGCTTCTTCTTCATCTCCTCCTTTTCCTCCTCCATCATCTTCTTTTCCTTCTTCTTCTTTTTCTCCTCCTCCTTTTCCTGCTTCTTCATCATCTCCTCCTCTTCCTCCTCCTTCATCTTCTCCTTCTTTTCCTGCTTCTTCATCTCCTCCTTTTCCTCCATATCTTTCTTCTTCATGTCCTCCTCCTTCATCTCCTCCTCCTTCTTCATCTCTTCCTCTTCCTCCTCCTTCTTTTCCTGCTTTTTCTTCATTTCCTTCTTTTCCTCCTCTTCCTCCTCTATCATCTCCTTCTTTCCCTGCTTCTTCTTCATCTCCTCCTCTTTCTCCTCTATCATCTCCTTCTTTTCCTCCTTCTTCTACTTCATCTCCTCCTCTCAGTAATCCTACTAGCCGACTCTGCCTGGACTAAGTTAGCTGCACGGCTAGCAGACGAAGATAAAGAGTGACTCTCCTTTAACAACACGTCCATGTTTGTTTGTCCTCCCTCGCAGAATGTCTATCAATGAGTCATGTGACGCTCAGAGGATCTCGTCATTGGTCCAGCAGCACGTTCCCAAGGCGAAGTTATCCCGACAACACGAGGCCGAGCTGACGTTCACTCTGCCTTTCGAGAACATGGACATGTTCCCGGGTGAGAGAACGCGATGAGTGATGAGAGAATATGAGCGTTGACGTTGGCGTGACGTCTCGTCTTCCTGCAGCAGCACGTACTCATCATGTGTCTGTCACAGGTCTGTTCTCGGAGCTCGACCGTCAACCCAATCTGGGAATTATCAACTATGGCGTCTCCATGACAACACTGGAGGATGTTTTTCTTCGCCTGGAGGCAGAAGCTGAAGTGGACCAAGCCGGTGTGTTACCAGAGCAACGGGGATGATTTAAGTATACCTCCCTGCATGTTCAATGATCAATGAAAAGACTCCGTCTCTTCCTTCAGACTACAGCGTGTTTAATCGGGAGCAGGCGGAGGACGAAGGCGACAACGGCTCTGTGGATGACACGGACCAGCGGCTGCTGACCTTCTCAGACAGCAAGTCGGACGTCGTGTCGGGCCACGCTCTGTGGCGGCAGCAGTTCAGCACCGTGGCCTGGCTGCACATGCTGAACATGCGCCGGGAGAGGAAGGCCTTCATCTACACGTGAGAGTTCAGAGGCTGTGCACGGTGTCGGGTCAGAAACACACACAGAGAAACACTGAGCGGTGCCTCTATGAACATTTTAAATATAGAACTTTGCAGCTGTTGGCTCGTGGTCTTAAACCACGACCTGAATGCTGCTTTCCTCTTTTTATTTCCATGCAGGTGTTCAAAAACTTAAAACTAGACCATAAACAAATGTTTAAACTGTTTCTCAGCTGTGCATGGATGTAAAAATCTTTTCATTATGAAACTGTGGCACAGTCAAAGTAAATAATGGGAAACACTGGTGCACTTGTGGTTTTGGCGATCTAAAGTATTAGAACACTGCGTTTAAATAAACGGTTAAAAGGTTTATATCCTGTGCACGTCGTCCCCTCTTCATCCTGTCTTCTCTTGCAGCCTGGCCTTGTTCCTGGTGTTCGTTGCCGCGGTGCTCGTCCTGTCTCTGGTCACAGGAAACATCCAGATTCACTCTCCAGACCGTCAGTTTCTGCCCATTTACCTTCTCAAAAAGAACCAGGCGCCCCGCAGATACACCACCAGCCTCCTGGTCCAGAACTCCTCAGGTGAGGAGAAGAACCTTAGACGCTGTATTAGATTCAGTCCTTCAGATCTTCTTTCTGCTGTAAATATTGTGATGGGATACTGCCATAAATCATAATCGATTAAAGAAAAGCGTCCTGTCCTCCTCCTCGATGCTGATCCTCCAGGCTCTGACATCTCCGACTTCGTCCACAACCTGGAGTCTCAGAACATCAAGGTGGAGATGATGAAGCACAGCGACTACATGTCTGCTGCTCCCCACAGCGCTGCCATTAACGTAACCGGATCCAGCAAGGTCACTTTTAACATCGGACAGTTTATTTTTCGATGTTTGAAACTGGAGATTAAATCGTCAGCGTGCAGTTAACGAGCCTCATGTTTAACACTTTGTTCTCTGCTCACAGGGGTTCAGGTACAGTGTCGCGTTCAACAGCACCACAGTTCACTCCTTGCCCATGGCTGTCAATATACTGAGCAACGCTCTCCTGAGAGGTCTGAACGGCACCGGGCCGATCCGAACCTGGACCAAACCGTTTGATTATGTGAGTGTTTGATGGCGTCACATCTGATCTGTGCTGTTTTCCATCTGCGACGTTCAAAATATATGAAACGTTTCTGTCGTGACGTCTCTCAGCAAATCCCCGATGCCACGTCCTACGCTCTGGTGTACATCGAGGCCATCATACTGGGAATGCTGGCAGCTGGGATGCCGGCGTATTTTGCAATGGACCACACTCGAGACAGAGAGGTAATCACGTGATCGCAGTGAGTGGGATTCATGTCATCTGTGCAGCGAGACAGAAGAAATACACTTTGACTAAGAGTCAGAGTTTTCTAACCAGTGACCAACATCGAGGAACAAGGTCAAGGAGATAGCAGAGGGTTAAAGGAGTAAATGATGGTCTGATGTTTCCTCTGCTAAATAATAAAGGAAGCATTGAAGCTCCTTTCCTTCACAGTTATCACGGTGGCTACGTAAATACTTCAGTGACAAACCTTCACAAGCAAATCGACTATTCGTCCGCACCCTATGTCGAACCTGCGGGTCATGACTCCTACTAGGTGTCACCAAAGCTTCACTCTCTGCTAACGGCCTCGTCCTGTATTAGAAAAGTAAAAACAACCAAGAAGAAGAAATAAATCTGCATAATCTGCTCCAAATTCATCCAAATCACTCGTTGACTCATGAAATACTTACTCAAACATTCCTCTCCATCTCCATCGTGTGTTGACTTGTGTATTTTCCTTCTCAGATCAAGTGTCGCTCCACGCTGCGGATCTCTGGTCTCATACCGTCAGCTTACTGGTGCGGTCAGGCAGCCGTGGACATCCCCTTCTACTACCTCATCCTGTCCTGCATGAACATCATCCTGTTCTGCTTCCACTCTGAAGACATGCTCACCTCCAGCAACCTTACCGCTGTGGTCCGTACTTCCAGTCCCACATGATCATTTTATGACTATAGCACTCCTCCTCCACACACCTGTCCACTGAGTCCTGCTGTCCTTCTCTCTCTTAGGTCCTGTGTACTATCGGCTTCAGTCCAGCCATGATTCTCTTCACCTACGTGTTTTCTTTCGGCTTCGCCCGAGTCCAGAGCAACAGGGACTTCTTCTCCGTCATCTCCATGATGGTGAGGCTGAGGGTGTTTACCACCTTCCAACACGTGAACTCGGCACAACAGAACGTGTTGAGATGAAAAAACTCTGCTGACTTCCCTCAGGTGTGCGTGGTGTCGGCCTCGCTGGTTCAGTTGGTGAACGACATCCCCTGGCTGACCAGAAACCTGCACAACTTCCTGTGTTTCTTCAACCCTCTGTACCCTCTGATGGGCTGCCTCAACTGCATCACAAAGGTACGACGTCACTTCCACCAGTGTTTTCTCCGTCTGATCGACAAGTCGAGCTACGTGTGCCGTCAGTAAAACACAGAGGGATGAGACGGAGCAGCTTTTGTTTTCAGACGCCGAGTACGAGCAGCAGTCGCCTGACTTTGTTGTTTTTTCTCCGTTTTCAGGCGACCTTCCTCCCCACTCTGTACGAAGATAACTTCTTTTGGAAGAACCTGGTCATCGCGATCGTAGCTGTATGTATCTGATTAAAAACAGAAAACGCAGACTGTAGAAGTGTGTGTGTGTGTGTGTTCCACCATCCTGTGTGTGTGTTTCTGTGCTCAGCCCTACCTTCAGTGCATCCTGCTGCTTTTCCTGCTCCGGTGGCTGGAGATCCATTACGGAGGGAGGACGATGAAAAACGATCAGTTCTGCAGGTAACGATCAGATTTCAGGTCACAGCTCAGATTACATGAAACCTCAGGACATGTTTTCTCTTTTTTTTTCTTTTTTTAAACGTGAAATATGAGTTCATTTTTTAATTATGGATGTTTATTTTAAACCTTGACAGGATCTCGTCCACGCCAAAGCCCAAAGTGGAGAGGAACCCAGAAGAAGGGCTGAACGAGGATGAGGACGTTCAGATGGAGAAGGCCCGAGTGAAGGAGGCACTCACCTGTCAGTCCTGTGAAGAGGTGAGTCAGTGTTTCACAGATTGGCGATCCAGATCAGACCAAAGAGAAGTGTCATTAAGTTCTCGTCCACGTAGAAACCAGTGGTGGTCGTGAGTAACCTGAGGAAGCAGCACAAAGGCAGAAGAGAAGGTTTTTCTCTGAACAAGACGAGGAAAGTGGCCACAAAGAACATCTCATTCTGCGTTCGTAAAGGTGCGTTACATTCCGCTTTTACCAAACACGAGGAAACGTTGAGGAAAAGTTCTGTTACAATCCTAAATGCGGTTTCTTCAGGTGAAGTTCTTGGACTGCTGGGACCCAACGGAGCCGGAAAGAGCACCGTCATGCACATGCTGTCAGGCGACACTGAACCCACTGCAGGACAGGTACTGATCCACATCCATGTAACTGTCTGTGGTTAAACAGGCGAGTAGTTCACTGACCGTCTGTATTTCTGCTCGTCCAGGTGCTCATGGGGGACTACAGTACAGAGTTTCATCAGGTGGACAACCCTTTGGAGCATGTGGGCTACTGTCCACAGGTGAACCCTCTGTGGCCCAGGATCACTCTGCAGGAGCACCTGGAGATCTACGCTGCCATCAAGGGCCTGAAAGGACAGGACGTCCCAGGAATCATCAAACGGTGAGTCTCACTCCGCACCGGCAGAAACTTTCATCACGATTCCTTTTAGTGTGGTGAGAACGTGGCTGACGGTGATTTTGTGGATGTTGTTGTCAGTGTGGTGAACGCTCTGGAGCTCAAGGACCACCTGAACAAACAAGCCAAGACCCTGTCGGCAGGACTCAAGAGGAAGGTAAGAACAAACAAACACCTGCGAGGGAAGAGAGAGGAAAGTGTTCAGGTCGAGGTTCAACCACGAGACCACGACTCAAACAAACCAAATGAACGTGAAGCAGCTGGTTTAAAAAAAAGAAATGAATGTGAACTAGTTAATGTGATCGGCCCGCCTTGTTTTTAAATTCACAGTCCTCACATTAAGGAGTAAAGATGGAGAACGACGGAGAAATGATTTTCTGTTGTATGAGAGAGATCTTCACATGTCGGCTCATGTTCATGATCATGATAAATTAAAGGCTACATGTAAACCACCAGAGGAAGCCGTGTGTCATAACACAGATCGTTCTCCGTTTTTAACGAGGTCTGAACTCACTCAGCTGTTCATGTGACGGTGCCGTGATGGAGGTGTGTGTGTGTGTGTGTGTGTGTGTGTGTGTGTGTTCACAGTTGTGCTTCGCCTTGAGCATGATCGGGAATCCTCAGATCGTTTTACTGGACGAGCCGTCATCAGGCATGGACCCCAAATCTAAACAGCGCATGTGGTGAGACGTCGTCCTGTTTAACGTGTTCAGTTCATGATCACAGGAGCGTGTTCTGGTAACTGTGTCTGTGCAGGAGGGCCATACGTGCTGCGTTCAAGAACCATCAGCGGGGAGCCGTCCTCACCACGCACTACATGGAGGAGGCGGAGGCCGTGTGCGACCGCGTGGCCATCATGGTGTCCGGCCAGCTGAGGTCGGTACCCGGTGCAGCGGTGTGAGAGCAGATCGTCTGGATGGCTTCATGCTGACGGTGTTTTCTCTCACCAGGTGCATCGGCTCCATCCAACATTTAAAAGGGAAGTACGGGCGGTGCTACAGTCTGGAGGTGAAGCTTAGAGAGGAGCTGACGGGGCTCCAGCAGGTGGCGCTGCTGCACAAAGAGATCCTTCGAATCTTCCCTCACGCCACCCGACAGGAGAGGTGAGACGCAAAGTTACAGACGCCAACCAGCTGATTACAGAAGAGCAAATGTACCCTTCAAAATAAAAGCTTTGTAGTGAGTGTGTGATGCTTTGTTGACACACACAAACACACACACACGTGTCTCTCTGCAGCTTTGCCATGCTGAGGGTTTACAAGATCCCCATGGAGGACGTGAAATCACTGGCCAAGTCTTTCTCTCAGTTGGAGAGTGGTGAGTCACTCACACACACACACACACACACACACACACACACACACACACACACACACACACAGCGGCCATCTGGGACAAATATCTGCTGACTCATCGAAAGTCATTTCTCGTCTCTGTGTGTTTTTATCTTCAGCCAAGCAAATGTTCAACTTCGAAGAGTACAACTTCTCCCAGTGCACCTTAGAGCAGGTACGAAACACACACACACACTCTGCAGGTTCACACACACACACACACTCTGCAGGTTCACACACACACACACACACACACACACTCTGCAGGTTCACACACACACACACACACACTCTGCAGGTTCATACACACACACACTCTGCAGGTTCACACACATACACACACACACACACTCTGCAGGTTCACACACACACACACACACACTCTGCAGGTTCATACACACACACACTCTGCAGGTTCACACACACACACACACACACAGTATTATCGTGTCTTCCTCCCCCCCAGGTGTTCATGGAGTTTGCCAAGGAGCAGGAGAACGAGGAGGACGAGGTCGGCTCCCTCAGCACGACCTTCCAGTGGCAGCGTCTCCGTCAGGACGGCCCGGTCTCCGTCAACCACACAGACAGCATCGTGCACCAGCTTTGAACTTTGACCTGTGACGGGAGCGGGCGACTGGTGACCGACCAGGACTGACCGACGCCTGCCGGGCGTCAGCGCCTGAAGGCTTCACGCCAGCACTCACCCCGTTCCACGCAAACCGACGTTCACCTCCTTCTTAAAGAACGGGACAGTCCCGGGTCGGGTTGGGCTCGCGTACGCTGGGACTGACTGACCGAGTGTTCAGGCTCAGGGCAGCTGTGGCCTCTTTTGTTTCCGGGTCCGAGGCGTGCATGCGTGTCGCCCTCGTCCTCTGGTGCTCCGTGTTTTCTGAATCGCACTGACCGAGGCGGCTGCCGTCTTTCTCGACGCGCTTTCTAACGGTGTTTTTTATCTTCACAGGGAGTCCGAAAAAGAAACGTATAAATATAAATAACCATATTTAAGCTTTGTAATCTCTCCATCCTCTCGCTCTCCTTTGGACGGAGGCGTCGGAGTCGGTGTGTTTGCTCGTCCGTCGTGTTCGTGACTTCTTTTTTTTAATAACCCTACCAGAACTGGAATCCATCCACGATCGTACCAAAGCAGCACATCTCTGAACCACACACTAACACACCTCCTCACACACCGAGATTAGATTTTGTGTCAGTAGCATGTGCATAAATAGTTTGCTGTATAGTCGATAGATGGAGGAACAGTCTTTTAACCTTTACACACGTAACAAACTGATTCTCTCCTCTCCTCTTTTTGCACCAGCATGCACGTCGTAACACTACACACTCTATTTGAGGTCAAAGGTCAGTGACGGACGGGACGGGTGGCGTCGTTTTGGCCTTCCTCTGCAGGTTTTGCTCTCTCTCTTTTTTTTTTTATATGCACACCAGTACATGTAGCACACTGCCCTCGTCACGAGCCTCAAACGTGGAGACGAAGCAGAAGTTCAGACCGGGGGTGCGTTTGATTTATGAATGTATGTTTGGAGAGCGAGAGAGGGGAGCGTTTGTTTCGCTTTGGTGCCACTTTTAATCGCATAGCTGTGTTTTGTTAAATCTATCTAGCCTGTTTTAGGTGAGTGTGTGTGTGTGTGTGTGTACTGTATTTGTCGTTGGAGCCTCCAGTTGTACTTTTTTTTTTCTTCAGGTGGGAGGATCATTGGGATTTAAAGGGATGCTTTTATTTTGTTAACGATCATGAATGACTTCCTTTAGGGGTGAACAAAATAATGTGAACACTCGACTCCACAGTGTGTGTTTGTCGCCGTGGAGTTTTTAAAGTTTGCGTCCGCGATCATTCACGCAGCAGCTTCTCTTCACGTGTTCCACTTTATTTTATCAGAAGAAGAAGAACTAGAAGCGTCGGACACGGACAAACGTTCACCCACGTCGGAGGTCGTTTTTTAAATGTGAAAACTTTATTTAACACTTTGTAGCCTCGTCTCCTTTGAGCAGGAGACACGATGATTAACACTGAGTACAACGTGTGCAATGTGGGCGTTTGTTCCCAAACATTCTCTGGACGTTTGTCCAACGTTCAGCCTCAGTAACATGTAGCCGCCCAGCTGACGCCGGCTTGTCTTTGCACTCCTCTGAGGCTCCGTGGAGCGTTTGAAGCATTTAAAGCGGCCGGCGCTGAGGGTGGAGCAGGTTTCAGTTCATTTTCCTGGTGGTGGTAAAATTGCACTATTTCTGGGAAATTTTATAACCTTTCTTTATATTATGCAATCTTTGTAAGATTATCCGTGCACTGATTTTATTTTTTAAAGACTCGTGGTTTAGCTGTGTGCTGTATTCCCCTCCTGTATCGCCCGCATGTCTGGATGGTCACTCGTCAGCGATGAACTCTACGGTCTCGACACGACCTTTTCTTGAATAAACGTTAATCCAAGACGTCGTGTCGTCCTTTTTCTGATCGATAAACCAGAAAAATCAAACACAGCAGCTAACAGACTGAGCTAACAGCAGCTAACAGACTGAGCTAACAGACTGAGCTGACATGAGCTAACAGCAGCTAACAAACTGAGCTAACAGCAGCTAACAGACTGAGATGACATGAGCTAACAGCAGCTAACAGACTGAGCTAACAGCAGCTAACAGACTGAGCTAACAGCAGCTAACAGCAGCTAACAGACTGAGCTAACAGACTGAGCTAACATGAGCTAACAAACTGAGCTAACATGAGCTAACAGACTGAGCTGACATGAGCTAACAGCAGCTAACAAACTGAGCTAACAGCAGTTAACAGACTGAGCTAACGTGAGCTAACAGCAGCTAACAGACGGAGCTGACATAAGCTAACAGACTGAGCTAACAGCAGCTAACAGACTGAGCTAACGTGAGCTGACATGAGCTAACAGACTGAGCTGACATGAGCTAACAGCAGCTAACAAACTGAGCTAACATGAGCCAACAGACTGAGCTAACATGAGTTAACAGCAGCTAACAGACTGAGCTAACATGAGCTAACAGACTGAGCTGACATGAGCTAACAGCAGCTAACAAACTGAGCTAACAGCAGCTAACAAACTGAGCTAACAGCAACTAACATGAGCTAACAGCAGCTAACAGACTGAGCTAACAGCAGCTAACAGACTGAGCTGACATGCATGAGCTAACAGCAGCTAACAAACTGAGCTAACAGCAGCTAACAAACTGAGCTAACGTGAGCTAACATGAGCTAACAGCAGCTACAGCTGTCAGCAGTTTACTTCACTGTCCATCATAAACTCTGTAAATCACAGAGAGTTGAGGCGGAGCAGCCGGAGGACATCAGAGGGAAAACCAGAAAAGATGAATTTCTAAATAGACCTGCACACAGATTGTTGATGTTACATGTTAATCAGTTAAAATCTCAGTTAAAATTATTATATTATAATTGTAAAAGCTTCTTTAAAGGTCGTGGTGCAGGCAGAAGCTGCTCTGAGGGTGGAGGACAGCGCCACCCAGTGACGACGTGCAGGACTCATCCACCTGAGAGTATTTTTTCTTGTCAGAGAAACTCAGAGATGGAAAAGTCAATAAATATTAATGTTTGTAATGTTCGTGCTCTCACAGCTGCTTCATCTCTCTACCTCCACCTGTCTATACCTTTACCTGTCTGTACCCTCACCTGTCTGTACCTCCACCTGTCTCTACCTCCACCTGTCTCTACCTTTACCTGTCTGTACCTTCACCTGTCTGTACCTCCACCTGTCTCTACCTTTACCTGTCTGTACCCTCACCTGTCTGTACCTCCACCTGTCTGTACCCTCACCTGTCTCTACCTCCACCTGTCTCTACCTTTACCTGTCTCTACCTTCACCTGTCTGTACCTCCACCTGTCTCTACCTCCACCTGTCTGTACCTTTACCTGTCTATACCTTTACCTGTCTGTACCCTCACCTGTCTGTACCTCCACCTGTCTGTACCCTCACCTGTCTCTACCTCCACCTGTCTCTACCTTTACCTGTCTCTACCTTCACCTGTCTGTACCTCCACCTGTCTCTACCTCCACCTGTCTCTACCTTTACCTGTCTGTACCTTTACCTGTCTGTACCCTCACCTGTCTGTACCTTCACCCGTCTGTACCTCCACCTGTCTGTACCCTCACCTGTCTCTACCTCCACCTGTCTCTACCTTTACCTGTCTCTACCTTTACCTGTCTGTACCTTCACCTGTCTGTATCTTCACCTGTCTACCTCCATCTGTCTGTACCCTCACCTGTCTGTACATCCACCTGTCTGTACCTCCACCTGTCTCTACCTCCACCTATCTCTACCTTTACCTGTCTGTACCTTCACCTGTCTGTATCTTCACCTGTCTACCTCCATCTGTCTGTACCCTCACCTGTCTGTACATCCATCTGTCTGTACCCTCACCTGTCTGTACCTTCACCTGTCTGCTTACTCCTTCACCTGTTCTGGCTTCATCAGTGTCTGGTGACGAGGTAAACAAACCAAACAATCACTCACTGCATATAATGATGACGATGATGTCATATGACGATGATGATGACGTGTTCTCTTCATCCTCCGAGTGATATGCAAATGAAGGTGGTTTCAGCCAATGAGGAGCCTGGATGAAGGTAAATATGTACACTGGGATCCCGGAAGTCGACTCATTTGGATCCTGCTTGGCGTGTGTTGCCTTCAAGTACCGTGGGAATTATGAAAACTCTTCAGCACACACAGAAAAACAACTCAAAGATTTTGTTTAATACAAATATATCACGTGACTTTATTACAGGTCATGTTTACAGAAGCAGAAACATAATTTAAAACATAATTTCATTAGCTTAATGTTAGCCCTACCAAGTAAATGTAGTTTTATTATTGTTATCATTAATTAAGGTAATGTGTTTTTTTTAGTTTGTTCGTTGTGTGTATGATGTGAGTCGATATATATTAAAATGAAATCATACAAACATATAATTATATTAATATCGGGTGCCGAATTTGAGAGAATGAATGAATTTGAGAAATGAGAGTCACTTTTTTATACATTTTACAACAATATTTGTCAACTTAGAGATATTTTAAATATTTAAATCCAAATATTAAATGTTACGCCTAAATGTTAAATCTGAAGATTTTGATTTAACATTAGATTTAAATGTAACATTTAGATTTACCATTTAACATTTAGATTTAAATTTGAGATTTAGATTTACCATTTAACATTTAGATTTAAATTTGAGATTTAGATTTAAATTAAATTTAACATTTAAATTTAACATTTAGATTTAAATTTAACATTTAGATTTAAATTTAACATTTAGATTTAACAGTTGGATTTAAATATTTAAAATATCTCTTAGTTGACAAATATTGTTGTAAATGTGCAAAAAAAAGTGACTCTCAAAAATTCACACCAGTTTTTTAAACATTGTTTGAAGCTAAATGTGACAAAATGTTGCTGCTCCCCATATATTTACACATATATAAATGACATTGTTTCCTTTATGTACCATACATACGCTCCCTTGTTGAAGCTGTGTTTTCCGAGCCGCCCCTGAAGGCCTCGCAGCGAGCGGCTGTCAGGCTGATGCAGATTATCCTTTAGACGACTCACCGTTAAAGTCGGTCCGGACGGGCAGCAGGCGGCTCCGACAGTAAAATGGGAAACGCAGACACCAAACTGCACTTCAGGAAGGCTGTGATCCAGCTCACCACCAAGACCCAGGTCAGTGCGTCACATTTAAAGGTGATTAAAGAGGAAAGAGACGCGGTTTGTGGTTAGAATCAGCCTGTGGAGATAAAGTTGGTGCCAGATGGCAGCCTGCAGAAACACACTGAGGAAACACTGCAGCCAGGTTACACATGACTCAAGCATGAAGCCCAACAAAGAAAAAGTTTCATCAGGTGTCTGTTCTGTGTTTACTCTGAGTCTTGCACAACTTCAACAAGTCACATTAATATTCAGAGAAATTAAATTTAATGAGTTAGTCTCTCTGTCAGGTGTATTTAAGGTGGACTGACGAGATAAAGGCTGCTCTGTGAGAGTTAAATCTGCAGGAAGTTTGAAAACTGGTTGATGATTAAAAATATCAGCAGCTGTTGCTCTAATGTGAGTTTTTTATCGTCTTACTCTTCATGTTTGAGTCAGAAACATTTGAATCTGTCTGATTCTCAGTATTTAAAGTATTTAGGTTGATTCAGGATCAGAACCAGAAACATGCAACACACCAGGATAGAGTCTCTGTGCAAAACAAACATGAAGTCAAATAATATTTAAAAAAATCAGAACATTAAACATGGCAACGTGTGGTGTGCAGGTCTGGGATGGATGCTGACAGGCAGTGTCACATGTCTGTGCTCAGCGATGAGGCTGCTCTGCTGTGTGTCACGTTAAAAACACACACATATATGATGTGATGCGTTGGTGTGTGTGTCCCTTTCTGCAGCCCGTAGAAGCCAGCGACGACGCCTTCTGGGATCAGTTCTGGGCCGACTCGTCCACCACCGTCCAGGACGTCTTCGCTCTGGTGCCGGCCGCAGAGATCCGAGCTGTCAGAGAGGAGTCTCCGTCAAACCTGGCAACCCTCTGCTACAAGGTAAGCAACCACGACTCCACCGGCTCTCCATCAGCAATCTGTAATGATACTGTTTATCAATATTTATTAGTTTAATCATCTGAATCTGTAAAGTAACTGAAGCTGGCAAGTAACTTAAAATGACTCTGATCCATCCTGGATACAGTGTGAGTCAAAGGAATGCTGCTGTTTGTTGTTCCCACACTTTAAAACACACACACACACACACACACACACACACACACACACACACACACACACACACACACACACACACACACACGTGTTTGTGGAGGTCAAAGGTTATTCAAGTAAAGTCTTTGACATTTGTAACTTTTTCTTTCATCAGTTCCTGATTTAAAGTTCAAGTTTTGACACTTTATGTTCAAGAAAGTTTAGGAAAGATTCAATATTACGGAACTTTGAAAAATAAATAAATTATGAAATAAAAATAAAGTAAAAAAACAATAATAGTCAAGAATCATATCAGTGTTGGCTTTGAACAAAGTTAAACAAACGAATTAAAGAATGAAGATACGATACATTTTCATTTGTGTTGTGGAATCAGTCGAGTATCCGTCTGACTTCAGAGCGTCCTCACAGTCTTCCTCATGTGCTTCCTCCTCGCCAGGCGGTGGAGAGGTTGGTTCAGGGTGCAGAGTCCGGCTGCCCCTCTGAGAAAGAGCGCCAGATCGTCCTGAACTGCACCCGCCTGCTCACCCGGATCCTGCCCTACATCTTTGAGGACGCCGACTGGAGAGGCTTCTTCTGGTCCACCGTGCCCGGAGCCGGCAGAGCAGGGGTACGACAGCTGACTGTTACAGGGAGTGTTACAAGGGAGTGTCACAGGGTGTTACAGGGAGTGTTACAAGGGAGTGTCACAGGGTGTTACAGGGAGTGTTACAAGGGAGTGTCACAGGGTGTTACGGGGAGTGTCACAGGGAATGTTACAGGGACTGTTACAGGGAGTGTTACCTGCAGTGTTACAGGGAGTGTTACAAGGGAGTGTCACAGGGTGTTACAGGGAGTGTTACAATGGAGTGTCACAGGGTGTTACAGGCAGTGTTACAGGCAGTGTTACAGGCAGTGTTACAGGCAGTGTTACAGGGAGTGTCACAGGGAGTGTTACAGGGAGTGTTACAGGGAGTGTTACAATGGAGTGTCACAGGGTGTTACAGGCAGTGTTACAGGCAGTGTTACAGGGAGTGTTACAATGGAGTGTCACAGGGTGTTACAGGCAGTGTTACAGGGAGTGTTACAATGGAGTGTCACAGGGTGTTACAGGGAGTGTTACAGGGAGTGTTACAGGGAGTGTTACAGGGAGTGTTACAGGGTGGTACAGGGAGTGTCACAGGGTGTTACAGGCAGTGTTACAGGGTGGTACAGGGAGTGTTACAGGGAGTGTTACAAGGGAGTGTCACAGGGTGTTACAGGGAGTGTTACAAGGGAGTGTCACAGGGTGTTACAGGGAGTGTTACACGGGAGTGTCACAGGGTGTTACAGGGAGTGTTACAAGGGAGTGTCACAGAGTGTTACAGGGAGTGTCACAGGGTGTTACAGGGAGTGTTACACGGGAGTGTCACAGGGTGTTACAGGCAGTGTTACAGGGAGTGTCACAGGGAGTGTTACAGGGAGTGTTACAGGGAGTGTCACAGGGTGTTACAGGGAGTGTTACACGGGAGTGTCACAGGGTGTTACAGGCAGTGTTACAGGGAGTGTTACAAGGGAGTTTCACAGGGTGTTACAGGCAGTGTTACAGGCAGTGTTACAGGGAGTGTCACAGGCAGTGTTACACGGAGTGTTACAAGGGAGTTTCACAGAGTGTTACAGGCAGTGTTACAGGGAGTGTTACAATGGAGTGTCACAGGGTGTTACAGGGAGTGTTACAGGGAGTGTTACAGGGAGTGTTACAGGGTGTGTTACGGGGAGTGTTACGGGGAGTGTCACAGGGTGTTACAGGCAGTGTTACAGGCAGTGTTACAGGGTGGTACAGGGAGTGTTACAAGGGAGTGTCACAGGGTGTTACAGGGAGTGTTACAAGGGAGTGTCACAGGGTGTTACAGGGAGTGTTACACGGGAGTGTCACAGGGTGTTACAGGGAGTGTTACAAGGAGTGTTACAGGGTGTTACAGGGAGTGTTACAGGGAGTGTCACAGGGTGTTACAGGGAGTGTTACAAGGGAGTGTCACAGGGTGTTACAGGGAGTGTTACAGGGAGTGTCACAGGGTGTTACAGGGAGTGTTACAAGGGAGTGTTACACAGGAGTGTCACAGGGTGTTACAGGGAGTGTTACAGGGGGGTTACAGGAGTGTTACAGGAGTGTTACAGGGAGTGTTACAGGGGGGTTACAGGAGTGTTACAGGAGTGTTACAGGGAGTGTTACAGGGGGGTTACAGCGAGTGTTACAGGGAGTGTTACAGGGAGTGTTACAGGGAGTGTTACAGGGGGGTTACAGCGAGTGTTACAGGGTGTGTTCTGGTCTGTCTCCATGATTTCTCTACTAGACGCGGTGCAGAGAGGAAGGAGGAAGCAGTGATCTTAAAACACAAACCAGCCTCTGTTTGTGTGCAACATTAGACTTTTTTCTTGAGTATGTGAAAGTGCCACAAACTGCAGTTCCTCTAACGTCCACCTGAGACTGGCTCCAGAAGTGAGTCAGTCTCCATAAGTCCCCATGTTTCACAGCAGAAATAAACATGTTTACAGCCTGGTACAAAAAACAGTTTTGGTCTCTGTAGCTAATTTCCCCGTTCATGACAACTGTACTGATTGACAGGTGGGTGCTGTCACAGATGGCTTGTTTAAGCAACCAGCTTCATTCATCCTCTGGAGACCATGACTGTCTGTACAAAAGTCCTGAGTGCTGAGATACTTGAGTAAAGTAATCAGTAGAGATCAAATCTTTTCCTCTCTGAGGTGACTAAAAGCTCTGCAGTCTGGACCTGCAGTACCAGGCGGAGGAACCCGATCCGCCTGCGGACAGTTTGTGGAGTTGAACCTGTCAGCAGCCGTTCAGCTCTCCACACATCAGAGGACTCGAGGCCCTTTGAGAGTTTAAATAATCTGCAGTTAGATGTGACGGTGCTCTCTGATTCAGGACCTGCTCTGTAAGATGAGACTGCTGCTGCTGATGCTCGTCGAGGTCACTGTCCAAAACCAACCCCTACCTCCTCCACCTCCTCCACCTCCACCCTCCTCCACCTCCCGACGGCAGCTGGTTCTCTGGTTACCTGGTCGGCAGGGGACCCAAAGTCCAAACACTGCCCATATTGTATGCCCCCTCCTCCTGCAGGCCAGTGGTTGAATTAAGGAGGGATTGAATGTCTCTTAATTAAAGTGTGGGACTGAGCTAAAGAGCAAAGCTGCAGCTGACGGCTTGTTTGTGCAGAGACATACTGATATTGACATTTTAAATTGTAAAAGTGCGACTCTTTATGAGCATCTTTAACGTAAACGTCTGTAATATCCAATGAAGTGACGTGTTTATGTCTGAGGCTGTTTCATGAAACTGTGTTTGAAGAAACAGTTCAACATCTTCGACACACACTTCTTCTTGCCGAGAGGTTCAACGAGAAGATCGAAGCCACTCTCACGACTGTAGCTGAAACCAGCAGCCTGTTAGCTTAGCTTAGCACAAAGACTGGAAACGGAGGGAATGGTTAGCTTGGCTCCATCCAAAGTTAACAACATCCACCTCCAGCACCTCAAAGCTCAAAAATCAACCCGTTAAAACTCTTTTGTTTCACGCGTACCCGAACAGAAGTGTAAAAACAACCAGTCGTAGTTTTACAGGGGAGTTTGTGAGGGACTATTTCTTGGCCGGGTGCAGTGACTTCCTTGCATGGTTGCCTGGCAACTTCTAACTCGTCTCTTTTTTGTGATGCAGCGTCTGGACGAAGACGACGATGAGGACGACGCCCGGCCGCTGGCTGAGTCTCTGCTGCTGGCCGTCGCCGACCTGCTCTTCTGTCCAGATTTCACCGCTCAGAGCCACAAGAAGAACGGCCTGGTGAGTCCGAGCACGCGTTACACTGAGGGTCATGTGTGGCCTCGGTATCCCACAGTGCACCTGCACTCAGACACCTGCCAGCACTCAGTGTTTCATTAAGGAGGCATCAGGCCTCTTTCATTAACTGAGAATGACATTTGCTGTCGATTAAAGGAATAAGTTTTGGGATACATGCTCAGAGTTACCCAGGCTAGCTGTTCCCACCTGCTTCCAGTGTTTATGCTAAGCTAGGCTAACCACAACCTCCATCTCTGGACTAGACGCAGACGTGTGAAAGATCTTCAAAGTGCAGAACTCCTTTAAGAGTCTTTCCAGGAGAGGAAAAACAGACTTTACTTCTCTGTGTTTGCTTTGTTTTTGCCCTGAAGCACAGTACGAGTCAGCACTGTTATCTCCTTCACACCAGGCGGTAGCTGCAGTTAATGAGTTACTCCACAGGAGACGCAGAGAGACGGAGGAGTGGCTGTGTTTGTCAACTGGGCTGAGGAGAACTGGGTTGGACGCTGAGCAAACGTTTGGTTCTGCAGAGCATGGGAGGCCCTGCAGGTCCTAAAACCATCCATGCATCCAGGGTCAGATCACAGCGAGGAGACGTTGCAGTCAGCCGAGCGAGTGCGAACGTGTCCACAGAAGGTGGAAAAAGGCCAGCGGCTGTTTGACCTGAAGCATGAAACACGTTAGTTTAGTTTAGTTAGTTCAGCTTTTACAGGTCAGGAAGTGTTGAAGGGTTAAAAACACGCGATCAAGAAGAAGAAGAAGAAGAAGAAGTTTACAGAACAGAACCAGTGTCGTGCCAGAACCGGAGCTGAGCAAGCAGGCAGAGGAGAAGATCTCCTCCACTTCCTCCGGGCGATACTTGTGATACTTCTCAGGGTTCTTGGTGAACGAGATGTTGGCACATCTGGATGAAACACAAAGAAAAAACGGTCAGAACCAGTGAACATCTGTCAGAACTGAAGCAGAAACGCAAACATGATGTCCTCCGGCTGCTCCGCCTCAACTCTCTGTGATTTACAGAGTTTATGCTGGACAGTGAAGTAAACTGCTGACAGCTGTAGCTGCTGTTAGCTCATGTTAGCTCAGTCTGTTAGCTGCTGTTAGCTCAGTCTGTTAGCTCATGTTAGCTGCTGTTAGCTCATGTGAGCTCAGTCTGTTAGCTGCTGTTAGCTCAGTCTGTTAGCTCATGTTAGCTCAGTCTGTTAGCTGCTGTTAGCTCATGTTAGCTCAGTCTGTTAGCTCATGTTAGCTGCTGTTACCTCATGTTAGCTGCTGTTAGCTCATGTGAGCTCAGTCTGTTAGCTGCTGTTAGCTCAGTTCGTCAGCTTGGCGGTGAGCTCAGAGCGACGGGTACCCGAACTGAGTGTTTGTACCAACAGGCGTTATGGACGACCAGGAAGAAGAAGAAGAGGTAACCAAGCTCAGCAGCTTCTATGGACATGATGGCAGAGGAGAAGAGAGTGAAGAGGACGCTGACGGAGGAAGCTAAGAAGAGAAAAGGAGAGAGTGAGCGAGCAAGAAGCCGCCGGACAAGAGTAAATGTGGGACTGACTTTTAGTGGTCCCAGTCATAATGCACCCAATCGTTGCAGTAAACAGTGTGGCATGGCATGGCGTGGCATGGCATGGCATGGCATGGCATGGCACGGTGTGTCATGGCATGGCGTGGCATTGCATGGCATGGCATGGCACGGTGTGTCATGGCATGGCATGGTGTGTCATGGCACGGTGTGTCATGGCATGGCGTGGCATGGCATGGCATGGCATGGCATGGCACGGTGTGTCATGGCATGGCGTGGCATGGCATGGCATGGCATGGTGCCCTTTGCTGTCAGTTCCCTCATGAAGAACAGCGGCGGCACCTTGTCAGGTCTATTCATGAAGCTGTAGTTATCTGTGCCAAGGTGTCACACACAGATAATGTCAGCGGAGTCCACTTGTTGAACCACATGATCCAAGTAGGTGTGAACACACACACACACACACACACACTCTCACTGCTGTGTTCAACTGTGTGTGTGTGTGTGTGTGTTTTCACTGTTTAAGTATGAAACATCAGTCAGTAAGTGATGGTCCCAGAATAAAAAGCCGTCTGTCAGGACTCGTCATACTTTTCTTTACTTTTCTTTGTTTAGTCAGATTTCAGCTGGAAACATTTCGTCTGTGTGTAATTTTCCTTCATCAGCTGCTTTTCATTCAGTTTCTTCAATATTTGAACGACTAACAGATGACGGACAAACCGACGCCCGTCTGTCGTCTACACAGTGTCAGAAACGTTCTCGTCTTCCTGCAGGACGCCCCTGAGGACATTCGATCCATAGACAGCTGTGAGTACATCTGGGAGGCCGGAGTCGGCTTCGCTCAGTCACCTCCTCTGAACTACGTCCATGACATGAACAGGTGAGACATGAACAGGTGAGACATGAACAGGTGAGACGTGAACAGGTGAGACATGAACAGGTGAGACATGAACAGGTGAGACATGAACAGGTGAGACATGAACAGGTGAGACGTGAACAGGTGAGACATGAACAGGTGAAATATGAGCTAGTGGAATGATGCAGGTTAGACAGCCTCAGTGTAACACTTTATTCCACGGTGTTCATAGTAGTATTATTACCTTCATCTGTCCTTAAAAGGTCCTTGAAAGGTCCTTGATTTATGTTTAAGATGCTGTGGAAAACCTGCTAAACCGTTACTTGGCCTAACTTCATGCCTGATAACATAAAGATGTAGGAAGTCCATGCTGACCCGTCCTCTGCTGAAAGCGTCAGAACTGGACCACAGAGCGATGGAAGCAGGTGGTCCGGTCTGATGAGTCACGGCCGGCAGAGGCGGTGTGATGCTTTGGTTGATGTTCTGCTGGGAAACCTCGGGTCCTGCCGTTCATGTGGCACCTCCTACCAATGCATTGTCACAGAACACAGCAACCAGTTCAAGGTGTTGACGCTGCAGATCCTAATCCAACCGATCATCTGTTGGATGTGCTGGACAAACAAGTCCGATCCATGGAGGTCCACCTCTAAGCTTCCAGGATCTGCTGCTTACGTCTCGGTACCAGAGACCACAGCACACCTTCAGAGGTCTGAGGAGGCCTTGTTTGTCCTCCAGGGGGCGCTGACGAGTTGTTCCATCCTTCATCCAGGCTGCAGTTTAAACTCATCATGTCGATGTTGTTTGTTCAGGACGGAGCTGCTGAAGTTGCTCCTCACCTGTTTCTCTGAAGCCATGTACCTGCCTCCATCCTCTGAGAGGAAGAACCTCAATCCCTGGGTGTCCTTCTTCTGCTCCACAGAAAACAGGTAACACACACACACACACACACACACACACACACACACACACACACACACACACGCTTGTACATGAACTGATTGGTCTGTGGACTCCTTACATTAAGATAAGGCTCATGCTGTCTGCTGTGCATTAACCTACACATGGAAACTCTGACAGCCGTCCATGCTGACTGACCTCCACCCGTCTTTCACTGCTTCACCCAGACATGCCCTCCCTCTGTTCACCTCCCTGCTCAACGTGGTGTGCGCCTACGACCCCGTCGGGTACGGCATCCCGTACAACCACCTGCTGTTCTCCGACCACCGGGAGCAGCTGGTGGAGCAGGCGGTCCAGATCCTCATCGTCACGCTGGAGCACGACGCCGGGTCGGCCGCCGGCGCCGCCCTCCAGGCCCTCGATCGCTCCGCGTCACCCTCAGCTCTGGAGGAGCACGAGGTGAGAGGAAGATGAACGAATCACTGATTTTATTTTGATTCTGATTATTCTGAATTTCAAATCACCTCTGGTCTTTTTTCTTTTTCAGGCTGCCGGACCCGACAACCTGTTTGTGAATTATCTGTCCAGGATCCACAGAGAAGAGGTACTGTCGACAGATCCCCTTCAGCACTGAACAGGATGATGCTGCAGGATGTTAACGTGGATTCTCTCTGTTTGTCAGGACTTGGGCTTCATCCTGAAAGGTCTGGCGCGGCTGCTCAACAATCCTCTAGTCCAGACCTACCTGCCTCGCTCCACCAAGAAGATCCAGTTCCACCAGGAGCTGCTGATCCTCTTCTGGAAATTCTGTGACTTCAACAAGGTGCAGAGCTCGAGCTGTAGACGCTCCTGAAGACGGGTGGTGTCGATGTGTAGTTTTATTGTCATGCCAGAAGAAGAAGTTCTCAGATGAAGTATCTTGATAACTTTTAATATCTTCGTGCCACCATGAGCTCAAACTGAAACAAATGTTTCTGCGATGTTGTGTATCGGTTTGTGTGTTTCAGAAATTCCTCTTCTTTGTCCTGAAGAGCAGCGACGTGTTGGACATGCTGGTTCCCATCCTCTTCTACCTGAACGATGCCAGAGCAGATCAGTGTGAGTGACACACTCTGTGTGTGTGTGTGTGTGTGCGTGTGTGTGTGTGTGTGTGTGTGTGTGTGTGTGTGTGTGTGTGTGTGTGTGTGTGTGTGTGTGTGTGTGTGTGTGTGTGTGTGTGTGTGTGTGTGTGTAAAGAGCTCATGCGTCTCTTTGTTTGCGTGGCTCTGCAGCTCGTGTCGGCCTCATGCACATCGCCGTGTTCATCCTGCTGCTGCTGAGTGGAGAGAGAAACTTTGGCGTCCGTCTCAACAAGCCGTACACGCTGCGCGTCCCGATGGACGTTCCTGTTTTCACGGGAACTCACGCTGACCTGCTCATCGTGGTGAGTTTACGGCTGCATGGATTCTGTGAACGGATAGAAACCAGCAGAGTCCTCAAGCTTAACATCTCGTTTCCTTCTCCACATGTAGATCTTCCACAAAGTCATCACCAGTGGACACCAGCGGCTCCAGCCTCTGTTTGACTGCCTGCTCACAATCATAGTGAACAGTGAGTGTCACACGTGAAACAGCGCCTCCTGGTGGATGCACAGGAGCACTGCAGTGTTTTAAAGCCTCTCTTAACCCTCCACAGTTTCACCGTATCTGAAGAGCCTGTCCATGGTGTCGGCCAACAAGCTGCTCCACCTCCTGGAGGCTTTCTCCACACCCTGGTTCCTCTTCTCCTACGCTCAGAACCACCACCTAGTCTTCTTCCTACTGGAGGCCTTCAACAACATCATCCAGTATCAGTTTGATGGTGAGAACAGAGATGTGAAGTCCCAGAGCAGGACAGTGTTATGGACACCTCTACCAACTTCTAAATCTCGCTCACAGGTAACTCCAACCTCGTGTACGCCATCATCCGAAAGCGGAGCATTTTCCACCAGTTGGCCAACCTGGCGTCCGACACGGCGTCTATTCAGAAAGCTCTGCAGAAGAAGAAGAAGTCCGGGATCTCCAGGACCAACTCTATAGAGATGGAGTCCATGGAGGGCTCCAGACCTGCTGTACCTGCTGAGCCTGGCACGCTCAAAGCCAGTTTAGAGGCCACGCCAGGTACGAAGTTAGACCACTGAAGGTTCCACGTCAAAGATCTCATAAGGTCATTTTAAAACACGTTCTCTCGCATCCTTTAGGCATCGATAAGATAACGGAGAAGGCCCAGGTGGGCGAGGATGGTACCATGATTGTTCTGCCACATTCAGACTCTCCAAAGACGACGGCTGTCGCCCGGGCCAGCGACGCAGAGTCTTCAGAGCGAGACCACGAGGTACGCGACGGCTTCACATCCGCGATCCTCTCACTCTGTGTTGTTTCTTCTTCCTGCAGTTAAAGCGATTTGCTCTGTCACCAGGTCCACCACGCAGAGTCCGAATCAGTGAGGAGTCGGCTGTCGAGTGTGTCATCGTCGGCAGCATGGAGCGCTAATCCAGACTGGGTCAGTGGAAGTGTTCTGATGAATATTCTGCTCTGTCTGGTGGTTTCTGTAGCTCATGTGTCCTCTGCTGTGTGTTCTCAGGTGCTGACATGGAAAGCGAAGCTTCCTCTGCAGACCATCATGCGGCTGTTACAAGTACTGGTCCCTCAGGTGGAGAAGATTTGCATCGACAAGTAAGAAATTATTTAACCTTCAAACACAGAAGCAGTCGGCATGACTGCGATCACAGCGTGCCGACGTTCAGAATAGCAGCACGACATGGAGGTTTTTACTGGAGCTTGTTCCCTGAAAACAGCCCAAAACAACAAAACAAGACCTGAAAGATGCTAAAGTGCTTGTCGTCGTCCTCAGGGGTTTGACAGACGAGTCAGAAATCCTCAAGTTCCTTCAGCACGGCACGCTGGTCGGCCTCCTGCCCGTCCCTCATCCCATCCTCATCAGGAAGTACCAAGCGAACGCCGGCACCGCCATGTGGTTCCGCACCTACATGTGGGGCATCATCTACTTACGGTAAACAAACCGAGCCCGTTCGTTCATTCGATTGTTTTTGGTTTATTTCAAAAGCGTTGAGTAAGAATTTGTTTTGTCGCCGTAGCAACGTGGATCCTCCAATCTGGTACGACACGGACATCAGGCTGTTTGAGATCCAGAGGATTTAGAGCAGCCGTCACACACTCGCCAAACCAAACCAAACCAGATCTGCCGGTTCACCTTCTGTCCTGTGAACGCTGACGGTCAAACTTTAATGTTACTGTGTATCACATGACCTGTGTTCTGAGTGAATGCAGTAGAAGTTCTGCCAAATGCTCATTAAATCTGACCATAGATGTGACATTTATTGAATATCAGTTCATTCACTTTGCTAAACGTGAAATCAGCAGGTTTAGGGACAAAGGGAAGTTTCTGCACGCTCGACACTGAACTGATGCGGCTGTCCTGACCTGAGCGCTCCGATGGACTGAAACCCGCTCTGAGATGGAAACACGCGGTGTTGTTCGCGGCATTAAAGGCTGATCAGAACAGGAAGTTATTTCATGTATACGGCCAAAAGTTTGTGGACACCTGAACATCAAACCCTCGTGCGTGAGATCTCCTCCTGCTCTACGTCGATCATGTAAAATCACGTTGATCTAAAATATTGTGAAGATCATCAGTGTCGTGTAAATTATGAGAGAAATTATGAGAGTTTGGGGTTTTTTCTCGAGTTAGATGAGGCGACATCATCAACTACACCACTAGATGTCACTAAATCCTCACAGACTGGACCTTTACGTTTTTATTGAAGTCACATGTTAATTACATATTTGTTAATTTTGCAATTTAAGAGATGCCCTGACCCTGAAGGTCACGTGATGACAACAGAGCTGGTTCTATTTGTTGATGAAGATCATGAAGTGCAGCTGAAAGCTCCAGAGAAAAGTTTCCCTTCATAGATTATAGATTATTGACAGTTTCATTACAAAACAAACTGGGAAAAGGACAAAAACAAACTGTCGTATCATTGAGATATTCTTTAATTGGAACTAAACCATAAAAAACAGACTAACATAAAAAAAAAAGAGTCAGTGTCCGTCAAGCAGCGATGAGCAGCTCCATCAAAGCTCCCACTGAGTGCATCCTGTAGAAGACGCTGAGCGGCTGGCCCAGATTCACCAGAACAAACCAGGCGCTGAAGCCGAAGAACTGTTTCCCGAGGCCGTTCTCGAACTGCGGGTGGACTCCGAACGCTGGGATCACCCACAGCTGGAAGGAGAGGGAACATGGACGTGATGGATGAATGTAGAAACGACAAAGAAAACACAGAAAGACGCGTGACGTTACCATGATGTTGGACAGGATGAGGAAGGCGCAGATTTCTCTGATCGCTCTTCTGGTCCAGGAGTTTTTCCCATCGTGCTCTCGAGCAGCAGCTGACGGTTTCCCCTCCAGCAGCGAAACATCCGTCGTCTTCTCCTCTTGTTTTTGCTTCTTCACCTGTGGGACAGTTCGTATGATTCGTCCAAAACCTTTTCATTGATGTGTACGTTAACCAAACAGCAAAACAGGTGAGGCTCGCTCACCTTGAATATGCTGCTGCGCTGCTTCTCTTTCTTCTTGGCGAGGAGCTTGGGGTGCCTGTGGAGGCCCTCGATGATGAAGATGTTCTGGAGGATGAGCTCCAGCAGGCTGAGGAGCGAGTACGACAGGTCGAGGTCACCCAGAGGTCCTTGGGTCCCCACAGCGAGGGCTGCCACCAGGGAGAAGTAAGACAGGGCGAGCTGGCCGAGAGCCGCCGCGACGAGCAGCATCGCGTCCAGGCTGCGAGTTGGGTTGTGGCCTCCTTCGTTCAGCCTCCTCTCCAGCCTGTGGACCAGCATCCCAGCCAGGCAGCAGAGAGACATGACGGGCATGACCGCTAAATGGTAGCCGTAAAATATGAGGAAGGCCGTGAGGCGACGCTGCCGCTGGCTCACCCACACCTGGTAGAGAATGAAGGTAGTCACTCCGGCCACGAGGACCAGGCCGCCAAACACGAGGCCGTATATGAGCCCGCCTTCGTACACGATGTGAAGGGTCAGCTTCTGAGCGACGTGGTGGTGATCTGCACTCATCCTGCGGCCCACGTTCTTCCACATCACGTAGATCATGCAGCCTGCCATCAGGTAGTACTCCATGTTGAAGGGATAAAGGATTTCAAAGCCTTTCCTGAAGGTGAGGCAGGCTGCACTCGCACCGCACTGACACAAGGTCGAGTTTGCGATTCCTGGAGGAGAGCAGAGAGAAACATGTGGAGCGTACAGGGCACAGGTGTGTGAGGGTACCTGCCTAACGTGAACTACCTGTCGAATCAGAGGCGCCTGCTTCAGATGAGTTGCTGAAGTCCAGCCTGTCTTCTTTTTCTAACTCGATCTCCTCGTGGATGGTGTCCTCGGTCACCGCGTTCAGCCACAGCAGCAGGTCAGCAGAGAGGATCAGCATGAGGCCGGACCTGCGTCACACGCAGCATGGAACATATGAAGACCAGAGACGTTATCCATAAACGAACACATCTACAGAACATGTATGAAATCTGAATACATGAAGTCAGTAAATATATACGCGGATGAACCTGGTGATGATCTTGTGTCTGTGCACGCAGTCTTTGGAGTGAGCCCACAGCAAATATGTCTGCAGAAGAAAAATAACATGCAAATAAGTGGAGATTTTATGTGTCACGTTATTATTTGAATAATGTTTTATTCAAATAACGTTTAAAGGTTTATGTAAGCGGCAATTTGAGGCATTAAGTTGAAGCAATTTGTGTTCGCTGTTTTAAAAACTACAGTTTCAGGCCTGATTGGATCAATTTTGGTGTTTTTAAGGCGTTTTTGTACAAATTCAGCTTCAGCTCAACATATTGAAGATATTAAAGTTATAATTGTGTTTTCTCCTTTGTGTTGAGGCGACCTTTAAAAGAAGCAATGACACATTCAAAGCCTTAGAATAAAACTCATTTATGGGGCGTTTTATAGCTTATTTACTATTATTTATAGTAGATAAGATTTAAAACGCCACATTGCTCAGCTCACCTCTCTCTCTGTTTCTACTAGTTCCTGACTTTACTTTAAAAGGCTGTTCCACTTATTTCTGCGTGTCATTAAAACCTACAAGCCGTGACTCTGTTTTGCTGTTTCAGCCTTTTTACATAAGGTCACACTTTCATACATTTTAATTCTGTCATTCTCTTGAATGAACAAATATTTTCTCGAGGTCTCGTGGTGTCAGTGTTTCGCTGTTAGATATGGTTACCTGCAGTGTGAGGAAAGGAGCCTCTATGAATGGAGACAGCACTTTAGCAGCAGGCTTACACTCCCTCATACTGATCAAATATCCGATCCTGCAGACGTACAGCAGCAGACTGAACGCAGCAAAAAGCACGAGGACCACTGCAGCCGAGCAGGAGACAGAACACATCCCATATCACCTCACAGGAAACATTATTTTATGTCATAACTAGATCACACAGAGGCGCTTACAGGTGACAGGGATTCCCCCGGCGTGGTGGTCTTTATGTGGACAGATGCCGGGCTGTTTTCTGGCCCACAGTAGGTACCACAGCATCCAGACCAAGCTGACCCCCATCAGCAGCAGCATGAACACCTGGGGCTCCTCGTGCTTCAGGCCATCAGGGTTGAAAGCCTGTCCGGCCACCAGAGCAGCTCCGAGCAGCACCACGTTCAGACCCAGCAGGCCAGAGATCAGACGCCTACCACTGGGAACCCAAACCAGCACCGGGTCCAGCTCCTGGTCCTGGATCTGATGGCTAGAGCTCTGTACTGGTTCATCATTGTTGGGGGGATGTTCAGGTGTCACCCAGTGTGAATCCAGCTCTGTGGCTCCAGGATCTGGATTCATATTTATCTTCCTTTAAAAACAGGTTTTAGTTCTTCTCTCTTTTCCATCCAGTTTTCAGGCTTCTCTCTCCTTCTCACACTCGTCAGCTCAACGTGTGAAAGCATGCGTCTGAAAGGTTCCAGTAATCCACCCGCTCACCCTCCAGCACCGGCACAGGTGTGGTCACAATCCAGCACATTAATAACGACACACCTTAACAAGGAAAAGCAACGTGTTTACTCTGCATGTTGACCATTTATCACCGTGTTGCAGCTTGAACAAAGTTTGCTTTGTGGCCCCGAATGAGCCGAGCAGAATCTTTGTCAATCCACATCCTATTTGTCTTTGACCTCACTGACGTCATTTTACTTTGAAGGTGTTTATCAGCCGGGCCCGGTGCCAGCTGGTGTCACTGTTGGAGTACAGTCGACACCAGGAACTCACCGACTTCTAAATGTGACCTCTTATCGCTGCAGTGACTCACACAGTGGCTGAGGGATCAAACCTGATAACCTGCTGCAGCTGACTTCAAGGAGCTCTGAGTCCATTTCAGACTTTCATCTCAGCTCCGGTTCTGGCACGACAGCCTGGCTAACAAACTGAGCTAACATCAGCTAACAGCAGCTACAGTTCAGTTTGCTGCTCTGTCTGTGTTATTTGCACTGATAAATGATAAATATCGTAACGCTTCAGTTGGCTGTATTCCATCATACTGTGGTGTGTGTGGTTCTGATATCTGTGTGGAGGTGTGGTCATTAACTGATTAACTGATTAACAGTCAGTGCTCGCTTTAAACCAAGCTGGAGTCAGTTACTCAATCTTTATGGTTAATGCTGAACTCTGAACTCATCAGCTGTCTCCTCTCTGGTCAACGATATGTGTTTTTATTCTTCTTCTATAGCCAGCAGAAATCTGAATATAGGTGCGGTGTGATTTCAGTACGATTCATTTCTATTCTATTTTATTATATTTCCATGTACATGGCCTATTCTATTCTATCTATTTCTATATACAGGGGCCGTTCTATTCCATTCTATCTATTTCTGAGTCTGGGGGTCTATTCTGTTCTATTCTATCTATTTCTATATACAGGGTCTGTTCTATTCCATTCTATCTATTTCTGAGTCTGGGGGTCTATTCTGTTCTATTCTATCTATTTCTATGTAAAGGGTCTATTCTATCTCCTTGTCTGAGGCTATTCTATTTTATCTATTTCTATGTACATGGTCTGTTCTTATTTATCTATTTCTATGTACATGGTCTGTTCTATAATATCTATTTCTATGTATAAGGTCTATTCTATTTGATCTATTTCTACGTATATGGCCTGATCTTATTTATCTATTTCTATGTACATGGTCTGTTCTATTTTACCTATTTCTATGTATCAGGTCTATTCTATTCTATCTATTTCTATGTACATGGCCTGTTCTAGTCTATCTATTTCTATGTACATTGTCTGTTCTATTCTATCTATTTCTGTGTACATGGTCTATTCTATTTTATCTATTTCTATGTATATGGTCTGTCCTTATTTATCTATTTCTATGTACATGGTCTATTCTATTCTACCTATTTCTATGTATAAGGTCTATTCTATCTATTTCCATGTACATGGTCTGTTTTATTCTATCTATTTCTATGTACATGGTCTATTCTATTCTATCTATTTCTATGTATAAGGTCTATTCTATTCTATCTATTTCTATGTACATGGTCTGTTCTATTCTATCTAGTTCTGTGTACATTGTCTATTCTATTCTATCTATTTCTATGTATAAGGTCTGGTCTATTCTATCTATAAGGTCTATTCAATTTCAATGTACATGGTCTGTTCTATTCTATCTATTTCTATGTACATGGTCTATTCTATTCTATCTAGTTCTATGTACAGGGTCTGTTCGTCATAACATATCTAAAGAGGGGCGGGGCTAAGCGCTCATAGCCCCGCCCCTGCCTGACAACCAGCACGCCTCGTGTCCGTCTCCTAGCAACCCGCCTGTCAGCCCGCTCCGTGCCGCTCCAGGCCGCCGGACTCGCCGCGTTCCGGGACTAAAAAGTTGCCTAAACCGGGGCGAACCCACCAGAACCTCCATGGAACCGAACTCAGAGTGAGCCCAGGGGCGCCGCCATGAACGACCGGTACCACCGGGCGGCCCGGGACGGCTACCTGGACGTGCTGAAGGAAGCCACACGGAAGGAGCTGAACGCACCGGATGAGGATGGCATGACACCGACCCTGTGGGCCGCGTACCACGGCAACCTGGAGGCGCTCCGGCTCATCGTGGGGAGAGGGTGAGTCCACAGAGCAGGGACCAGGACCCGAACCTGCAGAGTCCTGCAGAGTCCAGTCCATCAGAACCAGCAGAACAAAATGATCATCTGCTAACATGACGTGATAAATAATCCAGATTTTATTCTGTTATTTTAATATTTTCTTTAAGTACATTTCATTTGTATTTATTTTATTTATTTCAATCAGAAATTTCACTTATTTTAAGAAACATGCTTCAAACACAATGATGACGTCAGAGTTGTTCAGATGTAGCGTCATACAAAAATAAGAAATGAGTGTTTACCTGCGCGAGCCTCCTCTGTGAATATGAAACACAGAAACATGGTGCTGCAGACGCTCGTGCCTCCATCACTAATGTAATCAGTGCAGCTCTGCACATTTAAAGGTCACATGCAGCATGTGTGACACACACACACACACACACACACACAGAAGCATGATAACTTTACATTTAATCTCACACGTGGCTAATCCATTACATAGCAGGTCAGAGCATGTGCAGATATGATCTGCTCATGCACAGAGCGTCATAATAAAGGCTGCAGGAGTAAGTCTATATTCTGTTTAGATAAGTTGTAGCTAATGTATCAGGAGCCTTTTGTTGGAGCAGACGGACAAAGCAGGATAATATTTACTGTGCGGCAGCAGACGCAGTATGTCATGCAGCCGGTGGCAGGTTTATAAGGCGAGCGGTGAAGCAGCAGGACAGTTTGATGCAGGCGCAGGGAAAAGGTCACGGTGATGGATGGGGCGTCTTCTTGGTGCGGTCGTCCCCGGAGGATGCAGTGCAGGGTGGACGTGAAGCAAAGGACGACGACTAAAGCTGAGCTGCAGATCAAAGTTCACGGCAGAAGGTAAAAGGAAGGAAGAAGATGATGCAGCTGCAAATTAGAACAAGACAAGATCGACTTTAAACAGCTCAGTGACACGAGCTGCATCAGAAATGACTGAAATCATAAATCTATAGGAGGAAGTCATGAAGCCAAGCTGGTTTAAAGAGTCCAGACTGTGGCAGGAAAGCTAACGGATCGAATTATATCAGCTCAGTTCCTCTGTTATTCACATTTTAATGTAGAACAGTAAATATTTATAATAATAATAGTTTAAAGGTCCAGTTTGTAGGATTCAGCAGCACCGAGCATTGAGGTTGCAGATTATAACTAAGTGAACACCCCTCACCGCACAAAAACAATCGACTGACATAAAACTAACTTATGACTTGTATACTCAACATGTAGCCATGAGGTAAATCTTACAGACGCGGACCTTTAATATTCTAACAACCAAACAACTGTTCGGCATCAGGATGGTTCATCCTCTGTGCACCATGAATGACATCGATGTACATCCGGTCTGGATCATAGTGGTAGATGTGGCTGAGGACAGGACGGTATTTGAGCAGTACTGGTCGGTTTCTGGGTCTGTTGACACAGGACGGAGATGAGGGGGGCTCGGTTCTGTCCAGAGGCCTCCTCGGAGGTTTGGACCGGCCGTGTGAACTTGGTACCGAAGCAAAGTTTTGAAGTTTGACACCCAGCTGTGCGTGTTGCTAGTAAACAGGTGTGTGTGTCATCCCTGAGTCGGAGCTCCTGGCAGCGCCGACTCATGGTCAAGTTACGGGTTGAGATAATTCGGTGTGATTCCTCCTCGGTTACTACAGTGATACATTTCTTGTCTGTACTTCTGGAATATGATCTGCTTACTTGCTCTCTCAGCTGACAGTCCATGTCTGAAAATTTAAAACGTGGCGGCCTGAACATTAAAAAACACGACTTCAGTTTCAGGGTGTGTCATTGCGAGAAGTGAAATCAGGGTTCATGCCGGTAAAGGTGGTGACCTGCAGTGTGTGGTAACTGTGTCTCTGAAAAAAAAAGACTCTTGGTGTGTGGGATAAATAATGCAAAGTCACCTCTGTCATGTTTAACCTGCAGCGCTTCAATTATTGATCAGGGCTCAGCTGCGGCGCCGCCGTGTGGGCGGGGAGTAAACAGGAAGAGGAGGGGCTTAACTTCAACACAAACACAGTCAACATGCTACGTCTGTTTCAGTCCAGTGTGTTGTTGTTGTTTTTTTGCTTGCACAGCATATGATTAATCAGAATTAAACATTTAAACATATAAAAGACGGTGGTGTCTTCAGTTCAGGTTCATCAGAGCATCTCCTGACATAATCGCAGGTCATATGAGTCATCTGACTTCCTGAGTTTAGCGTGTTGTTGTGTAAGAGGATCGGCTCGAAGTGAGCTTGAGTTTCTCAATGAACCTGAGCGAAGTCTGCAACACGCCGGATCTCTGCAAGAAAACATCTGTTTGGTGCCGAAATATGAAATTAGAAACCCGTGCACAAAAGAGGCCATAAATAAGAAGTAAGTTTATACTGTGGAGCCATGTCAGAATACTCAGTTATTCTATTTCGTGTTATGAATATTGAAAGACAGTGCAACTCTTCTCCTCTGTTGTTCCCCGTTGGTGGAACGTCCTTGGTGGCGTCCCTATCTACCTTCACAGACCTCCTGAAGACCTCCAGCTCTGCAGAGAGGACCTCCTCTACAACACTACATGATAAATCTACCCCCAGAAGAAGCTAAATGACTAAATCTAATGTAATGTCCTCCTCTCTCTTCCAGAGGTGACCCGGACAAGTGTGACATCTGGGGCAACACGCCGCTCCACCTGGCAGCTGCCAACGGCCACCACAACTGCCTGTCCTTCCTGGTGGCTTTCGGTGCCAACGTGTGGTGTCTGGACAATGACTACCACACGCCGCTGGACATGGCCGCCACCAAGGGACACATGGACTGCGTTCGCTACCTGGACTCCATCGCCTCCAAGCAGATCACCCTTAACCCGAAGTTGGTCGGCAAGCTCAAGGACCGGGCGTTCCGCGCCGCCGAGCGCCGGATCAAAGATTGTGCGAAGCTCCAGAGGAAGCACCGTGAACACATGGAGAGGAGGTTCATGAAAGAGTCGGCGGCGATGGACAACTTGGATGCTATTAGCTTTTCTAGCTACACCAGTGGCAGCACATTGAGCCGCAAGTTCAACACTGTCACCTCCAACATGCCATACTCGCAGGTGGTTGCTCTTTAACTTCATGTTGAAGCGGTTAGCTACTGTTCTGTTTTCAACATATTAATGTCTAATGTCTGAACTTTCCTCTCAGGCCACTCTGCATTCCACCGCCAAGGGCAAGGCCAAGATACAGAAGAAGCTGGAGAAGAAGAAGCAGGTTGAAGGAACGTTCAAGATCTACGAGGACGGGAGGAAAAGTGTGCGTTCGCTGTCCGGCCTGCAGCTCGGCAACGACGTCATGTTCCTCAAACAGGGCACATACGCCAACCCCAAGGAGCGGTCGCGCCTTAACATCCGCGACATGTTCCCCCGTGACAATGACGACGATGCCGACACCGTCTCCCGTGCCATGAGCGACCCGGGCCTCCACGAGGCTGCATACTCTGAGATCAGCGCAGACTCCGGACGCGATTCCCTGTTCAACCGACCCGGGCTCGGCACCATGGTGTTCAGGAGGAACTACATGAGTGGAGGCATGTTTGGTATCGGGACACGGGATGAAGGGAGTGTAGCAGGGAGTGAGCCGGTGGGCCGGGCACCTAACGTTCGTCTACGAGGACATCTGCCTCGACGCTCGCCCAGCTTCGATGAGGACAGTATTGGCAGCGCCTTGAGCCTGCAAGAAAGAAACCTTCAGGAGTTGCCCTGGGAGGAGACGGATGTTGAGTTGGATCAGGACTTGGAGCCAGAGAACAGTCCTCTGGAGACCTTCCTGGCCTCTCAAAGCCTCAGTGAGTTCATGCAGATCTTCAGGAGGGAGAAGATCGACTTGCAGGCTCTGCTTCTTTGTTCAGATCAGGACCTCACCAGCATTCATATCCCTCTGGGCCCCAGGAAGAAACTTCTGGATGCCTGCAAGAGACGTCTGGACACTCTGGATGAACCAGAGGGCATTGAAGACACTGAGCTCTGAAGGTCTCCATCAAGTTTAAGGCTACGTTTACACATAGCCGGGTATGTTGAGAAACGAATATTTCCCTCCCTCCGTTTTCCAAAATTACATCGTGCACATAGCATCGTTTTCAAAAAAACGCCATCAAGCGTTCATTTTTATGACACCGACAGGAGACCGCATGACGGTCATCTCGCCCTCGTCCAAGTACCAACAGTGATGACCGCGACATCCTAAAATTTTCACGCCACTCCTCCGGGACAACCACTTCATTTTCAAAATTATCCCACCAGACAGCAGTCCGCCTGGGTCGGACCCAAAACCGGCGACGTTGGCGGTGACGGCGACTGGGTCTTTGAATAGGTGTGAGAAGTGGCAGAATTTCTGACCTCCGCGCCGTCATTCGTCTCCGGTCATCGACATGATGCATCAGCTGTGTATGCAAATGCAAACACATGAAAAGTGTTTGCACCAGAAGAAATGCGACTGCTACTCTGAACGCTTCCATGATCATCGTCATAGCAACAGGTAAACACCGGTCGCACTTTTGGCGCATCAGTTGCCGAAAACTTAGTTTATCTGAATTTACACGCAAACGCAAAACCGTAGTTTTCCAGAATCTCCGCTCAAGCCGGAGTTTTTAGAAAGATTCACCGTTTGCGTGTAAAAGATACAAACAAAGGGAAATGTCTCTGTTTTTAAAAATACCCGTGCACGTGCAAACACGGCCTGAATGGGAAGCGCCGCTGTCCTTTCCAACTACTTAAACCTTTGATGTCACAGATAAGCTACTACTTTTGCATGCATATTTTATGTAGATGACATTGGCTGGGGATGACGCACATCACTATTAGTGATGACCCCCATTGAGTCACTAGTTGATTAGCTACTGTACTATTAGTAAAGCCTGAAAACCTCCTGTGGCCCAGACATAGACTGTAAACGTTGGACGAAGCTTCCGGCTCTAAAAAGAGGTTTTGAAGCTCCACACGAAGACGGTGACGGCCTCATGTCAAACTCGCGGCTTTAAAACAATAGTCCACAAACTCGTTTAATGTAAAATCTTGGGTCCAAAAAGCATTTTGCCCATTTCTAAAAGAGAAGTCTGTAAAACCGTTGACAGGACGCCTCCAACTGCAAACAAGGTCAAATAAAACGAAGGGTTTTACATTTCTCAGAGGCTAGAGAACCTAAAGCTGTGACACCGTAACCCTTCAAGCGCAGTGAGCAGAATAAACTCCTGTCAGGGCTCCACCGATCTAATCAATGACTAAAAGCACCTGTGTGCAGGTGTGTCAGCACAGCCTTTAACAAATGAAGCTCCGCGTGGCCTGAGGGCTGTTTGACTGGCTAAATGGCGCCACCTAGTGATGAGATCATGGAGGGTGAAAAGACATTTCAGCTGCATGAGAACATCTAGCGTTGTTACGCATACACAACGCTGGCTTCACGTACAGTCAGTGAACACAGCATTGAATCTGAAGCTTTGCCACACGTACAAACACATGCGTACGCGTCCTGCGTCGTGTCTGCATGGATTCTCTAACACCTGTTATCTGCATTAATTCATGCATCATTGAATGAATATGAATGTACCTACTTTAAATATATTGTACAGTTTTCTTACTTTAAACGTTTTGCTCTGTGGCACACAGACAGATTTAGTATTTATGGATGAAAACATCCTCGGGCTGACTGTTGCTCTGTAAACTGTGTCGCAACAGTAAAAAACAAGTTGCGGGGTTACGTGAGTTTGTGTTAGATAACGCTGTTATCTCAGGTTGCTCCGGGACGTGTTTGGTTTCAAGTCTGTGTCTGAGTATGCATGGATGTATGTTTTATGATGAGAAAGATGTTTTTGTATGTGAAGATGTAGCCACAGCTGTAATTATCTTTAATAAAATAAAGTGAAAATATGAATGTTTGGATTCACTCTGACACGATTAGTGCCCGTATCAATAAAAACAACGAGCTCAAGGCTGTGGGAGGATGTAAGAGGAGCCGAGAGGCAGCATGGTGTTCTTATGTTCCCGTCTCTGCAGTACCTGCTGTCCTGTGGAGACACACACACACACACACACACACACACACACACACACACACACACACACACACACACACACACACACACACACTCACACTCTCACACTCTATCTGTTAAAGTGCACGCTGCCTCAGGCCAAGAACACTGGCGCGTCCCCAGCAGCACTGACATTAGATATGTGCACGCAGACATACTAACTACCAGGGCACATTCTTTCACACCAGCATCTTCATCCCTGAACCTTTCCCCCAGTGAAGAAACAAATGAACAGCCACTGTTAATCCACTCCACCGCCCTCCTGGCTCCCTCTGCTTTCCCAGGAGATTTGCCAAGGTTACGGGGAGGAGGAGGGAAGCTGACACAAAGAAACACAAGGGGGGTCAGCGACATGCAGAATGCATGAGACACCAGAGAGGAGGGAGGGAGAGAGGGAGGGAGGGAGTGGACTCTGAGCTGAGCAGCTGTAGTTTAGTGTGAGGATTCTTGGATGCATCACATCACGGGGCAGTCTTACATCTCCTTTTTTTTATTTTTGGATGGTAAATTCCACTGCTGCTCGATTGCATCAGGAGTCAGCTGACAGGAGGGGTGGGAAAAAAAGAGGAAACAGTGTAAGAGAGATGAGGAGGAGGTAGAAGAGGAGGGTCCACGAGGCTCTGGAAGCAGCAGGAAGGGGGCCGGGCCTCTCTGACAATGCTCCTCGCCAATGAGGACTTTCGCAATGCTCTGACCTGTGGACTTTAGGTGCAGGGTGCAGCGTATATGCTTCTTTAAAGAGGAAACAAACTGCATGCTGACTTTCGTCCGAGCAGCAGCAGCAGCAGCAGCAGCACAGGAGCTGACATGCAGAGTGTACCGGAGGAGTGGAGGGAAGGACGGGATGAGGGAGGAGGAGGAGGAGACGGGAAGATGGGGGAGATGTTAGTGAAGAGGAAAGGGGATTCAGAAGGCAGCGAGGAGATGAGGAAGAACGACGGTGAGGAGGGGGAGAAGGAGTCGCTCATGATGGAGCTGACGAGGCTGGTGCAGAAGATGGTGAAGGAGAGCAGCTGGTGGGAGAGGAGGGGGATCGACTGCAGCATCCTGGCAGCAGCATTCCTCTGTCTGCCTCCCGGTAAGAGTGCGCGGAAACTCCACACAGCTGATCACATCATGGGTGGGTTAGAAAGTCTGTGGATGCTGTTAGAAAGCAGAGGAGTTGTTTCATGCACGGGAACTGCAGATGAAACATTAACCTGATAATTCAATAAAACATAGGGAACTTTCTGCAGTGACGTCACATGATAGATGCATGAATTATCACCATCATACAATGCAGAATATACACTGCAGGAAAAACACAATTGAATACATCATTAAGTACATAAACGGCCTCCTAAGTGAAGTCTTACAATGGAAGGACTGCAACTAACAATTCTTCTATTATAATTCAATTTGTGTCATCGATTAATCGTTTATTCCATAAATTGTCTGAATGAAAATATCAGTCATAAAATCTTTAATTTGCCTGCAAAATATTCTGACACAGAAGCCTGAGAAGTTAATTCATGTTTAATGTCGTGCTACACGCCGCCTCATTCATTCATTTATGTCCAGTGTAAAGTAATCCAAGTTTAAAGTCCAAGCAGCTCGTTCAGCCCGGCTCTTGTTGTCATGGTCCTCCTCTGTCTATCTGGGTCACTGGTGGTCAGCGGCTGACCTCAATTAGGACGGGAGCCCATTGTGACCCGCGTCACTCGATCATTGGAAGCGACAGCTCTCCACACACCACAGGACACCTTCAGGCTTCAGTTGTAATCCAGACTCTCTTCACTCAGATGAACCCATGCACCGTCGTATAAGGGTGGAGGGATACTCACATGTGGCTTGGATTTAGTGGCACAGCGAGGTCGAGGAGGCATCTGTCATTGTGTATCTGAGCTTGTGACTTATCGCCTGGAAATAGGCTGCTTTGAAATAGGAGGTGTGGAGTATTAGTGCTGTGTTATTGGGTTAGGGAGCTGCAGCCAGGGAAGCCTCTCAGCGGCTGCTCGAGTTTCAGGGTTATTAGAGTTAAAAAGACCAATCTGTCACCACAGTGCGGCCACACTGATGCTGCATCTCCTTCATTATTCATCAGGCATTTCAGCACTGTACTGAGACTGCAGACAGGAAGTGAATGACGTGTGAGCAGAAACATGATGTAATCGTGTCAGACAGTCACCTGCAGCTCAGGATCAGGTTTCACTCCTTCACCTGATCTTCCTGCAGAAACACAGCGGACTTTCAGCCGGACAGTGGCGTTGCCGTGGGGATGGCAGTGTGTGTGTGTGTGTGTGTGTGTGTGTGTGTGTGCGTGCGTGTGTGTGTGTGTGTGTGTGTGTGTGTGTGTGTGTGTGTGTGTGTGTGTGTGTTGATCCCACATCTTGGCCCAAAGTCAAATACCTCCACCTCGAGTGCTGGATGGATTAACAGCCATTTATGGTCCCGAGAACATTAATCCCAACGTCTCTGGTGAACTCTATGTGGAGTCAAAATGTCCACGTCTCCAACACTTGAAGGGCCAGTGTGACAATGTGTATCAGTATGTTTCCATCAGTGTATAACCAGCGAGGAGCGGGTCCTCTTCCACGGAGTCTGCCATGTTTTCTACAGCAGCCCAGAGCGGACAAACCAAACACCGACCTCGAGCTTTTTCTTACATGCTTATCAAGACTTTAATCTCAGTCAAACACTGTAAAAATAACTTCCCGTTAAAGTAAATGTTTAAGTTATGTGAAGCGGATGAAAACATGTGTGCTGTTGCCGTGGTAACACAGCTTTCTGTCTCTGTCTTGCAGCCTTCCTCCTCCTCGGCTCCTCCCACGTCGTGTGGTTTTCGGCGGGCATGCTGCTGATGGGCGTGGCTCACGCTGTCCTCACAGTCAAAGGGACACACCTGGCCAGCCACGGGGCGCTGAGCGAGTCTCAGGCCTGGGCAAAGTTCTGGGCCGTCTTCTTCATCGAGGTTAGATGTACAGAAATAGATTTTTATTACTCTCACATGCAGCAGGAGACTCAAATAAAAAGACTGATGCCACACATGAATACAATCAGCTAGTTAGCTTAGCATAAAGACTGAAAACAGAGGGTAGGGGCCGCTAACGTGGCTCCATCCCCCTGAGAGCACGGCTCAATAATTAACAAGTCACAGCTCTGTGTTTATTCCGTACAAACACTGCAGTTATGGGGGGGTTACTTCCTGGCTGTGGTGGTCGCCTGGCAACCGCACAGTGACAGCGAGGAATATTTTATTGCATAAATTAAAGAAACAATCTATAATATGTTGGTGAGAGACGCTAAAGCCTTCGGCTTGCAACACAGGTGTGAACATGCAGCAGGGTGAGGCCTCACACTCGCTGCGTGCACGAAGGTGAATCGTGTGTGACCCTAGGAACAGTAATATTTACACAGGTGAATGATTAAGTGTCGAGCAGACTGACCTCTGTGAACTTCACATGTGGATGTTTACTGCGAAAAAACGTGTCAATCGATACAAAATATGGATGTTTCCACTGACCGTCTGTGTTTGGATGCTCACAAACTAAAAGTCTGTCCTTCATCCTTTCAGATCTGCGGCTCCTTCTCGGCGCGAGCCGGCATTCAGGGCCACATTAAGATGCATCACGCTCACACTAACGTGGTGGGACTGGGTGACTCCAGCGTTTGGAAGGTCCCCTTCTTGCCTCGCACCGTCTACCTGTTCATCGCTCCCCTGGCCGTGCCCATCATCACTCCACTTGTTGCACTCGGTAAGAGGCGCCACAGGACCAGAGGAGATGTTTTATGGGTTTGCTCGAATATTTCGACATTAAATGTGACTCTCAGCATAACGTTGCGATGGGTATCTCACCTTCTGATCCTCTTCAAGTGCCCGTGTTAGCTCGCCTCTCTCACCTATGTGTGAGTTTATTCTCATACCTGTGATGGTTTCTCCTACAGCTCATCTCAAAGGACACTCTTTGGCCCACATCGTCAGGACCATCACGATGGTAACACTGGGCCTGTATTCACAGTACTGGCTGCTGATCCACGTCTCCGGGTTCCTGTCGCCCCTCAGTGCTTTGCTCTGCATGCTTGTCTGCAGAGCAATGTTCTCCGTGCCCTACATCCATGTCAACATCTTCCAGGTGAGAAACACTTGCAGCGACCCGCTGTGCTGTACATGTTCAGTCCATGTTCTCCAGTCCACAGCCCCGCTTTTATTTCACCAAGCTCTCACCAACCACTAAAAGTCACTCCCAGATTATTTGGCCTCTTGCTCCATGAAGGTCCTGTTCAGTCTCTGCCATGATGTCCATAGAGGCTGCTGAGCCCGGTTCTGTTGCTGTCTCCTTGGCTAGTGATGTGAACACCAACCTTCCCCCCAGCTCCCAATTTAGGAACAGCTAACCGAGCTAACGGCAACTACTATTAGCAGCAGCTAGCCTGAGAATTAAGGCATCAGAGGCAAAACCAGAAAACTTTTTCTCCATAAAGTATGATCCAGTTTCACCAGAGTCAGTGAAATAGTTGGTTTGCTTGGTTGTTTCCATGACACCCTGACCCTATCTGCTGAATAAGATCATGTGATATGACTGAAAGCTCCAGAAAAGCAGCTAAAGGGACTCCCACTATGACAACACTATATTCAAAGTTCACAGATTTGCTAAAGACTGCGGCGTCCTTTCATGCCGAGTGATTACGAGAGCGCTTCTTGTTGCTTCTGAGAAAACGCTGAATGCAGCTTTGTGTTCTCGTAGACCCGGACCGGTCGGGGAACTAACGGGATAAAAAGAAACAATTCATGCGTGATTTTTCCCAGATTGAGTCTCGAGTCCTGCGGGTCATTGTGCATTGTTCTGATCAAAGTGTGTAGGTGGATCAGAAAACACAGGTTCTTGATGTGAAGTCAGGGGTGGAAATGTTTGTTCTCTCCGGGGAGTCGGACTGAAAACCTGCTCTCCTCTGTCTCCTGATGCTGTTGTTGGCCATTGTCCTTATCTGCTTTCCCCTGAACTCAGCGTTCCCATGTACTTTAGCCGTGGATGACCTTTGGATTGGTCTGATTTGAAAGTTTTCCTCTCTATATTTCAGAAAGAAAATGATACAACATACTTTATATATCCTCTATACTCTTTGTATAAACGTATTTATTATTTATTCAAACTTACTTTTTGAGATTCAAGGAATTGAAATCCAAGTTTCTGATTTAGCAGCTGATCAAAGCAAGAATTCACCCAGTGATTGATCAGCTCTGAGTTCACAGTGTGTCGGTTTGTTTGTTGGTGATTTGGCACCACCGAACCAGAATTTCAGCTGAAATACTGAAGCAACGTTGCGTCTTACATTGCCTGACTTAGTGCCGTAAAGCGCTGCGTACTTCTCCCGACCCGTGTTGGTTCGTGTGGGTCAACAGGAGTTCACAGTTTATGGTAGGAAAGTTACACAGTGTTGCTTTAATCATGAGTGTGTTTGCTTTAATTAAAGATAGAAGTAACTCCTCCAGCACTGCGAGGGATCAGACCAGCTCATTAAACGAAGCATCAATCCTCATTAAGACCTCCAGAGTTTTCTGTACGGAGGCCCTGAGAGGCCGAAATTATCTTATGATCCATTTTGGGAGTGTAATCTAAATTGTTCTCTCTGCGTGATAATCTTTCTAAATGTCTTTCAGTGGATCAGGTTGGAAAAAAAGTTTTGTCAGATGTTGTTGTAATACTCATTGTGCCCAGCAGAGGCTGAAACGCTCCTCATCAGTCAGGTAGTATGACCTGTGTGACCTTTACCTGTGTGTCATGGCAGCACATCGGCCTCCACATGTTCTCCCCGACCCGTCGACCGAAGAGGATCTACCAGATGACCCACGGCGTGCTGAACCTGCCGCGTAACTTCCTGCTGGACTGGACGTTCGGACACTCGCTTATAAACTGCCACGTGGAGCATCATCTCTTCCCCTTCCTGTCTGACCACATGTGTTTGAAGGTAGGAAACAGTTTTCACATATAGAACGTCAAAATAAAACGTATGTATTTACAGTAATTACCTGTTTGGTTCAGGTAACAAGCTTGTAGAGTCTTTCATTCATGTCACATGATCTTCTTCCCTCGTTCTAAAGTTTATTTGAGAATTCGTAATGTTAAGTTTTATTTAAAACACACAGCTTTCTTTTTAAATTTGGTTTATTATTAATAATAATTGTTTTATTATTAATAATAATTGTTTCATTATATCATTTGTGAGTGTGTTCAGTGCACTGCTGCCAAACAGATCAGTGTCACGATTGTTTATAGTTTATTTGTCGTGAAAATATCTTCACAGTCTTAATGTGGCAGCAGTTTGCTTCCATACATACCCGACATGAACCGTGTTGCATTATGGGAAGTGTAGGCTTTAATCATACTAAGGCCTCAAACTCGTCTGCTGCTTCAAATCTACTTTTAAAAAAAATCTGAAATAAACACAAACAAGTACGCTCAGTGTCTATTTAAGACCGCAACACTATCTGGAAAGTATTTCAGTTTTAATTAGATTTTATCTATATAATTAAATCAGGAGAAGTCTCAGGAGCAGGTCTTCATAATATTATTTACAGTGACTCACCTTGGTTAAAGTGTCATGGAAAATAATATATAGTAAAAATTCATAAATAATCAGAGTTACAAAGTCAGTTATTTCAGATTTTGGTGTGAAACGTGTCACGGTCCTTGTTGCAGTCAATGTTTTTTGTGTTTGTCACCTGTGAACGCGTCCCCGTGTCTCTCCAGGTGAAGCCCGTCGTGTCCAAATATCTGACTGAAAAGAAGCTCCCGTACCAGCAGGACAGCTACCTCTCCCGCCTCAACCTTTTCTTCCACAAATACCAGGAGCTGATGGTGTTCGCCCCGCCCATCACGGAGCTGGTCGGCGTGCAGTGACAGAGAAGAAACTCCTCAGACTAAAGACTGCTGCTGCTCCAAAGCACAAGCTTCAGTGTTTAAGCACATTTCTATCCTCCACAGTCCAGGTTATCTTACAGACTATGTTTTTAATCCACGGCACATTGACACGTGAAACTTTTCTAACTGATTACACAATGAACACGCTTGAATAGCACAAAGAGAAGCGCTCAACCAAAACTTCATTAGGTTTAATGGACGCTGCATTAAAAGTCACAATAAGGAGATTAATCACATGTTTTTATCTGATCTGAGGTTTCATGCAGCCAATAATTCAAGTTAGTGAAGAACCTGCTGGTCCTGAAGAACCGGTTACCCACGACTGGATTTCACTGTAAGGTGCAACACCGAGAGATTCAGAGCGTCATATTTTATCAGATATGAAGAAATTGTTGATGCATTTGGAAATTTAATTATCGTATTAATTAATATTAATTAAAATATATAAAATAACAATTAGAATATGAAAATAATACACTAATCAAATGTGTTATGAATGGCACTTTATTTGTACTGTGGTATAATTTTAAAGCTTCATCCTGGGCATCAACCAAAAGTGACGTACACGAGACTGAACACTGAAATTAACACAGAATGCTGGAAAATGAACCTCGATCATCTTCAGATTAATTAATTAATGTTACTGTCTGTAATATTATTATATTTTACTTGGACCGTGATACCAACTGGCTCGCCGTCTGCAAATCACCCCGTCAGCCAACGTCACGAAGCCAAGCCACGATCAGCTCAGCTGGTTGACCTCCGCCTTATCGATCATCACGTTATCACACCTTGTCTTAATGCACGAGTTAGCATCACGGATCACGTTGGCTGATGAGGTCATTTGGCAAACAGCTAGTCAGCAAATTTACCAACCAGATCAGCCCCCCAGAGTCCGGAGCAGTTCGATATCTACCAGAGACGGAGGGGGGGGTTGTTTTCTAGCAATAAGTCCATTTCAGCTCAAACCAGCCACAGCATCACGGTTTATTTCACATGCTGTCCATCAATGTGAGCCTCTACTCTGGGCAGAGAGAGAGGAAGCACTCAGGAGCATAAACGTCACTGCAAAGATTTGTCCTCTGGATGGAAATCAGTCCACAGGTTGCCTTTTACAACCTGTTGACCTATTAGCAATAAAGCGTGATTAAAACATAATAAAATGCCTCATGATCGTGCATAAGGCACCTTTAAAGGAAGCGTTGAGATGGAAACATGTAGGCGTGTGCAGCTCTGTCTTCTCTGAAACAACCTGTATGTCAGTCGAGACGGTTTGAATGTAATCTGATTATGCAATCCCAATTTCATGTAATCTATTACTCCCCCACCCTGTGTACAGACCATCCGTGGTACAAGCGGTTTCTGTTTTTACTGCGGACAGCTGAATTGCACCCGCTGGCTAACACCACTGACCTTACTCCTCCGTTTCCATAGTGACAGATGTTGATGCTGTTTTATTGTCAGTGTAAATGTTTAATTTCCCGTCTCCTCTCGTCAACGGCACATTCTCGACTGCACTGTAGTTACAGCACAGAGACACGGAGGCGTCTCGCCGTGCTTCGTTTCTTCTGACGATGAATTTTATTTTATTGCCTTCATTGACATGACGTCTGTGCTGCTTATATCATATTAAACTATGCATCATTTCAAAGCCTACGGGTTTATTTCAAATTGTGCACTCACACCTGAAGTAAAAGTTGTATTAATGTACATTTTAACAAACTGTGGACACATTATCACCTCGTTAGCTTTACTCTCAGTGAAACTCACTTTAATAAATGACGCGTTTGAACGTATTTACTCTCTTCCAGCTCTGTTTTGGTCTCCACCACCATCCAAAGATGAATATCTGTCTTTTCAGCTGCTGTGTGTTCACCTGCAGGTCTCTAACTGTCTGCTGTGAACTGATTTGAGTTTGTCCTGGAAACGGCCTCGAGGAGCCAAAACAGTTTCACGACATACAGGGTTCCCACACCTTTTTCATGAACAAATTCAAGCACTTTTCAAGCACCAGTTTTTCCATTTTCCCAGCACCTTTAAATAGGTAGCCTACTAGTTGTGTTTGCCATGATGGTCATGGGAAGCGCAGTAGTGCCACTGTATGGCATAATAATATGGGTCTAATTAGCATTATTTCATATGGTGGTAGATTGACTGTTTTGATTTTTAACTAATTGTGAAATTTCAAGCATTTTCAAGCACTTCACAAAAAAATTCAAGCATTTTCACAACCTTGAAAACACTGAATTGAAATTCAAGCATTTTCAAGGAATTCAAGCACCCGTGGGAACCCTGGGACATAGAAACAAAACAAGGAGCCGAAAGAGGCACAAAAACTCAAAGAGTCGGGTGATAACTCTCTGTAGGTGTGTCATAAATATTCACCAGTGACTTTGACGTGTTTCAGAGTCTGTAGATATAGAGACACGACTGAACCACCCGTCATCAGTCTGCTAATTTTTCCTTGACACATTTATGACTTTAGAAATGTGTCTGTGCATCTTTTAGCTCAGAGAATGTTTCTGATTGGTTTAACACACATGTGATTAATCACATGACCACACACACACTTCACTGTGAGTCACTTGATGAACGAGTCTTAACTTTGACTCACTCACCAGCTGTGGTCGCTTGGTGGCGCTGTCTGCCCTCGTCGCTGATTCACTCAGTGTATTTACATTTTCACTGGATTTTCCACTTGAACTTTGGAGCAGCTGGCTGAACAAAAGGAAGAAGAAGCTGGCAGCTGATGATTTCCTCAGTTTTTATCAAGATAATTCAATCAAACTCAGACAGAGCAGGAAGAGAGTCAAAGAGCGAGGTAAGAAAAACATCTGGAAACAATCAAACTTTAAAGTTTGAACATGATGCATGAGAGAGAGACTGCAACTCTACACCTAATTATTTGCCTGTTTGCTCCACCCTGATGTTTCCCTCCAGGGAAGGGGAGGGCAGTGATTGTGCACGGGGGTGTTTCAGGCCCGCCTTGTTGCATGTGAGTGCTGAGGGGGCGGATAACATGTAGACTGAAACTATGGGCCATGACTGACATCCTCTAGGTGTGGCTTTGCAGTGTGATCCAGGAACTATACCGGCTGACAAAAAGCAGCTGAGCCAGTTCTTTTCAGAGAGTCTAAGAGAGTGGAAGTGAAGCCGGGGCTGACGCAGAGGCACAGGCTGAAGACATGGCAGATACTGCAGCTGAAGAAGCAGCTCCCATCTCCGCACAGCAGCTGTGTCAGGTCTGCTCAGGTGAACTGTGCTGCCACTCCGTCTGTGGCTCCTGCCTCGGGGATAAAAGTAAAAGATGTCCTGAGTGTGTGAAGAGCACGGACAAGCCTGAACCTGCTGACGGTCCCAAACAGAACGGGACAGAAACCGACGCTCCTGTGATCGACAGCAAAAAGGAGCAAAGTCAAGACTCCAAGACGGCAGAGGAGACCAAAATCCAAGAAGATCTGCAGGAGTCTGAAGACCCCAAGAAGCCCGAGGAGGAGAAGAAAGAGGTGAAAGAAGAGGTGAAGGAGGAACCTTTGGGCCCGGACGATGTGGTGTGTGACTCATGCATCGAGAGCCCCTGCAGGGCCCTCAAGTCCTGCCTCACCTGCCTGGTGTCCTACTGCGGGGCCCACCTCCGGCCTCACCTGGAGAACCCAAAGTTTCAGAACCACCGGCTGGTGGAGCCGCTCAGGGACATCGAGAGGAGGACCTGCGAGAGCCACAAGTGGCCCCTGGAGCTCTTCTGCTGCGCCGACGCCTGCTGCGTCTGTCAGGACTGTGTGACGGAGGACCACAAGGGCCACAACACGGTGCCTGTGGTGGAGGCTCGTGGACGGATAGAGGCGAGTGATGCTTTTCTATATCTCACCATGTTTATGTAAATATATGAAGCTCTTTAGAGTCAGTGCTTTCAAATCTTTTTGGCTTGTGACGCAGGTTACACCTCAGTGTGAGCACAAACTGTGAGCAGATGAACCATCTTTTCTTCACAGATCTGTCACTTTGAAGGATTTTAGAGGCGTGTAGATGTCACAGTCTCCAGAAAAGTTCAGAAAACATGAAGTGATTTCTGAGGATTTGCTGTTTTATCTCATTAGGAATTAAACATCTTGAAGGTTTTTGGGACATTTATTTGGACAAAACAAGCAATCACTCCTTTTTTAAACTAAATTATTGATTAGAACAATCATTTGTTAGCTGCCTCAACATTCCCACATAACACAGAGCAGGGTTCCCACGGGTGCTTGAATTCCTTGAAAATGCTTGAATTGAATGCTTTGTGAAGTGCTTGAAAATGCTTGAATTGAATTTTTTGTGAAATGCTTGAAAATGCTTGAAATTTCACAATTAGTTAAAAATCAAAACAGTCAATCTACCACCATATGAAATAATGCTAATTAGACCCATATTATTATGCCATACAGTGGCACCGCTGCGCTTCCCATGACCATCATGGCAAACACAACTAGTAGGCTACCTATTTAAAGGTGCTGGAAAAATGGAAAAACTGGTGCTTGAAGGTGCTTGAAAAGTGCTTGAATTTGTTCATGAAAAAGGTGTGGGAACCCTGAAGATAGAGTCTGACTAAAGAAATCAAGTTTTTCAACATCGCAATGACAAAATGTGACAGGACAAATGCAATTAATTTGCAATTTGAGCTGCAAAATAATCCTTAAACTGCTGAGATATATATATAGGAATCGTCTAACCGAGCAGCTTTGATGGATGTAACCTTCAGCGGTGGATAACAGGGGATGAAGTGTGTCTTCCAAATGCATCACAGTTGTTCCCGCCTGGCCCACAGCACAGCTTTGATCGATTTAAATTAAATTAGGACACTAAATCTGAATTAATATCCTCTGTCGAGCAGGAAACTCAACACCCTGTGACGCAGAGAAAGCTTCAAGCTTCAGTGTCTGTGTCATTTGTCTCTGTTTCTGACAGTCCGTGACCCACAGGTTCAAGCATTCCAGTCCAGATTCCTGCAGAGATCTGCAGCTTTTAGCCTCCACCTGTTATTTGCAGAGTGCGTTGTTGCAAAACCCCAAAGTGCTTCATTAGGGCCGTAAAGCAAACACTCGAGGGAGGCCTGTAAAGTCAATAAAGCTGTTTGAAAGTGTAGGTGAAAAAAGTAGAAATGCTACTCGACCACAGCTGCACTCACTGTGGGACATTATAAACCTCTAAGTGTGATGACAAGAAATCATCAGACTAAAGTTATTATGATTTTCAGCTGAAGGGGAAACTTCCCTTTCAGGGAGATTCATTTCCACAGCATGGACGACAATAGAGTGAAAGGACTTCCTGTGCAGAGTTCATGTTACAGATTCAAACACTTAGATTCCTCCTTTTTGTAAAACACACCACCGTGTGATCCTGAATTATGCTTTCGTGTCTAAGCTTTTACATTTGAGTTGTGCTGAGACAAACATTTGTTTGGAAGATAAATACCAGACAAAAGTTTTTCCAGGAGTTCTTAAAGACTCTTTAAAACATCTGGATTAAACAGATTTCCTTCCGCTGCACGATCCTCGAGTTGTTTCCCATCAGGTAGCCGGAAATAACTCACAGTACATCCTTACACGCATCTTAAAGGTCCAGTGTGTCAGATTACAGCGTGTGTCGATTTTCATATTTTTCATTAGAGTTTAATCACCTGAAAAGAACACAGCGGGTCCTCCTCTACGGAGTCTGCCATGTTTCTACAGTAGCCCAGAACAGACAAACTCAACACTGACTCTTTCTAGTACGAATCAAGCAAGAACAGACGATTCTGTCACTATCAAACATTGTGTATTTATCTTTTAGCCAAAACGTAAAAATACAAAAATCTACAAACTGCGGTAGCTCGTTTCTGTTGCAGCAGCGCGTCACAAATCTCTTCTTATTGAAGTCGCTGTAACACTACGAGGTCGTAACTTGACAGATTTGTCACGGAGCCAAACGATGGGTTCGCCGTACCTGTCACGCATCAAAGTGTTTCAGCTGCCACTTGTCAGGACACGCACTCTGCTTCTGCTTTGGCTTCACGTGTTACTACAAATCACGATGACCGATAAATACGTGTCAACGTCGAGTGTGTGATTGGTTGAGGCAGATACAGATCTGATTACATAAAGTTCACTGAGTGATAACATGGCTGAGGGTCAGCTCTGGACTGTTGGCCACTGGTAAAGCGCGCAGAGTTTTATTTTCCATATAAAGTCTGTTTCACGATGGAAGTTGTGTGCACATGCAGTACAATGCAAAATGCACTAATGCTTTGCTGGAATAATGTATGATTTTAAACTCAGGGTGAGTTGAGGTGAAGCTGTCACTCGTTTATCTCAGTATCCTCCCGCCCTAGAGCAGTGTTTCTCAATCCTGGTCCTCGGGGACCACTGCCCTGCGTGTTTTAGATGTTACCTCCTCCACCACACCCAATTCAAATGATCAGCTCGTCATCAAGCTCTGCAGTGGCCTGATAATGCGCCACTTGTTTGAATCAGGTGTGTTGGAGCAGGAAACATCTAAAACATGCAGGGCAGTGGTCCCCGAGGACCAGGATTGAGAAACACTGCCTAGAGAACGTGGAATTAACCATCTCCTCTCTGAGCCGTTCTCCTGTGTCCTTGTAGTGAATAGACAACTTTAACCAAGTCATGCGGACGAGCTGAGACGAATCAGGTGACAGCCAGGAGACAAAAGCTGTACAACTATGTAGTTACAACTGTTAGTCAGATCTCACGTGGCTTTAACAGACGGATGCTCTGCAGTGTGATCTCCAGACATCTCTGCGATACTGAGTAAATGCTTGACCGAGGATGTTCAACGACTCAGTTTGACTCTCTCACATCAACCAGTTCGGGTGAAGTCATCACATTTTAGTTTAGAAAAGTGAATTTTAGGCACACTTATATCTGATATCAGCAAACTCTGACACATCGACACTTTTATAACCTGAAACAAATACTGAGACACAATTGTAGCAAAGAAGGTTTTTGGTGAAATACACCACGACATCGTCTGCGTATAAATGACGTCATTAACTGTATTCATTGCATTTTTGTCCATGTGGGTCAGGCATTAAAATGTTCACGACCCAACAAATAACATAACTAACCAACACGTGTAACTTTAAGTGTTTCTGGCATTACAAAGTGTGGAGAGGTCTCTAAATGAAATTCCTCAGACAATGCCTTTAGCTGTACTGTAATCATTTCCCAAACGTTTAGTTGTTCTTTATTCTAATACTCCATCGCACCGGCTGAAGCCACGAAATGTTTCCCCTCAGGGTCCAAAAAAAAAAAAAGAAAAGCAAGAGGAATTCTGCTTTATCTCCCAGAGTCGCCTGAACCTGCCCGAGGAATTCAAACTTGAATCTGAACAGGCCGATCCTGTAAAAACTACAAATATCTGAGAGTAGAGAAGGATGTGTGACCTCCACATGCAGAGAGTGGAGGAAACTAGGAAACACAGTTTTCCTGCAGAATGAGCCTCTGTGTTTACGTCTGCCAAATACATCTGTTAGGATCTGGCATATTTTCAGCGTGATGGCATGAGTGTGGATTTTTCTGTGCTGAATCTTGGTCTGTTCTTGAATTCACAGAGGGAACTGAGGGAGAAGCAGACTGAGATGGTGAAGACGGTGACGGCAGCCGAGAATGCCATCAACAAACTTCAGCTCAACACAGTGTCTATTGAGGTAAACACGCTGACCACATGACCAACCTGGACTGAGCTCACTGTGTGTGTGTGTGTGTGTGTGTGTGTGTGTGTGTGTGTGTGTGTGTGTGTGTGTGTGTGTGTCACATGAATGTCACAATACATCAGTTATTTTTGTCTCTGAGGTATTAGAGCCACCCAAACTAGACAGGTTTCCCTCAGGTGTGTGAGGAAATCATTTTGTTATGTGGTTGAAATCGTCGGTGAGGTAATAAAGTATTTCCTCAGTCATCTTGTAGTTATGTAACCCTGTACCAGAGCCTGTGACATGCGCCGCTTCCTCTGTCAGAATGTAAAGAATGTGACCTGAAACCTCCCCCGCAGCATTCGGTGACCGAGGTACGAGCCGTGATCGAGAGCCAGTTCGAGGAGCTGCAGGCCGTGGTGGAGAGGGCGAAGCGCGAGGTGACGGAAATCCTGGAGGGCGAGGAGAAGCAGGCGCTGAGGCAGGCCGAGGGCATCCGGGTGCATCTGGAGCAGAGGTGTACGGAGCTGAAGAAGACACAGGCGCAGATGGAGAAGCTCTCCAAAAACAAAAATGATGTGGATTTCTTACAGGTAACACCTGAAGGCTGCATGAATCATCGTGTTGTTCATTGGACAGACATGAGAATAACAGCACGAGGTGTTCTGACAACAAACCTGATCAGCCACTGTCAGTATTCAATACACAGCCAATAATCAAACAGTTACGTAGTGTTTTTGTAGCGTTGACAGAACGTTCCAAAACAAACATACTAGCAGTTTGAAGTGAGCTGAAGATCCTAAAGCTCATTACGTGTCCGTAAAAACACATCACACATGTCCACAGTCTGACTTATGGGGTGCCGTTTGTAAAGCGTCTCGCTCTGAAAATAACAGCAACATTTTGTCACATTTAGCTAAAAACGATGTTTAAAAAACTGGTTTGAATTTTTGAGAGTCACTTTTTTGCACATTTAGAACAATATTTGTGAACTTGGAGATATTTTAAATATTTAAATCTAAATGTTATATATATAAATATAAATGATAAATACAAATCTAAATCTAAATGGTAAATCTAAATGTTACATATAAATCTAAATGATAAATATAAATCTAAATGTTAAATATATATCTAAATGTTTAATATAAATCTAAATCTAAATGTTGAAGCTAAATGTTGAAGCTAAATCTAAATGTTAAATATCAATATGAATGTTAAATACAAATCTAAATCCAAATGGTAAATCAAAATGTTAAATATAATTCTAAATGTTAAATATATATCTAAATGTTTAATATAAATCTAAATGTTTAATATAAATCTAAATGTTAAATATTTATCTAAATGTTTAATATAAATCTAAATGTTAAATATATATCTAAATGTTTAATATAAATCTAAATGTTTAATATAAATCTAAATGTTAAATATAAATCTAAATGTTGAAGCTAAATGTTAAATATAAATCTAAATGTTAAATATAAATATAAATGTTAAATATATATCTAAATGTTTGATATAAATCTAAATCTAAATGTTGAAGCTAAATGTTAAATATAAATGTTGGAGCTAAATGTTTCGGGTGAAACTAAATATTTAGCTAAAATGCAAATTCAAATGACGGTAACTGGAAGTGCCAAAATAAAAGCTCGAGGAGGTCAGAGCGTTTTTATAGTGGCAAATAACGAATAAAACCATCTTATCCGGGGAAATGGACTCTTGGACATGGCAGTGATTATGACATGGATTATAACAGCAATCCCTCTAGTGCGATATCACTTCTAACGTCTCTGTGCTCTGTAGGAGTATTCAGAGTGGAAGAAAGAAGCCACTGACGTCTCTCTGCCTGGGGTCTACATCGGCCTGATGGACCGCCTGAATTCCTTCAGCCGCGTGATCGTGGACTCCACGCAGGAGCTGTGCACCATGGTCGTGTCTTCATACATAGAGAAAGTTAAAGACACATGCAAGAACGGTAAGAAGTCACCGTGCAGCTCTGAGTTACACGTGTACAGACAGACTGTCTGGGCGTGTTCACACATGTAAAGAATTTCCAGCCTGTGTGTCATTGCTGCAGAGCTCAGGTACGCAGCGGTGGCTCAGTGAATATGCCTCCAAACCACCTGCGTGCTTCATGACTCAGCGCTTTTGTTTGTCACCTACAGACAGCGCACACCTGAGAGGCGTTTCTGTGCCAACTGAACACAGAGTTCCAATAAAAATCTGTTTTCTTCTTCTGTTGCAGACAAAATGGGAATAAAGACAACAGTGCAGGCAATTGTTGCAGCCAAACAGAACATGTCTATACCGGATCCAGTGACGCGGGACGACTTCCTTAAATGTGAGTGCTTTCTGTCATTGAATGTGGAGCATGTTGGGCTGAGCTCACTTTAGAAATGCTGAGTCACCGTTTCCTGACATCACAACGAAACAACAAAGATCACAGCACAGGACTTCTCAGGTTCAGCTCAGCTTAGTCATGCTCTGGATCAGATACATCAGCTGTGCGAATCCCTGAACACAGACAGAAAAACAAACACGGCCCGGATCTTATCTTGTTCAAACACCAGAGACCCTGAACAGGTCTGTGACACAAGCTGCATTGTTTCTGCTTGCAGAGGCCAAAAGCATGGAATGACCCAGTATCACAGAATAATATAATCTAAATGTCCAAATAATCCAAATAATATAAGATACGTGAACTTAAAGCATGATGTAAAAGATGCATCAGTGTTAAAGCAGCTCGTTTTAGCTACTTTATATTGTTATTTCAGTTCAGTTGTTTCCAAACGATAAATCAGAGGAGTCGTGAGACGATGACACAGTCGTGCTTTCACTTCTTTCTTTTTTTTAATGCTGATTTCTCAAGATCACAAGTTTATCTTGTAACGAGATAATTCATCACAAGAAAATTATTTGATTTTTTCTTGAGAACTTAATTTGATCAGACCTGGGAAGTGCTGGTTTAATCTTTGATTTCAAAGGCTGATCATGGGTTTTGAGATAATACTGAAACTACAGCTGTGACATACATGTTCAGTGTTAACGGTGACCCTGTTGACCTCGGCTGAGTTTACACTTGTCTTCACACTTACAATGTTTTCACAATCCTCTCCCAGATGCCGCCCACGTGAGCTTTGACGCTGACACAGCTCACAAGTTCCTGCGACTGACAGAAGAAAACAGGAAGGTGACCAACACCACGCCCTGGCAGCATCCTTATCCAGACCTACCTGAGCGCTTCGAGAACTGGCGCCAAGTTCTGGCAGTGGAGAGTTTTTATCTGGGTCGGCGGTACTTCGAGGCCGACATCAGCGGCGAGGGCACCCACATCGGTCTGACCTACAAGAGCATCGACCGCAAGGGCAACGAGAGCAACAGCTGCATCACGGGGAACAACTTCTCCTGGTGTCTCCAGTGGAACGGCCGCACCTTCTCCGCCTGGCACAGCGACGTGGAGACCCCGCTGAACGTGGAGAAGTTCACCCGGATCGGGGTTTACGTGGACTACACGAAAGGCCTCCTGGCCTTCTACGGCGTGGTGGACACCATGACGCTCATCCACGAGTACCGGGCGGAGTTCCTGGAGCCTCTGTACCCGGCTTTCTGGTTGTCCAAGAAGGAGAACATCGTCGCCTTGGTGGCCCCGGGGGAGCCTTTACGGCTGAAAAGCCCCTCTCCACCCACCTCACCTGCAAACGGGGCTGTTGTTTCAAAAATGGCAGCATAGCAACAATTCAAATAATAAGATTTAGTGTTTCCTGCATAAATGTCAGAGTACTGTTACAAGCTGTTTGTCTCCCAAACATAGACTCATTATCTGAAGGGGAACGTCTCGCCATATTGAACCTGTTTACAGCAGCATGTTGTGAATGTTCATCGCATGTCTCGAGTCATATTTATGCTCCGCTGTACGTTTGGGACTGATGTTACTTCATCGCACTGTGAATTCAGAGGTCTTCTATATTTTCTCCATGCAAATAAAAACTTCATTTGCAAAAAGCAAACCTGTTCATGTTCTCTTAAATCACCTGCGGGATGAACTGGGAAGTATTTTTAGTGCTTGGATCGACACTGAGAGCATCAGAAAGTCAAATAAAGTTGATTAACCACTGACTGCAAAGTCACCAGGCTCACAAACATGTCAGAATCACACATGTATGCACTTTATTTATAGGTTTAGGGTAGAATGTGTCGTCATTGTCTGATTTAGACACCAGAAACTAACAAAATGAGGTTCAAAGGCAGTAAAATACAAAGACATTAAGTAGTAGAACAGTGAATTGATGGTAAGATTCAAGTTTTGCCTATTTCAGTGAAGCGGTTGAACAAATTAATATGGAATTTATCCAAAATGACGTTAAAATCAAGTCCAGATGTTTTTCCCACTGTGTTTTATTTTGAAGGCCGTCCACTCTGCAACAGTCCGTGCAGCAGAAGCTACAGAACAACACATGTTCTCGAGGTGTAAGGAGACATCCATCCATTATCACTGATCTTCATCTGGGTCATGGTAGGGCCGGAGCCACGATACACCATGGACGAGTCACCATAGAGACTCAACTCAACTCAAACTTTATTTATACATTCAAAAACAACTGAGGTTGACCAAAGTGCTGTACATGTTAATACAAATAATGTACATATAATACATAAGGTGCCATAATTATAGAAGGTTAAGATAAGATGCTGAGATACTTGGTAAAATCCAGGGAGATAAAGTGTTTTAGGGAGGATTTAAAAACCTCAAATGATCCGATCAGATGTGCCAGGGCAAGTTACTCCAGAGCCGAGAGGCCGCCACAAAGGCTCTGACACCTTTTCAGTTTTAATTTAGGGGTGACCAGAAGCAGCTGACTCGAGGATTTCAGTGTTCTGGCGGTGGGTGGATATGAAGAAGCTCGGTTAAATACTGGAGCATACTGAGCCAATAGGAGCTTTAAAAACAAACAGTAAAAATGGAGACAAACAAACATTGACACCTACAGACAGTTTACAGTCACCAGTTAACCAGGCGAGGTTCACCTGAGAGAACACACAGAAAACTATAGGAAAGGTAGAAATAAAACTGTTTTATAAAAATATGAAATAAAACTAAAAATAGGAACAAAGAACTATGCACAACTACATAACATCAATAAATAATATGATAATAAAATAAATAAATTAAAATCATATAATACAAATAATAAATAAAAATACAATAACATTAATATATGTGTGTTTATTTAATAATTAAACTTTAAAATTAAACTTTATTGATCGCTTAATATAAAAACGCAGGCAGTGACGTCACAGTCCACGTGGCACGTCCTTCTCACGTGACCCCCGCGTCCTGTGACGTGTTCCAGCCGAGCATGTAAGCCGGAAGCAGCTGCTCAGCCTTCACCATGTTAGCTGACGTAAGTGACACATTTATTCATAATTATCGTTAATTGTCTTTGATCGGACACGCGGGGCAGGTCGGGGGGGCTCGTGAGGCTTCACGTGACGACACTGCAGAAACATCTGGAACCGTTTTACCCGCGAAAAACAGCTGGGAACAACAGCTGGAGGGCTAGGGAGGCTAGCTGGCTAGCTGTTAGCTATCGAGACGTTAGATTAACGTTAAAGTAACGTTACAGTAACGTTACTGTAACGTTACTGTAACGTTTTCAGACCCGCACAGCGGCTCAGTTATTGTCTGACTGTAACATAACATGTGTTTACTCTGCTGTTCGTATTTAATAAGCAGGTAACGTCTCTGCCCATCACGACATTAATTAAAATCAATAAAATCATTAAAGTCATAAATTAAATCAACAGGAACACTCAGACTAAATCAGCAAACAGCATACACATGACATATACAGTATAAGATATAAAAACATTAAAATAAAATATATACAAGCTGAAGACACAGTGTGATGTAAACAGAAATATCAGTGTAAATATAAATATATGTAACATTTATTAACAGTATTTACACAGTGTCAAGGAAATAAATATGTAGCAGTTGCTGTGCAGTACAAAGTATCACAAGTTTTTTAGAGTCTGTAAAGTAACAGCTTGAACATGGAGCTTTTAAACTTCAGATTAGATTAGATATGAAATGTTCTTGTTACAGCAGCAGAGGAAAGTGAAGCTACAGAATTAGAAAAACAAAAACACAATAAACAGACAGAAACATCTCTAACCTACAATAAACACGAAAAACAATCAACCCTCAAACAGACGAGTAGTGAGACAGTGAGACAGCAAGAAAACAAAACTTTAACAATATACACGTATAAGATATTTTAACACTATATACACACATGTATAAATAACCAACAATCAATAGTGAGACCTGTCCTCATGACACATATAAGGCTGCAACCAATGTTTGGTTCTCTGGTCGGTGAGTGTCTTGGTGGATTTTGGACTCATGTCACTTAATTGATTAATTAATCATTAGAATAATCATAATCAGAAATACTTTACTAATCCCTGCAGGGAAATTGTTTTTGTTACAGCAGCTCTCAAATGGTAATTAGATTAGATTAAATATATATATATATATATATATATATATATATATATATATATATATATATATATATATATATATATATATATTATTCATCCCATCATGGGGAAATGTTCTTGTTACAGCAGCAGAGGAAAGTGAAGCTACACTACCAAATAAGAAAAACACAGACAGACAGAAACATCTATAACCTACAATAAACATGAAAAACAATCAACCTTCAAACATGATGTATAAAAATAGTATTGTGATGTAAAGTGACTATGATATAAATAATAACTGCAGGGTATAAAATAATAAATCTATATTTAATGTAAGTGATTAGAAATGAGCCTCTGAGCATGGCAGCGTCGTGACGTGTGTTCACGTGCATTCAAACATAAATCGTCGCTCGTCATCGTCGCTCGTCATGTGACCCCGCGTGGACGCACAGATGAAGCTTCAGCTCAGAGTCTCTGAGGACTTCAGCCTCTTCCTTATTGATCCCGCAGGACGCCAACGACGAAGACGTGTCTCTGTTTGACGCGGAGGAGGATGCAGGGAAGGGGTCGAAGAAGACGAACATTAAGTGAGTCAGCAGAAGTCTGATGCTTTAAGCCATGTGTGATGGTAAACTGACTGCTGATGATCTGTCCCAGGCATCCCGTGGCGTCCTTCTTCCACCTCTTCTTCAGAGTGACCGCCATCCTCGTGTACCTGCTCTGTGAGATGGTTGGCAGCAGCTTCATCGCCCCCATGGTGACGATAATCCTCCTGCTGTCCTGTGACTTCTGGGCAGTGAAGGTGTGTGTCTCTGCTGGACAACAGGGATTGTTGATGCTGTGCTGGTGTTAAATCTGATGTGTGTTTACAGAACATCACTGGGAGGCTGATGGTCGGTTTAAGGTGGTGGAACCAGGTGGATGATGATGGACGCAACCACTGGGTGTTTGAGGCGAGGAAGGTTAGTTCTGGTGTGACAGTACATGTTCTGTCCCACATGTGGGCCGACCTCTTGACCTGTGCGACGTTGATAAATGTACTTGTTTACTGTGAGCGCTCGTTCTCGATCTGCAGCTGTGCTCACTGTGAGAATATCCTGTTTTCTTCAGGGCACCGGGAAACAACAAGCGTCAGATTCTGAATCTCGAATCTTCTGGCTCGGGCTGATTGTCTGTCCGGTCCTCTGGGTCATCTTTGCTTTCAGTACTCTCTTTTCCTTCAAGATTAAATGGGTGGTAAGTCCTCAACTTCAAGATCTTACTGTCAACAGACCAACAACAGACGGTGAAGATGTTTCACATAAAGCAGCATTTGATCTGTGATTAGTTATCCCACTGAGCTGTTCAACACAAACACTTGTCAGACAGTCACTGTTGGTTAACGCTGAACTGTCGTCGTCCTCGCAGCCCGTCGTGATCATGGGCGTGGTGTTGCAGGGAGCTAACCTCTACGGTTATGTGCGGTGTAAAGTGGGAGGGAAGACCAGCTTAAAGAACATGGCCACCAATTATTTTGGACGACAGTTCCTCAAACAGGTGAGTCACACTTGGAGAGAAACTCCCTGAACGGTCACATGATTTGTTGTGTCATGAATCCTCACGTGTGTGTCGTCCACAGGCGCTGTCCAAAGAAGAGGAATCGTAGAGTCCGGCTCTGTGATTCGAACACGTTTGCATTATTCTTAATGCTGTTATATAAATTCTTTTAGCGAGCGCAGGAGGAAACATGCAACATGAACTGACAATAATATTCCCTTTTTCTTTTTAACACCACGTGTGACTCGATGGGTCACACTGTAGTTTTTTTGTTTTCCACACAGAGGTCTGAAGTCTGGCAGCAATAAACCGTCACAGACTTCAACAATATGAAGTGCATGAGTGAGAAAAAACAAGGTGTGAGGGTTTGAAATGGACTGAAAGTGACTGATGTAGTTTGATTTGTCACGTCGTCTCTTCTTTAGTTTGTGTTGAACTTTTCTATAATAACAATAATAACAAGTAGTTTGCTTGGGAGGTGTCAGAGTGTAAAGTATTCCAGGAGATCTGTAAATATGTACGTAAAGAAACTATGTGGGACTTCTTTTGTGCTAATACATTTGTAACAATTTTCCTGAACAGCGTGCTCGTTTTTTTATTTATTTCAGCAAATCATGATTCACTGTCGACGGCAGAAAAAGTTACATGAGTGATTTTTTTTTTAATACTGTTGAGACAAAGAATCTGAATTTAAAAGAACGACATGAAAAACTTTATCAGAATCAGAAACACTTACAATATTGTTACAATACTCCAGTATACAAACAAAAAGAAACAACACATGTAAACAAGTAAACCATCTATTAAGAACAAATATGTAAAAAAAAAACCATGAAGTGAGTTTGTTGCAGGTCATTTCTGTTTAATTCGAGCAGTTTTTGTTGAATCATAATTTCTTTATTTACGTTTGACTCCGGCTCACTTTGCTCAGGTATGGACATACGTACAGTTTAAAAGACATGGCAGGTGCAAACATATATAAAAACATAAAAATAACTATATACATATTTAAAAGAAATATATTTGCATAAATTAATTTTGCTCGTTGAAAATTTAAAAATCGTTAAGGAAGTTAAAGTAAAGATGAACGACCTGTTTTAGATTTAAAATCACAGAATTCACTTGAACTCTATTCGAGGATTTAAAGCTTTAAATGACGTTTGTTTTATAATTAATGTAATTAGCTGATTAGTCTGATTAAATAAACATCCAGAAAAAATAATATTTTGAAATAAAAACAAAATGATGAATTAAAACGTAAAAAACACCTGATGAACAAACATTTCAGAATAAAATGATTTAATAATATAATTGTGTTTCGTGGACTGCAGCGACACCCAGCGGCCTGTTTGCGTCACTGCATGCAGCATGACGTCAGGCCTCGCGGTGTTTTACACAAATAATGACGTCACCGTGAATATGCAGAATTATAATTAGTATAAAGATAATTTTATTTATTTATTTATTTACAACAAACAAACGATCGCGCCGTCAGTTTGTTTCAAACATTTTTTATTCATATTTAAAACAAATTCACCCGGAAGAGAAGCCTCGCCTTCGTCACATACCGGAAGTCGAGAGATGTAACTTTTCAAAATAAAGCAAACAGGAAAACGTTTTTTTAAAAAACATTTAGATATATTCATGGTCGTACGTTATATATCATAGCACACATTATTTATTTGTTCATTAAACAAGTAAATATACTAATTTACTGATGAGTATCTTTGAATGAGGAAAAAATCAATAAGTCAGTTTGAATTTTACGTTTTTGGTGTCACGTAAGTTGGTGAATAAACTAAATTAACAGTATTAATTCGGTTTTTATTATTGTTATTTTTATTTTGGTTTCTAGTAATTAACAAGTTCGTAAACAACAAGGTGTTTTACTTTGAAACAACCGGAAATCCCCCTTGGAACAGCTGACCCGAGCTTCCCGTCGCTACATCCGCTAACAGCAGCAGCCGTTTGTTTTTGTTTGTTTGTTTGTTTGTTGATGTTTTTCCGCCGCAGACCGGCTCCGTTAACCGTCTGACGTCACCGCAGACCGGCTCCGTTAACCGTCTGACGTCACCGCAGACCGGACACGATGATTCCCACCGAGGACGCGTCCGCGAGGAAGCGAGAGATCGAGGAGAAGCTGAAGCAGGTGAGGAAGGAAGGAAGCGACACACACACACACACACACACACACACACACACACACACACACACCCACACACACACACACACACACACACACACACACTCTTCATGTTCTAATGTTTATTGTGTGTGTGTGTGTGTGTTACAGGAGCAGGAGACTCTGTCATTCATCCGAGAGAACCTGGAGAAGAGTGATCAGCTGACCAAGGGCATGGTGCGACACACACACACACACACACACAGACAGACACACACATAGACACAGACACACACACACACACAGATACACACATAGACACACACACACACACACACACACACAGATACACATAGACACAGACACACACAGATACACACATAGACACAGACACACACACACACAGACATACACACACACAGACAGACACACACAGACAGACACACACACAGACAGACACACACACAGACACACACACAGACAGACACACACAGACAGACACACACAGACAGACACACACACACACAGACACACACACACACAGACATACACACACAGACAGACACACAGACATACACACACACACACACACCTCATAAAGACAGTAAAGCTCGTTAATCTATGTCTGCATGTCAGTCCGTTCATTAGTCTGATCTATAATGTCATCATTGATACTGAACCACACGTGTCTTTATTGCTGAGTCATCGCAGCACGTTGACGTCCTTATTGCTGAGTCATCGCAGCACGTTGACGTCCTTATTGCTGAGTCATCGCAGCACGTTGACGTCCGCGTCCCGCCCTGACAGGTCTCCATCCTGTCGTCGTTCGAGAGCCGCCTGATGCAGCTGGAGAACTCCATCATCCCGGTGCACAAGCAGACGGAGAACCTGCAGCGTCTGCAGGAGAACGTGGACAAGACTCTGTCCTGCATGGACCACGTCATCAGCTACTACCACGTGGCCAAAGACACAGACCGGATCATCAGAGAGGGGGGTGGCGGCGCGGGCGGAGTTTGAATGTCTGACGTAGATGTGCGGTCATAACTCTGGGCGTCTCTTTCAGGCCGACGGGCAGACTGGACGAGTACCTTGCTTGTATCGCAAAGATTCAGAAAGCTGTGGAATACTTCCAAGACAACAACCCGGACAGCCCCGAGCTGAACACAGTGGTACAGTAACATGAACTCTCTGTGTGAAGCTGTGAACATCAGCAGACTGACGGCTGAGGTTGGTACCATGCTTTGTGTCTTCCTGCAGAAAGCTCGCTTCGAGAAGGGGAAGGAGCTGCTGGAGGCCGAGTTCCGCAGCCTGCTGACCCGCTACAGTAAACCCGTCCCCCCGATCCTCATCCTGGACGCCATCAGCGTCGACGAGGAGCTGGAGGTCCAGGAGGAGGTGGTGCTGGAACACCTGCCTGAAGCCGTGCTGCAAGACATCATCTGCATCGCCGGCTGGCTGGTGGAGTACGGGCGGAACCAGGGTACGGCTGCTCGTCTGTGAGCTTTCCTGTCGCAGGTTATTTCCTCTCTGGAGCTCTGCATGAAAAGGTGACGGAGCAGGTCTGTGGTGTCTCATTATCAGCCCAGCTGAGCCAGATCACACGCGGCGTGGAGACAGAGGACAGGCGGACCCTGACTCACACGAGCGAGCTGATGCTCGGCTGTGATCTGGATGAATGAGTTCACAGACTGTTGCAGAAACATGAACGTGATCGTTACGTTTAACAAGGCCTGTGTTGAAAAAAATCCTTAAGATCGATTCGTACATCCAAAAACGATGTAAATACTTAAAACTTAATACATTTTCGGCATCTCACACATGCGAGATGCGTTCAGTGGCCGTCGGACTATGATGCGTTCATGAACGTGGGAAAAATGGAATTTCACTGGAAATATAATAAAACTACAGACAACAGAACACTCAAGGAAAACTCTACAACAACCAGCCACTTCTCTGCGTTCTCTTAAAATAACTGACGCGGCTGCGGGTTACGTTTGCAAAGATATGCGCCTGTATTCCGTCGTTGAAAACGAGGTGACCAAAAAAAAAGTTTTAATAACACTAACCCGAATCGAGATCGGATCGGATCAGATTATGATAATCGATTTTCAGCCTTGAGAATTGGAATCGAATCGATTCTTGGACTTTGAATCGATACCCAGCCGTACATTTAACTGTGAGGACTGTCATGTGATCAGCAGGGAGGCAGCACGTCAGTGTGATTCATGACGTTCTGCATCACCGTGAACATAATTTAAATTAATCTGCCTTGAACATGAACCTCACGATCAACCGCATGAATTATTAGGACATAAATACAAAGCATTGATTCATGACGCCTGCTGTAATTCGTCCGTTTGTCCTCAGGCTGAATTAATCCACCGCTGAAAATAGTCCCTCTCCTTTCTCCTCTGCAGATTTCATGAACGTCTACTTCCAGATCAGGTCCAATCAGCTGGACCGCTCCATCAAAGGTCTGAAGGATCACTTCCGTAAGAACAGCGCCTCCTCCGGGATCCTCTACTCGCCCGCCGTCCAAACCAAGCGGAAGGACACGCCCACTAAAAAGGCTCCCAAGAGACCAGGTCAGCAACAACGGCGCCGCCTGAAAACCAAACGCACCGTCACTGCACTCGAGTCTGTAATCACACAAACCCGAGTCTGACAAAAGAACACGATCCTGCATAATGATTATCAGATGATAGCACACACACACACGCACACACCACACACACACACACACACACACACACACACGCACACACACAGAAGTGTGTTTGATTAAATCACCATCCAGCCACATTATTCTGTGTGAAGGATCCTTCACGCTGTGTCCGCTCACACTAATCCTTCATCCTTTCCTCTCTTTATAATCTCCGTGTTGTGACGACAGTCTACATCCCAGGTAAACACAAAGCTTTAGTGTGCGCTCGTGCTTTGCTTCTGTCACGTTACAAACAGTGACGGCATGTCGGAGCGCCGGCGTGCGGACGGGAGACGCTGGTCGGTTCTCTGGAGAGACGTCGTAGCTGGTGTTCAGCCTCGGGCTTCACTGTGGTGTGTGCTGCTGGGAACAGAGAGAGTTAATTAATGAAGCCAATTAAAGCCTGAGGAGGAACGATTCATTTCCTCCAACATGTCGTTATTGAGAATCTTAAACAACCGCATATTTGATTTAATATCCAGCTGATGTTTTAATTATCGATGTTTTCATCTTCTGATCTGATGAAAAATCACTTCAGTGTAGCAACAACAGGATACTCAGAGTACTCGAGCTGTAATCAGAGTACTCGAGCTGTAATCAGAGTACTCGAGCTGTAACCAGAGTACTCGAATATGTAAATGACTCACGACATAACGAGCGATCTGACAAACTGAGCGGCAGCTTCTCAGCAGTTCACCACCATGAACCTCGAGGCTGCAGAGTTTAACTGTGTGTGTGTGTGTGTGTGTGTGTGTGTGTGTGTGTGTGTGTGTGTGTGTGTGTGTGCGTGTGTGTATGATCTGGTTCTTCAGGCTCGAATCTTGTTCTGCTTGAGTTTGAGTTAACTCGATGGACGTGCTCGTAGCTCACTCACCGTGAAGAGAGAGGACGGTTTGTAGCTCAGACGACAGATGATCAGTGTTAAAGCTCCAATAATCAATTTATTTTTTGTATTAATTATAAATAAAACGACTGCAACATAGAAGTGTTGTCTGCAGTGATGAACCTGACAATAACGGAGCTGTTTCAGCCTCTTTTAGCTCCTGGTTTTGTTTTTTAAGGACCGCACCTGCTCATTTTCATTATTGATCAATGTGTCGATCCTTTTCTCGATTAGCCGAGTCGTTTGCTTCATAGAGACTCGAGGTGACGTCCTCACGCGTCTCCTTTCGTTCACTGTCACAGAGGACGGAACAATATTTAATGTTTTCACACTTGAGGCTGAATCAATGAGATGAATTTATTTGTATATTCTGAGGAAAGCGTCGCTGAGCAGCGTCGCTCTGTGTTTGCTGCATGTCCTGGTCGGAGAAAGCAGCTTTACTTGTGCTACGTGCTAACACTAACACACTAATCCCGCTCTGATGTTTTAATCCTGACCACAGTGATGTGATGTGAACCATGTAACAACATGTGATGTATATTAGAGATGAATGTTAATTGTATTAATTGTGATGGCTGTTTTTTTTTAAACTGACCTAACCTGTTTGTTCTGCTCTTACATGACCTCGCCTCTGGGGGGCGCCGTGTGTCCGAGCACGCGGGCCCTGCTGTGTTTTCATGACGTAGCTGTAGTTGTCTCTCACCTGGTCATCCTGTCGTGTTGGTGCTAGGCTGTGCCCCATCCACCTTTACATCCACGTGCAAACCTCTCGGTGGTGGTGTCTGTGTTTCATCATCACTCACTCCCTAGCTCTCTTCTTCTTCTTCTTCCTCCTCTCTTTCTTGGCTGTCTGGACCTCGCTGCCCTCCCTCCTCCTCCTCCTCCTCCTCCTCCTCCTCTGGACTCTGTCTCTGTGTTTCTGGGACCAGGGACCATTCGCAAGGCTCAGAACCTTCTGAAACAGTACTCACAGCATGGGCTGGATGGGAAAAAGGGGGGCTCTAACCTCACTCCTTTGGAAGGTAACGCACCTCGCTCTTCTCTTCGGTGTCTGTTTCTCGCTCCTCGCTCACAGTGTCACGTTGTCACGTTTGTTGTGCGTCCGTGTTGTTCATCATTCAGAGCAACAGACGCACATCAGTGTGCTCACAGTCACAGCAGCTCCAAGACACGCAGACAGAAACAGAAATGTTTGGATTATCTTCATTTGTGTTATTCGTCCTTAAACACTCGGCACTGTTAAAAATCTAAATATACATCTATGAATCTACTGCAGAGGAGATGGTTTATTAATAATTAATACAGTGTCAAGTAAGACCGCTGTACTCGAGTATTTGTTCTGATTACATTACTTATAATCAACAACACAAGACATAGCAGCTTCCTCCGTCAGCGTCCTCTTCAGTTCCTCTTCTCCTCTGCCATTATGTCCAGAGAGGCTCATGAGCCTGGTTACGCTGCCCGCTCATCCAGCTCCGGTTCTAGCACGACACCGGCTCCGTTCCCCCACACCCAAGCTGTAAAGCTCTTCTTGTTCTCGGTGGTGCTCTGAGCGCACAGTCCGGGGAGCCCGGCTAACAAACTGAGCTAACTGTCCGTCAGGAAAATCAAACTTTTTTTTTTGTTTTTAAAATTCTAGATGAATAACGCAGATCAAAATCATCAAAACTGACATGTTACAGATAAACGATCTTAAATATTAACTCAAAAATTACTGATTAATTTTTAATTCTTACGTACGAGCCAAAGTTAAAATTCGTTTCTTTGCAGCTTTAACTGAGCCACAGTTGGTGGCAGTAAAGCACCAAGAAAACATGGAGACAAAAATCAGCTTTAAAAATGTTTTATGAGACAGAAACACTGAATGTAAACAATCCTTTGTTCCTTTAAATTGAGCTTTAATATCCTGTGGAGGGTGTGAAAGGCATTCTGGGAAACGTAGTAACAAGCAGCTTATCAAATATTTAACAGTGTCGGAGTGAACGGATGAATTAAACCTTTAAAATCTGCGCTGAATGAAAAGCTGTTGTGACGTCCCTCATGTAGTCTGAGACACACACACACACACACACACACACACACACACACACACACACACACACACACACACACACACACACACACTCCTCTCTGGGTGGGTGTCCCCTGCTTCCTGCTGGGTGCTTGGTGGTCGGTGCAGATGTTCCAGGTTCAGGTTTGTCCCCCCTCCCTCGCTTCCTCTCTAGGCCTAGTCTCGATCACCCCGGTGGTTTGACTAGGCCCGTGTCCCCGCTGCCCACCTCCCCTCACCCACCAGGTTACGATCACGACCTGCGGGTCAAACATCACTCTGACGCCCTGACCGAGAAGCACGGGGCCGCTGCAGGTGAGTGACGGGAACATGTGGGGGAAGAGAAGGAACAAAAACAGGCTGATAAGACGTAAAAGTCTGCAGCTTCAACACATTTCTTTAACAAACAGTCACACCTTCGTCTGAATGTATTCACTCTGCACCATCCCAGTCTTTGTGTCTGCCGGCTGACTCTCAGCTGTTCCTCGTCCTCTCAGGGAAGGACGACGTTCTGGACATCGAGATCGACTCCTACATCCACTGCATCAGCGCCTTCGTCAAGCTGGCCCAGAGCGAGTACGCCCTGCTGACGGAGATCATCCCGGAGCACCACCAGAAGAAGACCTTCGACTCCCTCATTCAGGTCAGACACAGTGTAACAGTGATGTGTGTTAAACACTGGAAGTCACCTGGAGGTCTTACTCAGATCTTGGTTTTACCTCCATGTTGATGTGGGATCCTGATTCATGTGTAATCTGCTCGCTTCCCCTCGTCTGTCCACAGGAGGCGCTGGACAACCTGATGCTGGAGGGGGACAACATCGTGTCGGCCGCTCGCCGAGCTATAATGCGCACGACTACTCGGCTGTCCTCACCATCTTCCCGATCCTCAGACACCTGAAGATGAACAAGTCTGAGTTCGACTCGACTCTGCAGGTCTTCATGGTTTCAGTCTTGTTGATCGTCGTTTGTAGGACAGAACGTTGAAATAAATGAGTTTCGCCTGCAGGGAACGGCAGCGAGCACCAAGAACAAGCTGCCCACACTCATCACCTCCATGGAGACGATCGGAGCCAAAGCTCTGGAGGAGTTCGCAGACAGCATCAAGGTAAAACTCCTTCGTGTTCATCTCTTCGTCACTGCTCGCTCATCCGAGAGTTATTCACCGACTTCTCTCTGGTGTGAGCGCAGAACGATCCGGACAAAGAGTACAACATGCCCAAAGACGGAACGGTCCACGAACTCACCAGCAACGTAAGTAGAACGCTCGCCCGCCTCTCTGTTGTGTAACGGCGGCGGATTTATTTGCTCAGTCTGCACTTCAAACTCGAGACACTGTCCCCCGAGGCTGTTTGTCCGTCTCTGGGGATCCGAGGCGGTCTCCATGGGAACGAGCTGAGTGTCTCTGTTTAATCAATAATCCGGAGGCGACGCTCACCTTGACCTCTCTCCTGCAGGCCATCCTGTTCCTGCAGCAGCTGCTGGACTTCCACGAGACTGCCGGAGCCATGCTGGCCTCGCAAGGTAGAGCCGCACCAGCACGGCGCTTCACTCTCGTTACCGTGCACTTCCTGCTGAGCTGCTAAGACGCTGCTTCCTTCAGTGCTAACAGCAGCAGTGCTGCTCGTCAGATGTCTGATCTAAACCTGCAGTGACGTGTTTGGAAGTGCTGATTGACTTACAGCTTGACTTGAACCGTAAAGAACTGTTTGCCTCTTCGTTCATTCACTCAGTCACGTGGCTTAGGAGGGAGAGCGGCTCGTCCACTGAGCACGAGTTTCATCTCTTGCTCCTCCGGCCTGCGTGTCCAAGTGTCACAAAGTGTGTGTGATTTAGGGTTCATCATCTCACCCGACGACACGCTCTGCCTCCTGAACCCAGCTGCCGCCCGGTTACCATAGCAACAGTTTAGATGAGACGATAAAAGGCTCAGAGAGACGACTTATCGTCCGTCTGTAAAGTGTGTTTCAGACCGTTATGGTTTTAAACCACGAGATGACTCCGTGTAGAATAATCAGCAGCGGTGCACGTACAGCTGATCTGCAGCAGGGGGCGCTGTAAGCACCAAACTAGGCAATAAATAAACTTTAATGGAGGCTTTTCTGTTCGTTGTTATCGGGGAGAAAAACTCCAAACTGTCCTGATGCTGAAGCTCTGTTAACACAATGATCGCGTCCTGCAGCAGCTGTGTGTCCCATTATCTCTGTCTCCTCGTTTCCTTCCCTCACTCATTGTGTTTTTCTTTTCACCTTCCCTCTCTGACTTTTCCTCCTTGTCGCCTCGTGCAGCTTCGGATAACTTCTCTCTCTGTGACGCAGCATGTTTTGAATCAGAGGCCGTGCGTCAGCCGCAGGAATATTTAAAAACTAATTTCTTCTTATTTGTTATAAATTAAAACTTAAATTGGATTTATTCTGACCTTTAATCCAATCTGCCCTCCTCTGAGGGCTTGAATAAATCTCCGGCTGCCTCCTCTTCATCACTCTGTGTTCCCTCCTTCGTCATCATCCGTCTCTCTTTGTCCACTCGCTGCCTGGCTGATGACTGTTTGCTTACTCTGCACTAACAGATCCTTTCTAACCTTTTTGCACTTGTGCCTCTTTCTCTTTCTCTTCTGCCTTTGCCTTCGGCCCTTTTTAGTACTGGGGGACACTTACAATATTCCTTTAGACCCCCGAGGTAAGCAAAGACCGCGTGGAGGCCCCTGATGAGCAGTGGTGGAAGACGCACTCAGCGTCTTAAACTCATGTTTAAAGAGAAAAATCCTGATCTGAAAAAAGCTCTCAGATAAATGTAATTGAGTATAGAATAAAATGGAAAGTACCTGAGTAAACGTTGGTTGTTATTTTCCACCACTGCTGACGACTTCGATCCTGGATGTTGAACTTGTTTTCATGCTGATTCTTGAAACTGTAATAGAGCTAATTAAGTCAGAGTGAAGAGCTGAAGTGCAGGAAAGGAAAATAATGAATTAATCATCACGATGAAGGTGTCTGTGTGGAGATGTAGAGGAAATGAAAGACAGTAATGTTAACTTAAGATGTGACGTGTGTGTTGTAGCATCTAATAATGAGAACTTGCTCAACTCTTATTGGAGCAGAGCAAACAGAGGCGGGGCTTAGGAGGGGTCAGCTGTGGGTTAATTGAGTAAATTGAAAGTAGCGTTGGCGTTAACAGCTTCTGTGTTTCCTCCAGAGACGAGTTCATCCGCGAGCAGCTACACCTCCGAGTTCAACAAGCGGCTGCTCAGCACGTACATCTGTAAGCATGAACACACGCCGCCGCTCTGATCGCGTCCAGGTCACGTTCTGCAAACTGATGCATGGCTTGTCTCTTCTCAGGTAAGGTGCTGGGCAACCTGCAGCTGAACCTGCTCAGTAAATCCAAAGTGTACGAGGACTCGGCGCTGAGCGCCATCTTTCTGCACAACAACTACAACTACATCCTCAAGTCGCTGGAGAAGTGAGTGTGTGTCCGTCTGCAGGCGAGACGTTTCCTCTTTGTCTTCTTCTAACGTCAGCACAGAACCTGGACGTGCTGCAGTTCCTCGTCTGTGTGAAGCTCAGACTGTTAGTTTGTGATGAGCAGCTTCCTAAATTCAATATAAAATGTCATTTTCTCTCATATTTCCAAAGCGGTGTTGACCGTTTCTTCACCGCTCTGAGGAAAACAGTCTTTGCGACGGCATCGCCAACAATAATCCGGCTTTGGAGCGGCATGGCCGGGTCGCTGCCTGTTTTTGTACTTGGACAATTAACAGGAAGTAAACCGGCAGCCATTTTAATGATAAGTCTGTTTTTGATTAGAAACAGCTCAAACTGTTCACGGCTCTCTGCCTCAGCTGCTCCAATGTGAGGAAATGATGCTTTTGTCCGATTTTTTTATTTTATTATTGAAAACTATAAAAAGTGAATCCAGAAATCTGTTGAAACGTTTAAAATATGAAGCGTGTCCTGTGCGTGTCTGCAGGTCCGAGCTGATCCAGCTCGTGACGGTGACTCAGAGGAAAGCTGAGAGTTCGTACAGAGAGCTGATCGAGCAGCAGATCTACATGTACAAGAGCAGGTGAACGCGATCGACTGACTCAAACATCTCGCCGTCACACGCGGCTCCTGCTCACCTCATGTTTTTTATTCTGTGGCAGCTGGTTGAAAGTCACAGAGCACCTGACGGACAGGAACATGCCCGTCTTCCAGCCCGGCACCAAGGTCAGAACATTTAACCAGCGCTCACCACAAACAGAAAGTGTTCTTACTAAACTAGGGATCTGAACTTTCCTCTTTCTGTTCTCCAGCTGAAAGATAAAGAGCGACAAGTCATCAAAGACAAATTCAAGGTGAGTTCAGATCAAAAGTCCGCGCCGTCTGTCATGACCTGAACAAACCACCTGACCTCTTTCCCTCCTCGCTGCCGCTCAGGGTTTCAACGACGGCCTGGAGGAGTTGTGTAAGATCCAGAAGGGTTGGGCCATCCCAGACAAAGAGCAGCGAGACTTCATCCGTCAGTCTCAGAAGAAGGTGGTGTCCGACGCTTACAGGGCCTTCCTGCAGAGGTGAGCGGGCGGAAACATCCAAAGGGTTTGACTCATGTTACGACTCATTCAGCCTCAACAACCAGGTCCCCAGAACCAGAACCAGAACCAGCAGCAGCTGATATCAGAGACTAGTCCAGCAGCGGCTGATATCAGCGACTAGTCCAGCAGCGGCTGATATCAGAGACTAGTCCCAGCGGCTGATATCAGAGACTAGTCCAGCAGCGGCTGATATCAGAGACTAGTCCAGCAGCGGCTGATATCAGCGACTAGTCCAGCAGCGGCTGATATCAGAGACTAGTCCAGCAGCGGCTGATATCAGAGACTAGTCCAGCGGCTGATATCAGAGACTAGTCCAGCAGCGGCTGATATCAGAGACTAGTCCAGCAGCAGTCAGTCCAGCTCGGCGTCTGTCTTTCAGCCTTTTATTTCACCAAGCTCTCACCAACCACTAAAAGTCAGTGGTACAAACTGGTGAGCTCAGGGCGACCTGACACCAAGCTGACGAACTGAGCTAACAGCAGCTAACAAGCTGAACTAGCATGCGCTAACAGCAGCTAACAGACTGAGCTAACATGAGCTAACAGCAGCTAACAAGCTGAACTAGCATGCGCTAACAGCAGCTAACAGACTGAGCTAACATGAGCTAACAGCAGCTAACAAGCTGAGCTAACATGAGCTAACAGCAGCTTACAGACTGAGCTAACATTAGCTAACAGCAGCTATCAGACTGAGCTAACATTAGCTAACAGCAGCTAACAAACTGAGCTAACAAACTGAGCTAACAGCAGCTATCAGACTGAGCTAACAAACTGAGCTAACAGCAGCTAACAAACTGAGCTAACATGAGCTAACAGCAGCTATCAGACTGAGCTAACAAACTGAGCTAACAGCAGCTAACAAACTGAGCTAACATGAGCTAACAGCAGCTAACAGACTGAGCTAACATGAGCTAACAGCAGCTAACAGACTGAGCTAACATGAGCTAACAGCAGCTAACAGACTGAGCAAACATGAGCTAACAGCAGCTAACAGACTGAGCTAACATGAGCTAACAGCAGCTAACAGACTGAGCTAACAGCAGCTAACAGACTGAGCTAACATGAGCTAACAGCAGCTACAGCTGTCAGCAGTTTACTTCACTGTCCATCATAAACTCTGTAAATCACAGAGAGTTGAGGCGGAGCAGCCGGAGGACATCATGTTTGTGTTTCTGCTTCAGTTCTGACAGATGTTCACTGGTTCTGACCATTTTTTCTTTGTGTTTCATCCAGATGTGCCAACATCTCGTTCACCAAGAACCCTGAGAAGTATCACAAGTATCGCCCGGAGGAAGTGGAGGAGATGATTGAAAGGCTGTTCGACACGTCCGCCTGATCCTCGACCACAAACGCACCTCAGCCTGACAAACACTGCTGTCGCCCTGCGTGTCTGCTCGGTGTTTTGTACAAAGATATAAACATGATGTATTTATGTAATTTAGCCGCTGCAGCTTAGCATTTCAAACAATAAAGGGAAGTGTGTGAACGGAGCAAGTCTAATGAGTCTGGATGACACAGAGCAGATAATCAGAGCAGTCCACCGACACACATAACACGGCTGAGTGTCTTTTTATCCAGTTATGAATCTCTGCAAATCCACCTTTCATTTTCACATTAAGACGGTTCAGTGCGTGTGTGAGTAATGAGCAGTCGCTGCCTCGTTAATAAGCTCTGAAGTGTTTTCTGTGTGAGGAACACTCGAGCGCTCCTCAGTGCGACGTCTTCGCCACGCGTCGGGGAGGACGGCTGGTTTCATTTACATAACGACCGTCTGACTGGATCTGTGTTTCCATGGAAAAGACTCGAGCTCTAATCAACATGCAAACACAGAATTGGCGCCGTCTGCAGCTCCGCTCAGCAGTTTAGCGTCTTTGAGCTCATAGTTTTTGGCTTAAAGTCGGAAAAACTTCATTGTTTTGATTCGTGTAGCCGGTTTTTAACTTGACCTGATCGATCAATTAGAGGCGACTCAGAGTAAAAATATAAACCATTTAAATTCAAGATGCCTGTAGCTGCTGTTAGCTAATGCACCGGGGAGTGTTAGTGTTTGCAGAGGGGTTTTGGAAGATAATGGCAGAGGAGAAGAGTGCGCTACGAAAAGCAGAGAGTGGGCGAGCAAGAACGTTTTACTGATTCATGTCAGTTAGAATAAACACGATGTGTGAGTAACTGGATCATCTGTTTGGCTGAACTGATCGGTAATTCGGTCACAAGAAGAAGATCCGAGGTTGTGTCATCGAAACAACGTCGCGAACAGAACAGCAGTCGACTCTGAATATTTGAACATTGAGATTATTTCTGCACATTAAAGGGAAGAATGACAAACAATATTAATAAGAAAAATGAAAACGGTATTTTTATTCTATCGAGCAGAGATCCTTTTAATTTTCTGTCCTTTCTCAAACCTGAAGTGTGTGTTTACATCCTGCAGTGATGACGTTTTCATCACCATGGCAACCAGACCTTCTCAACCTGATCTTCAGGTTGGGTGATTTACAAAAAAAGTGTGGACCACAGATCAGAGTAGGTTTAAAATCATTCACTGAAGAAACTTTGGTTTAAGTGTGACCGTGCTCATCGGTGTGGCACGTAAGATGCACAGCAGCAAGAACAATACGACTGCTACAGTTATTAATTAACTACTAATTATAACAGAAATATGACTAATAGTTTATTGTGCAATTTTTAAGGAGCCGTCATGTGGCGTCAGGTCGACGTTTGAAGCTAATGACAGGAAGCAGACACAGAGAGGAACTGGATGGATTTATTATCTCAACATTAATACTGTCGGCATGTGCGAACACAGAGAAACGTTACGGCAGCGTCACTTTTATGTGGTGACAGTGACATATCATGCAGATGACTAACACTGAAGCTCGTGGAGGTTTCTGCACAAGACGCCGAATTAGTAACACAGAAGACGAATCTGCACGAGCGCCTGAAAATCTGTCTGGTTGCATAACATGTTTGTTTTTTCCCCGGTCCATCAGCATCAGCTCCTCAGACTCATCGTGCTTCTTTATGCAAGAGCTGCAGAACTGTAGCGTCATCGTTCCTTCCTTTTATTTAGTGTTTATTCAAAGTGCTACACAAAATCAATTTGTTACCAACGCTGTGCTGTAATCCAACAACAGTGATTCACATCTCTTCATCGCTGCAGTTTCATCAGTCGCAGGGCTCCGTCTGCCCCGTGGAGTCAGCGCTCGTCTGGTTTCCAGGAAAAGTGCTTCAGCCTCTGGCCGAGCACACGTCAGGTCCTCAGTATTAGTTGAATCATGCACACCTTGTTATGTTGTGGTGTTCAGAGCCGTGTGCACATGCTGAACCTCCATCAGTGTGACTTAAGACTAAGAGTCTGCAGCTCTGTGAGGTGAAGTGCTTACACGAACATGCTCACAGCAGTCGTGCTTCCGTCCAGATGTGCAGCAAATTTTAACAAACAAATAAAAATAAAAATAGAAAATGTAAAAAAATGCTCGTTTCCATCCACGACCGTGCACAGAGTTGGATAATCAGTAGGTGACACAAATATTGGTGGACAATAAAGTTCATGGACATCTGTGGCAATTCCTCTGGGACCATGACCATGAATGTTTGTACCCAGTTTCATTGAAATCCGTTGACTGGTTGTTGAGATATTTCAGTCTAGCCCACAGTGGTGGACTGGTGCTTTGATCATTAAGAAATCATGACTGTATTATTCTTCTGTGATCAATTTAATTAACGATATGCAGTCTGCGTCAAATACAGACTTTGTTTTTTTAGATTCAGGTTTTTCTTCTGTAACTGCCGGAGGTGTCGACATCGTGATGTCCAGTTTAAATCAGACTTTTGGATTTCAGATGTCTTCTAAAGATGTTCATAGTTCATCATGTTCAGTTGGCTCTTCCTCTCCTTCATCATCTTCAGTTGGACGTCTCAACGCTGCTGACCGTGTTCACCGCCTGCACAACGTGCACCTTGTTGACCTCCCTCTTCCTCAGCGAGCAGCTGAACACCTTCCTGAAGCCTTTGCGGAAGTGTTTGGAGACGAGGGCGTAGACGATGGGGTTGAGGCAGGAGTTGGTGTAAGCCACCAGGTGGGAGAGGATGCGCAGGACGTAGGTGGTGTGGTTGAGGGGGAAGTGTCCGAACCACATGCAGAAGATGACCAGGTGATGGGGAAGCCAGCAGATGCAGAAGAGAACAGTGACGATGATGATCATCTTAGTGACTTTCCGTTTGGCGCGCCGCGACTCGGACATGTCCTTCACGGGATCCACGCTGGTCCACAGGTATCGGATGGTACGAGCGTAGGTGAGGCTGAGCACCAGGACGGGGACGAGGTAGCCAAAGATGAAGGTGCACACGTCCATTATGACGCGTGGTCTGGACTCCCAGGCAGGGATACACACCACAGTGCCGGCCAGGTCCATCTGTGTGTAGTAGCTGAGATATGGAGCAGAGAAAACCAAGGCCAAGGCCCAGACCAGGCAGATGGAGGTGAGGGCGTTCTTTGGTGTTCTCATCTCTCTGGAGCGGAGTGGGTAGCAAATGGCAAAATACCTGCGAGAAGAGAAGGAAGAAGAACGATCCAGATGTTTAACACTGAAAGATAATAAGGTGTTAAGACGTTGGACTGAAGTTTCTATAAAGAGGTATCAGGCTGCAGAGAATGGACGTGGGGACTGGACTGGTGTCTGTCAGGGCGTTATCATATCCAGCTGAAACGTAAAATGAACTTCCATTTAAAACAGGATGCAGGAAATGATCGACTCCAATTACACTGAGCTGCACGTGAGATCCGGAGCATACCAGGACACAGATGAAGCTCGGCTGCTGACGGCCGGGTTTGGTGTGCGTACGTGTTTGGAGGCGTTTGTCAGTCATCGCTGATCTGAGCTTGGAAAGCAAAGATCTGCAGAGAAGAGCCGAGACAAAGACTCTGCCCTCATAATGATCGCTGCTCATTGTTTCTGTGATTCATGCTGCAACAGATAATGAAGAGTCTGACAGATTTATCTATCGATGTGCGTCTGTATGACTTTTTATTATGGCTTTAATTCTGCTCTACTTGTAATATGACTATGACACATACACACACCTACACATTATCATTAGGTACGCCTGTACAATCCAATATCATCCAACATAACAGTCAGAAAAATCATAATAAATCATAATTCTACTTTATTTATTAACACAACAGTTGAATGAATCTCTCTCTGACAGAATCTACAAAAAGCTGAAACATCATCAGCATCAAAAATGTTGAATTCACATTTATTTAATTTATATTAGATTGTAGAAAGAGTGTGTGTGTGTGTGGTGTGTGTGTGGTGTGTGTGTGTGTGGATACACAGTTTGTTACTGTAAAAAGTAAATCTTGTTTCTTTGGTTCCTTTCTGCTCTAATCAAAGTATTTCTCTTTATTTAAAGTACACAGTCCATCAGTACCTGGTGAAGGTGTCGGACTCACCTGTCCAGGGACACCGCTGTCAGGGTGAAGATGCTCGCGTACATGGTGAGAAAAATGATGAAGTGGACCAGTTTGCACAGCACGGGTCCGAACACCCACTCATCCAGGGTGTAGATGGTGGCCTGGAAGGGCACGCAGAAGACGATGAAGCACAGGTCAGCGATGCCGAGGTTGAAGATGAACAGGTTGGTGGTTTTGGTGTTCATCTGTCCGTTACGGAACAGAACCGCCAGAACCAGAGAGTTCCCCACGGTGCCGAGCAGGAAGATGAGCGAGAAGCCCAGAGAGATGACCACGGACTCGGCTTTCCAGGCGGACGAGTTCTCGAAGGAGAGATTCATCCTGGTGTTATATCCACTCATAATCCACGCGGCGTGTCCAACTTTAACGCACGGCTCGTGGAGACGCGCGCCTCGTTTCCAGGTTTCCAGACGCAGCGCAGCGAGCCACAGACCCGCGGACAGGATCCACGCACACACCGCAGCCTGCAGAGCTCTCTGTGGACACGGCTGTCACCCCAACCCTGTGTCTGGACCATCTGTTTAAATATGACCAAAACATGTTTGATTACAACAAAGATATTAAACACACAAATAATAAAAATAATGAAGGCTGCACGTGACCAAACCTTTATTAGAATCATTAATAATATTCAAATGTTTGGTCACCTGTTCACCTGTCTGTCAGGATGAGAGCAGGCTGCCCCCCTGTGGTCACACTGAAGCACTGCAGAGTCTCCATGCTGACTGAGTGTGGAACCAGAAGATGTTTACATGAAAAAAAGTTGAAAATAAAATAATAATATCAAATATTAATATATATGTATATAAAGTAATACAAATAAAATGAAAATAATAATAAAAAATTATACAAATACAAAATAAAAGAAAATAATTTAAAAATTACATTAAAAAAATTATTTGGATTTTACTATGAGGCGTGAATGTGAAAACCAAGTTTCAAAATTTCTAAAAAAATTTTTTAAAATGCCCAAAACAGCAACAGTTGCCGTGGCAGATGTCCTGAACATTTAACCAATTTTTAAAAACATTTTAAACATAAAGTAACAACAATAAAAGACGTAATAAAAAAGTAAAAAAAAAAAGTCATTAAAATAGACATTAGAAAAGGTGAAAAGAAAGTCAGGGATTGAAAAAAATTGGAAGAAATATTGTGCAAAAAATAAAATTTTCAAAAATGTTAAAAAAATGAATGAAAATCTGTGACGTCCCCGCAGACTGTCTAAAACCTGGACGACGACAAAAAAACATGTTGAGGAAAAACGTCCTGATGCCACTGAAGGAAAATTCAGAGCATCATGAAACCAAAAAGCTGCAGACTGAACCAAAGCGGTGGACAGAGCTGCTTCTGGTCAGGTCAAAGTAGAACGTCTTCGTGTTGAGAAGTGAAACAGTCAAACAGCATGGCGGTAATCACCTGACACTGTGATCAGTCTGTCTGCTGCAGTGTTTCCTCTGCTGTGACCCTCCATCCTCATCACTGACACTCTCTAACACCTACAGACGAGGACAGGTTAACCTCCAGCAGCTGCACAAATGCAAACTCCCTCCACTAAATTTAACAGGTTCTTTTTTTACCCGGGAGGAAGCGGCTGCTTCGGTCCTTCTGTTTCCTCCTCTGGGAGTCTGAATTACTCGGCAATCCGACATCCTGGAAGTCCGAGGAAGGTCAACACATGATCGCACCGTTCTTTACGCTCTGCTGATGAACTCCATGAGACACGTCCTCGCGGTGCACGCCTCTCAAAGCCCGACAACATTCTTCAAAACGAGCTTTTCTGTGCACAGACGCTGTTTCACACTTTGTTTCATGCAGACACAAACAGTGGAACGCTGCAGCGAGACTCTGCGTGTGCGGTGTCGCCTCTCGGACCTGTCTGACCTCATTAAGGCTTCCATCCATCCTGTGCTCCCAGCAGGCCGCTCTCCTTATCAGACCACTTTTCTCTGGATTGGCCTGTAATCTCATCACTTAACCCGGTACCTGAGGCTCCCACCTGTTCCCATTACTCTTCCAGCAAATCTGCTTCAGTCTCAATGAATCTTTAGTCCATCTTTGTCCTGCCAAGCTGTGTCTCTGTCTCCTGGACCACCAGCCATCCTGGGACCTCTTTCTGTCCCCTGCTGGTGTTGGGGATTCGGATCTTCTTCTTCGTCCTCCAGAAGATGAAGCTGTGGCTCTCTCTGCCTCTGTGTGTGTTTGTGTGGCCTGTCCATGTTGGACAGGAGGTCATGTGTCTCAGGTCCTATCAGACATGCTGAAGCTGCCTGACGTCCTCCTGGATCTTCTTCTGTCATTTCTGAAGACGTCAACCAAATCACCAGAACTGCCACAGTTCATCCCAACCCTCCACTCTGCGTCTCCAACAGCTTCATTAACAATCACACCTGCACATAAGACAACTGGAAACTGATTGAACTGGTGTAGTTCTTCTCTCTTTGACCAGCAGGTGGCAGCAAAAGCACGATGAATGCCTTGCTGCGTTCTGCTGTGGCTCATTGCACTCATCAGTTGATCAGTGGATGTTGCTACAGATGGTGCTTCATGTTTACTCCTGTCTCAGCATCCACCAATCACGAACGCAGAGAGGCAGACGGGCACTGTGAGCCTCTGTGATGCATTAAGTCTTTGGGTTTCCATGTGTCAGCTGCCGAGCTGTGATAACAACTGGCAACGTCATCTTCGCATGATGTTTGGTCGTAGATTAAAGTCTCCGTGCAATAATTCGTCGTGTATTTTTAAGCTTTCGGAAACCCTGAAAGTTTGATCTGAGAGATATTCCGGCAGGAGGGAACGCTCAGAGGCTCAATCAGATCAAGACCAACCTGAGTCATGTTTCAGACACTGTTTGCTGCTGCACTGGTAACCATAAGGGAACGAGCTGGAGCGCCCCTGGAGCAGGAAATGACATCATCTGTGTGTGTGTGTGTGTGTGTGTGTGTGTGTGTGTGATCATTTGCTTGGGGCAGAGCAGGAATGTTAAAGTAGGCTGCTGGGTGAGAGTGCTAACCACACGCCACAGCCTGGCAGTGACCACACATGGGAATATTTGAACTTTAATCAGAAGAAATCATTAGAGTGTGGAGCAGGGCAGGTGGAGGAAATGGGCTCTGACCAGGAATGGACAACATGGACGCAGTGAATGCATCATTACCTGGAACAGGAGTGCTGCGATTAAAGAAACGTCTTCCGAGTTATTTCAAATATCTCGACAAGTCCAAACGTCGCCAGAAAAAAAGAGGCTGGATCGATTAGATGCTGCTCGGGCTAATCATCGGTGCTCGAGGATATGAATGGGCCGTGGCGCTTATTCTGTGTTTCCTATGGGCTGCAACCCACACATCATGATTCCCTCATTAAGTATGACTCCAACCCACAAGTGTCAACACTTGCAGGGAGGCGGATCGAGAAGCAGTGACCTCAAAAACATCTGCTCTACAACAACACACAGAGCGCGCTCTGCTCATCCGCTCCAACAGCCGAAAGCCTCATGACAAACCTCCACAGAGAAACCTGGAGGTAACACACACACACACACACACACACACACACACACACACACACACACACACACACACACACACACACAGCCTTCCACATCCTCTCAGCTCCCCGCCGCCTCGATAGTCCCACACTTTATAAATAGCGTGCGCTTTTAATATGCGCGTGTGTCCAGTGGATAACGTCAGCGCTTTGGGAGAAAGGCTCAAGGAGTGTTTCATTATAAACCTGTACCATTAAAACTCGCTGGCTGGGTCTGTGTTCTGGCTCTCACGTCCCCTCTCAAACTTTTATGAGGCCGGTTATGATCCTAAATCGATGCAGGAAACTGAGATGGAGGAGTTGGGTAAGGTAAGCAGTGCCATGACCTCACGAATAAAAAGGTAGTGTTGGTGATTGTGCGGCGCTTTGCACCATCGCGTGTTGTATTGTTCAACTGGAAGGGCTGATACTGCGCGAACCTGTGCAGCACGGTGCGTTCACTTACAGATTATTATAGTATATATATTAGTAACATCGGTCTCAGTCCATCATCTCTGCAAAAGTAAAGGAAAAAGGAAAAATGGCCTCTGTGAGTTTGTGAGATCATGATTGCTGATGTAACTGTAGTACCACTAAACATTCACCTGTGAACTGTGTTGCAGAAATACGCCAGTATTCAAGTAAACTTCAGTAAAAGTTACCGTGAGGAAGCTGAAGAACTTTCCTGCAGAGTTTATTTTCTAACTACCTCGATAGTTACTGGCCGAGCTACTACTCTAGCTTAAAGTTGCTGTTTTGAAATGTGTGCACGCGGTCACTTATGGAAAATAAGCCGTGTACTGTGCACTCATGCACGTCGCAGGGAGCACCAACAGCAGCAGCCAGGTGTACGTCTGTTTTCTATTCATATTTTAGCAGTCAGATGTCGGCGGTGACGCCGCAGAGCTGTGGCAGTCGCGCTCGGGCTTGATCGCATTTCTTTATCTGTGATTTCAGCCGATGAGCTGTAGATAAAATGAAGAGCTACAGTTCTTCAGTCCGTCAACTCGATTCTACGATGTTGAAAAAAAAGAAACAGACCCCTGCCCGATTACCTGCAGACCACACTGTACCTGTGACACGACGTAACCGGCTGAGGTCAAAGGTCACGAGGGTCACGAGGGTCACGAGGGTCGAGGCGTGCAGGTGCTTCAGAGAGCTGCAGAGAGGACGTGAAGGAGAAAGCAGAGGCGGAGAAGCTGTGAGAGAACCACAATCACGCAAGCTGCGTGTGGTTTCCAGCTTCTTGCCAAGACCTCTCACTCTCTGTGTCCCAGACTCTCTCTCCGAGTTATCCAATCCCCCCGTCATCTCCACTGGCTGCCCTCCCCACTCCCACTTTCGACCGCACACAAATGGTTTGAATAAGAAGTCTGCATGACTGGGCTGTGGCTACAGATGAAATCCTGAGGAGTGATAGTTTACTTAGCCTAAATACCCCCGATTAGACAAATTGAAACATTGTTGTTATGCGGTGGAAACTCAAGGACCTATTGGCCGAGTGCGTTCACCCTGTTCCGGAAAAGGCTGCGCTTGCGGACTTTCGTCATGCGAAAACCACAAACGCTGGCACAAGTGGAAAAAAAACAAAACAAAACACAACAAAACCAGAGAGAAAAGAGAAAATGAACTCAAAACAAAAACTGTAAAACAGAAAATGAAAATCGCCACATCGAGATGATTCACGCGACCCGGCTTCTGTAGCTGCTGAACGACATGTCCGACCACGAACTTGACTTATGGTTTGTTCACGATGTCACATTTTCCTCTCGTGCTGATCAGCTCCAGGATCACAAACACGAGCTGCAACCGAATCGATCACGACCTGCTCATCGAGGAAATAAAGAAATCAATCACAGCGTCGCGATTAATGAGGAAACCGTTTAAACGCTTCCGACTCCTGCGGCGTTTAAAGTTTAAAGTCAGTCAAACCTCCTTCATCCCGTTAAAAGCTGTAATTTGTAAGACCGTGGAGACCTTTTTGCTTTTAGCTACTTAAATATTACAACACACACATGTACAGCACGTGCACGCAGTCAGTAATAACACACCAAAATGATTCTAGCAGACTCGAGCTAAACAGCAGTGGAGACTCATAAAAAAGGAGCGGTAGCTGCTTCATCCGCCAGCGGACTCTGTCTGGCCGGGCAGTCTGGTGTCAGGGCTCAGTGGCTGGACTCAGAATCTGCATCTGTCTGGAGATGATTCATCAGTCCACCTTAAAACAAACACCTCTGATCCATGACATGACAGAGCTCCTGTATGAACAGGAAATACTATTATTGTACGAATACAAAGGTGGGACACATCTGTGCTTTATATAATCAGTGCACTTTGTGTTTCAAACCTGCAATCTTTCTATCGGCCAGTAGAGGGCGCCTCCATTGGCTGCAGCAATGAGGTCTGGTTATGTTGAGCCTCATGCAGACTCCTCATTGGTTTTAAGGATGTGGTCACCTTGTGATTGACAAATTATTCTCAGGGAGTCCCGACAGACGCCAACCACCAGCTCCACGCTCTTACCCAGTACGGTCACCTTTGGCTCCGAACAACCAGCATCGCTGATGCCAAAGTCGAGGCTTCGAACCAGTTGGGTGACGTCATGGTGGGTTTACACTTGCCAAGTCTTTGGCAGGCTAAGGTCATGACTTTAGGCCAAACTCGGTCTGTCCGTCCACCACTGTGGTCCAGACTCAAATATCAACATCAAAAAAATGCCACGAAATTTCCAAAGTTTCCATCCAGCCTCAGCTCAAAGCTCCGCAGAGCAGCTGGTGTGGCCGGAGACTCTCACCGATCAGAACCTTCAACAAGGAGCTCCCGTACGGATTTTTCTCCGAGCTCATCGGTGTAAATGTATCGAAACAGGCAGAGGACATGGCGTGAGAATGTATCAATGACGCAGTGGGCCTCCTGTTAATTTTGCACATGGCGACTCGGCACCAGTTTCCCCTGCAGAACTAAGATTCAACATCCGCACACATTACGTCACTTCTTTCTTCCCCCCTGCTGCATCCACAGACCTCTGGGTGAGATTCGGGCAGCCTGGAATTACGTCGCCTTGATTTTAGTGCAATTAGAGCATCGGGTCCTTTTTTTTTTTTTTTTGCCAAGTTCCCTCTGAGGCTCACGTATGTCTGCTGTACGTGTGGCAAGGAAGCCAAAGGGTCTGGAGGACGGTGGGTAATGGACTAAAAGCAGCCTGGTGTGCGAGTGAGCCTTTCCAGGTCTTGATGACACGAGCGCAGGTGTCCTCGTTACAGAAACGAGATGAGATGTGGCTCCATCAGGTGGTGATGGCTTCGGGAGGCGGAGGGACGCTCAGCAGCCAGGAAATGTGATCAGACCGGAGCCCCCAGGCTGTGGCATCCTCAGTTCAAAGGACAGACTCTGGAAAATTGAGGCCTAATGACCTTGACTGGGGAGAAAATGGCCTCTTGTCCACAGAGTGTGCAGCTGTGGGAGACGAGCTGGGGACCTCTCAGGATAACTTTCAGACACAGCTGTCATACAGGACCAAACACTCCGACCGTACATGCAGATAACCGCGGTTCATCAGCACGTTAAGGGTCATATGAAGATTGCAACAACGGATTTATGGATTTGTTCAGACTGTTATTTACATCAGATCTGTGAATTCAGGCCACTGACAGTGTAAACAATGGATGGCGTCATCGTGACAGGTTTCTGTTTCCAAGCTCAGAATATTCAGGGTTCCCAAACCTTTTTCATGAACAAATTCAAGCACTTTTCAAGCACCTTCAAGCACCAGTTTTTCCATTTTTCCAGCACCTTTAAATAGGTAGCCTACTAGTTGTGTTTGCCATGATGGTCATGGGAAGCGCAGCGGTGCCACTGTATGGCATAATAATATGGGTCTAATTAGCATTATTTCATATGGTGGTAGATTGACTGTTTTGATTTTTAACTAATTGTGAAATTTCAAGCATTTTCAAGCACTTCACGAAAAATTCAAGCGTTTTCAAGGAATTCAAGCACCCGTGGGAACCCTGAATATGTCATGCTGCCATGTTTGTAGTCCTGTCTCTCCGTGGACGTGGATCAGTGGTGGACCTCGGGCTGACCCAATGAAGCCTGGTTGCTGAAACAAGCCACCTGTCAATCAAAGTGCCACGCTCTTAATCCTGCATAACTTTCAGCCTTAATATAATGTGAACAGGTGAGTTGTATATAAATTCACCCTCAGTACAGTTGTCATGAACGGGGAAATTAGCTACAGAGACCAAAACTGTTTTTTGTACCAGGCTGTAAACATGTTTATTTCTGCTGTGAAACATGGGGACTTATGGAGACTGACTCACTGCTGGTAATATTGGTAATATTGGTAATTGTTGATTAATGTTTGATATTGTGGGAGCAGCAGATTCATCCAGTCCATTCATCGTCTGGTGGAGCTTCTTCTTTCCTGCGTTCAGCGGAGCAGTCCGTCACTTCTCCTCCATCCTCAGACGGTCTGTTATTGAAACAAAGCTCTTCCCATGGGTGTGTGATCAGGTTTGAGAAAGTTCAGCGCTGCTACTCAGAGGACAGCCAGAACCGGAGGAGCAGCAGCCGAGTTTTTCAGAGGGGATTTCGTGTGGACTCTGCACCGTCCCTTTCAAGTACCGAAACCACAGGACCTGGAGAGAGGCAGCTCTGTTTTCTCTTGACGTCAGAGTAGCATGCACTGAACCTCATATCACCGGGGCGGATCGATCAGTCTCTCCTCATCTCATTATTACCGTCTCATGTCCAAGGGTTTATGATACACTCGAGCCTGATGATGTGCTATCAAGTGTTTGCTTGTATGCATTTATTATTGCGTCCATATGGCTGCAGATTGGTGTTTCGGGGAATAGACTGACCTGAGTCAAACGTCTCCGTTGCTTGGACCATAAAAACATTTCCAGCCTGTGAATACCTTTTGGTTTCAAAGTGACAGAGAACATTATGTTTTTAACAGAGCTCACACACACTGAAATTATTTGGACCTCCTCCTCCCTTTGAGTGACAACCTCTGATTCTACTACAGATCTGATGTTTTATGCCGAACAACAAAGAAATCTGTTGTTATTGCCAGGAATTATGTTTGTGCAAAGCTGCACATACGAAACTATGCACGCTGCACTTTACAACATTACCAGATATGCAGAGCGACTCAGTTTTGACTCAGTGAGGTCTGATGTGTACCGCCCGTCCTTTTACTCTGATTGTACTCCACTAATGTGACGCCTCCCCGTGCAGCAACACGCCCGCCAAAAACGCCTGAACCGGCTCTGGACCTGGACCACTGCTTCACACCGTCCTGATGTTAAATTTGGGCTGTGAAATAGCAAACACAGTCATCACGTGTCGCTTTTTGTCCACGCAGCGTTCACACCGGACGCATCGCAAACTAGCGTAGTCTGATCTGACAACGCCATGGCAGCCGGCGGAGGGACTGTGGTTTAAGGAACCACCGTGGTTTGAGTTTGAGAAGTACCTGGTTGCGGCTTAAAATGACTCCATTGTTCAGGAGACCTTTGTTGTCATGGTTACAACAATATGTTCTACCGGCTGGAGACGGGAAAAGAAACGGCGGTCTCGCACATTAAAGTTCGACGTTTTGTCGACTTTGTTGTTCACAAATTAGTGCGGTCACTTGAACATGAACACATGTCATCGTGGGAGATTCGCTGGAACAACAACGGCCTCTTTCTGCATTTAGAGGACGGGGACTTCAAAGTTTTGCAAGTTCACATGAACTCGGTGAACTCAGGAATGAAAGCCCGACCATTCAGCGCTACGATTCAAACAGAGGAAGTGTGCAAACCCTCCACACGCTGCAGGTGGCCGAACACGGCTAAATGTTCTGCTGCCCGTAAAGGCTCGGTTACCCCTCCCCACACATGCCGCCGCACCAGCACTGCCACCCAGCATGTCCCCTGTGAGAGGCCGAGAGAAATGAAGGGGCTCTCTACCACGCGAGGCAGGCCGATTTTCCACTGGTTTAATGAGAATCACAGACAGAAGAGAGGAAATGTGCAGGGTATTTATAGAAAAACGAGAGGAATGCAAGCCCCCTAATTGTGCTTAGTCTATCTCTCTGCTGCAGAACCTGCGCAGCACTGCTGCCCCTCATTTTCTACACGGACTCAAACAATGCCGAGGGAGCAGAAAGGAAAGAGAAAGTGTTTTTATAGATTTTTAGCCGCGCTGGTGACGGGACTCCGGGGACTTCAGTGTCTGTTCGTCCACCACTTCAGTCCAGACTGAAAGATCTCAGCAACTGCTTGATAGATTCCCACAGACATGTTTGGTCACGACAGGATGAATCCCGTTGACTGATGAACCTGCTTTCCTCTAGCACAACCATGAGGTTCACATTTGTGGTTTTGAATGGAAATTTGGTTCAGAGACTCAGATCCGCTTCAGGATGGACTGTAATCACTCTGGTGATCCTTTAACTGTTGCTCCAACGCCATCCGTGCATCCGTTTTACATAAACCGCTCATCCTGGAGCTGATCCCAGCTGATGTTGGGCGAGAGGCGAGGTCGCCAGTTCATCACAGGGCTGACACATGGAGGCAATTCACTGTCACCAGTAAACCTGCATGATTTGGACTCCACCGAAAGGGGGTCGGGTTTGAACCCAGAACCTTCTTGCTGTGTGGTGACAGCACTGACTGCCCTGCCGCCTCTCTAGCGCCACCATCAGGTCAACAAGTCCTAGTTTGTCGAATGTTTGTTGACACTCCCATCGGCCTCAGCTGTTGGCTATTTTGTGTTTAGCACTAATAAGCAAGCGTTACCATGGCGACACACTAAACGAAGATGGTGAGCGCGGCTCGACATCAGTACCTGACGCTGGTTAGCGATGGCATTCTTGGTGTAAACAGACTTTTCTGGGATTTCTTCTGCTGAACTCGTATAAATGTCAACTCACAGCAGCTAAACCGAATTAGAGACGAGCTTTCGGCTGAAGACGACAAAGTTCAGTGAATGGCAACACAATCAAAAATGTCCTTTAAGTTAAATCCAAACATGTTCGTTCAGCGGCATGACTTCATGAGAACATGTATTTTTATTTCCACTGCAGGAGTTTTCCATGTTTCCTTGTTTTCCTCTCGACGTGGAGGTCAGGTGGACTCAAAGCTCATCCTCGTCCTCCTCCGGGCGGTGAGGGTTAACCTCCCAAAGCAAACTTAATTCAGCATCCGAACCCAAATCCACACACGACCCCCTTTTCTCTCTGTGACTAGGAAAATTTAAGAAGCGCAGGGAGCCTTAATGAAAGGCACACTCTTTCCTAGGTGCAGTAAATCACTTGCACTGTGTGTTTATGTCATGTTTGTCCTCTGTTGTCACTAAAACACCCCCCCACCCCTCCACGCCTCCACCGCCGCCGCCGATGCCGTCCCGTAAGGTGCACTCAGGAAACAGGTTTTCCACTTCAAAGTGGATTCCTGCTAGAAAGCTACCCAGCAAAATACGCAAAGTGGAATCAGACTTATCTTAAGTCAGTGATTAAATACATTAAACAAGGCTTCATAATCAGTTGAATTAGGAGGATAATACATCACAGGGATGAGCAGCATGGAAAATAAGTGTAATCTACTTCAGTGAAAAACACTCCCAAACACACACGAGCGTAATGCACGAGCGTGCGCTGTCAACGTTATGTCATTTTGCATGCAACCAGACGCTCAGAGCGTACACATCTGCAGTCCGAGCCTGCTGGTGTAAAAACACCCAAACATCGGGTACTTGACTGTTTGGATTTCTCCGTAATGAGGTATGATGACAGACCGAGCTCGTGAGGACTGCAGGACGTTTCATATCGACGGATGGGAGTTTCTAATTCGGGATTGTTGTTACAGTAGTCCTGCTCCCCTCCAGCCACCACCGCCCCGCTCGGGCCAACGTCTTCTGTCATTTCTTTATTTATCCTGCAGGGCCACATGGTGATATTTACCCTCAAACAGACAGCGTGACGGGAAGGCCCAGAGATCGGATCTCACTATTTACTAAACAGGGCAGTAATACACCTGTTTGTGCCCTTAATCCCAGCCTGACCCCTCGCTGTCCTTTTGTCTTCCTGTTGTGTCGAATGCCATTCCTAATTTCTTTTTTTTTTTCCCTCCAGAGTAAGGTGGTCACTCTCCTCTCCTCCCCCCTCCCTTAAAGATGTAATCTGCAGTAAAAAGATGCATAAGTGAGCGGAGAGAGATTTGAAAGCACGTGAAAGTCGAGCCAATGCGAGTCCAGCTCCAGCTGTAAGCGTGTAGACTGTGGCTGAACGTCTGACCTGAAGCTGCTCGTGTCTTACACACACACACACACACACACACACACACACACACACACACACACACACACACACCTTTAGTTTCTCTCAGATTAGTTTCATCGCAGCTCTGCTACAACAGTTTTCATGTTATTTTGATCAGGATAATCAAACACAGAGCTTTTTTTTTTTTTTTATTCAAGTCCAAAGTGGCTGCAGAAAAAATGTTCATCATTTCTTTCAGAGATTTCCCTTCAGGATCAACTTTGTCAATACAGGAAGCCAAGATGTGAGGCAGCGCAGGTTTAAAAAAAACAAAACAACAACAGCCATATCTGAGCAGTTAGATCAGTCTGCGCCGACGCCCTGATTCTGTTTTGGTCGGGTCCGGTAAAAAAGAAATCCTTTTCCAAGTCGTGAACTTGTTCTGTCATGAAATGCTTTTTATCTCCTGCGTGAAGCACTGCAGGTGAATATCAGATATTGACAGATATCTTCGAGGCTGTAAATCAAACTGAGTGAAAATATGTTTCTTGGACCGACAACAGTGCCGAGTGGAGAGACTGATATTACTGATACTGCTGTTACAATCAGTTTTCTCCCTTTGATGCATTTCAGTTCTGCGATTTATTCTCTCAATGATCCACCTGACTCACATCAGCTCAAGTCGACCATGATAAACTGTAATAAGAGTTTCTTTGGCCAGAGGTTCCCTCGGTGGAGCTGACGCACTTCTGCAGGGCTGCAGGTTCAGGCCCCGTTTACACGTGCACGGGTGTTTTTTAAAAACAGAGACATTTCCCTTCGTTTGTATCTTTTACACACAAACGGTGAATTCGCCTCTGAAAACGAATCTTTCTAAAAACTCCGGCTCGAGTGGAGATTCTGGAAAACTACGGTTTTGCGTTTGCGTGTAAATTCAGGTAAACAGAGTTTTAGGCAGCTGATGAAGTGCAACCAGTGTTTACCTGTTGCTATGACGATGATCATGGAAGCTTTATTCTGATTGGCTTGCAGAGGATTCTCCTTCTTCCTGCACTGCCGCCCAGAGGCTTGGCGTAGTTATGACGGCGCTCGATGGCGTATTCATGCGGGTTGACTTTTTTGAAAACGATGCTATGTGCACGATGTTATTTCGGAAAACGGAGGGAGGGAAACATTCGTTTCTCAACACACCAGGCTCTGTGTGAACGTAGCCTCAAACAGTCCACGAACCAGAGCAAAGACCTTTATGTTCTGATCCGACTATCGACCCGACTTTAATTGATCTTACTGTAAATTTCCTGCGTGAAGCCGTTTTTCTCTGATCTACATATACAACTCAAAATGTTCCAGCGCTCACCTCAAACCTCAGTTTTTGTTTTTTGCTACAGTGCCACCTCCATATCTGTTTTGTTTCCTCAAAGTTGCAGAAACACTGTGGTTTGACCCGTCACATGAGAGCCCTGTAGACTCGCAGCAGTTCTGACAGTTTGGTTTCCTGTCCTGAAACCGCTCACAAACCTGCGCCGTGACTCAAAGTCACCGACGCCGCCTCGGACGCTGCCACGTAGTGGATGGGGAAAACACACTCTGGTGATATAAAGCAGATCTGATCACTTTTCTTTTTTTTATGCTGATCAAAAGTTGCTCAAACCAACAAATGCGGTAACAGGTGGTTTGCTGTCTGCGATCCAGAACACCATTAAAACCTTGAACGTGTGTGTTTGCGTTTCTAAAGCGGACTTCATTGACGTGAACGTTAAAATACTCCAAGTCTTAATTCAGTTAAAACCTTTGTCGGGTCGGTATAATCAGAAAATGCTGTTTGCATGAGTTTCTTACTCAGGGTGTTGTCTTAATCAAGTTAATACTGGAAATATTACAGTCCATGTAAATGTTATGTCTGTGTACAGCTGCCAGAAAAAAAGCCTGATTTTTGTCCAGCTTTTTGTCATGTCTGAGACGGGCTATGGGAAGTCGTAAAATAAGCACAGAATATGATCTATTACACGTAGAAAAGATTTGAAAGTCTCACCCTGACAATGAGACAATAAAAAGTAAAATACTTAGAAGAAAAATGTTTTGGATGTTAGTCAGAGGGAGAAAGTCTGGCCTGCCATGTTACGTTATTCAACACATTTCCTCCTGATCTCACAGCTGTGCAGGTCATTAGCAAACAGTTGCACGGGAACCGCGAGCTCTGCCAAAACCTCTGCTGCAACTCCTGCTGTACATCCTGGGGTCACGGCAGGCCTCTGGGCCCGACTCCATCCCGAGGTCTGAGACTTAGATGGGACACTCTGAAACATAAAAGCTGCTGGCGATGACAGATGCCCGAGGCTGGACAGGATCACGGCTGCCGATTCTGAGCAGCAGGAAGTCGACAGCACGCAGTGGCACTCTCATACCAAGCTCGGCCAAGTGCGGCCTGCAGAGATGAAGACTCAAACAGAAACATTCAAGATTTAAGACAGAGCAGATACTTGGTCTTAGTCATGCAAACAGCCAGTGAGGAGGTAATGATCAGCATGGCACCGTGTTCTGCTGCTGATGTTCAGCATCTCAGACCTGACAGTGGGTCAGACACATGCAGGTACAGCAGGTCTCAGCTTCATGAGGGTTACCAAAATACATCGGCAATGCAAGGTGAGCGTGTTGATCTGCGTGTTGCCACAACACGAGGACGGCTGTCATGTCAGTCTGACTGTGTTTACCAGCAAAGGCCAACATGTCATTTGTATTGTCACCATACTGCCCGCGATGACAGACGCTCGTTTGAACCTATAGAGCGCACAACAGACACAGCACCGCCCGCTGTGTTGTGTAAACGACACACGTCTGATGACAAAAGGTTCAGACACGTTTGTGCTGCATGAATTTATCACTCCATGTCACTTTGGGTTTTAGTTTCACAAATCTAGGACGTCGTTCTGACGACGCTGACCATTCAGGATTCGAAACACTGATTATTTTATTAACCACTTCTTAATATTTGACTTTATTCAGATCAGGGTTCCCACACCTTTTTCATGAACAAATTCAAGCACTTTTCAAGCACCTTCAAGCACCAGTTTTTCCATTTTTCCAGCACCTTTAAATAGGTAGCCTACTAGTTGTGTTTGCCATGATGGTCATGGGAAGCGCAGCGGTGCCACTGTATGGCATAATAATATGGGTCTAATTAGCATTATTTCATATGGTGGTAGATTGACTGTTTTGATTTTTAACTAATTGTGAAATTTCAAGCATTTTCAAGCACTTCACGAAAAATTCAAGCGTTTTCACAACCTTGAAAGCATTGAATTGAAATTCAAGCATTTTCAAGGAATTCAAGCACCTGTGGGAACCCTGTCAGATGTATCTGCAGCCGAAGGTGTTTGTCACCTCTCTGGCTAACACAGCATGTACAGACAGCTGTCCTTATTATTCTCTTAACGAAGAAACAAGTTAATAATTAATTAAATCTGGTAGATAAACAAACTCACAGACTGAAATCATTAAAATATGATACATAACATACATGTATTTATCTCCTTCAGTCTTCCTAATGTGATGAAGCACAGAGCGGCACGTGAACATCGTCTCTGTGATCATATTAAAGGAGAAACGTGCTGGATCATCTTTATCTGCACGTTGAAGCATTTGAAGCTTTTCTTTCCAGCCTGGTCCTGAACTCCCATCGCGACCTCGAGAAAGCCGCCGCCCCCCGAGAGCGATAGTTATTCAGCGTCTGCTGTTTTTTCCCCGTGTTTGCTCGATGCGCGCAGTCGGCTTCGGTGACCGCTCGGAGGGGTCTGGGTGAACGAGACCGCACGGAGCCACAGATCGTGTTGATACAGTTGCCTACCCTGAGGCTCGACAACAGCCCCTGAAGAGAGGGGCCAGAGAAACGGATTAGGCCCCTGGCACTGACCTTCTTCCCTGTTCACCTCCCCCCAGACTGAAGGGGTCGCGGCCCTCACAGCTGAGCTCAGAGTCCAGTCCCAGTCCTGCTGGCTCCATCCTACTGGCCTGTATTCTGATTATTTACCTGCTGCACGGGCGCCCGTTTGATCCGATGCCGCCCCTGAACGTCTTCCTGGAACCGACTCAGACGCGTGACCCAATCGGATCACCTGAGATGTGAAGACATTTTGTATTGCTCCCACTGAGCACACTTTATATCATAATAATTATGTTGAAACGGAGGAATAAATCCAAAAAATATCTGGGCGGACGCCATGGAACCTTCTCACCAATCAAATGGATTTGCACAACACACAAGACCACCCTTTCGCAGAGGAAGTACTGTAGATCTCTCACACATGAAGGAAAATCTGAGTCATTGCTCACTTCCAATAAATCTGTTTAAATTAGATCAGAGCGCGAGCACATGCCCGCTGTTAGACTGAGGAATCTAACACAATTACATAAGTAAAGATACTTTCGAAAAGTTACCTGATCTGCTGCTGAATTCGAATCCAGACTCCCAAATTGAAAAGGATGACTGAGGAGACGAAAGACAACAATAACAGATGTGATGAGGATCTGCCAAATCATAGATGGAAATCATTTAAACCTGATCAGCGGCTTCTTTGACATGAAGTCACGAATGAAAAACAACTCCTCTCTAACACTAACACTGCTCAAACCTTCCTGATGACCAACATTCAAAAGTACTCAGTCATCTGGCTGCGGCTCAGACGTCACGTGTCCAAACAACATTCGAGTGGAAGCTACCGAGAGTGGAAGTCAGTGAGTCTCCTCACAGTCTGATCCCATCGAGTGCGAGGCCTCAGCTGCTGTCTGAACGTTTAGTTATCAGCATTTAAACTGTGCCACGACGCAGTGGACGCGGAGGCGGAGCCATCAGGTGGAGGTGAACGAGCAACTTTTAACTACAACACTGAAACCTCAAATTTAATTAAAAACACAAAGCACGAAGACAATTTATTAAATGATGAAACTTTATTAATTATTTTTGATGCCGGCAACACGTTTCTCCTTTTAGACCCAGTCGTGTCAGTCAAACCTTCGAACGCCTACAGAGTTGTCTTTGTGTTATTTTTAATTAAATATGGAGTATCGAGGTTTTGCACATCATATCATCACACAGGGTCATTTATCATACATCTGTCAGAGTGTCTCTACAAGCAACCAACGTGGCAGTGAAGTGAGTCAGTCTCCATAAGTCCCCATGTTTCACAGCAGAAATAAACATGTTTACAGCCTGGTACAAAAAACAGTTTTGGTCTCTGTAGCTAATTTCCCCGTTCATGACAACTGTACTGAGGGTAAATTTATATACAACTCACCTGTTCACATTATATTAAGGCTTAAAGTTATGCAGGATTAAGAGCGTGCAGCATGTTTGACACTTTAAAGCTTCAGCCTGTTTTATTCTTTGTTCGACTGCTGCTCTCTACATAAAACCAACTTCTGCCAACGTTTTCAGACAAACCATGTTTTGGACTCCGTCATGGTATTAGACCAATTTCCACATCAAACCTCCTTCACTATAAAAACATTTGAAACTGCTTTTCTTTCCGCTAATTATCCTGATTGCTCAATATTAGGACGACAGAAGAAGTCAGTGTCATGAGCTCGAGTTATTGTTTCAGTCCACGGTGTCACAGGTGGGAGTGGAAAACTTCTCGTTAAGCATTGAAAATGTGTCGTTGTCGTAACGAGCTTCACCGTCGCGTCAGTGTTGTTGCTTTGTGCATTCGTGTTGTTCCTCTTTATTTTCTTTCCCTCCGCTGTTAAAAGGTCAGAAGTTGATTTCCTATTTCTATGGAAAACAAGGGCGGCTTTTTCCACGAGGCCGCTGCTGCGTGTCGTTAACTGTGCGCATGGACAACATGAATCATGTTTTTCATACCGGGGACTCTTAGCAGCACGTCAGGTATGAGTACAAAGACCTGCTGATTAGGATAATTAATTCATCAATAATTACCAGTGGATATTTTTGTAGAAAGAGAAACTTTATTATTTTTATTTTTTTATATCATTTAAACAGGTTTTGCATTTAGAACTTTTATTTGTTCGTTTTATGTGTAATCCCACTGTGTAACTATGTCCAGCTGTACTCGAGTATTTGTTCTGATTACATTACTTCTGATCAAACAGCCAATCATCATCCAGAACCTACAGCAGCGGCTGATATCAGAGACTAGTCCAGCAGCGGCTGATATCAGAGACTAGTCCAGCAGCAGCTGATATCAGAGACTAGTCCAGCAGCTGATATCAGAGACTAGTCCAGCAGCTGATATCAGAGACTAGTCCAGCAGCAGCTGATATCAGAGACTAGTCCAGCAGCAGCTGATATCAGAGACTAGTCCAGCAGCAGTCAGTCCAGCTCGGCGTCTGTCTTTCAGCCTTTTATTTCACCAAGCTCTCACCAACCACTAAAAGTCAGTCCCACATTTACTCTTGTCCGGCGGCTTCTTGCTCGCTCACTCTCTCCTTTTTTCTTATTAGCTTCCTCTGTCAGCGTCCTCTTCACTCTCTGCTTCTCTGCCATCATGTCCATAGAAGCTGCTGAGCCTGGTTACCTCCTCTTCTTCTTCCTGGTCGTCCATAACGCCTGTTCAGAGCGACGGGTACCCTAACCCTAACCCTCACCGCCAAGCTGACGAACTGAGCTAACAGCAGCTAACAGCCCAAAGTTACATAGTGTGAGAACAGTCGTACGAATGACAGAGACACCGTTCACCTGATCACAGGTCAGAGTGGGTCACCTGATCACAGGTCAGAGTGGGTCACCTGATCACAGGTCAGAGTGGGTCACCTGATCACAGGTCAGTGTGGGTCACCTGATCACAGGTCAGAGTGGGTCACCTGATCACAGGTCAGAGTGGGTCACCTGATCACAGGTCAGTGGGGGTCACCTGATCACAGGTCAGAGTGGGTCACCTAATCACAGGTCAGAGTGGGTCACCTGATCACAGGTCAGAGTGGATCACCTGATCACAGGTCAGAGTGGGTCACCTGATCACAGGTCAGAGTGGGTCACCTGATCACAGGTCAGTGTGGGTCACCTGATCACAGGTCAGAGTGGATCACCTGATCACAGGTCAGTGTGGGTCACCTGATCACAGGTCAGAGTGGGTCACCTGATCACAGGTCAGTGTGGGTCACCTGATCACAGGTCAGAGTGGATCACCTGATCACAGGTCAGAGTGGGACATGATGCTTTAACGCCGTCATTGTGAACATGATGTCAGTATTTCGTGCCTTGCTTCCATCCTCCATCCAGGTGTATCGTTTTAAATTTTAAATATGCCAGTGCTTGACTGAAAGATGCTCATGCTCCCGAACACGTGTCTTCATCACATGCTGGAACATCACGGACCTACGGTGGCCCTGAAGTGCAAAACACAACAGCAAATCAAAAAACAGAAACAAAACAGACAAAAACAGCAAATTCAGAAAGTTAACAGCGCTCATATTTTGGAAACATGTAAACCATGTCCTTCTGGTTCAATGGACGGACCTACCTTTTCCGTTTTGAATTGGTTATTGTGTTTTTGAATTTGCTGCTGTGTTTTTGAATTTGCTGCTGTGTTTTTGAATTTGCTGCTGTGTTTTTGAATTTGCTGCTGTGTTTTTGAATTTGCTGCTGTGTTTTTGAATTTGCTGCTGTGTTTTTGAATTTGCTGCTGTGTTTTGCACTTCAGGGCCACCGTACGGACCCTCTGAAAAGGTTTGAACCCTGGGAGATGGCACAGCGGGGCAGTAACCCAGTCCCTGGGGCCATGGGTGATAATGTTCGACACTGGACACAGCACTCTCTTTCCACTCAGCATGAAGCTGCATGTGTTTCCTGCCGGGCTCCTCATTGGCTGCCTCTGTAATTGACCACCGCCCACGTTGGTACAATCGATGTACTTTCAGAGCTGGGGGCAGAGTCATCTGTGTGTCCTCCTCGTACAGTCCGTTGGTCTCTATATTGTCTGGAGGCAGCGATAGGAAGCTGACACACAGTTTAACACAGTGGCTTTATGTTCACGCCATAATCAGTATAAGGTGTGTTTTCAACACCCTGCCTCGCTGCTCGGGACCTCTCCCCAGGGAGGGAATGAGGTCATGTTGTTCAGGAACCGACTCATCTATCAGGACAATGGACCACTTGCAATTTCCCAGGGTGCAGTGCCCAGTCGCACCAATCAGATGCCTGGGAATCAATGCCCACACTTTCTTTTTATTTCCTTAAGTAGTCATAAGGGTATAAGAACCATCTGATACCATCAAACTGCTTCCTTCCTTGGCGAGTGTTGCAGGGAAACCAACAAAGCAGAGTTAACACCCAGAAGTGGTCGTGGCCGTTCCTCCCTCGTGTAACAATAAAGCGTGCAGCTAATTATACAGTAACGACGTTCCACGCTGATGATGAAAAACTCCTCGGTGAAACCATTTTTCTGATTGGCAGATATTTTTAGAAGATTTTAGATGACGCAACACGAATGATGAGCTAATACGATCCAGCCTCACAGTTTGTGTGTGCTGACACACTCTTATCAAACACTGGTTGTGATTCTTGGCATGAAATTGGCTAAAGAAAAGAAACCACATTTTTTGAAATAAAAAAAAGAAGGATACCTTTTGTTGTGCGGTGCAGCAGCGTGCATCCGTCACTAACCCGCCGACTTCTTTGTTTCTGAAGCTGGAGGACGCTCCGATGACATTAAGATATCGGGGCATTGCAGCTTCTCGGACAGCTCGAGCAAATTCAGACAACGATAAGTGGATCGGATGAAAACTGTATGTTGACATTGTTCAACTCAAGTCGGGTTTGTCTGTGGAAACACTTCAAACATGCTGCATGACGCCTAAAAGTGACGATTAGCAGAACAAGACGAAACAAAGTGGAAGTCAGGAAGCCTCACACTGCAGACTGGAGGAGGCAGGTTTATTCTTGATAATAATAATAATAATAATTGTTGACTGCTGCTGAATCCTTAAATCAGTTGGTCGGTTCTCCTGATCTGCACTCCTCTTGCTACTATTTCCTGTTTGGAGCCACAATTGCAACCAATAATTTTACATTTTATCTTCTAACCAATCATGCTACACGCAATAACGTAGCAGACTGGCGTTGATGCCAAATATTACAGGAAATGCTAGTTTAGTTGTAGAACCAGTGAAATATAGGATTTAGTGTTCAAGTGTTCAACAGTGAATTAGCGCACATGAATGTTGAAATTGTCCTTTAACAAACCCAAAACTTTTTTCTTTAGGAAGTTGGATCACAATCTGTGGATTCAGGCCAAACCCACGCCGCCGGCCTCACGAACAACAGAGAAACTAATTTCATCCTCCAGATTGTGTTTGGTTACTGAAATACTGTTGGTACGGTAACGGACAAAAGTCTTGCGTAAGATCTGGACGGTCATCAGAGGAGCGTCTCCTCCTCCAAACCTCCGCTGGTGTGACTGGGAAGATTGATAACGCCTGCGGTGGATCAGGACGGATGACACATCACTCAGGTCTTCTTTAAATAGACGTGTTGAGTGTGTCACCTCTTGCTGACCTGACACACTTCGCTCTCTAAGTGTACTTTAGGATGGAGATCATTCATGTTGCCTGAATGGGAAAAAATCTGACACCCATGGTCATCTATCAGTGAGCATTTTGACGCAGATCCGGATCCAGGTGCAGAATAAAAATATCTTTTTCTATTGTTATAATAAGGTTCTGAGAACTGTGCGCCCTTCTGTACTCTGGGGGTCTGCAGGTTTTAAACTGTGCAGACCCCCAGAATACTCTGAATACCCCCAGTGATTATGTCAACACACCTAAATCTTTTCTTCGTTTATAATTGATGACATTACAACCTCCAAAAGACGAAAATCCATAAATTCTAAGTCCTTGCAAAGCAAACCGAGAACATATTATACCTCCACGACACTGCACAGTTCTCTACATCTGGTATTTTTATAATAGAAAGTGTTAAAACAGACAAACTACTGTCAAACTGCTGTTTCTGAGGTCAAATCACTTGTCGTCGTCCATGTTGAGACCCTTTGATCGATCTTTGATCACCTGGTGCCACCGGTCATGACGTAACGTTGATGTGAAGTTGTAAAAAGCTACATGAACTGCGTATTGTGTTTTATTTTGAAAGGGGGCGGAAGTTTATCACGTTGATTCTGTGTCGAGTTTCCTGTCTGGTGCGCAGTGCTCTGTTAAAAGTTACGAGGTTCAGCCGCCGCTCGCGGAAAAAATAGAAATAAAACGGAAAGCTCGCGCCGTGGCGCGGAGAGACGCTTCTAAGACGCGCCCAGTGTGAGTGCTCTCATTAAATAGACTGGCGGCTATTTGCTACGGTGACCGCGGCGCTGCCGTTCCGCTGCTGTAACGCCTCCAGTGTGAGTTGGCCTTAAGTTTACAACTGCAGCTGGAAACATTTAGCGCTTGTCTTAGTAGCTGGAGGAGACCAAAGCAGAGCTAAAAGGACAGTGAATCCAACGTTACCATAAAAACTTTATGAGCTGATGACGGTTGTTTTGTCATTGTGCACCAACTGATGAATATGTTTTGAAGTTTGAAGACAAAGAGAAGCAGAAACGTATCAGTGGTCCTACAGATCAGAACAGTCCGACCGGGTTTGCACACAAGAGTCAGAAACTCTACACGAACCTCCCGGACCACACCGCCTGCACGGCAGCAGCAGCCAACTGCGGACTGCACCGCTGACATTCCAGCTGGGTCTAATTTGGCTGCCCCCCCCCCCCCTCTTCTGTAAATTTTATTATTATTTTTAATCATAACTGTTTCCTCTTGCGGTTATGTTAATATCTGGAAATACACTCCCGCAGCCTCAGATCACTCAGAAGTGTTTGCGTGGTGTGTGATTAAAGGGCGCCTGGCGAGCCTGGAGTTCGGCCTTCGCGTGGGTAGGCAGAGACAGCAGCAGTGGCAAGACTTTCCAGGAATATCTCAAATAAATCAGGTGTGATAGCTGAATGGAAAAAACGGCCCATTTTCCACGTCCACTTTCCAAATATTCCCTCTACCAGGAAATCCAAGGTTTAACACCTTTTGTCATAGAACACTTCTACAAAAGGCAAGAAAAAAAAAAAAAGAAGCGGTTTTGTCTGCGAGTGTAAACAACATCTTTTTCCACGGCTTTGTTTGTTGTATTTTCCCAGGCAACAACAGAATCATCCGTTTACGCACCTCCGTCATGCTATCAGCCGCCCGCCCCCTCCCTCCTCCGCTCTCATCCTCCTCAAGCTTTTCCAATACATTCTCAACAACACTCTTTGAGTAATTGTAGTGGTTAACGCAGCAGGCCAGATATCCAAACAGGAAACAGGAAAAAGTGCTGAAATTATTCCGATCAAGTGAGATTGGATGATGGAAAACAAGGGAAGAGGAGACATGAAAGGAGGGTCAGACGGTGCACGCTTGAAGTCGGCTTCACACTTGCCGCTTGTTTTAAAAATGGACAGCTGAAGACACAAACTCGTCTTGATTTTATCACGGCCGTGATTTAATCCTCCGGAATTATTTTTAGCTCGGTGGACCGGTGTTATCAGAGGTCTCCCGGTGCCTGGATTCAGCTGTGAGGGATTATGTTGAGGTGAGGGACGGAGGTCTTTGCATGCAGTGCGGTCATGCAGAGGTCTCCGCATCCACACTGGGGCCGCTGCCATTAGAGGCTGGTCATATTGTTGGCCTGTCATACGGTGTTGATGTCTGAACGGAGAAAATGTAAATGGAGTGTAATTTTTGGATGACAAATCTCTCCTCTGTCTCTCTCCTTTTTGTCATCTTCTGCCAGCCGGATCGATTGTGCAAATTAGTAAATACTGTCCCGCGATTACTGAGGGAAGTGGATTAGATCATTTTCCTCTCATAGCACTCCATCATGTCTCGGTGCACTTGACCGTCCGTTGCTGCGGCGAGAGGTTTGGTTATCGGGTTGCCATAGGAAACAATATTAGGAGAAAACAAGGAGGTGAAATAGCTCAACCGTTAACTGACAGCATGTTTATATCATACACTGTATAAAACACGGACTTCGTATTCGTGACCACACCCACCTGTCAATCAAAGCGTCCATGCTCTTAATCCTGCATAACTTTAAGTCTTAATATAATGTGAACAGGTGAGTTGTATATACAGGCTGCTGTGAAACATGGGGACTTATGGAGACTGACTCACTTCTGGAGCCAGCCTCAGGTGGACCAATGGTTTCTTTTTAAAATAATGTGCAAAATATCCTTAAAAGTGGTGAATTAATAAGACATCCCATGTCTCCATTTCTTGTTAGACGCTAGTGTTGATTGGTTGATCCAACGACTGTCAGGAGGCGAGTTTGAAACAAACACAGCGTGAGCGCGGAGCACGAGTCCTGTCGGACTGTTTGCATTTCTTGTTTACTACGTAACCTCAAAGAAAAAAGAAGTTTCACTTTGGTTCCTCGACTCGAACACGTCGCCTGTTTGAGGCACAAAGACGGAGCACACAGTGGAGCTACAGTAGCTGCGATGTGCCGATCCAGCAAACCAGACTGTTGCTTTTCACTGCAGCGTCAACAGATGTTGACCCCTCGGCGATATTACAGCGGGTTATGTTGACGCAACAACGCGCGTCAACCTGTGATCGCGTACGGGTTCATACACAAAACAAGAACCACAAGTGTTTTGAGGCATGTCCCATTGTTGTAAACACGACCGCCGTCTAAATGTCACAAACGTTAAGAAGAAATTCCCATTCCTAATCCTAATGTTGATCCGAATGTTCAGGATCTGTTTGCATTCTGAATGAATTCCACAAAACAGTTTCGCAGTCTCGAGGCCTGTGGTTGACCAGTCAGCTATGTTCAGTACTCCACTCAGAGGTTTCCTGGTAGGAAAGTACTCTCTGCAACACTTTTGGGTCCCAGGAACTGAACTTGCATGGAGGCTCCTGCAGGTACAAAGTCCCTCTGGTTGGCAAAGTGTTGTGAAATGTCACCGACTGCCACATTTAACGCTGAATACACAGGAAAGAATCTGGGGTCAAAACTATATCGGAAGGCCGAGCGCTCCTGACTCATGCAGCAGCAGCGTGGACTAAATCAGACGGACCTAATTGAAGCCACATTCCTATGAGTGAGGCTTCATTTCCAGAGCTATTCCTGCATACAGTACACACACCCACTCACACATGCACACACAAACACACCTACGAGGAAAGGTGACGGCACCATTTTCAGTGGACGATGTTGATTCGATCAAACCGGAATCAGAGAACGTAACCGACCATATCTCTCATTTCAAAGACCGAATTTAAATTCTTCTCAAGAACGTTTTTTTTTTTTTTTTACAGCTGAGTGTGTGGTTGTGATTCACTGTGTTTACACAGACTTCACCAACAGAGTGGCTTTGGCCACCGAGCCAGAACGGTCCATGAAAACGCACGGTCACGACTTCAAAGACTCTGTCGAGATTATTCCAGTCAGGAGCATGAAATAACACTGTGACAAACACAACTCGCATGGCAGGATACAACGTCCCTCATCCGTTCGCATTCTGTTCCCAATCAGATTGCTTATAAATGTCCAAAATTAAACCAGGCCGCTCCCTGGAATGTGGCTTCATGGTTGTGCTGGAGCTTAACACAAACAGGTCAACACTTAGCGCCATGAACAGACTCTGTCTTCAGTTAGTCAGGTGCTTTTTCTATCCCGCTCGCTCACGCCGGATAAATACTCTCATCACGTAATTGTTCAGAACGGAGTAACGGACTTTCCGAAACTGACGAGGTGTGAAAGATTTCAAACACTTTAATCTGTTTCACCTTCAAGTGTAGTGATGACATCAACCTTCAGCAGCTGCAGTTATCTGCTGTTCACATCCGTCAGATATTAAAGTGAAATCCTGTAACTGTCCTCTGATGATCAGTGACCTGTGATCAGGTGACCCACTCTGACCTGTGATCAGGTGACCCACTCTGACCTGTGACCAGGTGATCCACTCTGACCTGTGATCAGGTGACCCACTCTGACCTGTGATCAGGTGACCCACTCTGACCTGTGATCAGGTGAACGGTGTCTCTGTCATTCGTACGTCTGTTCTCACACTATATAACTTTGGGCTCCGGGTCGGGAGAAGTACGTAACGCTTTACTGCACTAAGTCACACAGCAGCAACTATTTCACTGACTCTGGTGAAACTGGATCATATTTTATGGAGACATCATCGTTACAGAAGTCCTGACGACTCATTTAAAGGCACAGTGCCTCATTACTGTGTGTGTTTTGATCTGCTTTAAAAACTTTCTTCACCATGTTTCAGATTCTTCTTCCGTGCCATGCTTCCACCGGTTGCTGTGATCGCCCCTCCCGTCCATGCTGACCCTGAGGTGACCCCTCCCTGACACGACTGCGCTGTAACACACGGGGCGGGGGCCCTTGTTCGATGCAAAAATACATCCTAAAAAGTTCAGCCAATGCTAATATGAGGCTTCAGCAGTCCGAGTCCGGCCAAATCAAATGGATCTCTTCGTCCTGGTCGTCGGTGGAGGTTTATTGTCTGTATTTTGTCCCGGCAACGAATCTATTTTTGACCACCAGGAAGTATCGCCTCACTGCGGCTCGGCAAGGAAACACAAAGAGGTAATTCGGTGCAGAAGCCTCTCGCTCATCCGACTTCTTCCAGTCTGTTTCATCACCTGTCTCACCAGGTAATCACTGAAGCCTCATCACAGTGACACAGTGTCACCCTGTGCAGCTCGTCCACATTAAATGAAGTCGCCTTGTTGTTTCCAGCCTTGCATCTGCTGCTGGAGGTTTGTAATCTGCTGTACTTTCCTTCATCCCTGGAGTTCCGCTCTCTGCTGTGTATACAAGGAAACTTTGGCAGGAAGTTTAGAGTGTATGTGTGTGTGTGTGTGTGTGTGTGTGTGTGTGTGTGTGTGTGTGTGTGTGTGCCTCGGACAGCTGTGAAAACACCGTCTCTGCACTGACTGCTGGCAGAGCGACGCCTGAGATGCTGCATGTGGTCCAACCTGGGCGAGGATGAGCACAGGTGAGCTTCAGAGGAGACGTGTCCGTCACTGCGAGACCAGATCTGTTTGGTCGGTCGTCGTAGACTCACTGATACACGACGTGTTTCTGAGCCAGGGAAATAAATCCTGCGTTTACGGCCTCCCCCACATTCCCTGGTTCCACTTGTGATTTTCAAATTTATTCCACAAATTCGATTCATTTAAGGAAACCTGAGCAAGTTAACGGCTAATTTTCTTTCTTGAGAAATTCTCTGCACTAAGAAAAGCCTGCTCACAATAAAAAAGAGAAAACAAAGCTCTTGCCAATCAAAATGGAGCCCCAGCTGCCGAAATAGATCTCAGCATCCTGCCGTCAGCGGCAGGGTCGGCCTTTACATGCTTCTCGTAATCAGACGGATAGTGAACACGACACAAGCCGCTGAGATGCAGTTTGGCTGCACTGATGTGCGGTTTCTTTATTCCAGAGCGTTCAGTGTGTGTGTGTGTGTTTTTAACAAGGGCCTTTAACATGCCGTCTGCCATGTAATTAGTGTCTATGGCTAACGAGGTCCCAGCAGGCAGTTTTAAACACTTTCCATGGCTGCACACCTCGCAGGCCAAGACGCACTTGTAGAGAAAAAGAAAGGGGAAAAAAAAAAGTTTCAGTAACGCTTAAAAAACGCATAACTCACCAATATCAATGCACAGAATCTGAGCTGCAGCGAGCTCTTCCCGTGCTTTAATGTGAACTGCACGTCGCAGGTGGACAAAATAAAAGTCACGCTCAACAAATCTCATGCTACTCAACTGGAATTTTCAAAAAGTCGGATAAAATATTCGATAACGTGGCTTTCAAAGAGGAATGATCTGACCAGAAACCTCTGTAAGAAAAGTCTGACTGCATGAAAAAATGGGAACATGTACATTATTACAGATGTGTGTGTGGGAGCATGTATGCATAAGCGTCCGTGAGAGAGAGAGAGAGACAGACTGAGATAGAGCGTCTATGTGTATGCAAAGGCATCTGGATTTGATCAGCGACTGGTTGTGTGGTCATGCAGTGTGTGGTAGTGCACAGCAGAGGAGCATAATGTGTTTGAATGGTTCACGGAGGAGCTGTGACATGAGGACGTCTGTAAGTTTCTGTTTCTGTCGTATGAGAGGAAGAAGCATCAATCAGAGCGATGACAAAGGACAACACGACATGTTCGGGAGCGGTGACTCCGATGTTTGGAAAACGTGAGAGAAGCGAAAACAAATTTAAATTGAAAACTGTCACGCAAACGCTCGCCGGCCTCGCTGCGATGTGCGTGTGTTTGTCTGTGAGTGGCTGCTGTATTTCATTTCTCAACATTTATCTGCGGCCTCTGAGGTCCGGCTCGTGTCCACCAGAGCTACAGATGTATGCTAACTAGTAGCAGAGCTCCGTTTCTCTCCCCTCCAAAAAAAGGGTTTGGCCGAGGCCGCCCACCAAACACAACCGCCCATACCAGACGAGTGCATCACCCCTGTTCGGAAAGAATGAACACATTGCTTCCTAATGTGTTCCCAATGGGTGCAGGTATTTGTCAGTGATCTGCAGTATAATTGGTTCTTAAACTAGGCCATGATGCTCTGCAGACAAACCCTCCCTCTGCTGTGACATCTGCACATTATACAGCAGAGACATAACAGCAGCTTGTAAACAGTTGGTCCTGTGATCACCAATCCAGACTAATGAAAAAAATTCTAAATGAAAACAAAAAAACGACTTTCCCATCATCCTGAAACAGTATCTAACAAAGTTTTCCCGCTCATAACATCTTGGAATTTGAAGCCTTTTCCCTCGCAAGGGTCCGATCCAAACTAGTGGCCTCTATCGCAACAGGGTCAGCACTGTTTGTTCCTTTAACAGTTAGTGACCCGGCTCGGTGGTCCCTCTGATTAGAGCCCAGCTGAGATCAGACAGCAGGCTCTGGCAAGAAGACATCAGGACCACTCTGGAGCCCCTGAAAAACATGCCCTTTAATTATTTTTGTAAGCGTAAGTGAAGCAGTGAGTGGAAACTATGCAGAGTCCAGCCTCCCTCTGCAGGGGAGCGATGTACGGCACACGCGAGACGCTTCAGCGAACACGTAAACCGTCCAGGTGCTCGGCCCTCCTATCGCCGTCATTCATACGTTCATCCGTCCTTCACGTCGTGTTTTAGAGTTTCACAGAGACATTCAGACTTTTATTGGCTGAACTCCTGACTCAACAAACACCGATGACCCTCACGTCTCCCAATACAAACAGCAAAGTCACATTTTTAAAAATAGACACAAGAGAATAAGAGAGATCGGCCGTGCAAATAAAATAATGCTTTTTCATTTGTTTGTGTTTTTTGAGATCAGAGAAAGTTAGAGATCTCAGCAACTGCAACCAAGAGATACTTAGATTTCTGGTTCAGTCAATCAAGCACCAGGACTGTGTCATGTTGCTCTTCACAGGTCCAAGTGGAGTCTGTAGATTGTTTGTTTTTACAGTGATATACAGGGTTCCCACGGGTGCTTGAATTCCTTGAAAATGCTTGAATTTCAATTCAGTGTTTTCAAGGTTGTGAAAACGCTTGAATTTTTTGTGAAGTTCTTGAAAATGCTTGAAATTTCACAATTAGTTAAAAATCAAAACAGTCAATCTACCACCATATGAAATAATGCTAATTAGACCCATATTATTATGCCATACAGTGGCACCGCTGCGCTTCCCATGACCATCATGGCAAACACAACTAGTAGGCTACCTATTTAAAGGTGCTGGAAAAATGGAAAAACTGGTGCTTGAAAGTGCTTGAAAAGTGCTTGAATTTGTTCATGAAAAAGGTGTGGGAACCCTGGATACAAAACACACATGTTTGCTTTAGCCGGCAGAAGGGTATATTCCGTTACCAATGCTGACACTCAGTTTTCCGTCCAAATGTTGGCGCAAATTTAACCAAATTTCCTTAAAAAATTGTAACAGAAAAGACATTTTAATTGTTTACGTGAATATTAAAAGTTGGATTCATCGAGATTATCAGATTAAACTGTTGCAGAACAAGAAGGGAACTCCGGGAGTTCGTGACGTGCAAATCTGCAAACGCGACCGCTTCATATGTTTGTACCACGACTGATCTGTGACTCAGAGCCGCTCCAAAATTTTATCCTACAAGTTTCACGAAAATCCGGCCTGTAGTTTTTCCGTAATCCTGACGGACAAACAAGCGACAACGAGGGTAATCCGAGAGCCGGAGGAAATGACGCTGGTCAAACCTCAAACGATGGAAAAGCATGTGGCCACCTCGTCGCTTCAAACAGATGGGATGTTTTTGTTTGCTCTTTTCCTCCCTTCAGAGGTTTGAGTGACGTTTAAGTCGAATGCCTCGCGTACATCATGTTTCATTCGCTAAGTCTGTTTCCATTGGACTTAATTGCATTTTGTTTTTGTTGATACACAAACATTTCCACCTCGGCTAAGAGTAGAAACTTAGAAAAACTAGATTTTTATTCCAAAAAAAAACAAAAAACAAAAACACTGTTATTTCCACTGAGGTTTTGTAATCCGCTAATCGAAAATGCGCAAAGAAAAACCCCAAAACAAGTGGATGGAAACGCACTTTCAGATTTTGGACTGTGTCTCCTTGAAGGCATTCCTGGTGTTGTGCTCAGTTGTACTCTCCAAAAAGTGGAAGCAGTTGTGTGAAGCATGAGAGAGAAGTGCGTCACTGGGTGTGATCATCAGTCACACAGCAACACAAACTGTCAACACCTTCGATTTCAGTGTGGGCGGAGAGACGCCGTTCCAGGAACGTTTAAAACATGCAGACACCTTTTTATTTGAACAATACTCCATTAATTTTCCTGTCGAGCGACTATTTACTTTTTCTTTGTATGCTTGGTAACAATCCACAATCTTATGAAAACCCCCACGGACACATTTTTATTCTGCCAGAACGAAAAGCTGCTTCTGTTTCTTTCAACATCTTCGCTCCTTGCATCATGGCGAGTGTGTGGCCCGTCGATCACCCTGTGTCCTTTTCTTTCTGCCACTCCCTTTTCCACAATCCCTTTCTCCTTTCCTGCTTCCCTCGCTCCTCCCTTCCTCACCTCAGCATCTCCACCGCACACTCTGTCCCGGTCAGCCTCTCATTATTTTTACCCACCAGAATGTGGACCAGCTCCACTTCATGCGAATAGAAAACCACAGGTTTTGTTCTGCCTGGACAGCACCCAGAGCCGGTTCAGGCTGTTCGCTCGCATCTCCACTTTTTGGACATATTAAGAGAAGAATGGAGAGAGGACGCGGGAGATAATGACTTCCTTTGAATCCAGAAATCATAAATTAGAAAATATCAATCATTTCACACAATACATGGCATGAAGTGGGCGAGACAGAAGGACACTGAGAGGTAGAGTGAGTGAATAAGAAGAAAATCAAAACATTCACTTGCTGCTCTTTTTGTCTCCATGTCAGCTGGCACCTTTCCATCACATTACGAGCTTTAAGTCCAAACCCAGTAGTGACCAGAGTTGTGCATTATCCCGGTCAGATCATGAAGGTTCGGGACTGAAATCACAATCACCAGTTTAGTTTTGACAAAAGTCTGACAGACTGGCAGCAGCTCACTCTGACAGGAAGCTGCCGGCGTTTCTGGGCCATTGTTTCTTTAGTCAGCTGTGATTTATGTTCTGCTTTACGGTAATTCAAATACCCGTTCCTGCTTGATAAACAACAAGCCATTCTCGGTCAGGTCAAACACCTGAGATGGTTTATGATGCTTATTTAGACAAGTTGCTCATGGATCCTTGATGGTATACTAGCCTGTCTCTCAGGGTTATTGTGTTATTTGCCGGGTGATTCTGTTACCTAACCCAGTAACAGAAGTTGAGTTCGGACTACCTCAAGTCCAAACTTTTGTCTGTGTGTGCGTCAAATTGTGTCGATTTCAAGGCTGCTGCTAGGTGACCATTGCTACTTATTTCAGTGCGTGTTTAAGGGTGTGGTCCACTTAGGGGTCCTGGTTTGAGGGGTTGAAAATATGGTCCCCCCTTAGCTATATAAACCAAACAAGCGTACACACACACACAGTGTAAATTACACCTATTAGTAACACTGGCAATTAGCATCTTGAGTTGCAGACGGCTGCACCATAGAAATCTGTTGGCTACCGTCCAACCCACAAGAAGTAAAGGAGGTTTTGTTACGTTGGCTCCGTGTTCTGTTCGCTCATCCGGTCCTGCTCCAGGTAGCTGGTTCGATCCTGCAAAGGTATCACGATGAAGCGTCTTTGAAAGGCCAGCGGAGGAAGTCGGGCTCTGTTTGACCAAACTGAGCCGTCAGCTGTCATGCAGACTGTTTAAACTGAATCTAAAAGTGTCCCGGCATCTGACCGGTGTTTGGATTGGCTGATGAGGAGACCCAGAACAACTCGCAGGGTACTCGCGCTTTTCACCACCAATAACCCTCCAACGCACCTGGTACGTTTCTCTGAATTCTCTAATAATAGAAAATGCTGCACAGACAAACTTCTTATGCCGTATGAAACTGTGAAACGCGTGCACGCACGCAGACAGCTGCAAGTTCTTTTAAACGTGTTACATGGCAAGTGGCTCTCAGTCTCCCTGTAGATCAATGAAACGAGCCCTTGCAGACTATAACCAAGAGCAGAAATCATTTCATTATTCTGTTGGTGTGCTTTTATTTGCCTGGTGACTATATCAACAAGGTATTTGCTGTTCAGCTCTGCCCATGCCAAGAAATACATAACAATGAATAAAAGGGAGGAGAGAGAGGAAGCTCGAATGGCTTTTAAAAGAATAAAAGGGTTGTATCAATTTCCCCCAAAAATACATCAAGTCGAACGGGCAAGCAGAGCTCACACTTAAAGCAGTTTCAGGTTCATAGAAACAGGGATATGTTTTTCCATGTCATGTCTCATTTGCTCCTTCAACAATCAAAATCAACCCAACTGGGCCAAATAAGTGAGTCCAGGCCCGAGTGTGTGAGTGAGAAGGAGAGAGCCGGATTGATTTATACACTGAGACATCGATAATCATTGAATACTCGCTATTAAACTACAACAGAAGGCAAGGATTCAATTAAAACGCACCCTTACGAAGTATTACCCCACACAATAATGTGTCTGTGGCCTAACAAGAAACACAACCTAATAAGCTCTTTATAATGAGATGAACACTTACTTCTTGCCTGCAGCGTTCCCCTGCTTTGTTCTAGTGGGAAAGATTTACTATTTGGTTGTTAGTTCAAAGTCGTAGCAGTAAATTCTTCACGCAGACAGGACAGGAAAAGTGAACTGTACCCTTGTTATGACTTGATTTTCCTCTGCTATTGCCTTTATAGCCGCAGATTAATGTGAGAAGAACTGGAACACCCTCAAAGTGAGGTCCTGACTGTTCTGCACCTCGCATCCCATAAAGCTAAAAAAGGAAAGTAGAGATGATGAATTGGGTTTTTTCAGAGCTGAGGTTCTGAGGGCATGTTGAACACTGGCGTCTTATGATAAGCCCTCTAATTGAAGCCCATGGGAACGAGAGGTTGGAAGTCTAATCGTTAGTTAAATGCTATATGGATAAAAATCTGTGTTTAACCGTAATCCATGTAGGTTCATCAGCCACCGTGTCTGCAAATCAGCTGAGGCATCAGGTCCAAAAGCTGGTCTGTAACCGTCGAGTGCTCACACCAGATCATAGGATATCTGTTATGTACAGACGCCTACAGCAAAAACTTCTTCCTCCAGTATTTCAAGAATAAAGTGAGTACTCCACGTTATACTATCAGGAACGGTCTTTATGTGTTTAAGCGTTAAAGGGCTGGTCACTGCGTGCAAACATCGAATTTAAGGACTTTCCAGGTCCAGCTCCCTCAAATGTCATTTGAATTCAGCATGTCATAGTTTGAGAGGCGGATCGAGGTTAATCAGGCTATTCACTAACGTGAAGTTGAAAGAACTTCAGTTTCCATTTTTACACAAAATATATAAAATCAGGAACTTTAAATGAGCCGTGTCTATTAATGTATATTTTTACAGTAATTAAAATCACAAACGTCCAAGAATTTCCAGGACACATGAGAACCATGACCTAGTATCATCCTGAGGTTTAATCAGTTTCCACTGAGACTGAAAACTGCATGAAAAAAATAAAGGGCTGCAGGTTGTGGGGTCATGTTACCAAAGAGCAGAGAGGTATAAAGTACTGCAGTAACGGAGTGGAGTAGAAGTACAAGTGCTGTATCAAAAAACTGACTTGAGTAGAAGTTGAAGTGTTCTTTAAACACCATACTTAAGTAAAAGTACTAAAGTATTCAAAATGTTTTGTACTTAAGTATTGCAAGTAGAAGTATGTAAAAAAATGCTACTCAAGTACTGAAAGTACAAGTACAAGTACAAGTACTGCTGTTTATATTATTTCAAATATTCATTAAGGCACAACTTCTAATGTTACAGTGTTACAATGTTCATGGTAGAGTTCTGTGATTTCCCATGGTCTGTGAATGCGTCTGAATGAATGCAGAGCGAGGGGGCGGGGCAGCAGGTGAGAGAGCGCACCTGGGTGAGTCAGGTGTGTGACGTACGGCGCACGAGCGAGGTTGATGTGAGGCCGGGACTGTTCAGTTGGTTTTTTGGCGTGGTTCCGGCCGACAGTCACCGAGTCCTGGAACCAAACCGTTCAGCAATAAATGCAGTTTGTTCAATATCGCCTCGTCATTCATCACGTGTCCGGCTGGACGCTACAATAGTAACGAGTAACGACTCAGCACATGAAAAATGTATCCGGGTAAAAGTATTAAACTCATCAAAAATATGTAGTGCAGTAAAAGTGGAAGTTGGGGAAAAAATAATACTCCAAAAAAGTACAGATACTGCATTTTAGTACTTAAGTAGTTCCACTTCGTTACTGTACATCTCTGCTCTGAGAAGTCAGTCCTGTCTAAACCGATGTAACAACTTTGGGAAGTTACCACGACGATCGTCAGGTACACACATGATGTTCAGATTACAAAGTTATCGACCAGGTTTGGTGATCGACTTCTTAGTTTTATCTTTCTTCTACATTTGTGCATCTTTACTCGTGTTGGTTCCCCGTGTGTCTCGTGTAAAGCACTTTGTACGTCTTTGCTGTTGATCATAAACAAACTCGTCTTGCCTTTGCGTGTCACGTGTTGATGGTGTAACCAGATTCAAACACTTCTGGTTGCACTAAATAAACAGTTTTCCATCATGTTCTGATGTGGTGGAGAACAAAGGTCCGTGGACCTCCGTGTGTTCGTGAAACCATATGATTCTGTGGATGCTAATGAGCACTTTGTCACACAGTGTTAGCGTCGTAGCAGCCGCACGTTTTAATGGTTTAACGACGAGCTCTGACGGAACGGCAAAGTGTGTATAAATAGATTAGTTTGCCAGGGAGCTCACTGAACCGCTAACATTCCTCATTAAAGTCTCCACGGTCAGCTTTGAGGTGTTGCTCTTATACGCACTTTCATAACATGTCTGTTTTTATAAAGGTTAATAAGCACATTAAATAGGGGCACTCATTTGGAATATTGTGTAACATGAATAAATACTGTGCAAGCAAAAGACTGGATAACGTGTGGATAATGTGTTGGAGTGATTGAGCGAATGTGGGAAAATATCATGGAAAATATTAGCAAATCGGAAAATGTTACAGGTAGTTGGAATACAAGAGATATTGTAACAATATAATGCATTCTGAGCTTGTGATGACAAATCTTCCAGAACAACATGAAATCTCACCCTTTACTCTCTCATTTGCTCACATACACACCAGTGCGTGGTGAGGATTGTTTCACTAATGAGTTGGTTTGGCTGCAGTTGAGTTATGGGCATGAGCGCATGGTGGGACCTCACCCCAGTGCAGCCTGGGAGAGTGTACTGAGTGCACCCAACGCCACGGGCTGCCAAGGGTCCTATACTGACTGATTCATCAGCCTGGAACTGTCGACAGCGGTGACACGGGTTCGCAGACGGGGCTATCGTGACCCGACCACGAGCAGTCTGCAGGAAATATCTGTGTCCTTTGCTTCAAGTGGAATTGCAACTTGAGTTCTGGTTTCGTGAGAACAAATCTAAAGTTCAGCAGCGTCGACGCCTGCAGCCTCAGAGGAGCGACGACAGATCCAAAGACGCTAATCTCAGAACCCATCGATTTCCATGCCTCACTGTAGCAAGCGGATATCCGGAAAACTGTTAACTGACATCCCAACCGAGGATTCCTCTGTAGTCGAGTCAGCAACTTGATGCATGACAATGACGAGAAAGACGCGTTCCGACTCTTTGGCTCCACCAACTGTTGCAACCAAAGCTCGCTCAGATGCGTCTGGTCTTTGCTACTTGGACTACAAACAGAAACCAGAACGTTTCCAGTGCCAAAGTCTTGGTGGCTCCTTGCCATCAGATTCTTCGAGCATTTAACATTTGAGTGGACCAGCAGCGCTGTTGAGTTTATATTCAACCAGGGGTGGACTGGGACAAAAAATCGGCAAGCGGCATAGATGCGCCATGCGCCCTAGCCTATATCAGCCCCCCCCCCGCTCCGGCGCGGCCCACATTGCCCATCGCTAAGCCCAAGAGTGTGTTTGGGGTGTGGGATCTACTCGTTAAATATATATATATCGGGACTTGTCGGCCCAAATAGCACGTCGGCCCACCGGGCTAATGCACGGTATGGCAGATGGCCAGTCCGTCCCTGTATTCAACCAACATTAGCACTAGGCGTCATTAACATTCAAATGCAGCACCCATTTTAATTTCCTTGCGTGTTATGTGAATATCAGGAGCTGTGTCATCGTGATAAGCAGCAGATGGCACCAATGCACCAGGCAGGCGTCAATATATCAGCCCGAGGAAGTCAGTTGAAGCCTTGTATCTTCGTGCACAGGCAAAAGTAACTGAAGATAACGAACGCCTGTTGAAGTTTGTTACTCTGACTCGTCGTTTATTCTCCTTCATACCTGCAAAGTCGACTTTTTAACCTAAAACTCTGATATGACATTTTAAAGGACACGTAATTCTTCAACAACAGTCGTATTAATCTTTTGTTGTATCTCTGTTACTCTGAGCACAAGTCAGAGGCGACTCGCAGCTGTTTCCAGGTCTCGTGTCGTGCATCACTTTCTCGTCTCGGCGTATTGTCTGAATGAATCAAAGGCCACGGTGGACAGAGTCAAAGAGAGACGAAGTGGAAGAGACACAGAGAGTGAAGGAGTCGAGGTAGAGTAAGGCGGGTGAGTGAGTAATTACCTGCAGCTGCTGTGCTTAGTTGGGGGGTATAAATCTGTAACCACATCAGAAATTATCCATAAAATTTACAGCTTAGGAAAACCATGTGTGTGGCTCTTTAACACTCCTTAACCTACAGAGCCGTCTTTTACACTCCTCCGGAAAAGAGCCGACGGGCAACCAGAACATTGAAGCCCGGCTCACGGAACACAGTGACATGTGTCGTATAAATTTTTCAACGGAAAAAGAAAGATCATGTTACCATACGTTAGTGCAAACTGGAACGCGGTCCAAAACAGGTAAATACAGTGGTGGAAAAAGCCGAGCAGCCAATCAATCACTTTAATGAGTCTGTATGACTTAAAGAGAGTCATAGAGTTATGAGGACTGGGCAGAATACAGAATAAAAAACAATAATATAAATGCACAAAGAAGCCAGAGGTTGTAAAAAAAAAGAGAGCAAGTTTCTCACCAGGACTGGAACCATTCACACATCTGAGATCAATTAATCCGTCTGACCATTCATTTACTTCTCAATGAACTAAAAAAGGTACGTGAGCTACTGTACTGTGCAGGAGACACGTATGTACGGAGGACCTGATGTATGTAGAGAAAGGACGTCATGAAGCCCTGAGACCGAACCTGGTAGGATGCTGCCGCAAAAACATCATCGATGTCGGAAGATTCAACAACACACACAAGAATTATCGGCAGTCTTAAAGTGAAGCAATCGAGAACTACTCCCTAATTATTCGATCCGTCATAATCACGTCTTCAACTCCTTCTATAAAGGCTGGGCTGAAAGTTTTACCCTCACGTCTTTGTCCTCTGAATCAGAACGTCTGGAGGTCCATGAAAACAGCACGAATGTGTGAGCAACACATTCCTGTGGTTATGAATCTGACCAAGTTACCAGTTTCATCTCTGACACGACGTAAAACAAAACACATATGAATGGCTAAAAACAGTTTAGCGGATATTAAAGATTTCATGATCTGTGTCAGACGTCGTCGATGTATCGGCGTCGTACGAAGCTTCTGTTGGGTCGCAGCTCTCAGGCACCAAATGAGGTCAAATGAACAAATCAAATAATAAATGGAGCAAACAGCTACGTGAGAATTACGTGTTGTGCCCGACTCTCTCTTTAGCGGGTCAGCTTCAGGGGGTTCAGTGTGAATGCATGGGAGTGGAGTACATTCCTGGTCCCATCTGTCCCCAGGATGATCCCAGTGAAAGCGTTAAATGGCGTCAGTGGACGGGAGGAGGTAATGAAGCTGTTTGTTGTCACAGGTGGGGCAGAGTGTGTGATGCTGTCGAGGTTGTAGGCCCAGCTGGAGGAACCAGCAGTGTTCAGAACGAAGCCCCATCCGGGCCATGCCTGAGGGCCTGCTCCATGATCGAGTGGACATGTTGACATGTGACTGCAGACTGAAGACACTCAGAAATAATAAAAAATAACCAAAAACATAAACATGATCTACATTATTTTTAAAGACCCAGCATATTTTGTCCACCTCAGATTACTTACATAGTTAAATAATCTTTTTAATAACTTCAGTTGTGTTAGTGTGTCATCTCCAGAGATGTATAAAGTACTGCAGTAACGGAGTGTAGTAGAAGTACAAGTGCTATATCAAAAAGTAGAAGTTGAAGTGTTTGTTAAACACCATACTTAAGTGAATGTTTTGTACTTAAGTACTGCAAGTAGAAGTATGTAAAAAATGCTACTCAAGTACTGAAAGTAAAAGTACAAGTACTGTTGTTTATATAATTTCAAATATTTGTTAAGGCACAACTTCTAATGTTACAGTGTTACAATGTTCATGGTAGAGTTCTGTGATTTCCCATGGTCTGTGAATGCGTCTGAATGAATGCGAGAGCGAGGGGGCGGGGCAGCAGGTGAGAGAGCGCACCTGGGTGAGTCAGGTGTGTGACGTACGGCGCACGAGCGAGGTTGATGTGAGGCCGGGACTGTTCAGTTGGTTTTTTTGTCGTGGTTCCGGCCGACAGTCACCGAGTCCTGGAACCAAACCGTTCAGCAATAAATGCAGTTTGTTCAATATCGCCTCGTCATTCATCACGTGTCCGGCTGGACGCTACAATAGTAACGAGTAACGACTCAGCACATGAAACATGTATCCGAGTAAAAGTATTAAACTCATCAAAAATATGTAGTGCAGTAAAAGTGGAAGTTGGGGAGAAAATAATACTCCAAAAAGTACAGATACTGCATTTTAATACTTAAGTAGTTCCACTTTGTTACTATACATCTCTGGTCATCTCTTTATGTGCTCATATTATTCTCTGTGTGTTATTTGTGACGTGAAGGGTTAAAGAGGAATGCGGTCGTGAAAAAACGTCAAGTTAAAAAAAAAAAAAAAGCCTAAACACTTGCAGCTACCGCTCGCTGCCATTCGGTGCAGCAGCTTTAAAGTCGATCATGAAAACAGTGAAGAGCCAAGAGCCAAAGTTCAAGAGTGACACGAAGAGGAAGCGACAGAAAACAGCCCGTCTTTACTGTGGTGGACTGCGCTGGCCTGACAGCGGCCCTGCGAAACGCCGTGACCCTCTCTGGTGGCCGATTGTGGTTTGCCCCCGGGTCAAGTCCCGCCGGCTCTTGCCAGACCACCGCGCACTGGCGAAGGATTCAGTGACAGCGCTGCAGCGGTTTTATTCACCGAGACGGTGGCTGCAACAAGCTACTTTCCACTTCTCATTCTCCTCTTTCCTGCAGCTGAGCATCCCGGTGCTGATCAGACCCATAAATCTCGAGACCTTTCAGCAAAGTCTTTATTACTATTCCCTCGAGACGCTTGTATTCACACAGGCACAGTTTCTCGACATTTCCTCATCCTCGCTTCAGTCAAATGACTCAACACCCACTTCAGTAGTTCCAGAATTGGAAGATATATTCACATTATTTCTGTGTTTAACTTGACTGGGACTCTCCAGTCTGGGTTCACAGAGTTTCTCTTGCTTGTTATCCAGCTGACTAATGCTTTGAATCCCACAATAGCTCTCATCTTACTGCGCTTCTTGTCACATCCTCTCCTCCCCGGCTCTTAATCCTTTTGATGTCGTGCTGCTCAAAAAACCATTATGTGTTTCTCATCCTGCTTCTTTCTACTCGTCTTCACTGCGGCCGGCATTATTTTACAATCTAATAATGAAAGTCTGCATCATGGGAATGATCTGTAGTCAACAAGCAGAAAAGGTAGAGATGTCCTAAAGGTGCTGACTAGACCAAAAAGTGAGTGGAAACGGTGGAAAAACCCAAATGGCTGGAAACACTTACAAGCCATTCTCCTCCACTGTTTCAATCTACAAATAAACTCCAGAGAATTTTCCAAAGCTGTGTAGAAGTGAAAAGAGAAAGAGGAGATCAGGGGGGAGAAGCACTGACCTTTAATTTGTCTTTCTCATGCTATGTGCATTCACATGATGTACAGCCTCCCCTGTGATTTCACCAGAGGCTGCTGTGATCGCTGCAAAGTCTGAGGACGAGGGCTGATTCCTGACACTGGAAAAAATAAAGAGTGGACGCAACATTATGTGACTATCATGAACAGACCTGTGATCAGGTGACCCACTCTGACCTGTGATCAGGTGACCCACTCTGACCTGTGATCAGGTGACCCACTCTGACCTGTGATCAGGTGACCCACTCTGACCTGTGATCAGGTGACCCACTCTGACCTGTGATCAGGTGAATCACACTGACCTGTGATCAGGTGACCCACTCTGACCTGTGACCAGGTGACCTACTCTGACCTGTGATCAGGTGACCCACTCTGACCTGTGACCAGGTGACCTACTCTGACCTGTGATCAGGTGACCCACACTGACCTGTGATCAGGTGACCCACTCTGACCTGTGACCAGGTGACCCACTCTGACCTGTGATCAGGTGACCCACTCTGACCTGTGACCAGGTGACCCACACTGACCTGTGATCAGGTGACCCACTCTGACCTGTGATCAGGTGACCCACTCTGACCTGTGATCAGGTGACCCACTCTGACCTGTGATCAGGTGACCCACTCTGACCTGTGATCAGGTGACCCACACTGACCTGTGATCAGGTGACCCACTCTGACCTGTGATCAGGTGACCCACTCTGACCTGTGACCAGGTGAACGGTGTCTCTGTCATTCGTACGTCTGTTCTCACACTATGTAACTTTGGGCTCCGGGTCGGGAGAAGTACGTAACGCTTTACGGCACTAAGTCACACAGCAGCAACTATTTCACTGATTCTGGTGAAACTGGATCATATTTTATGGAGGAAATGTTTTCTGGTTTTCCCTCTGATGTCCTCCGGCTGCTCCGCCTCAACTCTCTGTGATTTACAGAGTTTATGATGGACAGTGAAGTAAACTGCTGACAGCTGTAGCTGCTGTTAGCTCATGTCATCTCAGTCTGTTAGCTGCTTTTATCTCATGTTAGCTCAGTCTGTTAGCTGCTGTTGGCTCATGTTAGCTCAGTTTGTTAGCTGCTGTTAGCTCATGTTAGCTCAGTCTGTTAGCTGCTGTTAGCTCATGTTAGCTCAGTCTGTTAGCTGCTGTTAGCTCATGTTAGCTCAGTCTGTTAGCTCATGTTAGCTCAGTCTGTTAGCTGCTTTTAGCTCATGTTAGCTCATGTTAGCTCAGTCTGATAGCTCATGTTAGCTCAGTTTCTTAGCTGCTGTTAGCTGCTGTTAGCTGTTGATAGCTCATGTTAGCTCAGTCTGTTAGCTGCTGTTAGCTCATGTTAGCTCAGTTTGTTAGCTGCTGTTAGCTCAGTCTGTTAGCTGCTGTTAGCTCAGTTTGTTAGCTGCTGTTAGCTCAGTCTGTTAGCTCATGTTAGCTCAGTTTGTTAGCTGCTGTTAGCTCAGTCTGTTAGCTGCTGTTAGCTCATGTTAGCTCAGTCTGTTAGCTGCTGTTAGCTCAGTTTGTTAGCTGTTGTTAGCTCAGTCTGTTAGCTCATGTTAGCTCAGTTTGTTAGCTGCTGTTAGCTCATGTTAGCTCAGTTTGTTAGCTGCTGTTAGCTGCTGTTAGCTATCTCAGTTCGTCAGCTTGAGTGTTTGTACCAACAGGCGTTATGGACGACCAGGAAGAAGAAGAGGAGGTTACCAGGCTCAGCAGCTTCTACGGACATGATGGCAGAGGAGCAGAGAGTGAAGAGGACGCTGACGGAGGAAGCTAAGAAGAGAAAAGGAGAGAGTGAGCGAGCAAGAAGCCGCCGGACAAGAGTAAATGTGGGACTGACTTTTAGTGGTTGGTGAGAGCTTGGTGAAATAAAAGACTGAAAGACAGACGCCGAGCTATTAATAAATACAATACCATGTCATTATTATAACTGAATATGAAACATATACATAATAAAAGTCAAATATACCTTTAAACATTTCACACTCAGTAGTTTAAAGAAACGTTTCGTTCAGCGTTCTCTGGTCCGGCGGGACTTTGACCCTGCATGCCATCAGGTCAGTCATTTCTGAAGTCTGAAGTTTAATGTGCAATGAGTGTCCAGGCTCGTCCTGTATTTGTTTAAAGACAACACACAGCGCCACGATGAACTCTGAGAAAAGGAGCAAAGCTTCATGAAATGTTTGGCATCAGCGCTTGGTAGTAAAATCTGAGGACAAACCTTAAAAAAAAAAAAGCATCAAACTCAGGTTTCAGAGTTATCGGATTGAACACGTCGGAAAAGTAAGTGAATATCTCACATTATCGTGCAACTATGTGTCTGAAGAAGATAAGAAAATAGATTTGTGGTTTACTGTTTTTCCTCTCTAAGCCTCACACAAATCAGTTTGTGAATGAGCTTCAGGTCTCAATAAGCTTTTTCTCTGACTGTGAACTCTTTGGCTGCGTTAAAGACTATTTTTACCTCAGCTCAGAGTTTAAAGTACGACCAAGCCAAAACGCTCTTGATGGAGATTGTGGATGAATTAGGGACTAAATAAGCAAGCTGCAGTCGAATCATTGAATTTCGACCTCATGCTAAGATCTGAACACTTGCCCTGCAGAGTGCTGTCAATCTGATTGGAAACTTTGTAGTTGATGTTCAAACCGAACTCCTGTAGCCCGAGACCGCAGGACAACGCTTGAAGTCGATGATATTTTTAGTGCAGCTGGAATGAGATTGTTTAAACAAAAATATTTCCAAGAGATTCTGAGAGGTTGAATCATTTTATCCAGCGCAGTCAGAAGACATGAAGCTTGGCAGATCAGCGACTGGATGTTAGATCACTGATCGTGTTTCTTGAGCTTAAAAAGAAATGACATAATTGTGCAAGAGAGAGAGAACAGATACGCTGCAGGAGAAACACAGGAAGACATAACACGATGTAGCGGGAGCTCCGGCTTCCAAATGTAGCCTCTTTGAAAATATAGTATGAGCTGAGCAAACACAGACCCTGTTTTTTATTGAGGTACCTAAGAGGCTGTTTACACTGCCTGTATAATCGCCAGTAAACAGCACAAACAGACGAAGGAAATTGTTTTTTGTCGGTAAGTTTCAGACACCTTGATTTTATAGATCCAAACTCCGAGCGTGGCACCATAAACAGGGTTTATAAAGCATTTAATCTGTGATTAAAACCAAATAGGTTAATGGAGATTTTAATCTTTTATGAGTCTGTTTGATTAAATTAACGTCTTAAGGCAATAATAGCTGCATCGTGAGGCTCAGGCCGCGTATTCGACGATGATTACGGCGTCTGAGCCTGGATTGTCTGGAAGGAGGTCTGTGCTTTTCTCAGGTCGCTGCTCACGTGCAAGAGGGACGTGAACAAAACGGATTATATGAGAATTATTTAAAATTTTAATCATTGCATTGCAGTGACATTATTTTTATTATTATCTATTCAGTTATGTTTAATGATGCACGTGCCACTGACAGAGGTCGTGCTGATGTCATATTCTTCGTAATCTACGTTTTGTTGTGCCGCGATGTTTGTTCACCAGACGACAGACGACGGTTTCATCTTCAGCTGAGCTAACTCTGAAATCAGAACGGCTCCTGCACTTTATTCTAACGAGGCAACCGACTTTCAGTTCTTCTTTTGCATAAGGAAGCAATATTGAAAATAAGAGGAATTACAGCTACATGGAGGAGCTGAAAAGCACTGAGGGAAGAATAACAAGTGAAGATGGAAACCTGCAACGTTCGCCAAGCGGCCCGGTGTGATGGAGAGCCAGGACGGAGCAGTTGTTTCTCCCGGCGGTGCTGAGCTAGATTAGCGTCACATCGCAGCCTCATGAGCCGTGACATGAGAATGCTCACAACACGTTGCAGTTGCTTCTGAATGAAACAAGAGACACAGTGAAATTACTGGAACATCACAGCTACCCGGCCAGAGCAGAGAGCCGCAGATTCCCTCCTGACCGATTTATCGCATTTTTGGTCTGTACATGTGTGTGTGTGTGTGTGTGTGTGTGTGTGTGTGTGTGTGTGTGTGTGTGTGTGTGTGTGTTGCCTTAAACTGCAGCATTTTGAAATGTTAGCCGTTTCCCATACGATGGTGTAACTACGGCTAACCTTAAATACCCTAAATAACCCTAAATCTTCATGAAAAACACACGAGAACAACTATTGAGTAGATGAGTGGTGATGGAGTGAAGAACACAGACAGACAGACACGGCTCTGACACGATAAAGCTACAGAGGAAGAATTATTCAAAGAGCCATCAGCTCCTGTGCTCTGCATCTTATTTACGTCAAAGTATTATTAGCAGTGAAATATCCTGCTGTTCACTGCCTGCTTCCAGAGACACTAGAAGCCTGCAAAAAGTACTTGAGTATCCCAGAGAACTGGACTAGTCCTGCAGTCGACCTTCAAATGTCCCACCTGCTCTTCAATAGGGAAAGTAAAAGCTGTTGTTTCCTCCACGGCCACAGCGAGCGCACTAACGAATGCTAAAGTTCATGTTGCCGAATAAATTAATTCTGCAGATTTCTTTTTGCACATGACGCTACATCGTTACCTTCAAGGCCCGTCCCTCAGTAAATTTGATGAGAATCGTGGAGCTACGATAACAAAGCTAAAAGGCACCAAGTCCTGCAGCTGCAGGAAAATCGGCTACAGTCGTCCCTCGCTTTACCGCGGTTCATTTTTCGCGGACTCGCGGTTTCACGTATTTCTTTAGTGTAATTTTGCATGTTATTTTTTACAGCGTACTGTACATTATGAACGTGCATTGTGTTCTGCGTCCTGTTTAAGGGAGTACTGTACAAAATGTGTGTAAAAAGGTGTGTAACAGTGTGCGGCCTTAAAACATGGATAATAATTGTAAAACTCACTTTGCGGATTTCGTTTATTGCGGGTTATTTTTAGAACGTATCCCCCGCGATAATCGAGGGACCACTGTACTTGCATCCAATCTACTACTCTCGTTAGATGCCTAATGTATGGCTCAAGGATTATAACATTTCTTCAGTATTTCAACAGTGGTCCAACATCGTCTCAACCCGGGAGAGCAACTTAAGTTAGAACTCGAGTTCAGGAGGCTAAACCGACATAAAACACTGATGCCGACTAGTCCGGAGCTGAGTTCAGTAACTTAAGTTAAGATCGTCTATTAAACCTTCAACGTTCCAATATCACATGTCTGCAAATGAGAATAATGGATTAAGAAGATTTTGAAAATGCCAAATTTGGTTGGCGACAATCAACCAACCAATCGAACAGACCAGCCTGGTGAAAACCTCGGATCTCGCTTTCACATCATTGAAGGACAAACTTTAGTTTCAGGTTTCATTCTCTGATGCTAAACTTTATCTAACCGAGTTTCAGTTCAACAGAAACAGAAGATGAAGCCACAATAAAAACCCAGTTTTGACCAAATCTTTGAATCTCGAGGCGTCCTGATGGCCGAGGGGAGCGGTAAACAAACGAGGTCCTGTGAGTCCAACAAAAAATATTTGGCCTCCTGATGAAAGTTTTTTACTTTTATAGTTTGCATCAAAACCTTTACATGATTCTTCATAAAGCTGCCGTAGGTAACGATGCAGTAAATACAAGACTCATGTAAATCCCAATAAACGTGCCCTCGTAGAACAGCACATGGTGCTGAAATGAAGTCTAATAAACTCAGGAGATTGAATAACACAGGTCAATAATATAATTTGGCCTATTTGACCAGAACAGATTTACAGTTTCAATGAACCACAAATGAAGCAGACGCAGTTTATCGTGTGTGGAAAATTACATCTTTAGTCTTGTAGTAAAACGCAGAACATACTTTATATTCATGTTTATGGGGCTTTTTTTGCCAAATGAGTTCATACATAAGCTGCTGTAACTCTGGAAACACGGAGCCCTCAGATACACTCCGAAAACTCTTTCATAAATCACATTTATTTTGAAATGAATTTAAAAAAGAAAACATATTAAAAACATACCACACCTGCAACGAAAACAGCAGAAACTGGTCCATGCAGGGTTCAACGTCCACGTTTGTTTTCCACTTATCCGGTCATGCAAGGACAGAAATCCACTTAACTGGACTCCTGAACAAATATTTACATTATATACATTGTATGATATTTATTTATAAGTGGTTATTAAATAACTCGTAGCTGCCCTGCAGCTGTCAGCCCCTGTTATGTCACAGAAACTCGTCATGCGGTTTGAACTTTGCTCTCAAACTCTTCGTCTGCTGCTGCCATCAGATCTTCTTCATTTACTGGCCTGATAAAAACATTACTTGAAAAACACGATATTCAACTCTCGACAGAGATGAGGAGGATGTGAGATGGCGTTCACCTCACCTACTTCCTCCATCAGCTCAGAAAAAACCTTTAATTCTCTTTTAGTTGCTAAATTGATTTAGCCCGACGAGACAATTTACTGGATAATCAGGCGTTCCTTTTATTGAGCCTTGTGCTCGCTGATCCTAGTTGCTCCATCCTCCTCTGCCGTCTGCGTTCCAATAAAGGTGCAACACTTTCAGGTGAGCTCCACAAGCTCAATTCACCTTTGTGCTGAGCATGAAGAGGGAGGTCAGGAGACGCTGCATCCTGTGCATCCAGATCCCTGATCTGTTCACTCGTTATCAGGCTGCAGTGAACCAAACCCAGCAGCTGCTAAACAGCCGACGAGCTTCCTACTGCAAAGCTGTTTGTTTGCTCGTTCTGCCTTTTAGGAGAAGATACACTCTGTATCATTTCATGCCAACCACACACACACACACACACACACGCTACACAGATGTCCAAGAGATAGATACATGCAAACACAAGCACGCTCACGCACACACAGGAAATAAATGTGGGATTGAGACATGGCCGGATTTACCAGCAGAGCTTCCTGAGCGGACACCGAGGGGCTCGGCCTGACTGTCGGCCCCGAAGGAAAGACGAGTCTGAAAGCATGCAGAGAGAGTGGAGCCAGCGAGCGGCACGGGAAATCCCGAAAATGAACATGTCACGTCGTTATTACACTAAATTTAAAACACGAGCAGCTACCTTGTACACAGGTGTGTGTTCACTTTAACAAACTGTGTGTGTCTGATTCGCAACTTAATGAATCTGCGTTCAGGCGTGAGCACGTGTTTCTCAAAGAACACAGACATTTGCTTAAAGGGTTAGTTCCAGTTATTTTAAGGGTATTTATGAGGTCGCCCCCGTGTGACATGTACGTGGCGACATCGGGGAGGCTCTGCAGTGATCATAGATCGATATAAAAGCCTGATCTCACGGTGATGTGTTGAAAATATTCTAAACATAGTGTTCACTCAGTACCTCGTATAACCCCGCTCCAGGTAACCTGAACTAACCCTTTTGAATACAGCGAAACAGAAAATGGTCGCTACCTCAGTTCACCTTCTCCCGTGATGCAACTTATCCGTCTGAAGGCCTGAACGAGCCAAGATCCGAACCCAGCTTTGGTTTTGTTTGTTTTTTTAAATATCTTCCTTTTTTCTTGAACTCCTGGAAGAATCTTTGCGCAGAACGCAGCCAGTGTCTGCACTTCACACCCCGAAATCTTTCTGGCCTCTTTAATTTTGTGCCTTGGCGTTGTGTCTGAACGTTTGATCAGAGCTCTGTGCACAACATCGTGCTCATGTATTTTTGTGGATCATTTTTATTGGGAACAAATTATTTCTTTTTCCTGGAAATGAGGTGATTTGTTATGGGTCCATTTTTTGCTGAGACCCCCGTTAACCCACCAACTGTGCGCACACGTACCACATGCATGCACACAGACACACACGGACACACACGTACACACACGCAGATTTGTTCACTTTTAAAAAATGCAGTCGGGTTCATAAACATAGAAGCTGGCGTCTTTTCACAGACATACTCTGAGACACCCAGAGAAATTTACTGTGAGGACCCCCCACTGTGCTCCAACTAGAAAAATAAAACCATTGAGTCATTTCATATGCCTTGCCCTCTTAGTCTGCAGATTTTACAAAGGTGTCAAATAGCTTGCGTTACTTAGTTTTTCTGCTGCAGGAGCCAATGAGAATTGAATGCTGTCACAGCAAAACAATGGAAGGAGAAGTTTCACGGCTCACAAACACTCAAACATCTCTGATTTTGGAATCTTTCCTAGCATCGCTGTGGCTCCAGGAGGTCGTGATTTCAGCTGATTTCAGACATTTAAGAGGTTAAACCTGCAACATGCACTTCAGTTCATGAACACGCTAAATGTGACGTGAGCTGTTTGAGCATGCAGGCGTCATCAGAAACCTGAGGGTGACGTCACGCACATGCCGTCCGTTCTAAGTGTTTCTAATAAAACTGATAACTGCTGCACGGCTGAAAGTTCTGGTTGGTTCTCCACGTGGCTTCAGACCCGATGAGGAGCGGGTTTGCCGTCCAGACTTTGTTAACGTGCTCAGATTTTTCTCGGTTCACGTGTTTCTGTGTAGTTGAATTGTTTCTGTGCAGCGGAGTGACTTCTGGAGGAATCACAAGCGATATTTATGACGGCCGCGATCGGCCCCGGCAGTCCAGCTGCGTTGCAGCCGCGCCCGAGGCGTCTCTGCTGCATCGTTTACAAGAAAAGTAACAGCTCAGCTAATCAGTGCGAGCTGACCATGATCATAAGATCAACTCTCTTGGTTTAGGTAACAAATATCTTGATATCCACCGTATGGACAGCCATGACATTTTGTACAGACGTTCATGATCCCCAGAGGGTGAATCCTGAGGACTTGGGTGCTCTCCCGACTTTTCCTTTAGAGGTTCAAATGTTTTGTTCAGATATAAAATGACTCCACATCAGTTGGAGACATTCATGGTCCTCACAGGATGAATTTAAAAACTTTGCTGCTCCCCTGATTTCACATCAAACCATCAAAACTTCCACCAGTAGTTTAGTTTATGAACATTAAACTTCAACTTCAACTGTTTGGTGACATGTAGGGATGCAACTCGTGTGTTTTTCTGATTAACCTGCTGAATATTCTATAGATTTATGAATTCATTTTAAGTTTGCTCTCTTGTAATGTCAGAAAATAATTTTAAAAGTCACATAATTTGACGTATGAGGCATTTCTTTTCTTATATTCAGTTTAATATGATGTAAAACAAAACAAAAGTGAGAAATTTGCATTTTGGAGAGTCAATTTTTGCATGAAAAATCTGTGAATTTGTTCCTGTCACCAGCTTTTATCGATCCATTCACCATCCTATTACCTGAGGCCAGCTCGGATGACGGGTTATAGGTATAGAAAACTCTTCCTCCACACTATTCATGCAACATTAACACCACCAGGGTTTAAAAGTCACGCTGACCCGACGGAAGTCTCCCGTTTCCATCGTCCCAGATCTCTTCGTGGGTAGGAGGGAAAAATAGCCCAGCATTATCACAATATGCAAGAGCTGCGAGCTGCTTTTCCCCACGCCAAGCACAGGCTGACAGTCAATAGATCTCCATGTTTGAAACCCGAGTGAGGCTTTCTGCTCAGGACAATGAACAGAGCTCGGTTGCAAAGCGGTTATTAAGTGAGAGCGGCAGAGATATTCGAGTTAGGCTCTCTAAGGAGTTTCAGGCTGGGAATAAGGGATTCATGGTTAAGAAAAGAGAGGCACAAAGGAGGGAGAGTGTTCGGCAATTTGTTGTTGTGAATGAGCTGAAACTGCGCGGAGATCAAATTCTCACAGACAAAAGTTTGATCGTGGTTTAATGTGCTGTCATGCACAGGTTACCGACGCTCGAGCGTGAAGCTTTAAGTCGGGTAGAAACAATCTGATCTTCTGGCAGGAACTCACAAAAACACAAAAATCTTTATCTGCTGTCAACATTTCCCATCGCTTTGCTGCAGTGTAAAGGTCAGACGGGGAGAGACTCTCCCCATGTGTGTCGGCCCGGATCCACAGGATCCGCATCCCTGCCGGTCCAGCAGTATTTTCTTTATAGTAGCAACAGCTTAAAATTCATCCTCTGGATAATATTGATTCTATAGCTGTGACTGTGATGAGTCTAAAACCAAATCAGTTCAGTAAGTTAGCTGGATGTGGTGACAGACAGATGCCTTCAGTTCAGTCGAGTGTCACAGAGGACGAAGGAAAGCTGAAAATATTCATGTTGAAATCAGGGAAGTGAAAAAAGACGACGCGAACATTGAAAACTGATGCATTCATTGATCGATTGTTGCAGCTCTGGAGCAAAAAGCAGGGTTCCCACGGGTGCTTGAATTCCTTGAAAATGCTTGAATTTCAATTCAGTGTTTTCAAGGTTGTGAAAACGCTTGAATTTTTTGTGAAGTGCTTGAAAATGCTTGAAATTTCACAATTAGTTAAAAATCAAAACAGTCAATCTACCACCATATGAAATAATGCTAAATAGACCCATATTATTATGCCATACAGTGGCACCGCTGCACTTCCCATGACCATCATGGCAAACACAACTAGTAGGCTACCTATTTAAAGGTGCTGGAAAAATGGAAAAACTGGTGCTTGAAGGTGCTTGAAAAGTGCTTGAATTTGTTCATGAAAAAGGTGTGGGAACCCTGAAAATATATATTATAATTTACTACTATTCTACTAACAAATGTATTTTTTAATTACCAACAAATCATTTGCCAAACATGAGACAATTTAGACATAACTTTAGACTTTTGTTTTTTTTATTATGGTAAATTAGGAAAATGTTTAATATGTTCATTATTAAGACCGTCAGAGTGAAAACCTGAATGCTGCCTCGCTTAAAACAAAAGACGTCATCACAGAGTGTAATCATGCCCTAAAGCCTAATAAACACCTGTGTGTATGCGTACACACACACACACACACACACACACACACACACACACACACACACACACACACACACACTCTGACACACACACACTCACCTGTCTGCACGGCACCATGTGATGCTGCAGGGAGGCGTTAATCTTTAGTTTGGGCCGGCTCATTCCAGCAGGTGACTGTTTGAGCTTTTCCACTCAGGTCCTGACGATCCTGCAACTGCTCCAGCAGGTGTTTGTTCTTCTGACAGAAAAAGGTAAGACATGATCTGTGAAATCTGTTTTTTATTTCTGTTTTCATCTGTGCAGGCCAGAAATCACCGTGTCAGACTCTAGAAGTCAAATCTGAAGAGAAAAAGACGTGAAATCGGATTATCTGAGAGAGGTGATGTGTCCATGTATGATCTGTCTAAACTGTTTATTTGACCTTAAACTTTAAATGATAGAAAACATAAATTCAGAATTTGCTGTTTGTCTGAAGGCGTCAGCTGAGCTGACAGAAATGTGTGAGTGCGTACAGGTCGCAGACGGCAGAACAATCGGTAATCTGAGCTGAGGTATTAGGAGCAGCAACACAATGCCCGAAAAAACAAAACAAGATGTGGTCAAGGTGACAAAAGTAAAGTTTGTGATCACGTTTCATGTTTTAGAAACGACAGAGAATCATCTATATGAAGGTGTTTGATATGATTTGATAAAGAAAAGATGAGGAGTGTTGTGAGGCGGACACGAGGCCGGTGAATCTGAAGGTCACGCCGGTCTCCGAGACAAATCACACGCTCCTTAAAGAGTCAGGAGCAACGAATGACTCGATGACAAAGTCAGTCAGCTCTCAGATCAAACAGGGAAGTGAAGCCGCTCACAGACGATCGTACAAATCTACGAGTAAGAGGTTAAATCCTGCGTCTGGCTTCAAAAAGAAACATTGAGCTATTTCTGATGAAGCAAAACCAAACTGAACTAAACGAGTTGTGCTCCACATGGCGCTTTGAAGCTCGGATAAACCATTAACCTCCAGGAACAGAAAGGACCCAGCTCCTGACTGATGGAAAAACGTCTTGGGGAGTCTCAGCAGATCAGCGTCGACACATTTGACACTTGTTTCTAGAAACAAGTGGCGCGATCTCACCGGTGACGAGCCACCGAGAGGCTGAGCCACTTGTTAAGATGGAAATATTTTGCAGCGCTGAGGTTTTGAAGGTCATTAGAGGTGGCAGAAAGCCCCGGGGCAGAGCTGAGACCAGCCACCCGTGCACACAGTTCTGTTCCAGTGAACCACAGATGGGTGGCACAATGTCATTTGCAGTAAGTGAGCATGTAATGGAGTTGTAAGTGCCCCGAGCAGCAGAGGAAACAAGCCAATTGCCTAAGTTGTTTCCAGAGTTCATCCCTCGATTCCTATTGTCAGCCGTGGATGACGGACCTTCAGTCTAACTGCAGAATACAAAAGGACACTCTCAGAGGAAACAACCACCCAAACCTCAAAAATATAAAGTATCGAAGCCTCGTTCACGGAGAGTGCAGTGGAAACTTCGCGGCAAAGGTCAGGATGTGTTTTGGTTGTAAGTGGCTGGTCTGTGTGTGATGTCTTGTTTTGTACACAGAGACGCTTGTTTCAGGTCATAAGCTTCACAACTGGGCAGAAAATGTGGAGAAAACAGCTCAACCTAGTGGGTCAACACAACACAGGGAACGATCCGGGCTCGGCTCGGCTCAGTGGGAAAAACCACACGATACAGTAAAAATGCAAATTACTTAATTAGCAGAGCTTTGTAATGCTCAGCATGATAATTGTCCATAATTTGCTTGAAAAACAAAACGAATCCCGTATTTTACAGGAGTATATTAAGCCGACTGCGAGTGGTGGAAACTCCTCCTCAGTATCTTGAACCATTTAAAAAACATTCAGTGTTGATTAAAAAGTCTTTTCATGGCCTGATACTCCAGATGCTATTATGGTCAAAATCACTCCAACAACAGTTACATCACGTTCAAAAATGCAGAATCAATCGTGGATTAATTGTGTCTTTTTGAGGCTGAGTTTATTAGACGACCACATGAAACGAGATGGCAGGATACTAATTAAAGTTTCACGGCCGGGTTCAGACTTTATTTATTGTCAGAGAGACAAAGTCGACATCGAGCGTCTGAGCATTCGTCTTCATTACTTTGTGCAGGGAGGTAAAATTGGAGCCCGCAGCAGAACTACTGTGTGAACAGTAGCTGAAATATGATATACTTTAGAAAAATGGATCACTAATTATCGTGCGATTAACACTTCAAGGAGCTCCTGAAGCAAAGAAAGGTATTTTCTACTATATTTACATGTAGAAACCAGGCTGAAGCCTCAGGTCATATCTTTAAATAGCTCGTTTTGTCCACATCCCAATGCGATTAAGTTTATTATCAGATATAACAAAGAAAAGCAGCTGAGGAGCCAGAACTGGATGAAGGTCCACAGTCATGTTGAGTGGCTCAGTGAAAGCTGATGCTCACAGCGACAGTGCTAAAATGCTGACATGGTTATGATGCTAAATGAAAGATTACAGGCTTATTGCGATTCATCCAAATCGGATCCTAAAAGTTTGAACCGGTCCTGTAATGAACTGGCGACCTGTCCGGGGTGTACCCCGCCTCTCGCCCAACGTCAGCTGGGATTGGCTCCAGCCTCCGGGACCGTGATAAGGAAAGACAGTTACGGAAAAAATGGATGGAAGTTTGAACCAAATTTCATGATAGTCCGTCCAAAAGTTGTCGAGATATTTCACTCAGAAACCACAAATGTCAACCTCGTGGTGGAAGCCAGTCTCTGAGACTTTTGCTGCTCAAACTGGGCAGAAGCAATTAGAGAAATAGTTGCATTGAACGCAAAACCAATCCTCCATGGCAGCGACACGCAGCAGTGTGTGTTGTACCATTTAAAGTTGCTCAGGACAAAGAGGAGGTCAAAGGGGGGTGAGCGTCTTCGAAATGAGGGATGTTTGTTTGCGTATATACCAAACTAACGCCATGGAGTCATGAGGATTCATCCTCTGAGGGCTATGCATCTGTCTCGTGCATGATGCTGCTGAGGAAGTGCAGATAGCTGCATGTCTTTGTCATCCCACTGAATATATAATGTCGGATACCGGTTTGATTTCAGGCTGATCACCTCTGAATGCTGCAGTCGCTGAGCGTCTCTTGGTTTTCCAGCAGGGTGCTGCGTTTTTCTCCTCTCGTCTATATCGGGGTATTTAGGAGGGGATTATGGGAAGCTAATAGGACGTTATTTCTATGACCTCATGGAGTGAGCTCCACAGTCTGGCAGTCGGGATGTTCGCTGTAGCCAGGAGAAAGTGGAGTCTGTGACTGGAGCCCAGTTCACTCAGTCAGATAGCGGTGATTCAAACCCCATTTGTTTTGGGCGTAGAGGATGCTCTCTCAGTGGTTTGGCTGTGATTGATCCTTCCTCTGCCCGTGATCGCACCATGACACTATTCCAGTTTCCACATTCATTTTTCCCCCGCTGACTTAGACCAGTTCAGTCCTGTGGCGCTTTCTTTATTGGCCCTCTGACAGTTCTTTGACCTCCACCCAGAAAAAAAAAAAAAACGGGCCATTGCTTTGGACAACAGCAAAACTTTGCATGGAAACAATATTGTATGTTTACAGAGAGACATCCTACTGTGGCACGACAGACCACTCGCCAATAAACAGATTTTAAGGAAATCTTCTGGACCTGAATTTACCCAAATGTACCCGTTTAAATCAACTAATGCACAAGTTATACACAGAGTCCACCATGCTGAAGCAACATTTTCTGCACATTTCGTAGTTTCTCCTCGGGAGTGCGAGTGGAGGGGGTTGCAATCTGCAACTACACCACTAGATGTCACTAAATGCCACACACAGCTCCTTTAAAAGTGTAAAGCAGAGATATTAAATAACACCTGTGGGGTTCAGGTATGTGCTGCACCTTTAGGTCCTTGATTTATTGTACAAGAAGAGAAATAATCAGTGGCATAAAGTGGCACATCAGCAGCAGCAGCAGAAAAAAAAGCAGCAGCCCAAGCAACTGTTGCAATGGGTTTGCATCTCCAGGCAACCGCCCCATTATGATTAGATGTATTGACTCAGTACGAAGAGGCAGGAAAAAGAAAATCATACATGATAAACATTCCCAGACTTCTATCTTAAAAATAGACCTCCAAAGCACGAAGGATGAAAAAAACTAAACGGGAGACAAAATGTGAAAGAAAACATGTGGAACGGAAAAAAAACAAGACAACATAGACTCTTTTTTCCCTCGCCGCCGTCTTACTGTCCTTGTTGTCAACAGAGTGCCGCTCGTTATGTATTTATATGAGATGCTACAGTTTGAGATTTCCAGCGATCGGAGCATGTTTTTGATAAACGGGAGACTGTGCAGTTTAATCGTTTCCTCCGACAAAAGAAGCTGGAAAAAAAAAAGTCGGAAAATGGGCAAGACTGGTTTTAGGTGAATGGCTGTTTTTTTTCTTCTGTGTAGAGCAACAACAGGGGAAATCCCTGTGGAGGATTCTCGATGATCCGAGCAGCATCAGAACATTGTGTGATTAAATCTGAGTTTTGTTTTCATAGAAGATTTGTAGTTAAAGGCCTGTGTGAAAACACATTCACTGGAGCCTGGCTGTAGTCGTGTATCGTGAATTATTCATGGACTTCATTTGTGTCTTTACATATATGTGAGACTGCGTCTGCAAACTTAGACTTCGTTTGGCTTTAAGACGGATACAGAACTAAACAATGTGAGATGCATATTTGTACAATACTTCAAATTAATGCACGGGCTCACTCGTACGACAAAATTTGGATTTGTGTAACGATTGCGGACTCCACATCATCAGACAGCTTTCAGTAGCTGTGTGGTTTCGTCTGTCTGCTCTTGCTGTCATGACCTCCTCTCAATGTCTTGGGTCAGTTGAACGACAAGAAAACAGACTACTAAGTTCTTAGTCCAGATTTGAGGCTCTGATCAGGAATCAGGGTTTCAGAGGTAAAGACCCTGACAGAGAAGTCTGGAGAAAGGAAACAGTGCCTGGACTTTCAAACCTAAATCACTGAAATAAAAGTTCTTGTTAGTAATTGTGCTGCTCTTCATAGGTCGCCAGTGTGTTGATAATATTCATGTATAAGTCACGCTGTTGTATAAAACTGTCAAATGTTCTTTGCCATCTTCCCAACAGATTCTGCAAGATGAATAAACAATACACATCAGTGAGTCCCACCGACGTCAGCGTGAAGACTGAGAACGGACCTCAACCAAAGAAATACCGCTACGTACGCAAAGAAGGCAACTGTAACGTCGTGTTCCGCCATGTCCCCGAGGAGTGGCTGCTGTTTGTGACCGACATCTTCACCACCTTGGTGGAGATCAGATGGAGGGTGATGTTCCTGATCTTCGCTCTCTCTTACATCCTGTCATGGCTCTTCTTCGGCATCCTCTACTGGGTCATTGCTCTCGTTCACAATGACATGAAAGATCACACCAATGACCCCTGCGTGTACGAAGTGCGCAGCTTCACGGCTGCTTTCCTGTTCTCGCTCGAAACTCAAACCACCATTGGCTACGGTTTCAGGGGAATGTCCGAGAACTGCATGATTGCCATTGTCGTAGTCACGATACAAGATGTCATCAGCTGCTTCATCGACACGTTCGTCATCGGAATCGTTGTCGCCAAAATGGCCTCGGCCAGAAAGAGGGCGCAGACGGTGGGCTTCAGTAACTGCGCCGTCATCAACCTACGTGACGGTCATTTGTGTCTTTCCTGGAGAGTTGGCGACTTTCGTAGACACCACCTGGTGGAGGGGACGGCTCGTGCCCAGATTGTCCGTTCCACGGTACACGCAACAGGGAAAATGGACGTGACCTACGAAGATCTGGTCATCCAGCAGAGGGACGTTGTCCTGGTCACACCTACCACCATTTTCCACAGGATCGAACCCGGCAGCCCTCTCCACAACATGAGTTTGGTAGATCTGCGCAAAGCAGACTTTGAGCTTGTGGTGTCTTTTACTTACACGGACGACTCCACAGGTATGCTGCATCAGACCCGAACCTCGTACACTCCAGCTGAAATCCTCTGGGGTCAGCTGTTCCAGGAGATGATCCGGGTCAGCAGGAGGCACTACAGGGTGGATTACACCTTGTTCAATCACACCGCTAAGGTGCTGGTTCCCGAAGTCAGTGCTGAGGAGTACGAACACAAAAAGATGCTGCGGCCCTCTCCTCGACATTCACCTCGACATTCACCTCGATCTTCTCCGCGACATTCACCCAGAGTTACTCCATGCGCCTCTCCAAGGTCACAACGGCAAAGTCATCACGAACACTTTCTGAAACCCCCGGCAGTGACCGTGGAACTCGTGAACGATAGTCACCCTGATCCAACTGTCTCAACATCTCAGGCACATCAACATCACGACACTTTGACTCTGCCGAATGACATCACGGGTCAGGAAATATGAAGGCAGATTATTTCTGTTAAGAGGAATCTGAAGGATGCTACTGAATCTCATTCGCTGTCAGAATCTGTTTTTTAGCATGTGACACTCCAACATCTGTCTTTTGAGTATCGAAGCCTCGACCCTTCTAGGCCTGAAATATGGCGCCCATTCGATTCATAGGCTATATGAAGCGATGCTCAGCTGTTCAATGCTGATGTTAGGATGCTAACATGGTCCTAATGACGTTGCTAATATTGTAAAGTACTGCATGTATAATGTTAAGCATGTTCGCCATCTCAGTTTAGCATGTTAGCATTCTTACGACTCTTTCATTGGTCTAGAAGACGTCGGCGTGTCGCTCAGTGGTTACTCCCTCGATAAACATAGACCCAAACTTTAAAGTACAACAGGAAGTGGAAGTGATGAATAAATTTAGGAATATTGCATTGAAGCCTACAGGTGATCAGGATTGATACACAAAATATAAATACAGTGGTCCCTTGTTTATCGCGGGGGATACGTTCTAAAAATAACTCGCAAAAAACGAAATCTGCGAAGTAAGTTTTACAATTATTATCCATGTTTTAAGGCCGTAAAACCCGTAACCACACACTGTTATACACATTTTTACACATATTTTGTACAGTACTCCCTTAGCCAATCAGAACGCAGAACACAATGCGCGATCATACTGTTACAGTACGCTGTAAAAAAAAGCATGCAAAATTACACTGAAAAAAATCTGCGCAACAGCGAGTCCGCGAAAAGTGAATCGCGATATAGCGAGGGACGACTGTACTTATGCTTCATACGTGTCACGTTGAACGTTTAAAAGTAATATGTTATTTGTCCAGAGGTCAGTTATTTAAAATATAGAGTTTTACGTTTTAGATCTTAAAGTCATTGCAATATTCAGACTAAACAGTAAAAGACAAAATGTATATTTAAGTTGGTAAAAATAGTTTTTATACTTTATCAGCTGATGTTTCCAAGGTCAAGAATGAACTTTCAATCTCAACCTTTAAGTCGGCCTGGATGAAAAAGAAACGTGAACATCTCCAACAATCTGCTGAGGAAGATCAAGTCAAACAACGGAAAGCTCCAGAGCAGCTACTAAATGGACTCAGAGATTGTTTCGTTAACTGTTTTTGTATCTTGTGTAAAAAAAACAAAAACTTTAGAGTGTGAATTTTACTCGTGTAAAAAGGTCTCGACATTTTCTACATCAAGTTCCTCGACTTTGACTCGCTGAAGTTTAAAGTCTCATCACGACCGGTTGTAAATAAACAGAAACAGATATTTCCTTTATTAAAGGGTGAAGTTACCGAATACGAGTTTTCTGTTTGCGGTGGTGGAATCTCATTTGTTTAGTGATTACTCTTAGATTTTATGAACACGAAGATCTGACCAAATGTATTTATAATTTTATTGATATACTACCACCAGATATTAAATTATATGATAATACTAGTGTCAGCTGTTTCAATAAAGTGACGTTTAAGCATCTGGTTTGTGTCTCCGCTTCCTCTGATGATCTTGTATGTTTGAGATGGCTCATGGTTCTCGTCTGAGCAGGTCACAAAAACATGGATTCTTCTTATCGTCCAATACAAAGCTTGTGATTTTATTCAGACACCAGACGGACGCGACATCCTGACAGTGCTGATTGACTGTGATGACCTCATCTCAGGTTTGAGGTCCACGATGCTTCTGATCCCGTTAGAGACCCAGCACACAAACACAGTTACCCCGGGCTGCCAAGCTGCTAAGTCAGAGTCATTACGAGAAATCTTAATGCATGGTTATGGAATATAATCTATGTTCACCGTCTGATCGTGATGCTGCTGCATCTCCCAGTACAATGTTAACATACAGATAGAAATGAAGGACGGAAGCACAAAAACAAGTAAAACAGGAAAAACATAAACTAAAAGTTATTGGGCTGAATCAGACTTCTTTAAAAGAGCAGTCCACCACTTAAATATGAGTCATCAGACAAATACAATACAAAGCGGATGTCGATCATTATTATTATTATTGTTCTTCTGGTCAGACCAGAAAGAAATATGTTTAGAGAAATGTAAGAGGATCCAGCCGGAGCCAAAAGAAACAGAAGAAGAAGCTTCCACGTCAGCAAATCAACTAAATTAAACGTTTCATGTTAGAGACGGGACGAGAGGCCGGACCCCCGCAGAGACGGAACAGTTCTGAAGTCCATGTGATCCTGGAAAGTCCATCAGCACTGACCAGTGTTGGGTCACGGCTCGTTAGCTTAGCTTAGCACTCTCACAGATAGGCCGGATCAAAAATGTAAAAATGACAATTCAACACTTTTCAAAATAAAACACCTTGTGCAGACTCAGATCGTAAAAACAGACAAAGGGGAAAGAATTGAACTTCGTAGCCGACGTACTCCAGTCTGAGCAAGTCTGAAACTCTCCTGGTCGGGCGTGAAGTCGTGTGGCCTAACGGACCAGAACATCACAGAGCCGTGCCCGGTGGGTCCAGGGTTCACTTCCTGGGCTGTAAGTGATCTACTGTCCATACCGGCCTGTGAAGGAAGATCATCGAGCTTGTACGGATGGATTTTTTTAGAGGGAAGTGATTCATTCATTCAATAAATCTTCACTGTCATTAACATCAGTAGTCTCTGTCTCTGGATGCTGCAGTGACATAAGCTGCATGAAAAGTTCAGATCCCATGTCCTCCTCCTCCTGTTCATATCACAGAGCTGTGTGTGTGTGTGTGTGTGTGTGTGTGTGTGTGTGTGTGTGTGTGTGTGTGTGTGTGTGTGTGTGTGTGTGTGTGTGAGGCAATCACTGGTTAATTCCAGGCTCCTGCTCTCCACCTTGTGGTCCACACGCAGCACTGGCTCCTGCATGCATCGTTCTCTTTATTGCTGGAAATTGGGCATGGAAAGCAAACACACACACACACACACACACACACACACACACACACACACACACACACACACACACACACACACAGTTCACTGACACAGGTGGTTTGGGCTAAATATACGTGCTGCTATAAATAACCCGACTAAAAATAAGACTCTGGGGGAAACGAGCACTTCAAAAGTCTTTTCTAAAAAACAAGAAAAACAACATGAGGCTGCGGGTTAATGTTTATCATGAATTAGTGAGCAGGAAGAATGATTTAGTCAACGGCTTTAAGACAACACGGCTACAGACTGACCTAAAATTACAGGGCAACAGATGCATAGTCTAAACATCCGAAGCAACTTGATAGCTCAGTGGAGAAAGACAGTCATATCATAATACAGGCATGTAGGCCTTTATTGAGTGAGTCATTCTTTCCAACAGAACACAGTTTCCATACCCACATTAAAAAATCTGATCTATAAAAACAACGGATATCACAGAAAGGAGTGTGAGGGGCAGCAGGTGGTAACACACACACACACACACACACACACACACACACACACACACACACACACACACACACACACACACACACACTCTTTCCTGCAGAGCTGAAATTAAAACTTTATCAAACTTGTGTTGGTAGAAATATGAATCACATGAATCTTTGTTTCCTGATATTTCAGCTCCTCTTTGTTATTTTTATTTATTTACAGATTTTTACGTGCCATCGCTCAATTAGCGTCAAATTGCTCTGCACGTCGCTTCCATGTTGTTCTGCTTACATCAGCCGTGTTGATCAAAAACACGGTATAATAACTGCGCCTGTTTCACGGTGAGCGCTCCCCACCTCCCCTCCTCCTCTCCATTGGCCGGGCGCGCAGCTCCGGGGGCGGGGCCGTGCCGGTGCGTGCCGTTTAAAACGCTTTGGGGGAACTGAGCGCGAGGCACATTATCGAGACCGGTCCTCCAGAGATGCGAGGGGAAGTTTCAACACTTGATTCGTGGTTCGGCCAAAAATAAATAACGCAGAGGACGCAGAGGAAACTAAACCTGAACATAAACACGTCTGGATTATATTTCAGCAAGCTGAATCCATCCGGTCCACTAATGAGCAGCAGGTAGAGCAAACACCTTTGATTAAAATGTGCTTTAATGTGACATGTGATGCTGCGAACAGAGCGCTTTGTTTTGGCGCACATGAACTTCTGGTGCTTTATTCTCCATGACGCGCTGCGGACTTCCTGGCTTTTACGCACGGCTTGGTGTTGAAACTGTCAGATGACCCGCCAAAAAAAACAAACAAAAAAACTTCCACTTCATCCGCTCAGATTTGGTTTGAATCTCTCGTATGTGCTGATGAAGATGAAATGTGTGTGTGCGTGTGTGTGGATGTGTGTGTGTGCGTGTGTGTGGATGTGTGTGTGGATGATTGCATCAGAAGTCAGATCCCTTTTTCCCCCCGCACCTGTTAACATTTGTCGCTGGCATTTGGTGCATTCTGAGAGCGGCTCTGTCAGCCTGTCTCCGCACAGTCAGACACTGTTTGAACACGGGGCTGTGTGAGTGTCACGATAAAGATAGAATCATAACAAATATGTTTATTATTATTATTACAGAGTTATTTATTTGAATTCCTGTCTCACTGTGAAACAGAAAGTTTCGATGTGTCTGCAGGAAAAGAGAGAAAAGCTGTTTTGGTTTGTGGATAGAAATATTACATAACAGCCATCCTCTGAGGAAAGATCACACACTGAGTAATTAAGCCTCCTCTGTAATTAGGACCATTGGTGCATTTACATTAGATTTGGAGATTTGCCTGTGTAGCTGTAACTTAACACAAACGTGCATCTGTTGTGGTTTTCTGTGAGAAAACCTGGCAGACAAATTGCATCAGCCAGTTTCACTCGCTTTCCTTGCAGGTATGAAACTACAGCGTGACTCAGTGAGTCGCAGCGGTGGTCGCAGTTGTTTGAATGTGTGTGCGTGATGCTGGGTGCCCCTGCACAGTTTTCAGAGAGAAAAGAGAGACCAGGGTGACTGCAGCAGGTCGATTTAGACTTTGTTGCCAGGACAGCCAAACTAATGAGCGGTGTTTTAGTTGTGCCGGGGAGAATCCTCTCAGGACAGCCATTATTGCAGCAGAGAGAAGAAATCCCAGAGGACTCTGTGAGAGTCAACAAGCCTCACGTTTTCTGAAATAACAGACACTGAACCTGTGACACTGACATGACGTCACTTATAAACCTGTCGTGCAAAGTTTCAAGTTTGTCCCCTTGCAGATTATTTACTAAAAACTACAAGTGCAACTGTGACGATTATTCAAATCGTCAGGTTTAAAGACGGTGCATGTGCAAAACACTGTAAACAGTTTTTTTCTGCTTTTGCAGAAGAGATTGAATAAAAAATGCAGCGCTGAGCACGAAACACAGAAGTCCGGCTGCAGATCCAGACTGGACGTTGCTTTGGTTCAGTCTGCATAGCTTGTGGCACATTTTCAGCTTCTTGCAGTGTATTATTCAGAGGATGACAGGAAGAAAAATGATCTGCACATTTAAGCTTTCTCAGTTTAACTTTTTAAACTCGATCCATCGGTTCATGGGATCCCGTAGAAACACTGTAACCCACAATCCAGCTAGAAATGATCGAGTCAGCGCGGGGCAGCCAAGAAAAACAAGTCGACTTTGTCATTGACCAATAATGGGACGGGAGTGCAATTACAGGGTGGCCTCTCTCAGTGAAGTCGAAATGTCGGGGTTAAACATCACTGTTGTTGTTTGTCATAACTGGATGAAATATTGCTGGCACAGGCAGGCGAGCTCTGCTGACGCTGGGTATAAAGTTTTTTCTCAGGCTGCACGTTATCAGTTCTGACATGACACTAAAAATGTCGAAGCGTTACATTTTCTTTTTGACAACGCTCTGCACGTGACTTCATGAATGTTTTTCCGATCTATGTGGAGCTGCTTTGACTAACAGAACTCTTCTGTCTCTGTTTTCCTGCAGCCGATGAACTTGATGAGGTCCAGTCAGCTGATGAAAGAGGAGTGACCACTTCACCCTCCTCTTGTTGCACTCCATCTAGGGGCCAGTGAGGCTGAAGACTGCCTTCAGCCCGCCTCATTTTGCCACCATTTCATCTCTGAGTTGGTCCCCCAGAAGTGTTTCAAAACTGTTTCTCCAACGCTTCTTCCAGAAACTTAGACTGTTTTCCAAAGCAGAAGCAGCACAGCCCTCCCAGACTGAGGTGATGGGAAGCGTGCGAGCCAGCCGCTACAGCATTGTGTCATCAGAGGAGGACGGCATGAAGCTTGCCACTATGGCAGTACCCAACGGCTACGGGAACAGTAAAGGCAAGGTGCACACGAGGCACCAGCCGCAAAGCAGATTTGTAAAGAAAGACGGTCACTGCAACGTGCAGTTCATCAACGTGAGCGAGAAAGGTCAGCGGTACTTGGCTGACATCTTCACGACATGCGTGGACATCCGCTGGAGATGGATGTTCATCATCTTCTGCCTCGCCTTCCTCCTGTCGTGGCTGTTCTTCGGCTGCGTCTTCTGGCTGGTGGCCATCTTCCACGGGGATTTAGAAACCGGCGGCCAGAAGTGCGTCTCCAACGTGAGCAGCTTCACCGCTGCCTTCCTGTTCTCCATTGAGACTCAAACTACTATCGGCTACGGCTACAGATATGTGACAGATGAGTGCCCTGTCGCTGTCTTCATGGTGGTTTTCCAAAGCATCGTAGGCTGCATTATTGACGCCTTTATCATCGGAGCCGTCATGGCAAAGATGGCAAAGCCCAAGAAGAGGAATGAAACTTTGGTTTTTAGCCACAACGCCACGGTGGCCATGAGGGATAACAAGCTGTGCCTGATGTGGCGTGTGGGCAACTTAAGAAAGAGCCACCTGGTCGAGGCGCATGTGCGGGCGCAACTTTTGAAATCCCGGACGACAGCAGAGGGGGAGTACATCCCCCTCGATCAGATGGACATAGATGTGGGCTTCGACAGCGGAGTCGACCGCATCTTCCTGGTCTCCCCCATAACCATTGTCCACGAGATCGACGAGGACAGCCCCTTCTACGATATGAGCAAACAAGACCTGGAGAACTCTGACTTTGAAATCGTGGTCATCCTGGAGGGCATGGTCGAGGCGACGGCCATGACCACGCAATGCCGCAGCTCCTACATCGCCGGCGAGATCCTCTGGGGCCACCGGTTCGAGCCCGTTCTCTTCGAGGAGAAGAACTACTACAAGGTGGACTATTCTCGCTTCCATAAGACATACGAGGTGCCGAGCACCCCGCTTTGCAGCGCCAGGGACCTCGCAGAGAAAAAATACATTCTCTCAAACTCCAACTCCTTCTGCTACGAAAACGAGATGGCGCTGGAGAACAAAGAGGACACGGACGAGGGAAACGGGGGCAGCGTTGGGCCCGACGGCACCCAGACGGACAACATCTCAGAGACTGAACACAGCCAAGCCACGGTGCCGCTAGAGCCCCGGCCTCTGAGACGAGAATCAGAAATATGACTGTTCAGACCTCAGACCTCACGCGAGAGATTTTCTAAAATCACCTCTCTGCTCCAAAAGGCGCATCGAGCCGAGCTGGGCCTTGGGTAGAGGACAAGCCGAACGGTACTGCTGTGGGAAGCGACAAAGTTTAGGACTTTGTATGTAGGAGTCTGAACTTTGACTACATACAGTATGACAAAACACAGCACTATGAACCATGTGCATATTGCAGGAAGAATTCTCCATGAAGTCCCCATGAATGTGTGCTTTGGTGACTGCAAGATGACAGAGGGGGTGTTGAGATGACTTGAAAATCGCAGGCATGTCTCAGTTTGTCTGGCCGGCTTGAACAAGGCGCTTTCAGAAAGATGTTTTATACTTAGAATATGTTCTCGAGTGCTGCTAGAAAATAGTGGAAATTAAACTTTGTGCTTTCTCGTAGAACCAAAGAGGACACTAGAGGTGGATGTCTGGAACAAAGGTACAAGTAGAGTATTTGTTCACGAGCTGGTCTCAGAGCAGACGTCACAGTCAGTTTAGGGTTTTCCTGTTGACTCGACAGCACTGATTTTCTGATTTTCTGATTTTCTGATCTCCTGCTTCACCCTCTGCAGTTGTTGACCTGAGAGACTGTTCATTGCTGGTCAGACTGATGGAAACATGCCTGCTCATGTCAAGAGATAGAGCAGGGTAGTATTAACGGCATCAAACTGACAGAAAAATCTTTAATTTAAACAGAGACCGGGGTGATATGAGAATCTGAATGTTCTTAAAAGTGCTGCTATGATGTTGCTTCTTTTATTTTTATTTTGTTTTTTTACGGTTGATAAAAAATGCCAAAGAGTATTACTATCATAGATATGTTTCTTAAAAACAACACCTGGTTAGATTTGGTACAGAGAAGTAGAACGTTTAGGAAGTTTTAATAAGGTTTGTTTTTCAAGAATGTGTGTACAGTTTTATCTTTTTTTTTTTTTTATTTCCGATCATCCTTCATCTTGAGCCACTTCATCAAGCCTTAATCTGGAAAGTTGAAACAGGGGGAAAGTGAAGATGTGTAAATCAAACCAAAGGCATTACTGTAGAGGACAGTAAACAAGAATCACGAGTTCTGTAGTGTTTGCCGAACTAAAACAATAATTCACTTAGTGTGTGAGGCTTGAACCAAAAAAAGAGTTTTGATTTTTAAGCCAAACCTGCTTCAAAGGTTTGAAACATGAAGTCTGTGATGAGAGAACTTCTGAATCTGATGCAGTGTTATGACTCGTTGCTGTATGCAGACCTCAGATCAGCCTCCTCCTTCATCAACACTACTTGAGTTTTCATTCTCTGTCGACGTTCAAAGCCAAATGTACTGTAAGCCCGGCATATGAAGGCGTACTGCACAAGAGTTTGCATCAATACAAATTTATATCCTGTATCTTTTTCTTCTTTTTTCTTTTTTTTGTGACGGACAGCCTCTCGGCTCCATCGATCGATCCGACATGTGTAAATACCTCCCGCCCTGTTGCAGTTATTTTGTATCTGTTTGTCTTCCAGATGTACTGCAAAACCACGGAATGTACAGATTTTTGTATTAATATTAATATTATTATTGTTATTATTATTATTATTGTACATGATATTATATTGTTCTTTTTTCAATAAAATGTCAGTGGACAATCAGAATCACACTGTGTGGCTCGTCATGACAACAGAACAGTCGATTTTTATTCACATAAAAATGGAAAAAGGAAGATATGAGTTGATTTTTAATAATATTTGAGCTTTAGTACAGCTCTGCGGTACCTGAGCACCTTTCCAGTACTTTCCACTTTTTACAACTTTGAGTTACTTCAGTCAAAACCGTGTAACAAACAAGTAAAATGATATTATAGATGAAGTATGCAAATTAGCCTTGACCAGCTTCAGCAACATTAATATTTCAGTTTTAATTAGATTTTATCTATATAATTAAATCAGGAGAAGTCTCAGGAGCAGGTCTTCATAATATTATTTACAGTGACTCACCTTGGTTAAAGTGTCATGGAAAATAATATATAGTAAAAATTCATAAATAATCAGAGTTACAAGTCAGTCAGAGTGAAACGTGTCACGGTCCTTGTTGCAGTCATGTTTTTGTGTTTGTCACCTGTGAACGCGTCCCCGTGTCTCTCCAGGTGAAGCCCGTCGTGTCCAAATATCTGACTGAAAAGAAGCTCCCGTACCAGCAGGACAGCTACCTCTCCCGCCTCAACCTTTTCTTCCACAAATACCAGGAGCTGATGGTGTTCGCCCCGCCCATCACGGAGCTGGTCGGCGTGCAGTGACAGAGAAGAAACTCCTCAGACTAAAGACTGCTGCTGCTCCAAAGCACAAGCTTCAGTGTTTAAGCACATTTCTATCCTCCACAGTCCAGGTTATCTTACAGACTATGTTTTTAATCACGGCACATTGACACGTGAAACTTTTCTAACTGATTACAGAATGAACACGCTTGAATAGCACAAAGAGAAGCGCTCAACCAAAACTTCATTAGGTTTAATGGACGCTGCATTAAAAGTGACAATAAGGAGATTAATCACATTTTTTATCTGATCTGAGGTTTCATGCAGCCAATAATTCAAGTTAGAAGAACCTGCTGGTCCTGAAGAACCGGTTACCCACGACTGGATTTCACTGTAAGGTGCAACACCGAGAGATTCAGAGCGTCATATTTTATCAGATATGAAGAAATTGTTGATGCATTTGGAAATTTAATTATCGTATTAATTAATATTAATTAAAATATATAAAATAACAATTAGAATATGAAAATAATACACTAATCAAATGTGTTATGAATGGCACTTTATTTGTACTGTGGTATAATTTTAAAGCTTCATCCTGGGCATCAACCAAAAGTGACGTACACGAGACTGAACACTGAAATTAACACAGACTGCTGGAAAATGAACCTCGATCATCTTCAGATTAATTAATTAATGTTACTGTCTGTAATATTATTATATTTTACTTGGACCGTGATACCAACTGGCTCGCCGTCTGCAAATCACCCCGTCAGCCAACGTCACGAAGCCAAGCCACGATCAGCTCAGCTGGTTGACCTCCGCCTTATCGATCATCACGTTATCACGCCTTGTCTTAATGCACGAGTTAGCACCACGGATCACGTTGGCTGATGAGGTCATTTGGCAAACAGCTAGTCAGCAAATTTACCAACCAGATCAGCCCCCCAGAGTCCGGAGGAGTTCGATATCCACCAGAGACGGAGGGGGGGGGTTGTTTTCTAGCAATAAGTCCATTTCAGCTCAAACCAGCCACAGCATCAGGGTTTATTTCACATGCTGTCCATCAATGTGAGCCTCTACTCTGGGCAGAGAGAGAGGAAGCACTCAGGAGCATAAACGTCAATGCAAAGATTTGTCCTCTGGATGGAAATCAGTCCACAGGTTGCCTTTTACAACCTGTTGACCTATTAGCAATAAAGCGTGAAAAAAACATAATAAAATGCCTCATGATCGTGCATAAGGCACCTTTAAAGGAAGCGTTGAGATGGAAACATGTAGGCGTGTGCAGCTCTCTTCTCTGAAACAACCTGTATGTCAGTCGAGACGGTTTGAATGTAATCTGATTATGCAATCCCAATTTCATGTAATCTATTACTCCCCCACCCTGTGTACAGACCATCCGTGGTACAAGCGGTTTCTGTTTTTACTGCGGACAGCTGAATTGCACTCGCTGGCTAACACCACTGACCTTACTCCTCCGTTTCCATAGTGACAGATGTTGATGCTGTTTTATTGTCAGTGTAAATGTTTAATTTCCCGTCTCCTCTCGTCAATGGCACATTCTCGACTGCACTGTAGTTACAGCACAGAGACACGGAGGCGTCTCGCCGTGCTTCGTTTCTTCTGACGATGAATTTTATTTTATTGCCTTCATTGACATGACGTCTGTGCTGCTTATATCATATTAAACTATGCATCATTTCAAAGCCTACAGGTTTATTTCAAATCGTGCACTCACACCTGAAGTAAAGTTGTATTAATGTACATTTTAACAAACTGTGGACACATTATCACCTCGTTAGCTTTACTCTCAGTGAAACTCACTTTAATAAATGACGCGTTTGAACGTATTTACTCTCTTCCAGCTCTGTTTTGGTCTCCACCACCTCCAAAGATGAATATCTGTCTTTCAGCTGCTGTGTGTTCACCTGCAGGTCTCTAACTGTCTGCTGTGAACTGATTTGAGTTTGTCCTGGAAACGGCCTCGAGGAGCCAAAACTGTTTCACGACATACAGGGTTCCCACACCTTTTTCATGAACAAATTCAAGCACTTTTCAAGCACCAGTTTTTCCATTTTCCAGCACCTTTAAATAGGTAGCCTACTAGTTGTGTTTGCCATGATGGTCATGGGAAGCGCAGGTGCCACTGTATGGCATAATAATATGGGTCTAATTAGCATTATTTCATATGGTGGTAGATTGACTGTTTTGATTTTTAACTAATTGTGAAATTTCAAGCATTTTCAAGCACTTCACAAAAAAATTCAAGCATTTTCACAACCTTGAAAACACTGAATTGAAATTCAAGCATTTTCAAGGAATTCAAGCACCCGTGGGAACCCTGGGACATAGAAACAAAACAAGGAGCCAAAGAGGCACAAAAACTCAAAGAGTCGGGTGATAACTCTCTGTAGGTGTGTCATAAATATTCACCAGTGACTTTGACGTGTTTCAGAGTCTGTAGATATAGAGACACGCCTGAACCACCCGTCATCAGTCTGTAATTTTTCCTTGACACATTTATGACGTTAGAAATGTGTCTGTGCATCTTTTAGCTCAGAGAATGTTTCTGATTGGTTTAACACACATGTGATTAATCACATGACCACACACACACTTCACTGTGAGTCACTTGATGAACAAGTCTTAACTTTGACTCACTCACCAGCTGTGGTCGCTTGGTGGCGCTGTCTGCCCTCGTCGCTGATTCACTCAGTGTATTTACATTTTCACTGGATTTTCCACTTGAACTTTGGAGCAGCGGCTGAACAAAAGGAAGAAGAAGCTGGCAGCTGATGATTTCCTCAGTTTTTATCAAGATAATTCAATCAAACTCAGACAGAGCAGGAAGAGAGTCAAAGAGAGGTAAGAAAAACATCTGGAAACAATCAAACTTTAAAGTTTGAACATGATGCATGAGAGAGAGACTGCAACTCTACACCTAATTATTTGCCTGTTTGCTCCACCCTGTGGTTTCCCTCCAGGGAAGGGGAGGGCAGTGATTGTGCACGGGGGTGTTTCAGGCCCGCCTTGTTGCATGTGAGTGCTGAGGGGGCGGATGATAACATGTAGACTGAAACTATGGGCCATGACTGACATCCTCTAGGTGTGGCTTTGCAGTGTGATCCAGGAACTATACCGGTGACAAAAAGCAGCTGAGCCAGTTCTTTTCAGAGAGTCAAGAGAGTGGAAGTGAAGCCGGGGCTGACGCAGAGGCACAGGCTGAAGACATGGCAGATACTGCAGCTGAAGAAGCAGCTCCCATCTCCGCACAGCAGCTGTGTCAGGTCTGCTCAGGTGAACTGTGCTGCCACTCCGTCTGTGGCTCCTGCCTCGGGGATAAAAGTAAAAGATGTCCTGAGTGTGTGAAGAGCACGGACAAGCCTGAACCTGCTGACGGTCCCAAACAGAACGGGACAGAAACCGACGCTCCTGTGATCGACAGCAAAAAGGAGCAAAGTCAAGACTCCAAGACGGCAGAGGAGACCAAAATCCAAGAAGATCTGCAGGAGTCTGAAGATCCCAAGAAGCCCGAGGAGGAGAAGAAAGAGGTGAAAGAAGAGGTGAAGGAGGAACCTTTGGGCCCGGACGAGGTGTGGTGTGTGACTCATGCATCGAGAGCCCCTGCAGGGCCCTCAAGTCCTGCCTCACCTGCCTGGTGTCCTACTGCGGGGCCCACCTCCGGCCTCACCTGGAGAACCCAAAGTTTCAGAACCACCGGCTGGTGGAGCCGCTCAGGGACATCGAGAGGAGGACCTGCGAGAGCCACAAGTGGCCCCTGGAGCTCTTCTGCTGCGCCGACGCCTGCTGCGTCTGTCAGGACTGTGTGACGGAGGACCACAAGGGCCACAACACGGTGCCTGTGGTGGAGGCTCGTGGACGGATAGAGGCGAGTGATGCTTTTCTATATCTCACCATGTTTATGTAAATATATGAAGCTCTTTAGAGTCAGTGCTTTCAAATCTTTTTGGCTTGTGACGCAGGTTACACCTCAGTGTGAGCACAAACTGTGAGCAGATGAACCATCTTTTCTTCACAGATCTGTCACTTTGAAGGATTTTAGAGGCGTGTAGATGTCACAGTCTCCAGAAAAGTCAGAAAACATGAAGTGATTTCTGAGGATTTGCTGTTTTATCTCATTAGAATTAAACATCTTGAAGGTTTTTGGGACATTTATTTGGACAAAACAAGCAATCACTCCTTTTTTAAACTAAATTATTGATTAGAACAATCATTTGTTAGCTGCCTCAACATTCCCACATAACACAGAGCAGGGTTCCCACGGGTGCTTGAATTCCTTGAAAATGCTTGAATTGAATGCTTTGTGAAGTGCTTGAAAATGCTTGAATTGAATTTTTGTGAAATGCTTGAAAATGCTTGAAATTTCACAATTAGTTAAAAATCAAAACAGTCAATCTACCACCATATGAAATAATGCTAATTAGACCCATATTATTATGCCATACAGTGGCACCGCTGCGCTTCCCATGACCATCATGGCAAACACAACTAGTAGGCTACCTATTTAAAGGTGCTGGAAAAATGGAAAAACTGGTGCTTGAAGGTGCTTGAAAAGTGCTTGAATTTGTTCATGAAAAAGGTGTGGGAACCCTGAAGATAGAGTCTGACTAAAGAAATCAAGTTTTTCAACATCGCAATGACAAAATGTGACAGGACAAATGCAATTAATTTGCAATTTGAGCTGCAAAATAATCCTTAAACTGCTGAGATATATATAGGAATCGTCTAACCGAGCAGCTTTGATGGATGTAACCTTCAGCGGTGGATAACAGGGGATGAAGTGTGTCTTCCAAATGCATCACAGTTGTTCCCGCCTGGCCCACAGCACAGCTTTGATCGATTTAAATTAAATTAGGACACTAAATCTGAATTAATATCCTCTGTCGAGCAGGAAACTCAACACCCTGTGACGCAGAGAAAGCTTCAAGCTTCAGTGTCTGTGTCATTTGTCTCTGTTTCTGACAGTCCGTGACCCACAGGTTCAAGCATTCCAGTCCAGATTCCTGCAGAGATCTGCAGCTTTTAGCCTCCACCTGTTATTTGCAGAGTGCGTTGTTGCAAAACCCCAAAGTGCTTCATTAGGGCCGTAAAGCAAACACTCGAGGGAGGCCTGTAAAGTCAATAAAGCTGTTTGAAAGTGTAGGTGAAAAAAGTAGAAATGCTACTCGACCACAGCTGCACTCACTGTGGGACATTATAAACCTCTAAGTGTGATGACAAGAAATCATCAGACTAAAGTTATTATGATTTTCAGCTGAAGGGGAAACTTCCCTTTCAGGGAGATTCATTTCCACAGCATGGACGACAATAGAGTGAAAGGACTTCCTGTGCAGAGTTCATGTTACAGATTCAAACACTTAGATTCCTTTTTTGTAAAACACACCACCGTGTGATCCTGAATTATGCTTTCGTGTCTAAGCTTTTACATTTGAGTTGTGCTGAGACAAACATTTGTTTGGAAGATAAATACCAGACAAAAGTTTTTCCAGGAGTTCTTAAAGACTCTTTAAAACATCTGGATTAAACAGATTTCCTTCCGCTGCACGATCCTCGAGTTGTTTCCCATCAGGTAGCCGGAAATAACTCACAGTACATCCTTACACGCATCTTAAAGGTCCAGTGTGTCAGATTACAGCGTGTGTCGATTTTCATATTTTTCATTAGAGTTTAATCACCTGAAAAGAACACAGCGGGTCCTCCTCTACGGAGTCTGCCATGTTTCTACAGTAGCCCAGAACAGACAAACTCAACACTGACTCTTTCTAGTACGAATCAAGCAAGAACAGACGATTCTGTCACTATCAAACATTGTGTATTTATCTTTTAGCCAAAACGTAAAAATACAAAAATCTACAAACTGCGGTAGCTCGTTTCTGTTGCAGCAGCGCGTCACAAATCTCTTCTTATTGAAGTCGCTGTAACACTACGAGGTCGTAACTTGACAGATTTGTCACGGAGCCAAACGATGGGTTCGCCGTACCTGTCACGCATCAAAGTGTTTCAGCTGCCACTTGTCAGGACACGCACTCTGCTTCTGCTTTGGCTTCACGTGTTACTACAAATCACGATGACCGATAAATACGTGTCAACGTCGAGTGTGTGATTGGTTGAGGCAGATACAGATCTGATTACATAAAGTTCACTGAGTGATAACATGGCTGAGGGTCAGCTCTGGACTGTTGGCCACTGGTAAAGCGCGCAGAGTTTTATTTTCCATATAAAGTCTGTTTCACGATGGAAGTTGTGTGCACATGCAGTACAATGCAAAATGCACTAATGCTTTGCTGGAATAATGTATGATTTTAAACTCAGGGTGAGTTGAGGTGAAGCTGTCACTCGTTTATCTCAGTATCCTCCCGCCCTAGAGCAGTGTTTCTCAATCCTGGTCCTCGGGGACCACTGCCCTGCGTGTTTTAGATGTTACCTCCTCCACCACACCCAATTCAAATGATCAGCTCGTCATCAAGCTCTGCAGTGGCCTGATAATGCGCCACTTGTTTGAATCAGGTGTGTTGGAGCAGGAAACATCTAAAACATGCAGGGCAGTGGTCCCCGAGGACCAGGATTGAGAAACACTGCCTAGAGAACGTGGAATTAACCATCTCCTCTCTGAGCCGTTCTCCTGTGTCCTTGTAGTGAATAGACAACTTTAACCAAGTCATGCGGACGAGCTGAGACGAATCAGGTGACAGCCAGGAGACAAAAGCTGTACAACTATGTAGTTACAACTGTTAGTCAGATCTCACGTGGCTTTAACAGACGGATGCTCTGCAGTGTGATCTCCAGACATCTCTGCGATACTGAGTAAATGCTTGACCGAGGATGTTCAACGACTCAGTTTGACTCTCTCACATCAACCAGTTCGGGTGAAGTCATCACATTTTAGTTTAGAAAAGTGAATTTTAGGCACACTTATATCTGATATCAGCAAACTCTGACACATCGACACTTTTATAACCTGAAACAAATACTGAGACACAATTGTAGCAAAGAAGGTTTTTGGTGAAATACACCACGACATCGTCTGCGTATAAATGACGTCATTAACTGTATTCATTGCATTTTTGTCCATGTGGGTCAGGCATTAAAATGTTCACGACCCAACAAATAACATAACTAACCAACACGTGTAACTTTAAGTGTTTCTGGCATTACAAAGTGTGGAGAGGTCTCTAAATGAAATTCCTCAGACAATGCCTTTAGCTGTACTGTAATCATTTCCCAAACGTTTAGTTGTTCTTTATTCTAATACTCCATCGCACCGGCTGAAGCCACGAAATGTTTCCCCTCAGGGTCCAAAAAAAAAAAAAGAAAAGCAAGAGGAATTCTGCTTTATCTCCCAGAGTCGCCTGAACCTGCCCGAGGAATTCAAACTTGAATCTGAACAGGCCGATCCTGTAAAAACTACAAATATCTGAGAGTAGAGAAGGATGTGTGACCTCCACATGCAGAGAGTGGAGGAAACTAGGAAACACAGTTTTCCTGCAGAATGAGCCTCTGTGTTTACGTCTGCCAAATACATCTGTTAGGATCTGGCATATTTTCAGCGTGATGGCATGAGTGTGGATTTTTCTGTGCTGAATCTTGGTCTGTTCTTGAATTCACAGAGGGAACTGAGGGAGAAGCAGACTGAGATGGTGAAGACGGTGACGGCAGCCGAGAATGCCATCAACAAACTTCAGCTCAACACAGTGTCTATTGAGGTAAACACGCTGACCACATGACCAACCTGGACTGAGCTCACTGTGTGTGTGTGTGTGTGTGTGTGTGTGTGTGTGTGTGTGTGTGTGTGTGTGTGTGTGTGTGTCACATGAATGTCACAATACATCAGTTATTTTTGTCTCTGAGGTATTAGAGCCACCCAAACTAGACAGGTTTCCCTCAGGTGTGTGAGGAAATCATTTTGTTATGTGGTTGAAATCGTCGGTGAGGTAATAAAGTATTTCCTCAGTCATCTTGTAGTTATGTAACCCTGTACCAGAGCCTGTGACATGCGCCGCTTCCTCTGTCAGAATGTAAAGAATGTGACCTGAAACCTCCCCCGCAGCATTCGGTGACCGAGGTACGAGCCGTGATCGAGAGCCAGTTCGAGGAGCTGCAGGCCGTGGTGGAGAGGGCGAAGCGCGAGGTGACGGAAATCCTGGAGGGCGAGGAGAAGCAGGCGCTGAGGCAGGCCGAGGGCATCCGGGTGCATCTGGAGCAGAGGTGTACGGAGCTGAAGAAGACACAGGCGCAGATGGAGAAGCTCTCCAAAAACAAAAATGATGTGGATTTCTTACAGGTAACACCTGAAGGCTGCATGAATCATCGTGTTGTTCATTGGACAGACATGAGAATAACAGCACGAGGTGTTCTGACAACAAACCTGATCAGCCACTGTCAGTATTCAATACACAGCCAATAATCAAACAGTTACGTAGTGTTTTTGTAGCGTTGACAGAACGTTCCAAAACAAACATACTAGCAGTTTGAAGTGAGCTGAAGATCCTAAAGCTCATTACGTGTCCGTAAAAACACATCACACATGTCCACAGTCTGACTTATGGGGTGCCGTTTGTAAAGCGTCTCGCTCTGAAAATAACAGCAACATTTTGTCACATTTAGCTAAAAACGATGTTTAAAAAACTGGTTTGAATTTTTGAGAGTCACTTTTTTGCACATTTAGAACAATATTTGTGAACTTGGAGATATTTTAAATATTTAAATCTAAATGTTATATATATAAATATAAATGATAAATACAAATCTAAATCTAAATGGTAAATCTAAATGTTACATATAAATCTAAATGATAAATATAAATCTAAATGTTAAATATATATCTAAATGTTTAATATAAATCTAAATCTAAATGTTGAAGCTAAATGTTGAAGCTAAATCTAAATGTTAAATATCAATATGAATGTTAAATACAAATCTAAATCCAAATGGTAAATCAAAATGTTAAATATAATTCTAAATGTTAAATATATATCTAAATGTTTAATATAAATCTAAATGTTTAATATAAATCTAAATGTTAAATATTTATCTAAATGTTTAATATAAATCTAAATGTTAAATATATATCTAAATGTTTAATATAAATCTAAATGTTTAATATAAATCTAAATGTTAAATATAAATCTAAATGTTGAAGCTAAATGTTAAATATAAATCTAAATGTTAAATATAAATATAAATGTTAAATATATATCTAAATGTTTGATATAAATCTAAATCTAAATGTTGAAGCTAAATGTTAAATATAAATGTTGGAGCTAAATGTTTCGGGTGAAACTAAATATTTAGCTAAAATGCAAATTCAAATGACGGTAACTGGAAGTGCCAAAATAAAAGCTCGAGGAGGTCAGAGCGTTTTTATAGTGGCAAATAACGAATAAAACCATCTTATCCGGGGAAATGGACTCTTGGACATGGCAGTGATTATGACATGGATTATAACAGCAATCCCTCTAGTGCGATATCACTTCTAACGTCTCTGTGCTCTGTAGGAGTATTCAGAGTGGAAGAAAGAAGCCACTGACGTCTCTCTGCCTGGGGTCTACATCGGCCTGATGGACCGCCTGAATTCCTTCAGCCGCGTGATCGTGGACTCCACGCAGGAGCTGTGCACCATGGTCGTGTCTTCATACATAGAGAAAGTTAAAGACACATGCAAGAACGGTAAGAAGTCACCGTGCAGCTCTGAGTTACACGTGTACAGACAGACTGTCTGGGCGTGTTCACACATGTAAAGAATTTCCAGCCTGTGTGTCATTGCTGCAGAGCTCAGGTACGCAGCGGTGGCTCAGTGAATATGCCTCCAAACCACCTGCGTGCTTCATGACTCAGCGCTTTTGTTTGTCACCTACAGACAGCGCACACCTGAGAGGCGTTTCTGTGCCAACTGAACACAGAGTTCCAATAAAAATCTGTTTTCTTCTTCTGTTGCAGACAAAATGGGAATAAAGACAACAGTGCAGGCAATTGTTGCAGCCAAACAGAACATGTCTATACCGGATCCAGTGACGCGGGACGACTTCCTTAAATGTGAGTGCTTTCTGTCATTGAATGTGGAGCATGTTGGGCTGAGCTCACTTTAGAAATGCTGAGTCACCGTTTCCTGACATCACAACGAAACAACAAAGATCACAGCACAGGACTTCTCAGGTTCAGCTCAGCTTAGTCATGCTCTGGATCAGATACATCAGCTGTGCGAATCCCTGAACACAGACAGAAAAACAAACACGGCCCGGATCTTATCTTGTTCAAACACCAGAGACCCTGAACAGGTCTGTGACACAAGCTGCATTGTTTCTGCTTGCAGAGGCCAAAAGCATGGAATGACCCAGTATCACAGAATAATATAATCTAAATGTCCAAATAATCCAAATAATATAAGATACGTGAACTTAAAGCATGATGTAAAAGATGCATCAGTGTTAAAGCAGCTCGTTTTAGCTACTTTATATTGTTATTTCAGTTCAGTTGTTTCCAAACGATAAATCAGAGGAGTCGTGAGACGATGACACAGTCGTGCTTTCACTTCTTTCTTTTTTTTAATGCTGATTTCTCAAGATCACAAGTTTATCTTGTAACGAGATAATTCATCACAAGAAAATTATTTGATTTTTTCTTGAGAACTTAATTTGATCAGACCTGGGAAGTGCTGGTTTAATCTTTGATTTCAAAGGCTGATCATGGGTTTTGAGATAATACTGAAACTACAGCTGTGACATACATGTTCAGTGTTAACGGTGACCCTGTTGACCTCGGCTGAGTTTACACTTGTCTTCACACTTACAATGTTTTCACAATCCTCTCCCAGATGCCGCCCACGTGAGCTTTGACGCTGACACAGCTCACAAGTTCCTGCGACTGACAGAAGAAAACAGGAAGGTGACCAACACCACGCCCTGGCAGCATCCTTATCCAGACCTACCTGAGCGCTTCGAGAACTGGCGCCAAGTTCTGGCAGTGGAGAGTTTTTATCTGGGTCGGCGGTACTTCGAGGCCGACATCAGCGGCGAGGGCACCCACATCGGTCTGACCTACAAGAGCATCGACCGCAAGGGCAACGAGAGCAACAGCTGCATCACGGGGAACAACTTCTCCTGGTGTCTCCAGTGGAACGGCCGCACCTTCTCCGCCTGGCACAGCGACGTGGAGACCCCGCTGAACGTGGAGAAGTTCACCCGGATCGGGGTTTACGTGGACTACACGAAAGGCCTCCTGGCCTTCTACGGCGTGGTGGACACCATGACGCTCATCCACGAGTACCGGGCGGAGTTCCTGGAGCCTCTGTACCCGGCTTTCTGGTTGTCCAAGAAGGAGAACATCGTCGCCTTGGTGGCCCCGGGGGAGCCTTTACGGCTGAAAAGCCCCTCTCCACCCACCTCACCTGCAAACGGGGCTGTTGTTTCAAAAATGGCAGCATAGCAACAATTCAAATAATAAGATTTAGTGTTTCCTGCATAAATGTCAGAGTACTGTTACAAGCTGTTTGTCTCCCAAACATAGACTCATTATCTGAAGGGGAACGTCTCGCCATATTGAACCTGTTTACAGCAGCATGTTGTGAATGTTCATCGCATGTCTCGAGTCATATTTATGCTCCGCTGTACGTTTGGGACTGATGTTACTTCATCGCACTGTGAATTCAGAGGTCTTCTATATTTTCTCCATGCAAATAAAAACTTCATTTGCAAAAAGCAAACCTGTTCATGTTCTCTTAAATCACCTGCGGGATGAACTGGGAAGTATTTTTAGTGCTTGGATCGACACTGAGAGCATCAGAAAGTCAAATAAAGTTGATTAACCACTGACTGCAAAGTCACCAGGCTCACAAACATGTCAGAATCACACATGTATGCACTTTATTTATAGGTTTAGGGTAGAATGTGTCGTCATTGTCTGATTTAGACACCAGAAACTAACAAAATGAGGTTCAAAGGCAGTAAAATACAAAGACATTAAGTAGTAGAACAGTGAATTGATGGTAAGATTCAAGTTTTGCCTATTTCAGTGAAGCGGTTGAACAAATTAATATGGAATTTATCCAAAATGACGTTAAAATCAAGTCCAGATGTTTTTCCCACTGTGTTTTATTTTGAAGGCCGTCCACTCTGCAACAGTCCGTGCAGCAGAAGCTACAGAACAACACATGTTCTCGAGGTGTAAGGAGACATCCATCCATTATCACTGATCTTCATCTGGGTCATGGTAGGGCCGGAGCCACGATACACCATGGACGAGTCACCATAGAGACTCAACTCAACTCAAACTTTATTTATACATTCAAAAACAACTGAGGTTGACCAAAGTGCTGTACATGTTAATACAAATAATGTACATATAATACATAAGGTGCCATAATTATAGAAGGTTAAGATAAGATGCTGAGATACTTGGTAAAATCCAGGGAGATAAAGTGTTTTAGGGAGGATTTAAAAACCTCAAATGATCCGATCAGATGTGCCAGGGCAAGTTACTCCAGAGCCGAGAGGCCGCCACAAAGGCTCTGACACCTTTTCAGTTTTAATTTAGGGGTGACCAGAAGCAGCTGACTCGAGGATTTCAGTGTTCTGGCGGTGGGTGGATATGAAGAAGCTCGGTTAAATACTGGAGCATACTGAGCCAATAGGAGCTTTAAAAACAAACAGTAAAAATGGAGACAAACAAACATTGACACCTACAGACAGTTTACAGTCACCAGTTAACCAGGCGAGGTTCACCTGAGAGAACACACAGAAAACTATAGGAAAGGTAGAAATAAAACTGTTTTATAAAAATATGAAATAAAACTAAAAATAGGAACAAAGAACTATGCACAACTACATAACATCAATAAATAATATGATAATAAAATAAATAAATTAAAATCATATAATACAAATAATAAATAAAAATACAATAACATTAATATATGTGTGTTTATTTAATAATTAAACTTTAAAATTAAACTTTATTGATCGCTTAATATAAAAACGCAGGCAGTGACGTCACAGTCCACGTGGCACGTCCTTCTCACGTGACCCCCGCGTCCTGTGACGTGTTCCAGCCGAGCATGTAAGCCGGAAGCAGCTGCTCAGCCTTCACCATGTTAGCTGACGTAAGTGACACATTTATTCATAATTATCGTTAATTGTCTTTGATCGGACACGCGGGGCAGGTCGGGGGGGCTCGTGAGGCTTCACGTGACGACACTGCAGAAACATCTGGAACCGTTTTACCCGCGAAAAACAGCTGGGAACAACAGCTGGAGGGCTAGGGAGGCTAGCTGGCTAGCTGTTAGCTATCGAGACGTTAGATTAACGTTAAAGTAACGTTACAGTAACGTTACTGTAACGTTACTGTAACGTTTTCAGACCCGCACAGCGGCTCAGTTATTGTCTGACTGTAACATAACATGTGTTTACTCTGCTGTTCGTATTTAATAAGCAGGTAACGTCTCTGCCCATCACGACATTAATTAAAATCAATAAAATCATTAAAGTCATAAATTAAATCAACAGGAACACTCAGACTAAATCAGCAAACAGCATACACATGACATATACAGTATAAGATATAAAAACATTAAAATAAAATATATACAAGCTGAAGACACAGTGTGATGTAAACAGAAATATCAGTGTAAATATAAATATATGTAACATTTATTAACAGTATTTACACAGTGTCAAGGAAATAAATATGTAGCAGTTGCTGTGCAGTACAAAGTATCACAAGTTTTTTAGAGTCTGTAAAGTAACAGCTTGAACATGGAGCTTTTAAACTTCAGATTAGATTAGATATGAAATGTTCTTGTTACAGCAGCAGAGGAAAGTGAAGCTACAGAATTAGAAAAACAAAAACACAATAAACAGACAGAAACATCTCTAACCTACAATAAACACGAAAAACAATCAACCCTCAAACAGACGAGTAGTGAGACAGTGAGACAGCAAGAAAACAAAACTTTAACAATATACACGTATAAGATATTTTAACACTATATACACACATGTATAAATAACCAACAATCAATAGTGAGACCTGTCCTCATGACACATATAAGGCTGCAACCAATGTTTGGTTCTCTGGTCGGTGAGTGTCTTGGTGGATTTTGGACTCATGTCACTTAATTGATTAATTAATCATTAGAATAATCATAATCAGAAATACTTTACTAATCCCTGCAGGGAAATTGTTTTTGTTACAGCAGCTCTCAAATGGTAATTAGATTAGATTAAATATATATATATATATATATATATATATATATATATATATATATATATATATATATATATATATATATATATTATTCATCCCATCATGGGGAAATGTTCTTGTTACAGCAGCAGAGGAAAGTGAAGCTACACTACCAAATAAGAAAAACACAGACAGACAGAAACATCTATAACCTACAATAAACATGAAAAACAATCAACCTTCAAACATGATGTATAAAAATAGTATTGTGATGTAAAGTGACTATGATATAAATAATAACTGCAGGGTATAAAATAATAAATCTATATTTAATGTAAGTGATTAGAAATGAGCCTCTGAGCATGGCAGCGTCGTGACGTGTGTTCACGTGCATTCAAACATAAATCGTCGCTCGTCATCGTCGCTCGTCATGTGACCCCGCGTGGACGCACAGATGAAGCTTCAGCTCAGAGTCTCTGAGGACTTCAGCCTCTTCCTTATTGATCCCGCAGGACGCCAACGACGAAGACGTGTCTCTGTTTGACGCGGAGGAGGATGCAGGGAAGGGGTCGAAGAAGACGAACATTAAGTGAGTCAGCAGAAGTCTGATGCTTTAAGCCATGTGTGATGGTAAACTGACTGCTGATGATCTGTCCCAGGCATCCCGTGGCGTCCTTCTTCCACCTCTTCTTCAGAGTGACCGCCATCCTCGTGTACCTGCTCTGTGAGATGGTTGGCAGCAGCTTCATCGCCCCCATGGTGACGATAATCCTCCTGCTGTCCTGTGACTTCTGGGCAGTGAAGGTGTGTGTCTCTGCTGGACAACAGGGATTGTTGATGCTGTGCTGGTGTTAAATCTGATGTGTGTTTACAGAACATCACTGGGAGGCTGATGGTCGGTTTAAGGTGGTGGAACCAGGTGGATGATGATGGACGCAACCACTGGGTGTTTGAGGCGAGGAAGGTTAGTTCTGGTGTGACAGTACATGTTCTGTCCCACATGTGGGCCGACCTCTTGACCTGTGCGACGTTGATAAATGTACTTGTTTACTGTGAGCGCTCGTTCTCGATCTGCAGCTGTGCTCACTGTGAGAATATCCTGTTTTCTTCAGGGCACCGGGAAACAACAAGCGTCAGATTCTGAATCTCGAATCTTCTGGCTCGGGCTGATTGTCTGTCCGGTCCTCTGGGTCATCTTTGCTTTCAGTACTCTCTTTTCCTTCAAGATTAAATGGGTGGTAAGTCCTCAACTTCAAGATCTTACTGTCAACAGACCAACAACAGACGGTGAAGATGTTTCACATAAAGCAGCATTTGATCTGTGATTAGTTATCCCACTGAGCTGTTCAACACAAACACTTGTCAGACAGTCACTGTTGGTTAACGCTGAACTGTCGTCGTCCTCGCAGCCCGTCGTGATCATGGGCGTGGTGTTGCAGGGAGCTAACCTCTACGGTTATGTGCGGTGTAAAGTGGGAGGGAAGACCAGCTTAAAGAACATGGCCACCAATTATTTTGGACGACAGTTCCTCAAACAGGTGAGTCACACTTGGAGAGAAACTCCCTGAACGGTCACATGATTTGTTGTGTCATGAATCCTCACGTGTGTGTCGTCCACAGGCGCTGTCCAAAGAAGAGGAATCGTAGAGTCCGGCTCTGTGATTCGAACACGTTTGCATTATTCTTAATGCTGTTATATAAATTCTTTTAGCGAGCGCAGGAGGAAACATGCAACATGAACTGACAATAATATTCCCTTTTTCTTTTTAACACCACGTGTGACTCGATGGGTCACACTGTAGTTTTTTTGTTTTCCACACAGAGGTCTGAAGTCTGGCAGCAATAAACCGTCACAGACTTCAACAATATGAAGTGCATGAGTGAGAAAAAACAAGGTGTGAGGGTTTGAAATGGACTGAAAGTGACTGATGTAGTTTGATTTGTCACGTCGTCTCTTCTTTAGTTTGTGTTGAACTTTTCTATAATAACAATAATAACAAGTAGTTTGCTTGGGAGGTGTCAGAGTGTAAAGTATTCCAGGAGATCTGTAAATATGTACGTAAAGAAACTATGTGGGACTTCTTTTGTGCTAATACATTTGTAACAATTTTCCTGAACAGCGTGCTCGTTTTTTTATTTATTTCAGCAAATCATGATTCACTGTCGACGGCAGAAAAAGTTACATGAGTGATTTTTTTTTTAATACTGTTGAGACAAAGAATCTGAATTTAAAAGAACGACATGAAAAACTTTATCAGAATCAGAAACACTTACAATATTGTTACAATACTCCAGTATACAAACAAAAAGAAACAACACATGTAAACAAGTAAACCATCTATTAAGAACAAATATGTAAAAAAAAAACCATGAAGTGAGTTTGTTGCAGGTCATTTCTGTTTAATTCGAGCAGTTTTTGTTGAATCATAATTTCTTTATTTACGTTTGACTCCGGCTCACTTTGCTCAGGTATGGACATACGTACAGTTTAAAAGACATGGCAGGTGCAAACATATATAAAAACATAAAAATAACTATATACATATTTAAAAGAAATATATTTGCATAAATTAATTTTGCTCGTTGAAAATTTAAAAATCGTTAAGGAAGTTAAAGTAAAGATGAACGACCTGTTTTAGATTTAAAATCACAGAATTCACTTGAACTCTATTCGAGGATTTAAAGCTTTAAATGACGTTTGTTTTATAATTAATGTAATTAGCTGATTAGTCTGATTAAATAAACATCCAGAAAAAATAATATTTTGAAATATAAAAACAAAATGATGAATTAAAACGTAAAAAACACCTGATGAACAAACATTTCAGAATAAAATGATTTAATAATATAATTGTGTTTCGTGGACTGCAGCGACACCCAGCGGCCTGTTTGCGTCACTGCATGCAGCATGACGTCAGGCCTCGCGGTGTTTTACACAAATAATGACGTCACCGTGAATATGCAGAATTATAATTAGTATAAAGATAATTTTATTTATTTATTTATTTACAACAAACAAACGATCGCGCCGTCAGTTTGTTTCAAACATTTTTTATTCATATTTAAAACAAATTCACCCGGAAGAGAAGCCTCGCCTTCGTCACATACCGGAAGTCGAGAGATGTAACTTTTCAAAATAAAGCAAACAGGAAAACGTTTTTTTAAAAAACATTTAGATATATTCATGGTCGTACGTTATATATCATAGCACACATTATTTATTTGTTCATTAAACAAGTAAATATACTAATTTACTGATGAGTATCTTTGAATGAGGAAAAAATCAATAAGTCAGTTTGAATTTTACGTTTTTGGTGTCACGTAAGTTGGTGAATAAACTAAATTAACAGTATTAATTCGGTTTTTATTATTGTTATTTTTATTTTGGTTTCTAGTAATTAACAAGTTCGTAAACAACAAGGTGTTTTACTTTGAAACAACCGGAAATCCCCCTTGGAACAGCTGACCCGAGCTTCCCGTCGCTACATCCGCTAACAGCAGCAGCCGTTTGTTTTTGTTTGTTTGTTTGTTTGTTGATGTTTTTCCGCCGCAGACCGGCTCCGTTAACCGTCTGACGTCACCGCAGACCGGCTCCGTTAACCGTCTGACGTCACCGCAGACCGGACACGATGATTCCCACCGAGGACGCGTCCGCGAGGAAGCGAGAGATCGAGGAGAAGCTGAAGCAGGTGAGGAAGGAAGGAAGCGACACACACACACACACACACACACACACACACACACACACACACACACACACACACACACACACACACACACACACACACACACACACACACTCTTCATGTTCTAATGTTTATTGTGTGTGTGTGTGTGTGTGTTACAGGAGCAGGAGACTCTGTCATTCATCCGAGAGAACCTGGAGAAGAGTGATCAGCTGACCAAGGGCATGGTGCGACACACACACACACACACACACACAGACAGACACACACACATAGACACAGACACACACACACACACAGATACACACATAGACACACACACACACACACACACACACACAGATACACACATAGACACAGACACACACAGATACACACATAGACACAGACACACACACACACAGACATACACACACACAGACAGACACACACAGACATACACACACACAGACAGACACACACACAGACACACACACACAGACATACACACACAGACAGACACACACAGACAGACACACACACACACACAGACACACACACACAGACATACACACACAGACAGACACACACAGACATACACACACACACACACACACCTCATAAAGACAGTAAAGCTCGTTAATCTATGTCTGCATGTCAGTCCGTTCATTAGTCTGATCTATAATGTCATCATTGATACTGAACCACACGTGTCTTTATTGCTGAGTCATCGCAGCACGTTGACGTCCTTATTGCTGAGTCATCGCAGCACGTTGACGTCCTTATTGCTGAGTCATCGCAGCACGTTGACGTCCGCGTCCCGCCCTGACAGGTCTCCATCCTGTCGTCGTTCGAGAGCCGCCTGATGCAGCTGGAGAACTCCATCATCCCGGTGCACAAGCAGACGGAGAACCTGCAGCGTCTGCAGGAGAACGTGGACAAGACTCTGTCCTGCATGGACCACGTCATCAGCTACTACCACGTGGCCAAAGACACAGACCGGATCATCAGAGAGGGGTGAGGTGGCGGCGCGGGCGGAGTTTGAATGTCTGACGTAGATGTGCGGTCATAACTCTGGGCGTCTCTTTCAGGCCGACGGGCAGACTGGACGAGTACCTTGCTTGTATCGCAAAGATTCAGAAAGCTGTGGAATACTTCCAAGACAACAACCCGGACAGCCCCGAGCTGAACACAGTGGTACAGTAACATGAACTCTCTGTGTGAAGCTGTGAACATCAGCAGACTGACGGCTGAGGTTGGTACCATGCTTTGTGTCTTCCTGCAGAAAGCTCGCTTCGAGAAGGGGAAGGAGCTGCTGGAGGCCGAGTTCCGCAGCCTGCTGACCCGCTACAGTAAACCCGTCCCCCCGATCCTCATCCTGGACGCCATCAGCGTCGACGAGGAGCTGGAGGTCCAGGAGGAGGTGGTGCTGGAACACCTGCCTGAAGCCGTGCTGCAAGACATCATCTGCATCGCCGGCTGGCTGGTGGAGTACGGGCGGAACCAGGGTACGGCTGCTCGTCTGTGAGCTTTCCTGTCGCAGGTTATTTCCTCTCTGGAGCTCTGCATGAAAAGGTGACGGAGCAGGTCTGTGGTGTCTCATTATCAGCCCAGCTGAGCCAGATCACACGCGGCGTGGAGACAGAGGACAGGCGGACCCTGACTCACACGAGCGAGCTGATGCTCGGCTGTGATCTGGATGAATGAGTTCACAGACTGTTGCAGAAACATGAACGTGATCGTTACGTTTAACAAGGCCTGTGTTGAAAAAAATCCTTAAGATCGATTCGTACATCCAAAGAACGATGTAAATAAATTAAAACTTTAATACATTTTCCGGCATCTCACACATGCGAGATGCGTTCAGTGGCCGTCGGAATGACTATGATGCGTTCATGAACGTGGGAAAAATGGAATTTCACTGGAAATATAATAAAACTACAGACAACAGAACACTCAAGGAAAACTCTACAACAACCAGCCACTTCTCTGCGTTCTCTTAAAATAACTGACGCGGCTGCGGGTTACGTTTGCAAAGATATGCGCCTGTATTCCGTCGTTGAAAACGAGGTGACCAAAAAAAAAAGTTTTAATAACACTAACCCGAATCGAGATCGGATCGGATCAGATTATGATAATCGATTTTCAGCCTTGAGAATTGGAATCGAATCGATTCTTGGACTTTGAATCGATACCCAGCCGTACATTTAACTGTGAGGACTGTCATGTGATCAGCAGGGAGGCAGCACGTCAGTGTGATTCATGACGTTCTGCATCACCGTGAACATAATTTAAATTAATCTGCCTTGAACATGAACCTCACGATCAACCGCATGAATTATTAGGACATAAATACAAAGCATTGATTCATGACGCCTGCTGTAATTCGTCCGTTTGTCCTCAGGCTGAATTAATCCACCGCTGAAAATAGTCCCTCTCCTTTCTCCTCTGCAGATTTCATGAACGTCTACTTCCAGATCAGGTCCAATCAGCTGGACCGCTCCATCAAAGGTCTGAAGGATCACTTCCGTAAGAACAGCGCCTCCTCCGGGATCCTCTACTCGCCCGCCGTCCAAACCAAGCGGAAGGACACGCCCACTAAAAAGGCTCCCAAGAGACCAGGTCAGCAACAACGGCGCCGCCTGAAAACCAAACGCACCGTCACTGCACTCGAGTCTGTAATCACACAAACCCGAGTCTGACAAAAGAACACGATCCTGCATAATGATTATCAGATGATAGCACACACACACACGCACACACACACACACACACACACACACACACACACACACACACGCACACACACACAGAAGTGTGTTTGATTAAATCACCATCCAGCCACATTATTCTGTGTGAAGGATCCTTCACGCTGTGTCCGCTCACACTAATCCTTCATCCTTTCCTCTCTTTATAATCTCCGTGTTGTGACGACAGTCTACATCCCAGGTAAACACAAAGCTTTAGTGTGCGCCTCGTGCTTTGCTTCTGTCACGTTACAAACAGTGACGGCATGTCGGAGCGCCGGCGTGCGGACGGGAGACGCTGGTCGGTTCTCTGGAGAGACGTCGTAGCTGGTGTTCAGCCTCGGGCTTCACTGTGGTGTGTGCTGCTGGGAACAGAGAGAGTTAATTAATGAAGCCAATTAAAGCCTGAGGAGGAACGATTCATTTCCTCCAACATGTCGTTATTGAGAATCTTAAACAACCGCATATTTGATTTAATATCCAGCTGATGTTTTAATTATCGATGTTTTCATCTTCTGATCTGATGAAAAATCACTTCAGTGTAGCAACAACAGGATACTCAGAGTACTCGAGCTGTAATCAGAGTACTCGAGCTGTAATCAGAGTACTCGAGCTGTAACCAGAGTACTCGAATATGTAAATGACTCACGACATAACGAGCGATCTGACAAACTGAGCGGCAGCTTCTCAGCAGTTCACCACCATGAACCTCGAGGCTGCAGAGTTTAACTGTGTGTGTGTGTGCGTGTGTGTGTGTGTGTGTGTGTGTGTGTGTGTGTGTGTGTGTGTGTGTGCGTGTGTGTATGATCTGGTTCTTCAGGCTCGAATCTTGTTCTGCTTGAGTTTGAGTTAACTCGATGGACGTGCTCGTAGCTCACTCACCGTGAAGAGAGAGGACGGTTTGTAGCTCAGACGACAGATGATCAGTGTTAAAGCTCCAATAATCAATTTATTTTTTGTATTAATGATAAATAAAACGACTGCAACATAGAAGTGTTGTCTGCAGTGATGAACCTGACAATAACGGAGCTGTTTCAGCCTCTTTTAGCTCCTGGTTTTGTTTTTTAAGGACCGCACCTGCTCATTTTCATTATTGATCAATGTGTCGATCCTTTTCTCGATTAGCCGAGTCGTTTGCTTCATAGAGACTCGAGGTGACGTCCTCACGCGTCTCCTTTCGGTTCACTGTCACAGAGGACGGAACAATATTTTAATGTTTTCACACTTGAGGCTGAATCAATGAGATGAATTTATTTGTATATTCTGAGGAAAGCGTCGCTGAGCAGCGTCGCTCTGTGTTTGCTGCATGTCCTGGTCGGAGAAAGCAGCTTTACTTGTGCTACGTGCTAACACTAACACACTAATCCCGCTCTGATGTTTTAATCCTGACCACAGTGATGTGATGTGAACCATGTAACAACATGTGATGTAATATTAGAGATGAATGTTAATTGTATTAATTGTGATGGCTGTTTTTTTTTAAACTGACCTAACCTGTTTGTTCTGCTCTTACATGACCTCGCCTCTGGGGGGCGCCGTGTGTCCGAGCACGCGGGCCCTGCTGTGTTTTCATGACGTAGCTGTAGTTGTCTCTCACCTGGTCATCCTGTCGTGTTGGTGCTAGGCTGTGCCCCATCCACCTTTACATCCACGTGCAAACCTCTCGGTGGTGGTGTCTGTGTTTCATCACTCACTCCCTAGCTCTCTTCTTCTTCTTCTTCCTCCTCTCTTTCTTGGCTGTCTGGACCTCGCTGCCCTCCCTCCTCCTCCTCCTCCTCCTCCTCCTCCTCTGGACTCTGTCTCTGTGTTTCTGGGACCAGGGACCATTCGCAAGGCTCAGAACCTTCTGAAACAGTACTCACAGCATGGGCTGGATGGGAAAAAGGGGGGCTCTAACCTCACTCCTTTGGAAGGTAACGCACCTCGCTCTTCTCTTCGGTGTCTGTTTCTCGCTCCTCGCTCACAGTGTCACGTTGTCACGTTTGTTGTGCGTCCGTGTTGTTCATCATTCAGAGCAACAGACTCACATCAGTGTGCTCACAGTCACAGCAGCTCCAAGACACGCAGACAGAAACAGAAATGTTTGGATTTATCTTCATTTGTGTTATTCGTCCTTAAACACTCGGCACTGTTAAAAATCTAAATATACATCTATGAATCTACTGCAGAGGAGATGGTTTATTAATATTAATTAATACAGTGTCAGAGTAAGACAGCTGTACTCGAGTATTTGTTCTGATTACATTACTTATAATCAACAACACAAGACATAGCAGCTTCCTCCGTCAGCGTCCTCTTCAGTTCCTCTTCTCCTCTGCCATTATGTCCAGAGAGGCTCATGAGCCTGGTTACGCTGCCCGCTCATCCAGCTCCGGTTCTAGCACGACACCGGCTCCGTTCCCCCACACCCAAGCCTGTAAAGCTCTTCTTGTTCTCGGTGGTGCTCTGAGCGCACAGTCCGGGGAGCCCGGCTAACAAACTGAGCTAACACTGTCCGTCAGGAAAATCAAACTGTTTCTTTCTGTTTTTAAAATTTCTAGATGAATAACGCAGATCAAAATCATCAAAACTGACATGTTACAGATAAACGATCTTAAATATTAACTCAAAAATTACTGATTAATTTTTAATTCTTACGTACGAGCCAAAGTTAAAATTCGTTTCTTTGCAGCTTTAACTGAGCCACAGTTGGTGGCAGTAAAGCACCAAGAAAACATGGAGACAAAAATCAGCTTTAAAAATGTTTTATGAGACAGAAACACTGAATGTAAACAATCCTTTGTTCCTTTAAATTGAGCTTTAATATCCTGTGGAGGGTGTGAAAGGCATTCTGGGAAACGTAGTAACTAAGCAGCTTATCAAATATTTAACAGTGTCGGAGTGAACGGATGAATTAAACCTTTAAAATCTGCGCTGAATGAAAAGCTGTTGTGACGTCTCTCATGTAGTCTGAGACACACACACACACACACACACACACACACACACACACACACACACACACACACACACACTCCTCTCTGGGTGGGTGTCCCCTGCTTCCTGCTGGGTGCTTGGTGGTGGTCGGTGCAGATGTTCCAGGTTCAGGTTTGTCCCCCCTCCCTCGCTTCCTCTCTAGGCCTAGTCTCGATCACCCCGGTGGTTTGACTAGGCCCGTGTCCCCGCTGCCCACCTCCCCTCACCCACCAGGTTACGATCACGACCTGCGGGTCAAACATCACTCTGACGCCCTGACCGAGAAGCACGGGGCCGCTGCAGGTGAGTGACGGGAACATGTGGGGGAAGAGAAGGAACAAAAACAGGCTGATAAGACGTAAAAGTCTGCAGCTTCAACACATTTCTTTAACAAACAGTCACACCTTCGTCTGAATGTATTCACTCTGCACCATCCCAGTCTTTGTGTCTGCCGGCTGACTCTCAGCTGTTCCTCGTCCTCTCAGGGAAGGACGACGTTCTGGACATCGAGATCGACTCCTACATCCACTGCATCAGCGCCTTCGTCAAGCTGGCCCAGAGCGAGTACGCCCTGCTGACGGAGATCATCCCGGAGCACCACCAGAAGAAGACCTTCGACTCCCTCATTCAGGTCAGACACAGTGTAACAGTGATGTGTGTTAAACACTGGAAGTATTTTCACCTGGAGGTCTTACTCAGATCTTGGTTTTACCTCCATGTTGATGTGGGATCCTGATTCATGTGTAATCTGCTCGCTGTCCCCTCGTCTGTCCACAGGAGGCGCTGGACAACCTGATGCTGGAGGGGGACAACATCGTGTCGGCCGCTCGCCGAGCTATAATGCGTCACGACTACTCGGCCGTCCTCACCATCTTCCCGATCCTCAGACACCTGAAGATGAACAAGTCTGAGTTCGACTCGACTCTGCAGGTCTTCATGGTTTCAGTCTTGTTGATCGTCGTTTGTAGGAGTGACAGAACGTTGAAATAAATGAGTTTCGCCTGCAGGGAACGGCAGCGAGCACCAAGAACAAGCTGCCCACACTCATCACCTCCATGGAGACGATCGGAGCCAAAGCTCTGGAGGAGTTCGCAGACAGCATCAAGGTAAAACTCCTTCGTGTTCATCTCTTCGTCACTGCTCGCTCATCCGAGAGTTATTCACCGACTTCTCTCTGGTGTGAGCGCAGAACGATCCGGACAAAGAGTACAACATGCCCAAAGACGGAACGGTCCACGAACTCACCAGCAACGTAAGTAGAACGCTCGCCCGCCTCTCTGTTGTGTAACGGCGGCGGATTTATTTGCTCAGTCTGCACTTCAAACTCGAGACACTGTCCCCCGAGGCTGTTTGTCCGTCTCTGGGGATCCGAGGCGGTCTCCATGGGAACGAGCTGAGTGTCTCTGTTTAATCAATAATCCGGAGGCGACGCTCACCTTGACCTCTCTCCTGCAGGCCATCCTGTTCCTGCAGCAGCTGCTGGACTTCCACGAGACTGCCGGAGCCATGCTGGCCTCGCAAGGTAGAGCCGCACCAGCACGGCGCTTCACTCTCGTTACCGTGCACTTCCTGCTGAGCTGCTAAGACGCTGCTTCCTTCAGTGCTAACAGCAGCAGTGCTGCTCGTCAGATGTCTGATCTAAACCTGCAGTGACGTGTTTGGAAAGTGCTGATTGACTTACAGCTTGACTTGAACCGTAAAGAACTGTTTGCCTCTTCGTTCATTCACTCAGTCACGTGGCTTAGGAGGGAGAGCGGCTCGTCCACTGAGCACGAGTTTCATCTCTTGCTCCTCCGGCCTGCGTGTCCAAGTGTCACAAAGTGTGTGTGATTTAGGGTTCATCATCTCACCCGACGACACGCTCTGCCTCCTGAACCACAGCTGCCGCCCGGTTACCATAGCAACAGTTTAGATGAGACGATAAAAGGCTCAGAGAGACGACTTATCGTCCGTCTGTAAAGTGTGTTTCAGACCGTTATGGTTTTAAACCACGAGATGACTCCGTGTAGAATAATCAGCAGCGGTGCACGTACAGCTGATCTGCAGCAGGGGGCGCTGTAAGCACCAAACAATAGGCAATAAATAAACTTTAATGGAGGCTTTTCTGTTCGTTGTTATCGGGGAGAAAAACTCCAAACTGTCCTGATGCTGAAGCTCTGTTAACACAATGATCGCGTCCTGCAGCAGCTGTGTGTGTCCCATTATCTCTGTCTCCTCGTTTCCTTCCCTCACTCATTGTGTTTTTCTTTTCACCTTCCCTCTCTGACTTTTCCTCCTTGTCGCCTCGTGCAGCTTCGGATAACTTCTCTCTCTGTGACGCAGCATGTTTTGAATCAGAGGCCGTGCGTCAGCCGCAGGAATATTTAAAAACTAATTTCTTCATTTGTTATAAATTAAAACTTAAATTGGATTTATTCTGACCTTTAATCCAATCTGCCCTCCTCTGAGGGCTTGAATAAATCTCCGGCTGCCTCCTCTTCATCACTCTGTGTTCCCTCCTTCGTCATCATCCGTCTCTCTTTGTCCACTCGCTGCCTGGCTGATGACTGTTTGCTTACTCTGCACTAACAGATCCTTTCTAACCTTTTTGCACTTGTGCCTCTTTCTCTTTCTCTTCTGCCTTTGCCTTCGGCCCTTTTTAGTACTGGGGGACACTTACAATATTCCTTTAGACCCCCGAGGTAAGCAAAGACCGCGTGGAGGCCCCTGATGAGCAGTGGTGGAAGACGCACTCAGCGTCTTAAACTCATGTTTAAAGAGAAAAATCCTGATCTGAAAAAAGCTCTCAGATAAATGTAATTGAGTATAGAATAAAATGGAAAGTACCTGAGTAAACGTTGGTTGTTATTTTCCACCACTGCTGACGACTTCGATCCTGGATGTTGAACTTGTTTTCATGCTGATTCTTGAAACTGTAATAGAAGCTAATTAAGTCAGAGTGAAGAGCTGAAGTGCAGGAAAGGAAAATAAATGAATTAATCATCACGATGAAGGTGTCTGTGTGGAGATGTAGAGGAAATGAAAGACAGTAATGTTAACTTAAGATGTGACGTGTGTGTTGTAGCATCTAATAATGAGAACTTGCTCAACTCTTATTGGAGCAGAGCAAACAGAGGCGGGGCTTAGGAGGGGTCAGCTGTGGGTTAATTGAGTAAATTGAAAGTAGCGTTGGCGTTAACAGCTTCTGTGTTTCCTCCAGAGACGAGTTCATCCGCGAGCAGCTACACCTCCGAGTTCAACAAGCGGCTGCTCAGCACGTACATCTGTAAGCATGAACACACGCCGCCGCTCTGATCGCGTCCAGGTCACGTTCTGCAAACTGATGCATGGCTTGTCTCTTCTCAGGTAAGGTGCTGGGCAACCTGCAGCTGAACCTGCTCAGTAAATCCAAAGTGTACGAGGACTCGGCGCTGAGCGCCATCTTTCTGCACAACAACTACAACTACATCCTCAAGTCGCTGGAGAAGTGAGTGTGTGTCCGTCTGCAGGCGAGACGTTTCCTCTTTGTCTTCTTCTAACGTCAGCACAGAACCTGGACGTGCTGCAGTTCCTCGTCTGTGTGAAGCTCAGACTGTTAGTTTGTGATGAGCAGCTTCCTAAATTCAATATAAAATGTCATTTTCTCTCATATTTCCAAAGCGGTGTTGACCGTTTCTTCACCGCTCTGAGGAAAAACAGTCTTTGCGACGGCATCGCCAACAATAATCCGGCTTTGGAGCGGCATGGCCGGGTCGCTGCCTGTTTTTGTACTTGGACAATTAACAGGAAGTAAACCGGCAGCCATTTTAATGATAAGTCTGTTTTTGATTAGAAACAGCTCAAACTGTTCACGGCTCTCTGCCTCAGCTGCTCCAATGTGAGGAAATGATGCTTTTGTCCGATTTTTTTATTTTATTATTGAAAACTATAAAAAGTGAATCCAGAAATCTGTTGAAACGTTTAAAATATGAAGCGTGTCCTGTGCGTGTCTGCAGGTCCGAGCTGATCCAGCTCGTGACGGTGACTCAGAGGAAAGCTGAGAGTTCGTACAGAGAGCTGATCGAGCAGCAGATCTACATGTACAAGAGCAGGTGAACGCGATCGACTGACTCAAACATCTCGCCGTCACACGCGGCTCCTGCTCACCTCATGTTTTTTATTCTGTGGCAGCTGGTTGAAAGTCACAGAGCACCTGACGGACAGGAACATGCCCGTCTTCCAGCCCGGCACCAAGGTCAGAACATTTAACCAGCGCTCACCACAAACAGAAAGTGTTCTTACTAAACTGGGATCTGAACTTTCCTCTTTCTGTTCTCCAGCTGAAAGATAAAGAGCGACAAGTCATCAAAGACAAATTCAAGGTGAGTTCAGATCAAAAGTCCGCGCCGTCTGTCATGACCTGAACAAACCACCTGACCTCTTTCCCTCCTCGCTGCCGCTCAGGGTTTCAACGACGGCCTGGAGGAGTTGTGTAAGATCCAGAAGGGTTGGGCCATCCCAGACAAAGAGCAGCGAGACTTCATCCGTCAGTCTCAGAAGAAGGTGGTGTCCGACGCTTACAGGGCCTTCCTGCAGAGGTGAGCGGGCGGAAACATCCAAAGGGTTTGACTCATGTTACGACTCATTCAGCCTCAACAACCAGGTCCCCAGAACCAGAACCAGAACCAGCAGCAGCTGATATCAGAGACTAGTCCAGCAGCGGCTGATATCAGCGACTAGTCCAGCAGCGGCTGATATCAGAGACTAGTCCAGCAGCGGCTGATATCAGAGACTAGTCCAGCAGCGGCTGATATCAGAGACTAGTCCAGCAGCGGCTGATATCAGCGACTAGTCCAGCAGCGGCTGATATCAGAGACTAGTCCAGCAGCGGCTGATATCAGAGACTAGTCCAGCAGCGGCTGATATCAGAGACTAGTCCAGCAGCGGCTGATATCAGAGACTAGTCCAGCAGCAGTCAGTCCAGCTCGGCGTCTGTCTTTCAGCCTTTTATTTCACCAAGCTCTCACCAACCACTAAAAGTCAGTGGTACAAACTGGTGAGCTCAGGGCGACCTGACACCAAGCTGACGAACTGAGCTAACAGCAGCTAACAAGCTGAACTAGCATGCGCTAACAGCAGCTAACAGACTGAGCTAACATGAGCTAACAGCAGCTAACAAGCTGAACTAGCATGCGCTAACAGCAGCTAACAGACTGAGCTAACATGAGCTAACAGCAGCTAACAAGCTGAGCTAACATGAGCTAACAGCAGCTTACAGACTGAGCTAACATTAGCTAACAGCAGCTATCAGACTGAGCTAACATTAGCTAACAGCAGCTAACAAACTGAGCTAACAAACTGAGCTAACAGCAGCTATCAGACTGAGCTAACAAACTGAGCTAACAGCAGCTAACAAACTGAGCTAACATGAGCTAACAGCAGCTATCAGACTGAGCTAACAAACTGAGCTAACAGCAGCTAACAAACTGAGCTAACATGAGCTAACAGCAGCTAACAGACTGAGCTAACATGAGCTAACAGCAGCTAACAGACTGAGCTAACATGAGCTAACAGCAGCTAACAGACTGAGCAAACATGAGCTAACAGCAGCTAACAGACTGAGCTAACATGAGCTAACAGCAGCTAACAGACTGAGCTAACAGCAGCTAACAGACTGAGCTAACATGAGCTAACAGCAGCTACAGCTGTCAGCAGTTTACTTCACTGTCCATCATAAACTCTGTAAATCACAGAGAGTTGAGGCGGAGCAGCCGGAGGACATCATGTTTGTGTTTCTGCTTCAGTTCTGACAGATGTTCACTGGTTCTGACCATTTTTTCTTTGTGTTTCATCCAGATGTGCCAACATCTCGTTCACCAAGAACCCTGAGAAGTATCACAAGTATCGCCCGGAGGAAGTGGAGGAGATGATTGAAAGGCTGTTCGACACGTCCGCCTGATCCTCGACCACAAACGCACCTCAGCCTGACAAACACTGCTGTCGCCCTGCGTGTCTGCTCGGTGTTTTGTACAAAGATATAAACATGATGTATTTATGTAATTTAGCCGCTGCAGCTTAGCATTTCAAACAATAAAGGGAAGTGTGTGAACGGAGCAAGTCTAATGAGTCTGGATGACACAACAGAGCAGATAATCAGAGCAGTCCACCGACACACATAACACGGCTGAGTGTCTTTTATTATCCAGTTATGAATCTCTGCAAATCCACCTTTCATTTTCACATTAAGACGGTTCAGTGCGTGTGTGAGTAATGAGCAGTCGCTGCCTCGTTAATAAGCTCTGAAGTGTTTTCTGTGTGAGGAACACTCGAGCGCTCCTCAGTGCGACGTCTTCGCCACGCGTCGGGGAGGACGGCTGGTTTCATTTACATAACGACCGTCTGACTGGATCTGTGTGTTTCCATGGAAAAGACTCGAGCTCTAATCAACATGCAAACACAGAATTGGCGCCGTCTGCAGCTCCGCTCAGCAGTTTAGCGTCTTTGAGCTCATAGTTTTTGGCTTAAAGTCGGAAAAACTTCATTGTTTTGATTCGTGTAGCCGGTTTTTAACTTGACCTGATCGATCAATTAGAGGCGACTCAGAGTAAAAATATAAACCATTTAAATTCAAGATGCCTGTAGCTGCTGTTAGCTAATGCACCGGGGAGTGTTAGTGTTTGTAGCAGAGGGGTTTTGGAAGATAATGGCAGAGGAGAAGAGTGCGCTACGAAAAGCAGAGAGTGGGCGAGCAAGAACGTTTTACTGATTCATGTCAGTTAGAATAAACACGATGTGTGAGTAACTGGATCATCTGTTTGGCTGAACTGATCGGTAATTCGGTCACAAGAAGAAGATCCGAGGTTGTGTCATCGAAACAACGTCGCGAACAGAACAGCAGTCGACTCTGAATATTTGAACATTGAGATTATTTCTGCACATTTAAGGGAAGAATGACAAACAATATTAATAATAAACAAAATAAAAACGGTATTTTTATTCTATCGAGCAGAGATCCTTTTAAATTTCTGTCCTTTCTCAAACCTGAAGTGTGTTTACATCCTGCAGTGATGACGTTTTCATCACCATGGCAACCAGACCTTCTCAACCTGATCTTCAGGTTGGGTGATTTAAAAAAAAAAGTGTGGACCACAGATCAGAGTAAGTTTAAAATCATTCACTGAAGAAACTTTGGTTTAAGTGTGACCGTGCTCATCGGTGTGGCACGTAAGATGCACAGCAGCAAGAACAATACGACTGCTACAGTTATTAATTAACTACTAATTATAACAGAAATATGACTAATAGTTTATTGTGCAATTTTTAAGGAGCCTTCATGTGGCGTCAGGTCGACGTTTGAAGTTAATAACACGAAGCAGACACAGAGAGGAACTGGATGGATTTATTATCTCAACATTAATACTGTCGGCATGCACGAACACAGAGAAACGTTACGGCAGCGTCACTTTTATGTGGTGACAGTTACATATCATGCAGATGACTAACACTGAAGCTCGTGGAGGTTTCTGCACAAGACGCCGAATTAGTAACACAGAAGACGAATCTGCACGAGTGCCTGAAAATCTGTCTGGTTGCATAACATGTTTGTTTTTTCCCCCGGTCCATCAGCATCAGCTCCTCAGACTCATCGTGCTTCTTTATGCAAGAGCTGCAGAACTGTAGCGTCATCCTTCCTTCCTTTTATTTAGTGTTTATTCAAAGTGCTACACAAAATCAATTTGTTACCAACGCTGTGCTGTAATCCAACAACAGTGATTCACATCTCTTCATCGCTGCAGTTTCATCAGTCTGCAGGGCTCCGTCTGCCCCGTGGAGGCAGCGCTCGTCTGGTTTCCAGGAAAAAGTGCTTCAGCCTCTGGCCGAGCACACGTCAGGTCCTCAGTATTAGTTGAATCGTGCACACCTTGTTATGTTGTGGTGTTCAGAGCAGTGTGCACATGCTGAACCTCCATCAGTGTGAGAGTCTGCAGCTCTGTGAGGTGAAGTGCTTACACGAACATGCTCACAGCAGTCGTGCTTCCGTCCAGATGTGCAGCAAATTTTAACAAACAAATAAAAATAAAAATAGAAAATGTGAAAGAATGCTCGTTTCCATCCACGACCGTGCACAGAGTTAGATAATCAGTAGGTGACACAAATATTGGTGGACAATAAAGTTCATGGACATCTGTGGCAATTCCTCTGGGGACCATGAATGTTTGTACCCAGTTTCATTGAAATCCGTTGACTGGTTGTTGAGATATTTCAGTCTCGCTCACAGTGGTGGACTGGTGCTTTGATCATTAAAAAAATCATGACTGTATTATTCTTCTGTGATCAATTTAATTAACGATATGCAGTCTGCGTCAAATACAGACTTTGTTTTTTTAGATTCAGGTTTTTCTTCTGTAACTGCCGGAGGTGTCGACATCGTGATGTCCAGTTTAAATCAGACTTTTGGATTTCAGATGTCTTCTAAAGATGTTCATAGTTCATCATGTTCAGTTGGCTCTTCCTCTCCTTCATCATCTTCAGTTGGACGTCTCCACGCTGCTGACCGTGTTCACCGCCTGCACAACGTGCACCTTGTTGACCTCCCTCTTCCTCAGCGAGCAGCTGAACACCTTCCTGAAGCCTTTGCGGAAGTGTTTGGAGACGAGGGCGTAGACGATGGGGTTGAGGCAGGAGTTGGTGTAAGCCACCAGGTGGGAGAGGATGCGCAGGACGTAGGTGGTGTGGTTGAGGGGGAAGCGTCCGAACCACATGCAGAAGATGACCAGGTGATGGGGAAGCCAGCAGATGCAGAAGAGAACGGTGACGATGATGATCATCTTAGTGACTTTCCGCTTGGCGCGCCGCGACTCGGACATGTCCTTCACGGGATCCACGCTGGTCCACAGGTATCGGATGGTACGAGCGTAGGTGAGGCTGAGCACCAGGCCGCGGACGAGGTAGCCAAAGATGAAGGTGCACACGTCCATTATGACGCGTGGTCTGGACTCCCAGGCAGGGATACACACCACAGTGCCGGCCAGGTCCATCTGTGTGTAGTAGCTGAGATACGGAGCAGAGAAAACCAAGGCCAAGGCCCAGACCAGGCAGATGGAGGTGAGGGCGTTCTTTGGTGTTCTCATCTCTCTGGAGCGGAGTGGGTAGCAAATGGCAAAATACCTGCGAGTATAGAAGGAAGAAGAACGATCCAGATGTTTAACACTGAAAGATAATAAGGTGTTAAGACATTGGACTGAAGTTTCAGGTTTTCTATAAAGAGATATCAGGCTGCAGAGAATGGACGTGGGGACTGGACTGGTGTCTGTCAGGGCGTTATCATATCCAGCTAAAACGTAAAATGAACTTCCATTTAAAACAGGATGCAGGAAATGATCGACTCCAATTACACTGAGCTGCACGTGAGATCCGGAGCATACCAGGACACAGATGAAGCTCGGCTGCTGACGGCCGGGTTTGGTGTGCGTACGTGTTTGGAGGCGTTTGTCAATCATCGCTGATCTGAGCTTGAAGAGCAAAGATCTGCAGAGAAGAGCCGAGACAAACACTCTGCCCTCGTAATGATCGCTGCTCATTGTTTCTGTGATTCATGCTGCAACAGATAATAAAGAGTCTGACAGATTTATCTATCGATGTGCGTCTGTATGACTTTTTATTACGGCTTTAATTCTGCTCTACTTGTAATATGACTATGAGACATACACACACCTACACATTATCATTAGGTACGCCTGTACAATCCAATATCATCCAACAACAGTCAGAAAAATCATAATAAATCATAATTCTACTTTATTTATTAACACAACAGTTGAATGAATCTCTCTCTGACAGAATCAACAAAAAGCTGAAACATCATCAGCATCAAAAATGTTGAATTCACATTTATTTAGTTTATATTAGATTGTAGAAAGAGTGTGTGTGTGTGTGTGTGTGTGTGTGTGGATACACAGTTTGTTACTGTAAAAAGTAAATCTTGTTTCTTTGGTTCCTTTCTGCTCTAATCAATAATAATAAATAAAGTATTTCTCTTTATTTAAAGTACACAGTTCCATCAGTACCTGGTGAAGGTGTCGGACTCACCTGTCCAGGGACACCGCTGTCAGGGTGAAGATGCTCGCGTACATGGTGAGAAAAATGATGAAGTGGACCAGTTTGCACAGCACAGGTCCGAACAGCCACTCATCCAGGGTGTAGATGGTGGCCTGGAAGGGCACGCAGAAGACGATGAAGCACAGGTCAGCGATGCCGAGGTTGAAGATGAACAGGTTGGTGGTTTTGGTGTTCATCTGTCCGTTACGGAACAGAACCGCCAGAACCAGAGAGTTCCCCACGGTGCCGAGCAGGAAGATGAGCGAGAAGCCCAGAGAGATGACCACGGACTCGGCTTTCCAGGCGGACGAGTTCTCGAAGGAGAGATTCATCCTGGTGTTGTATCCACTCATAATCCACGCGGCGTGTCCAACTTTAACGCACGGCTCGTGGAGACGCGCGCCTCGTTTCCAGGTTTCCAGACGCAGCGCAGCGAGCCACAGACCCGCGGACAGGATCCACGCACACACCGCAGCCTGCAGAGCTCTCTGTGGACACGGCTGTCACCCCAACCCTGTGTCTGGACCATCTGTTTAAATATGACCAAAACATGTTTGATTACAACAAAGATATTAAACACACAAATAATAAAAATAATGAAGGCTGCACGTGACCAAACCTTTATTAGAATCATTAATAATATTCAAATGTTTGGTCACCTGTTCACCTGTCTGTCAGGATGAGAGCAGGCTGCCCCCCTGTGGTCACACTGAAGCACTGCAGTCTCCATGCTGACTGAGTGTGGAACCAGAAAGTGTCTGAAGATGTTTACATGAAAAAAAGTGAAGAAAATAAAATAATAATATCAAATAGAAATATATATGTATATAAAGTAATTCAAATAAAATGAAAATAATAATAAAAAATTATACAAATACAAAATAAAAGAAAATAATTTAAAAATTACATTAAAAACATTATTTGGATTTTACTACGAGGCGTGAATATGAGAACCAGGTTTCAAAATTTCTAAAAAAAATTTTTAAAAATGCCCAAAACAAGAACAGTTGCCGTGGCAGATGTCCTGAACATTTAACCAATTTTTAAAAACATTTTAAACATAAAGTAACAACAATAAAAGACGTAATAAAAAAAGTTTTTTTAAAAAAAGTCATTAAAATAGACATTAGAAAAGGTGAAAAGAAAGTTAGGGATTGAGAAAAAATTGGAAGAAATATTGTGCAAAAAATAAAATTTTCAAAAATGTTAAAAAAATGAATGAAAATCTGTGACGTCCCCGCAGACTGTCTAAAACCTGGACGACGACAAAAAAACATTTTGAGGAAAAACGTCCTGATGCCACTGAAGGAAAATTCAGAGCATCATGAAACCAAAAAGCTGCAGACTGAACCAAAGCGGTGGACAGAGCTGCTTCTGGTCAGGTCAAAGTAGAACGTCTTCGTGTTGAGAAGTGAAACAGTCAAACAGCATGGCGGTAATCACCTGACACTGTGATCAGTCTGTCTGCTGCAGTGTTTCCTCTGCTGTGACCCTCCATCCTCATCACTGACACTCTCTAACACCTACAGACGAGGACAGGTTAACCTCCAGCAGCTGCACAAATGCAAACTCCCTCCACTAAATTTAACAGGTTCTTTTTTTACCCGGGAGGAAGCGGCTGCTTCGGTCCTTCTGTTTCCTCCTCTGGGAGTCTGAATTACTCGGCAATCCGACATCCTGGAAGTCCGAGGAAGGTCAACACATGATCGCACCGTTCTTTACGCTCTGCTGATGAACTCCATGAGACACGTCCTCGCGGTGCACGCCTCTCAAAGATCCAACAACATTCTTCAAAACGAGCTTTTCTGTGCACAGACGCTGTTTCACACTTTGTTTCATGCAGACACAAAAAGTGGAACGCTGCAGCGAGACTCTGCGTGTGCGGTCTCGCCTCTTCGGACCTGTCTGACCTCATTAAGGCTTCCATCCATCCTGTGCTCCCAGCAGGCCGCTCTCCTTATCAGACCACTTTTCTCTGGATTGGCCCGTAATCTCATCACTTAACCCGGTACCTGAGGCTTCCCACCTGTTACCTTTACTCTTCCAGCAAATCTGCTTCAGTCTCAATGAATCTTTAGTCCATCTTTGTCCTGCCAAGCTGTGTCTCTGTCTCCTGGACCACCAGCCATCCTGGGGCCTCTTTCTGTCCCCTGCTGGTGTTGGTGATTCAGATCTTCTTCTTCGTCCTCCAGAAGATGAAGCTGTGGCTCTCTCTGCCTCTGTGTGTGTGTTTGTGTGGCTTGTCCATGTTGGACAGGAGGTCATGTGTCTCAGGTCCTATCAGACATGCTGAAGCTGCCTGACGTCCTCCTGGATCTTCTTCTGTCATTTCTGAAGACGTCAACCAAATCACCAGAACTGCCACAGTTCATCCCAACCCTCCACTCTGTGTCTCCAACAGCTTCATTAACAATCACACCTGCACATAAGACAACTGGAAACTGATTGAACTGATGTAGTTCTTCTCTCTTTGACCAGCAGATGGCAGCAAAAGCACGATGAATGCCTCCCTGAGTTTCTGCTGTGGCTCATTGCACTCATCAGTTGATCAGTGGATGTTGCTACAGATGGTGCTTCATGTTTACTCCTGTCTCAGCATCCACCAATCACGAACGCAGAGAGGCAGACGGGCACTGTGAGCCTCTGTGATGCATTAAGTCTTTGGGTTTCCATGTGTCAGCTGCCGAGCTGTGATAACAACTGGCAACGTCGTCTTCGCATGATGTTTGGTCGTAGATTAAAGTCTCCGTGCAATAATTCGTCGTGTATTTTTAAGCTTTTTCGGAAACCCTGAAAGTTTGATCTGAGAGATATTCCGGCAGGAGGGAACGCTCAGAGGCTCAATCAGATCAAGACCAACCTGAGTCATGTTTCAGACACTGTTTGCTGCTGCACTGGTAACCATAAGGGAACGAGCTGGAGCGCCCCTGGAGCAGGAAATGACATCATCTGTGTGTGTGTGTGTGTGTGTGTGTGTGTGATCATTTGCTTGGGGCAGAGCAGGAATGTTAAAGTAGGCTGCTGGGTGAGAGTGCTAACCACACGCCACAGCCTGGCAGTGACCACACATGGGAATATTTGAACTTTAATCAGAAGAAATCATTAGAGTGTGGAGCGGGCAGGTGGAGGAAATGGGCTCTGACCAGGAATGGACAACATGGACGCAGTGAATGCATCATTACCTGGAACAGGAGTGCTGCGATTATCGAAACGCCTTCCGAGTTATTTCAAATATCTCGACAAGTCCAAACGTCGTCAGAAAAAAAGAGGCTGGATCGATTAGATGCTGCTCGGGCTAATCATCGGTGCTCGAGGATATGAATGGGCCGTGGCGCTTATTCTGTGTTTCCTATGGGCTGCAACCCACACATCATGATTCCCTCATTAAGTATGACTCCAACCCACAAGTGTCAACACTTGCAGGGAGGCGGATCGAGAAGCAGTGACCTCAAAAACATCTGCTCTACAACAACACACAGAGCGCGCTCTGCTCATCCGCTCCAACAGCCGAAAGCCTCATGACAAACCTCCACAGTGAAACCTGGAGGTAACACACACACACACACACACACACACACACACACACACACACACACACACACACACACACACACACACACAGCCTTCCACATCCTCTCAGCTCCCCGCCGCCTCGATAGTCCCACACTTTATAAATAGCGTGCGCTTTTAATATGCGCGTGTGTCCAGTGGATAACGTCAGCGCTTTGGGAGAAAGGCTCAAGGAGTGTTTCATTATAAACCTGTACCATTAAAACTCGCTGGCTGGGTCTGTGTTCTGGCTCTCACGTCCCCTCTCAAACTTTTATGAGGCCGGTTATGATCCTAAATCGATGCAGGAAACTGAGATGGAGGAGTTGGGTAAGGTAAGCAGTGCCATGACCTCACGAATAAAAAGGTAGTGTTGGTGATTGTGCGGCGCTTTGCACCATCGCGTGTTGTATTGTTCAACTGGAAGGGCTGATACTGCGCGAACCTGTGCAGCACGGTGCGTTCACTTACAGATTATTATAGTATATATATTAGTAACATCGGTCTCAGTCCGTCATCTCTGCAAAAGTAAAGGAAAAAGGAAAAATGGCCTCTGTGAGTTTGTGAGATTATGATTACTGATGTAACTGTAGTACCACTAAACATTCACCTGTGAACTGTGTTGCAGAAATACGCCAGTATTCAAGTAAACTTCAGTAAAAGTTACCGTGAGGAAGCTGAAGAACTTTCCTGCAGAGTTTATTTTCTAACTACCTCGATAGTTACTAGCCGAGCTACTACTCTAGCTTAAAGTTGCTGTTTTGAAATGTGTGCACGCGGTCACTTATGGAAAATAAGCCGTGTACTGTGCACTCATGCACAGCAGCAGCCAGGTGTACGTCTGGTTTTTATTCATATTTTAGCAGTCAGATGTCGGCGGTGACGCCGCAGAGCTGTGGCAGTCGCGCTTGGGCTTGATCGCATTTCTTTATCTGTGATTTTAGCCGATGAGCTGTAGATAAAATGAAGAGCTACAGTTCTTCAGTCCGTCAGCTCGATTCTACGATGTTGGAGTTGAGCCTAAAAAAAAGAAAAAAAGAAACAGACCCCTGCCCGATTACCTGCAGACCACACTGTACCTGTGACACGACGTAACCGGCTGAGGTCAAAGGTCACGAGGGTCACGAGGGTCGAGGCGTGCAGGTGCTTCAGAGAGCTGCAGAGAGGAAGTGAAGGAGAGAGCAGAGGCGGAGAAGCTGTGAGAGAACCACAATCACGCAAGCTGCGTGTGGTTTCCAGCTTCTTGCCAAGACCTCTCACTCTCTGTGTCCCAGACTCTCTCTCCGAGTTATCCAATCCCCCCGTCATCTCCACTGGCTGCCCTCCCCACTCCCACTTTCGACCGCACACAAATGGTTTGAATAAGAAGTCTGCATGACTGGGCTGTGGCTACAGATGAAATCCTGAGGAGTGATAGTTTACTTAGCCTAAATACCCCCGATTAGACAAATTGAAACATTGTTGTTATGCGGTGGAAACTCAAGGACCTATTGGCCGAGTGCGTTCACCCCGTTCCGGAAAAGGCTGCGCTTGCGGACTTTCGTCATGCGAAAACCACAAACGCTGGCACAAGTGGAAAAAAAACAAAACAAAACACAACAAAAGCAGAGAGAAAAGAGAAAATGAACTCAAAACAAAAACTGTAAAACAGAAAATGAAAATCGCCACATCGAGATGATTCACGTGACCCGGCTTCTGTAGCTGCTGAACGACATGTCCGACCACGAACTTGACTTATGGTTTGTTCACGATGTCACATTTTCCTCTCGTGCTGATCAGCTCCAGGATCACAAACACGAGCTGCAACCGAATCGATCACGACCTGCTCATCGAGGAAATAAAGAAATCAATCACAGCGTCGCGATTAATGAGGAAACCGTTTAAACGCTTCCGACTCCTGCAGCGTTTAAAGTTTAAAGTCAGTCAAACCTCCTTCATCCCGTTAAAAGCTGTAATTTGTAAGACCGTGGAGACCTTTTTGCTTTTAGCTACTTAAATATTACAACACACACATGTACAGCACATGCACGCAGTCAGTAATAACACACCAAAATGATTCTAGCAGACTCGAGCTAAACTGCAGTGGAGACTCATAAAAAAGGAGCGGTAGCTGCTTCATCCGCCAGCGGACTCTGTCTGGCCGGGCAGTCTGGTGTCAGGGCTCAGTGGCTGGACTCAGAATCTGCATCTGTCTGGAGATGATTCATCAGTCCACCTTAAAACAAACACCTCTGATCCATGACATGACAGAGCTCCTGTATGAACAGGAAATACTATTATTGTACTAATACAAAGGTGGGACACATCTGTGCTTTATATAATCAGTGCACTTTGTGTTTCAAACCTGCAATCTTTCTATCGGCCAGTAGAGGGCGCCTCCATTGGCTGCAGCAATGAGGTCTGGTTATGTTGAGCCTCATGCAGACTCCTCATTGGTTTTAAGGATGTGGTCACCTTGTGATTGACAAATTATTCTCAGGGAGTCCCGACAGACGCCAACCACCAGCTCCACGCTCTTACCCAGTACGGTCACCTTTGGCTCCGAACAACCAGCATCGCTGATGCCAAAGTCGAGGCTTCGAACCAGTTGGGTGACGTCATGGTGGGTTTACACTTGCCAAGTCTTTGGCAGGCTAAGGTCATGACTTTAGGCCAAACTCGGTCTGTCCGTCCACCACTGTGGTCCAGACTCAAATATCAACATCAAAAAAATGCCACGAAAGTTTCCATCCAGCCTCAGCTCAAAGCTCCGCAGAGCAGCTGGTGTGGCCGGAGACTCTCACCGATCAGAACCTTCAACAAGGAGCTCCTGTACGGATTTTTCTCCGAGCTCGTCGGTGTAAATGTATCGAAACAGGCAGAGGACATGGCGTGAGAATGTATCAATGACGCAGTGGGCCTCCTGTTAATTTTGCACATGGCGACTCGGCACCAGTTTCCCCTGCAGAACTAAGATTCAACATCCGCACACATTACGTCACTTCTTTCTTCCCCCCTGCTGCATCCACAGACCTCTGGGTGAGATTCGGGCAGCCTGGAATTACGTCGCCTTGATTTTAGTGCAATTAGAGCATCGGGTCCTTTTTTTTTTCCCTCTGAGGCTCACGTAAGTCTGCTGTACGTGTGGCAAGGAAGCCAAAGGGTCTGGAGGACGGTGGGTAATGGACTAAAAGCAGCCTGGTGTGCGAGTGAGCCTTTCCAGGTCTTGATGACACGAGCGCAGGTGTCCTCGTTACAGAAACGAGATGAGATGTGGCTCCATCAGGTGGTGATGGCTTCGGGAGGCGGAGGGACGCTCAGCAGCCAGGAAATGTGATCAGACCGGAGCCCCCAGGCTGTGGCATCCTCAGTTCAAAGGACAGACTCTGGAAAATTGAGGCCTAATGACCTTGACTGGGGAGAAAATGGCCTCTTGTCCACAGAGTGTGCAGCTGTGGGAGACGAGCTGGGGACCTCTCAGGATAACTTTCAGACACAGCTGTCATACAGGACCAAACACTCCGACCGTACATGCAGATAACCACGTTTCATCAGCACGTTAAGGGTCATATGAAGATCGCAACAACGGATTTATGGATTTGTTCAGACTGTTATTTACATCAGATCTGTGAATTCAGGCCACTGACAGTGTAAACAATGGATGGCGTCATCGTGACAGGTTTCTGTTTCCAAGCTCAGAATATCCAGGGTTCCCACACCTTTTTCATGAACAAATTCAAGCACTTTTCAAGCACCTTCAAGCACCAGTTTTTCCATTTTTCCAGCACCTTTAAATAGGTAGCCTACTAGTTGTGTTTGCCATGATGGTCATGGGAAGCGCAGCGGTGCCACTGTATGGCATAATAATATGGGTCTAATTAGCATTATTTCATATGGTGGTAGATTGACTGTTTTGATTTGTAACTAATTGTGACATTTCAAGCATTTTCACAACCTTGAAAACACTGAATTGAAATTCAAGCATTTTCAAGGAATTCAAGCACCCGTGGGAACCCTGAATATGTCATACTGCCATGTTTGTAGTCCTGTCTCTCCGTGGACGTGGATCAGTGGTGGACCTCAGGCTGGCCCAATGAGGCCTGGTTGCTGAAACAAGCCACCTGTCAATCAAAGCGTCCACGCTCTTAACCCTGCATAACTTTAATCCTATATATAATGTGAACAGGTGAGTTGTATATAAATTCACCCTCAGTACAGTTGTCATGAACGGGGAAATTAGCTACAGAGACCAAAACAGTTTTTTGTACCAGGCTGTAAACATGTTTATTTCTGCTGTGAAACATGGGGACTTATGGAGACTGACTCACTTCTGGTAATATTGGTAATATTGGTAATTGTTGATTAATGTTTGATATTGTGGGAGCAGCAGATTCATCCAGTCCATTCATCGTCTGGTGGAGCTTCTTCTTTCCTGCGTTCAGCGGAGCAGTCCGTCACTTCTCCTCCATCCTCAGACGGTCTGTTATTGAAACAAAGCTCTTCCCATGGGTGTGTGATCAGGTTTGAGAAAGTTCAGCGCTGCTACTCAGAGGACAGCCAGAACCGGAGGAGCAGCAGCCGAGTTTTTCAGAGGGGATTTCGTGTGGACTCTGCACCGTCCCTTTCAAGTACCGAAACCACAGGACCTGGAGAGAGGCAGCTCTGTTTTCTCTTGACGTCAGAGTAGCATGCACTGAACCTCATATCACCGGGGCGGATCGATCAGTCTCTCCTCATCTCATTATTACCGTCTCATGTCCAAGGGTTTATGATACACTCGAGCCTGATGATGTGCTATCAAGTGTTTGCTTGTATGCATTTATTATTGCGTCCATATGGCTGCAGATTGGTGTTTCGGGGAAAAGACTGACCTGAGTCAAACGTCTCCGTTGCTTGGACCATAAAAACATTTCCAGCCTGTGAATACCTTTTGGTTTCAAAGTGACAGAGAACATTATGTTTTTAACAGAGCTCACACACACTGAAATTATTTGGACCTCCTCCTCCCTTTGAGTGACAACCTCTGATTCTACTACAGATCTGATGTTTTATGCCGAACAACAAAGAAATCTGTTGTTATTGCCAGGAATTATGTTTGTGCAAAGCTGCACATACGAAACTATGCAAGGATCAGCAGCTGCACTTTACAACATTACCAGATATGCAGAGCCACTCAGTTTTGACTCAGTGAGGTCTGATGTGGTCCTCTGTACTCCACTAATGTGACGCCTCCCCGTGCGGCAACACGCCCCCCGAAAAAACGCCTGAACCGGCTCTGGACCTGGACCACTGCGTCACACCGTCCTGATGTTAAATTTGGGCTGTGAAATAGCAAACACAGTCATCACGTGTCGCTTTTTGTCCACGCAGCGTTCACACCGGACGCATCGCAAACTAGCGTAGTCTGATCTGACAACGCCATCGCCAGCCGGCGGAGGGACTGTGGTTTAAGGAACCACCGTGGTTTGAGTTTGAGAAGTACCTGGTTGCGGCTTAAAATGACTCCATTGTTCAGGAGACCTTTGTTGTCATGGTTACAACAATATGTTCTACCGGCTGGAGACGGGGAAAGAAACGGCGGTCTCGCACATTAAAGTTCGACGTTTTGTCGACTCTGTTGTTCACAAATTAGTGCGGTCACTTGAACATGAACACATGTCATCGTGGGAGATTCGCTGGAACAACAACGGCCTCTTTCTGCATTTAGAGGACGGGGACTTCAAAGTTTTGCAAGTTCACATGAACTCGGTGAACTCAGGAATGAAAGCCCGACCATTCAGCGCTGCGATTCAAACAGAGGAAGTGTGCAAACCCTCCACACGCTGCAGGTGGCCGAACACGGCTGAATGTTCTGCTGCCCGTAAAGGCTCGGTTACCCCTCCCCACACATGCCGCCGCACCAGCACTGCCACCCAGCATGTCCCCTGTGAGAGGCCGAGAGAAATGAAGGGGCTCTCTACCACGCGAGGCAGGCCGATTTTCCACTGGTTTAATGAGAATCACAGACAGAAGAGAGGAAATGTGCAGGGTATTTATAGAAAAACGAGAGGAATGCAAGCCCCCTAATTGTGCTTAGTCTATCTCTCTGCTGCAGAACCTGCGCAGCACTGCTGCCCCTCATTTTCTACACGGACTCAAACAATGCCGAGGGAGCAGAAAGGAAAGAGAAAGTGTTTTTATAGATTTTTAGCCGCGCTGGTGACGGGACTCCGGGGACTTCAGTGTCTGTTTGTCCACCACTTCAGTCCAGACTGAAAGATCTCAGCAACTGCTTGATAGATTCCCACAGACATGTTTGGTCACGACAGGATGAATCCCGTTGACTGATGAACCTGCTTTCCTCTAGCACAACCATGAGGTTCACATTTGTGGTTTTGAATGGAAATTTGGTTCAGAGACTCAGATCCGCTTCAGGATGGACTGTAATCACTCTGGTGATCCTTTAACTGTTGCTCCAACGCCATCCGTGCATCCGTTTTACATAAACCGCTCATCCTGGAGCTGATCCCAGCTGATGTTGGGCGAGAGGCGAGGTCGCCAGTTCATCACAGGGCTGACACATGGAGACAATTCACTGTCACCAGTAAACCTGCATGATTTGGACTCCACCGAAAGGGGGTCGGGTTTGAACCCAGAACCTTCTTGCTGTGTGGTGACAGCACTGACTGCCCTGCCGCCTCTCTAGCGCCACCATCAGGTCAACAAGTCCTAATTTGTTGAATGTTTGTTGACACTCCCATCGGCCTCAGCTGTTGGCTACTTTGTGTTTGGCACTAATAAGCAAGCGTCACCATGGCGACACACTAAACGAGGATGGTGAACGCGGCTCGACATCAGTACCTGACGCTGGTTAGCGATGGCATTCTTCGTGTAAACAGACTTTTCTGGGATTTCTTCTGCTGAACTCGTATAAATGTCAACTCACAGCAGCTAAACCGAATTAGAGACGAGCTTTCGGCTGAAGACGACAAAGTTCAGTGAATGGCAACACAATCAAAAATGTCCTTTAAGTTAAATCCAAACATGTTCGTTCAGCGGCATGACTTCATGAGAACATGTATTTTTATTTCCACTGCAGGAGTTTTCCATGTTTCCTTGTTTTCCTCTCGACGTGGAGGTCAGGTGGACTCAAAGCTCATCCTCGTCCTCCTCCGGGCGGTGAGGGTTAACCTCCCAAAGCAAACTTAATTCAGCATCCGAACCCAAATCCACACACGACCCCCTTTTCTCTCTGTGACTAGGAAAATTTAAGAAGCGCAGGGAGCCTTAATGAAAGGCACACTCTTTCCTAGGTGCAGTAAATCACTTGCACTGTGTGTTTATGTCATGTTTGTCCTCTGTTGTCACTAAAACACCCCCCCACCCCTCCACCCCTCCGCCGCCGCCGCCGATGCCGATGCCGTCCCGTAAGGTGCACTCAGGAAACAGGTTTTCCACTTCAAAGTGGATTCCTGCTAGAGAGCTACCCAGCAAAATACGCAAAGTGGAATCAGACTTATCTTAAGTCAGTGATTAAATACATTAAACAAGGCTTCATAATCAGTTGAATTAGGAGGATAATACATCACAGGGATGAGCAGCATGGAAAATAAGTGTAATCTGCTTCAGTGAAAAACACTCCCAAACACACACGAGCGTAATGCACGAGCGTGCGCTGTCAACGTTATGTCATTTTGCATGCAACCAGACGCTCAGAGCGTACACATCTGCAGTCCGAGCCTGCTGGTGTAAAAACACCCAAACATCGGGTACTTGACTGTTTGGATTTCTCCGTAATGAGGTATGATGACAGACCGAGCTCGTGAGGACTGCAGGACGTTTCATATCGACGGATGGGAGTTTCTAATTCGGGATTGTTGTTACAGTAGTCCTGCTCCCCTCCAGCCACCACCGCCCCGCTCGGGCCAACGTCTTCTGTCATTTCTTTATTTATCCTGCAGGGCCACATGGTGATATTTACCCTCAAACAGACAGCGGGACGGGAAGGCCCAGAGATCGGATCTCACTATTTACTAAACAGGGCAGTAATACACCTGTTTGTGCCCTTAATCCCAGCCTGACCCCTCGCTGTCCTTTTGTCTTCCTGTTGTGTCGAATGCCATTCCTAATTTCTTTTTTTTTTTCCCTCCAGAGTAAGGTGGTCACTCTCCTCTCCTCCCCCCTCCCTTAAAGATGTAATCTGCAGTAAAAAGATGCATAAGTGAGCGGAGAGAGATTTGAAAGCACGTGAAAGTCGAGCCAGTGCGAGTCCAGCTCCAGCTGTAAGCGTGTAGACTGTGGCTGAACGTCTGACCTGAAGCTGCTCGTGTCTTACACACACACACACACACACACACACACACACACACACACACACACACACACACACCTTTAGTTTCTCTCAGATTAGTTTCATCGCAGCTCTGCTACAACAGTTTTCCGTGTTATTTTGATCAGTATAATCAAACACAGAGCTTTTTTTTATTTTTTTATTCAAGTCCAAAGTGGCTGCAGAAAAATTTTTCATCATTTCTTTCAGAGATTTCCCTTCAGGATCAACTTTGTCAATACAGGAAGCCAAGATGTGAAGATGTGAGGCAGGTTTAAAAAAAACAAAACAACAACAGCCATATCTGAGCAGTTAGATCAGTCTGCGCCGACGCCCTGATTCTGTTTTGGTCGGGTCCGGTAAAAAAGAAATCCTTTTCCAAGTCGTGAACTTGTTCTGTCATGAAATGCTTTTTATCTCCTGCGTGAAGCACTGCAGGTGAATATCAGATATTGACAGATATCTTCGAGGCTGTAAATCAAACTGAGTGAAAATATGTTTCTTGGACCGACAACAGTGCCGAGTGGAGAGACTGATATTACTGATACTGCTGTTACAATCAGTTTTCTCCCTTTGATGCATTTCAGTTCTGCGATTTATTCTCTCAATGATCCACCTGACTCACATCAGCTCAAGTCGACCATGATAAACTGTAATAAGAGTTTCCTTGGCCAGAGGTTCCCTCGGTGGAGCTGACGCACTTCTGCAGGGCTGCAGGTTCAGGCCCCGTTTACACGTGCACGGGTGTTTTTTAAAAACACATTTCCCTTCGTTTGTATCTTTTACACACAAACGGTGAATTCACCTCTGAAAACGAATGTTTCTAAAAACTCCGGCTCGAGTGGAGATTCTGGAAAACTACGGTTTTGTGTTTGCGTGTAAATTCAGGTAAACAGAGTTTTAGGCAGCTGATGAAGTGCAACCAGTGTTTACCTGTTGCTATGACGATGATCATGAAGCTTCATTCTGATTGGCTCTTCCTACACTGCCGCCCAGAGGCTTGGTGTAGCTATGACGGCGCTCGATGGCGTATTTATTTATGCGGGTTGACTTTTTTGAAAACGATGCTATGTGCACGATGTGATTTTGGAAAACGGAGGGAGGGAAATATTCGTTTCTCAACACACCGGGCTCCGTGTAAACGTAGCCTCAAACAGTCCACGAACCAGAGCAAAGACCTTTATGTTCTGATCCGACTATCGACCTGACTTTAATTGATCTTACTGTAAATTTCCTGCGTGAAGCCGTTTTTCTCTGATCTACATATACAACTCAAAATGTTCCAGCGCTCACCTCAAACCTCAGTTTTTGTTCTTTGCTACAGTGCCACCTCCATATCTGTTTTGTTTCCTCAAAGTTGCAGAAACACTGTGGTTTGACCCGTCACATGAGAGCCCTGTAGACTCGCAGCAGTTCTGACAGTTTGGTTTCCTGTCCTGAAACCGCTCACAAACCTGCGCCGTGACTCAAAGTCACCGACGCCGCCTCGGACGCTGCCACGTAGTGGATGGGGAAAACACACTCTGCAGATATAAAGCAGATCTGATCACTTTTCTTTTTTTTAAGCTGATCAAAAGTTGCTCAAACCAACAAATGCAGTAACAGGTGGTTTGCTGTCTGCGATCCAGAACACCATTAAAACCTTGAGCGCGCGTGTTTGCGTTTCTAAAGCGGACTTCATTGACGTGAACGTTAAAATACTCCAAGTCTTAATTCAGTTAAAACCTTTGTCGGGTCGGTATAATCAGAAAATGCTGTTTGCATGAGTTTCTTACTCAGGGTGTTGTCTTAATCAAGTTAATACTGGAAATATTACAGTCCATGTAAATGTTATGTCTGTGTACAGCTGCCAGAAAAAAAGCCTGATTTTTGTCCAGCTTTTTGTCATGTCTGAGACGGGCTATGGGAAGTCGTAAAATAAGCACAGAATATGATCTATTACACGTAGAAAAGATTTGAAAGTCTCACCCTGACAATGAGACAATAAAAAGTAAAATACTTAGAAGAAAAATGTTTTGGATGTTAGTCAGAGGGAGAAAGTCTGGCCTGCCATGTTACGTTATTCAACACATTTCCTCCTGATCTCACAGCTGTGCAGGTCATTAGCAAACAGTTGCACGGGAACCGCGAGCTCTGCCAAAACCTCTGCTGCAACTCCTGCTGTACATCCTGGGGTCACGGCAGGCCTCTGGGCCCGACTCCATCCCGAGGTCTGAGACTTAGATGGGACACTCTGAAACATAAAAGCTGCTGGCGATGACAGATGCCCGAGGCTGGACAGGATCACGGCTGCCGATTCTGAGCAGCAGGAAGTCGACAGCACGCAGTGGCACTCTCATACCAAGCTCGGCCAAGTGCGGCCTGCAGAGATGAAGACTCAAACAGAAACATTCAAGTGTTAAGACAGAGCAGATACTTGGTCTTAGTCATGCAAACAGCCAGTGAGGAGGTAATGATCAGCATGCTGATGTTCAGCATCTCAGACCTGACAGTGGGTCAGACACATGCAGGTACAGCAGGTCTCAGCTTCATGAGGGTTACCAAAATACATCGGCAATGCAAGGTGAGCGTGTTGATCTGCGTGTTGCCACAACACGAGGACGGCTGTCATGTCAGTCTGACTGTGTTTACCAGCAAAGGCCAACATGTCATTTGTATTGTCACCATACTGCCCGTGATGACAGACGCTCGTTTGAACCTATAGAGCGCACAACAGACACAGCACCGCCCGCTGTGTTGTGTAAACGACACACGTCTGATGACAAAAGGTTCAGACACGTTTGTGCTGCATGAATTTATCACTCCATGTCACTTTGGGTTTTAGTTTCACAAATCTAGGACGTCGTTCTGACGACGCTGACCATTCAGGATTCGAAACACTGATTATTTTATTAACCACTTCTTAATATTTGACTTTATTCAGATCAGGGTTCCCACACCTTTTTCATGAACAAATTCAAGCACTTTTCAAGCACCAGTTTTTCCATTTTTCCAGCACCTTTAAATAGGTAGCCTACTAGTTGTGTTTGCCATGATGGTCATGGGAAGCGCAGCGGTGCCACTGTATGGCATAATAATATAGGTCTAATTAGCATTATTTCATATGGTGGTAGATTGACTGTTTTAATTTTTAACTAAATGTGAAATTTCAAGCATTTTCAAGCACTATACAAAAAATTCAACCTTGAAAGCATTGAATTGAAATTCAAGCATTTTCAAGGAATTCAAGCACCCGTGGGAACCCTGTCAGATGTATTTGCAGCCGAAGGTGTTTGTCACCTCTCTGGCTAACACAGCATGTACAGACAGCTGTCCTTATTATTCTCTTAATGAAGAAACAAGTTAATAATTAATTAAATCTGGTAGATAAACAAACTCACAGACTGAAATCATTAAAATATGATACATAACATACATGTATTTATCTCCTTCAGTCTTCCTAATGTGATGAAGCACAGAGCGGCACGTGAACATCGTCTCTGTGATCATGTTAAAGGAGAAACGTGCTGGATATTCTCTGCTGATCATCTTTATCTGCACGTTGAAGCATTTGAAGCTTTTCTTTCCAGCCTGGTTCTGAACTCCCATCGCGACCTCGAGAAAGCCGCCGCCCCCCGAGAGCGATAGTTATTCAGCGTCTGCTGTTTTTTCCCCGTGTTTGCTCGATGCGCGCAGTCGGCTTCGGTGACCGCTCGGAGGGGTCTGGGTGAACGAGACCGCACGGAGCCACAGATCGTGTTGATACAGTTGCCTACCCTGAGGCTCGACAACAGCCCCTGAAGAGAGGGGCCAGAGAAACGGATTAGGCCCCTGGCACTGACCTTCTTCCCTGTTCACCTCCCCCCAGACTGAAGGGGTCGCGGCCCTCACAGCTGAGCTCAGAGTCCAGTCCCAGTCCTGCTGGCTCCATCCTACTGGCCTGTATTCTGATTATTTACCTGCTGCACGGGCGCCCGTTTGATCCGATGCCGCCCCTGAACGTCTTCCTGGAACCGACTCAGACGCGTGACGCAACCGGATCACCTGAGATGTGAAGACATTTTGTATTGCTCCCACTGAGCACACTTTATATCATAATAATTATGTTGAAACGGAGGAATAAATCCAAAAAATATCTGGGCGGACGCCATGGAACCTTCTCACCAATCAAATGGATTTGCACAACACACAAGACCACCCTTTCGCAGAGGAAGTACTGTAGATCTCTCACACATGAAGGAAAATCTGAGTCATTGCTCACTTCCAATAAATCTGTTTAAATTAGATCAGAGCGCGAGCACATGCCCGCTGTTAGACTGAGGAATCTAACACAATTACATAAGTAAAGATACTTTCGAAAAGTTACCTGATCTGCTGCTGGATTCGAATCCAGACTCCCAAATTGAAAAGGATGACTGAGGAGACGAAAGACAACAATAACAGATGTGATGAGGATCTGCCAAATCATAGATGGAAATCATTTAAACCTGATCAGCGGCTTCTTTGACATGAAGTCACGAATGAAAAACAACTCCTCTCTAACACTAACACTGCTCAAACCTTCCTGATGACCAACATTCAAAAGTACTCAGTCATCTGGCTGCGGCTCAGACGTCACGTGTCCAAACAACATTCGAGTGGAAGCTACCGAGAGTGGAAGTCAGTGAGTCTCCTCACAGTCTGATCCCATCGAGTGCGAGGCCTCAGCTGCTGTCTGAACGTTTAGTTATCAGCATTTAAACTGTGCCACGACGCAGTGGACGTGGAGGCGGAGCCATCAGGTGGAGGTGAACGAGCAACTTTTAACTACAACACTGAAACCTCAAATTTAATTAAAAACACAAAGCACGAAGACAATTTATTAAATTATGAAACTTTATTAATTATTTTTGATGCCGGCAACACGTTTCTCCTTTTAGACCCAGTCGTGTCAGTCAAACCTTCGAACGCCTACGGAGTTGTCTTTGTGTTATTTTTAATTAAATATGGAGTATCGAGGTTTTGCACATCATATCATCACACAGGGTCATTTATCATACATCTGTCAGAGTGTCTCTACAAGCAACCAACGTGGCAGTGAAGTGAGTCAGTCTCCATAAGTCCCCATGTTTCACAGCAGAAATAAACATGTTTACAGCCTGGTACAAAAAACAGTTTTGGTCTCTGTAGCTAATTTCCCCGTTCATGACAACTGTACTGAGGGTGAATTTATATACAACTCACCTGTTCACATTATATTAAGGCTTAAAGTTATGCAGGGTTCAGAGCGTGCAGCATGTTTGACACTTTAAAGCTTCAGCCTGTTTTATTCTTTGTTCGACTGCTGCTCTCTACACAAAACCAACTTCTGCCGTTTTCAGACAAACCATGTTTTGGACTCCGTCATGGTATTAGACCAATTTCCACATCAAACCTCCTTCACTATAAAAACATTTGAAACTGCTTTTCTTTCCGCTAATTATCCTGATTGCTCAATATTAGGACGACAGAAGAAGTCAGTGTCATGAGCTCGAGTTATTGTTTCAGTCCACGGTGTCACAGGTGGGAGTGGAAAACTTCTCGTTAAGCATTGAAAATGTGTCGTTGTCGTAACGAGCTTCACCGTCGCGTCAGTGTTGTTGCTTTGTGCATTCGTGTTGTTCCTCTTTATTTTCTTTCCCTCCGCTGTTAAAAGGTCAGAAGTTGATTTCCTATTTCTATGGAAAACAAGGGCGGCTTTTTCCACGAGGCCGCTGCTGCGTGTCGTTAACTGTGCGCATGGACAACATGAATCATGTTTTTCATACCGGGGACTCTTAACAGCACGTCAGGTAAGACCTGCTGATTAGGATAATTAATTCATCAATAATTACCAGTGGATATTTTTGTAGAAAGAGAAACTTTATTATTTTTATTTTTTTATATCATTTAAACAGGTTTTGCATTTAGAACTTTTATTTGTTCGTTTTATGTGTAATCCCACTGTGTAACTATGTCCAGCTGTACTCGAGTATTTGTTCTGATTACATTACTTCTGATCAAACAGCCAATCATCATCCAGAACCTACAGCAGCGGCTGATATCAGAGACTAGTCCAGCAGCGGCTGATATCAGCGACTAGTCCAGCAGCGGCTGATATCAGAGACTAGTCCAGCAGCGGCTGATATCAGCGACTAGTCCAGCAGCGGCTGATATCAGAGACTAGTCCAGCAGCGGCTGATATCAGAGACTAGTCCAGCAGCAGCTGATATCAGAGACTAGTCCAGCAGCGGCTGATATCAGAGACTAGTCCAGCAGCGGCTGATATCAGAGACTAGTCCAGCAGCGGCTGATATCAGAGACTAGTCCAGCAGCGGCTGATATCAGTGACTAGTCCAGCAGCAGTCAGTCCAGCTCGGCGTCTGTCTTTCAGCCTTTTATTTCACCAAGCTCTCACCAACCACTAAAAGTCAGTCCCACATTTACTCTTGTCCGGCGGCTTCTTGCTCGCTCACTCTCTCCTTTTTTCTTATTAGCTTCCTCCGTCAGCGTCCTCTTCACTCTCTGCTCCTCTGCCATCATGTCCATAGAAGCTGCTGAGCCTGGTTACCTCCTCTTCTTCTTCCTGGTCGTCCATAACGCCTGTTGGTACAAACACTCAAGCTGACGTCGCTCTGAGCTCACCGCCAAGCTGACGAACTGAGCTAACAGCAGCTAACAGCCCAAAGTTACATAGTGTGAGAACAGACGTACGAATGACAGAGACACCGTTCACCTGATCACAGGTCAGAGTGGGTCACCTGATCACAGGTCAGAGTGGGTCACCTGATCACAGGTCAGAGTGGGTCACCTGATCACAGGTCAGAGTGGGTCACCTGATCACAGGTCAGAGTGGGTCAGCAGGAGGTCACAGATCATCAGAGGAAAGTTACAGGATGCTTTAGCGCCGTCATTGTGAACATGATGTCAGTATTTCGTGCCTTGCTTCCATCCTCCATCCAGGTGTATCGTTTTAAATTTTAAATATGCCAGTGCTTGACTGAAAAATGCTCATGCTCCCGAACACGTGTCTTCATCACATGCTGGGACATCACGGATCTACGGTGGCCCTGAAGTGCAAAACACAACAGCAAATCAAAAAACAGAACAGCAAATTCAGAAAGTTAACAGCGCTCATATTTTGGAAACATGTAAACCATGTCCTTCTGGTTCAAAGGACGGACCACCAGTCCAATCAGCGACGATTCATGTCACCCGAGGGTACCTACCTTTTCCGTTTTGAATTTGCTGCTGTGTTTTTGAATTTGCTGCTGTGTTTTGCACTTCAGGGCCACCGTACGGACCCTCTGAAAAGGTTTGAACCCTGGGAGATGGCACAGCGGGGCAGTAACCCAGTCCCTGGGGCCATGGGTGATAATGTTCGACACTGGACACAGCACTCTCTTTCCACTCAGCATGAAGCTGCATGTGTTTCCTGCCGGGCTCCTCATTGGCTGCCTCTGTAATTGACCACCGCCCACGTTGGTACAATCGATGTACCATAAGAGCTGGGGGCAGAGTCATCTGTGTGTCCTCCTCGTACAGTCCGTTGGTCTCTATATTGTCTGGAGGCAGCGATAGGAAGCTGACACACAGTTTAACACAGTGGCTTTATGTTCACGCCATAATCAGTATAAGGTGTGTTTTCAACACCCTGCCTCGCTACTCGGGACCTCTCCCCAGGGAGGGAATGAGGTCATGTTGTTCAGGAACCGACTCATCTATCAGGACAATGGACCACTTGCAATTTCCCAGGGTGCAGTGCCCAGTCGCACCAATCAGATGCCTGGGAATCAATGCCCACACTTTCTTTTTATTTCCTTAAGTAGTCATAAGGGTATAAAAACCATCTGATACCATCAAACTGCTTCCTTCCTTGGCGAGTGTTGCAGGGAAACCAACAAAGCAGAGTTAACACCCAGAAGTGGTCGTGGCCGTTCCTCCCTCGTGTAACAATAAAGCGTGCAGCTAATTATACAGTAACGACGTTCCACGCTGATGATGAAAAACTCCTCGGTGAAACCATTTTTCTGATTGGCAGATATTTTTAGAAGATTTTAGATGACACAACACGAATGATGAGCTAATACGATCCAGCCTCACAGTTTGTGTGTGCTGACACACTCTTATCAAACACTGGTTGTGATTCTTGGCTAAAGAAAAGAAACCACATTTATTGAAATAAAAAAAAGAAGGATACCTTTTGTTGTGCGGTGCAGCAGCGTGCATCCGTCACTAACCCGTCGACTTCTTTGCTTCTGAAGCTGGAGGACGCTCCGATGACATTTAGAAATCGGGGCATTGCAGCTTCTCGGACAGCTCGAGCAAATTCAGACAACGATAAGTGGATCGGATGAAAACTGTATGTTGACATTGTCTGTGGAAACACTTCAAACATGCTGCATGACGCCTAAAAGTGACGATTAGCAGAACAAGACGAAACAAAGTGGAAGTCAGGAAGCCTCACACTGCAGACTGGAGGAGGCAGGTTTATTCTTGATAATAATAATAATAATAATTGTTGACTGCTGCTGAATCCTTAAATCAGTTGGTTGGTTCTCCTGATCTGCACTCCTCTTGCTACTATTTCCTGTTTGGAGCCACAATTGCAACCAATAATTTTACATTTTATCTTCTAACCAATCATGCTACACGCAATAACGTAGCAGGCTGGCGTTGATGCCAAATATTACAGGAAATGCTAGTTTAGTTGGAGAACCAGTGAAATATAGGATTTAGTGTTCAAGTGTTCAACAGTGAATTAGCGCACATGAATGTTGAAATTGTCCTTTAACAAACCCAAAACTTTTTTCTTTAGGAAGTTGGATCACAATCTGTGGATTCAGGCCAAACCCACGCCGCCGGCCTCACGAACAACAGAGAAACTAATTTCATCCTCCAGATTGTGTTTGGTTACTGAAATACTGTTGGTACGGTAACGGACAAAAGTCTTGCGTAAGATCTGGACGGTCATCAGAGGAGCGTCTCCTCCTCCAAACCTCCGCTGGTGTGACTGGGAAGATTGATAACGCCTGCGGTGGATCAGGACGGATGACACATCACTCAGGTCTTCTTTAAATAGACGTGTTGAGTGTGTCACCTCCTGCTGACCTGACACACTTCGCTCTCTAAGTGTACTTTAGGATGGAGATCATTCATGTTGCCTGAATGGGAAAAAATCTGACACCCATGGTCATCTATCAGTGAGCATTTTGACGCAGATCCGGATCCAGGTGCAGATTAAAAATATCTTTTTCTATTGTTATAATAAGGTTCTGAGAACTGTGCGCCCTTCTGTACTCTGGGGGTCTGCAGGTTTTAAACTGTGCAGACCCCCAGAATACTCTGAACACCCCCAGTGATTATGTCAACACACCTAAATCTTTTCTTCGTTTATAATTGATGACATTACAACCTCAAAAAGACGAAAATCCATAAATTCTAAGTCCTTGCAAAGCAAACCGAGAACATATTATACCTCCACGACACTGCACAGTTCTCACAGTAGAAAATGTTAAAACAGACAAACTACTGTCAAACTGCTGTTTCTGAGGTCAAATCACTTGTCGACTTTACTGTAGAGCTGCAATAATTAAAATGAATATCTCTTGTTGTTCTGCTGTACTCAGCGCCGGTCCTGGCCACATTTGCACCCTGGGCAAATCACAACAGCGCACGAGGCAAAACAAATTTTGTGCGCCCTAGTCCTAGATTGCCGCCTAGGATCACTCTGTCCGCCGCCACCATACGCCTTGCCAACCCCCCGCTCCCGGGGCCGCTAACTTGATGAGCGGTATAGAAAATTGGCGAGGAGACTGCGCCCTGGGCGGTCGCCCACATTGCCCAGAGCTAAGACCGGCCCTGGCTGTACTCTGGTATTTCTTCTGATTTCTACTTCTGAACAAAAACTAGCAAGTTGACAACTTTGCTGCCAATCATCAACCGAGCCCCAGCAGCTAATGTCACTGACTAGTCCAACAACAGTCAGCCCAGGATGAAGCTCTCACTAACGACTATCCATGAATCCATAAAATATGACCCAGTTTGACCAAAATCAGTGAAACAGTTGGTGCTGTGCGCCGGAGGACAGAGTTACATAGTGTGGGAACAGTTTGGTTATTAGTTTGGTAACACTTCACCCATTATATGAACATCACAAGAAAACCAAGAAAATAATCGCTACTCAGTTCACAACTGCAGCTGAAAACATTTAGCGCTTGTCTTAGTAGCTGGAGGAGACCAAAGCAGAGCTAAAAGGACAGTGAATCCAACGTTACCATAAAAACTTTATGAGCTGATGACGGTTGTTTTGTCATTGGGCACCAACTGATGAATATGTTTTGAAGTTTAAAGACAAAGAGAAGCAGAAACGTATCAGTGGTCCTACAGATCAGAACAGTCCGACCAGGTTTGCACACAAGAGTCAGAAACTCTACACGAACCTCCCAGACCACACCGCCTGCACGGCAGCAGCAGCCAACTGCGGACTGCACCGCTGACATTCCAGCTGGGTCTAATTTGGCTGCCCCCCCCCCCTCTTCTGTAAATTTTATTATTATTTTTAATCATAACTGTTTCCTCTTGCGGTTATGTTAATATCTGGAAATACACTCCCGCAGCCTCAGATCACTCAGAAGTGTTTGCGTGGTGTGTGATTAAAGGGCGCCTGGCGAGCCTGGAGTCCGGCCTTCGCGTGGGTAGGCAGAGACAGCAGCAGTGGCAAGACTTTCCAGGAATATCTCAAATAAATCAGGTGTGATAGCTGAATGGAAAAAACGGCCCATTTTCCACGTCCACTTTCCAAATATTCCCTCTACCAGGAAATCCAAGGTTTAACACCTTTTGTCATAGAACACTTCTACAAAAGGCAAGAAAAAAAAAAAAGAAGCGGTTTTGTCTGCGAGTGTAAACAACATCTTTTTCCACGGCTTTGTTTGTTGTATTTTCCCAGGCAACAACAGAATCATCCGTTTACGCACCTCCGTCATGCTATCAGCCGCCCGCCCCCTCCCTCCTCCGCTCTCATCCTCCTCAAGCTTTTCCAATACATTCTCAACAACACTCTTTGAGTAATTGTAGTGGTTAACGCAGCAGGCCAGATATCCAAACAGGAAACAGGAAAAAGTGCTGAAATTATTCCGATCAAGTGAGATTGGATGATGGAAAACAAGGGAAGAGGAGACATGAAAGGAGGGTCAGACGGTGCACGCTTGAAGTCGGCTTCACACTTGCCGCTTGTTTTAAAAATGGACAGCTGAAGACACAAACTCGTCTTGATTTTATCACGGCCGTGATTTAATCCTCCGGAATTATTTTTAGCTCGGTGGACCGGTGTTATCAGAGGTCTCCCGGTGCCTGGATTCAGCTGTGAGGGATTATGTTGAGGTGAGGGACGGAGGTCTTTGCATGCAGTGCGGTCATGCAGAGGTCTCCGCATCCACACTGGGGCCGCTGCCATTAGAGGCTGGTCATATTGTTGGCCTGTCATACGGTGTTGATGTCTGAACGGAGAAAATGTAAATGGAGTGTAATTTTTGGATGACAAATCTCTCCTCTGTCTCTCTCCTTTTTGTCATCTTCTGCCAGCCGGATCGATTGTGCAAATTAGTAAATACTGTCCCGCGATTACTGAGGGAAGTGGATTAGATCATTTTCCTCTCATAGCACTCCATCATGTCTCAGTGCACTTGACCGTCCGTTGCTGCGGCGAGAGGTTTGGTTATAGGGTTGCCATAGGAAACAATATTAGGAGAAAACAAGGAGGTGAAATAGAAGCTCAACCGTTAACTGACAGCATGTTTATATCATACACTGTATAAAACACGGACTTCGTATTCGTGACCACACCCACCTGTCAATCAAAGCGTCCCCGCTCTTAATCCTGCATAACTTTAAGCCTTAATATAATGTGAACAGGTGAGTTGTATATACAGGCTGCTGTGAAACATGGGGACTTATGGAGACTGACTCACTTCTGGAGCCAGCCTCAGGTGGACCAATGGTTTCTTTTTAAAATAATGTGCAAAATATCCTTAAAAGTGGTGAATTAATAAGACATCCCATGTCTCCATTTCTTGTTAGACGCTAGTGTTGATTGGTTGATCCAACGACTGTCAGGAGGCGAGTTTGAAACAAACACAGCGTGAGCGCGGAGCACGAGTCCTGTCGGACTGTTTGCATTTCTTGTTTACTACCTCAACCTCAAAGAAAAAAGAAGTTTCACTTTGGTTCCTCGACTCGAACACGTCGCCTGTTTGAGGCACAAAGACGGAGCACACAGTGGAGCTACAGTAGCTGCGATGTGCCGATCCAGCAAACCAGACTGTTGCTCTTCACTGCAGCGTCAACAGATGTTGACCCCGTGGCGATATTACAGCGGGTTATGTTGACGCAACAACGCGCGTCAACCTGTGATCGCGTACGGGTTCATACACAAAACAAGAACCACAAGTGTTTTGAGGCATGTCCCATTGTTGTAAACACGACCGCCGTCTAAATGTCACAAACGTTAAGAAGAAATTCCCATTCCTAATCCTAATGTTGATCCGAATGTTCAGGATCTGTTTGCATTCTGAACGAATTCCACAAAACAGTTTCGCAGTCTCGAGGCCTGTGGTTGACCAGTCAGCTATGTTCAGTACTCCACTCAGAGGTTTCCTGGTAGGAAAGTACTCTCTGCAACACTTTTGGGTCCCAGGAACTGAACTTGCATGGAGGCTCCTGCAGGTACAAAGTCCCTCTGGTTGGCAAAGTGTTGTGAAATGTCACAGACTGCCACATTTGACGCTGAATACACAGGAAAGAATCTGGGGTCAAAACTATATCGGAAGGCCGAGCGCTCCTGACTCATGCAGCAGCAGCGTGGACTAAATCAGACGGACCTAATTGAAGCCACATTCCTATGAGTGAGGCTTCATTTCCAGAGCTATTCCTGCATACAGTACACACACCCACTCACACATGCACACACAAAAACACCTACGAGGAAAGGTGACGGCACCATTTTCAGTGGACGATGTTGATTCGATCAATCAGAGAACGTAACCGACCATATCTCTCATTTCAAAGACAGAATTTAAATTCTTCTCAAGAACGTTTATTTATTTTTTTTTTTTACAGCTGAGTGTGTGGTTGTGATTCACTGTGTTTACACAGACTTCACCAACAGAGTGGCTTTGGCCACCGAGCCAGAACGGTCCATGAAAACGCACGGTCACGACTTCAAAGACTCTGTCGAGATTATTCCAGTCAGGAGCATGAAATAACACTGTGACAAACACAACTCGCATGGCAGGATACAACGTCCCTCATCCGTTCGCATTCTGTTCCCAATCAGATTGCTTATAAATGTCCAAAATTAAACCAGGCCGCTCCCTGGAATGTGGCTTCATGGTTGTGCTGGAGCTTAACACAAACAGGTCAACACTTAGCGCCATGAACAGACTCTGTCTTCAGTTAGTCAGGTGCTTTTTCTATCCCGCTCGCTCACGCCGGATAAATACTCTCATCACGTAATCGTTCAGAACGGAGTAACGGACTTTCCGAAACTGACGAGGTGTGAAAGATTTCAAACACTTTAATCTGTTTCACCTTCAAGTGTAGTGATGACATTTGATGCAGAGAAGAGCAACCGACCAAATCCATCAACCTTCAGCAGCTGCTGTTATCTGCTGTTCACATCCGTCAGATATTAAAGTGAAATCCTGTAACTGTCCTCTGATGATCAGTGACCTGTGATCAGGTGACCCACTCTGACCTGTGATCAGGTGACCCACACTGACCTGTGATCAGGTGACCCACTCTGACCTGTGATCAGGTGACCCACACTGACCTGTGATCAGGTGACCCACTCTGACCTGTGATCAGGTGACCCACTCTGACCTGTGATCAGGTGACCCACACTGACCTGTGATCAGGTGATCCACTCTGACCTGTGATCAGGTGACCCACACTGACCTGTGATCAGGTGACCCACACTGACCTGTGATCAGGTGACCCACACTGACCTGTGATCAGGTGACCCACACTGACCTGTGATCAGGTGACCCACTCTGACCTGTGATCAGGTGACCCACACTGACCTGTGATCAGGTGACCCACACTGACCTGTGATCAGGTGACCCACTCTGACCTGTGATCAGGTGACCCACTCTGACCTGTGACCAGGTGAACGGTGTCTCTGTCATTCGTACGTCTGTTCTCACACTATGTAACTTTGGGCTCCGGGTCGGGAGAAGTACGTAACGCTTTACGGCACTAAGTCACACACAGCAACTATTTCACTGATTCTGGTGAAACTGGATCATATTTTATGGAGGAAATGTTTTCTGGTTTTCCCTCTGATGTCCTCCGGCTGCTCCGCCTCAACTCTCTGTGATTTACAGAGTTTATGATGGACAGTGAAGTAAACTGCTGACAGCTGTAGCCGCTGTTAGCTCATGTTAGCTCAGTCTGTTAGCTGCTGTTAGCTCATGTTAGCTCAGTCTGTTAGCTGCTGTTAGCTCATGTTAGCTCAGTTTGTTAGCTGCTGTTAGCTCATGTTAGCTCAGTCTGTTAGCTGCTGTTAGCTCATGTTAGCTCAGTCTGTTAGCTGCTGTTAGCTCATGTTAGCTCAGTTTGATAGCTGCTGTTAGCTCAGTCTGTTAGCTGCTGTTAGCCTATGTTAGCTCAGTTTGTTAGCTGCTGTTAGCTCAATCTGTTAGCTGCTGTTAGCTTAGTTCGTCAAGCTGACAATCTGAGTGTTTGTACCAACAGGCGTTATGGACGACCAGGAAGAAGAAGAGGAGGTAACCAGGCTCAGCAGCCTCTACGGACATGATGGCAGAGGAGAAGAGAGTGAAGAGGACGCTGACGGAGGAAGCTCAGAAGAGAAAAGGAGAGAGTGAGCGAGCAAGAAGCCGCCGGACAAGAGTAAATGTGGGACTGACTTTTAGCAGAAACACAAATTTTTTAATCGTTAATTTTTTAAGGTGGATTTCTGATCATCAGACTCAAACATCCTGTTAACGAGCTGAGCTAATCACTCCGTTCACCATCAAACCTTTTCCGTGTGTTTCAGCTTCGGATCTGGACGGCATGGATGTAAGGAAAGTGTGTGTGTGTGTGTGTGTGTGTGTGTGTGTGTGTGTGTGAAGAGATAGATGGATTGTGACAAAGAAAAGAGAGAGAGGTGGAGTGCGCTTTACGGCACTAAGTCACACCGCACCAACTGTTTCACTGATTCTGGTGAAGCTGGATCATATTTTACGGAGACATCATCGTTACAGAAGTCCTGACGACTCATTTAAAGGCACAGTGCCTCATTTCTGTGTGTGTTTTGATCTGCTTTAAAAACTTTCTTCACCATGTTTCAGATTCTTCTTCCGTGCCATGCTTCCACCGGTTGCTGTGATCGCCCCTCCCGTCCATGCTGACCCTGAGGTGACCCCTCCCTGACACGACTGCACTGTAACACACGGGGCGGGGGCCCTTGTTCGATGCAAAAATACATCCTAAAAAGTTCAGCCAATGCTAATATGAGGCTTCAGCAGTCCGAGTCCGGCCAAATCAAATGGATCTCTTCGTCCTGGTCGTCGGTGGAGGTTTATTGTCTGTATTTTGTCCCGGCAACAAATCTATTTTTGACCACCAGGAAGTATCGCTTCACTGCGGCTCGGCAAGGAAACACAAAGAGGTCATTCGGTGCAGAAGCCTCTCGCTCATCCGACTTCTTCCAGTCTGTTTCATCACCTGTCTCACCAGGTAATCACTGAAGCCTCATCACAGTGACACAGTGTCACCCTGTGCAGCTCGTCCACATTAAATGAAGTCGCCTTGTTGTTTCCAGCCTTGCATCTGCTGCTGGAGGTTTGTAATCTGCTGTACTTTCCTTCATCCCTGGAGTTCCGCTCTCTGCTGTGTATACAAGGAAACTTTGGCAGGAAGTTTAGAGTGTATGTGTGTGTGTGTGTGTGTGTGTGTGTGTGTGCCTCGGACAGCTGTGAAAACACCGTCTCTGCACTGACTGCTGGCAGAGCGACGCCTGAGATGCTGCATGTGGTCCAACCTGGGCGAGGATGAGCACAGGTGAGCTTCAGAGGAGACGTGTCCGTCACTGCGAGACCAGATCTGTTTGGTCGGTCGTCGTAGACTCACTGATACACGACGTGTTTCTGAGCCAGGGAAATAAATCCTGCGTTTACGGCCTCCCCCACATTCCCTGGTTCCACTTGTGATTTTCAAATTTATTCCACAAATTCGATTCATTTAAGGAAACCTGAGCAAGTTAACGGCTAATTTTCTTTCTTGAGAAATTCTCTGCACTAAGAAAAGCCTGCTCACAATAAAAAAGAGAAAACAAAGCTCTTGCCAATCAAAATGGAGCCCCAGCTGCCGAAATAGATCTCAGCATCCTGCCGTCAGCGGCAGGGTCGGCCTTTACATGCTTCTCGTAATCAGACGGATAGTGAACACGACACAAGCCGCTGAGATGCAGTTTGGCTGCACTGATGTGCGGTTTCTTTATTCCAGAGCGTTCAGTGTGTGTGTGTGTGTTTTTAACAAGGGCCTTTAACATGCCGTCTGCCATGTAATTAGTGTCTATGGCTAACGAGGTCCCAGCAGGCAGTTTTAAACACTTTCCATGGCTGCACACCTCGCAGGCCAAGACGCACTTGTAGAGAAAAAGAAAGGGGAAAAAAAAACGTTTCAGTAACGCTTAAAAAACGCATAACTCACCAATATCAATGCACAGAATCTGAGCTGCAGCGAGCTCTTCCCGTGCTTTAATGTGAACTGCACGTCGCAGGTGGACAAAATAAAAGTCACGCTCAACAAATCTCATGCTACTCAACTGGAATTTTCAAAAAGTCGGATAAAATATTCGATAACGTGGCTTTTAAAGAGGAATGATCTGACCAGAAACCTCTGTGAGAAAAGTCTGACTGCATGAAAAAATGGGAACATGTACATTATTACAGATGTGTGTGTGGGAGCATGTATGCATAAGCGTCCGTGAGAGAGAGAGAGAGACAGACTGAGATAGAGCGTCTATGTGTATGCAAAGGCATCTGGATTTGATCAGCGACTGGTTGTGTGGTCATGCAGTGTGTGGTAGTGCACAGCAGAGGAGCATAATGTGTTTGAATGGTTCACGGAGGAGCTGTGACATGAGGACGTCTGTAAGTTTCTGTTTCTGTCGTATGAGAGGAAGAAGCATCAATCAGAGCGATGACAAAGGACAACACGACATGTTCGGGAGCGGTGACTCCGATGTTTGGAAAACGTGAGAGAAGCGAAAACAAATTTAAATTGAAAACTGTCACGCAAACGCTCGCCGGCCTCGCTGCGATGTGCGTGTGTTTGTCTGTGAGTGGCTGCTGTATTTCATTTCTCAACATTTATCTGCGGCCTCTGAGGTCCGGCTCGTGTCCACCAGAGCTACAGATGTATGCTAACTAGTAGCAGAGCTCCGTTTCTCTCCCCTCCAAAAAAAAGGGTTTGGCCGAGGCCGCCCACCAAACACAACCGCCCATACCAGACGAGTGCATCACCCCTGTTCGGAAAGAATGAACACATTGCTTCCTAATGTGTTCCCAATGGGTGCAGGTATTTGTCAGTGATCTGCAGTATAATTGGTTCTTAAACTAGGCCATGATGCTCTGCAGACAAACCCTCCCTCTGCTGTGACATCTGCACATTATACAGCAGAGACATAACAGCAGCTTGTAAACAGTTGGTCCTGTGATCACCAATCCAGACTAATGAAAAAAATTCTAAATGAAAACAAAGAAAACGACTTTCCCATCATCCTGAAACAGTATCTAACAAAGTTTTCCCGCTCATAACATCTTGGAATTTGAAGCCTTTTCCCTCGAAAGGGTCCGATCCAAACTAGTGGCCTCTATCGCAACAGGGTCAGCACTGTTTGTTCCTTTAACAGTTAGTGACCCGGCTCGGTGGTCCCTCTGATTAGAGCCCAGCTGAGATCAGACAGCAGGCTCCGGCAAGAAGACATCAGGACCACTCTGGAGCCCCTGAAAAACATGCCCTTTAATTATTTTTGTAAGCGTAAGTGAAGCAGTGAGTGGAAACTATGCAGAGTCCAGCCTCCCTCTGCAGGGGAGCGATGTACGGCACACGCGAGACGCTTCAGCGAACACGTAAACCGTCCAGGTGCTCGCCCCTCCTATCGCCGTCATTCATACGTTCATCCGTCCTTCACGTCGTGTTTTAGAGTTTCACAGAGACCTTCGGACTTTTATTGGCTGAACTCCTGACTCAACAAACACCGATGACCCTCACGTCTCCCAATACAAACAGCAAAGTCACATTTTTAAAAATAGAGACAAGAGAATAAGAGAGATCGGCCGTGCAAATAAAATAATGCTTTTTCATTTGTTTGTGTTTTTTGAGATCGGAGAAAGTTAGACATCTCAGCAACTGCAACCAAGAGATACTTATGGCGCTTCTCCACTGGCTGGTACCAGCTCGACTCGGTTCGACTCTACTCGGCTTTTTTGCTTTTCCACTACTAAAACTTGGTACCCGGTACCCGGTACCATTTCTAGTACCACCTTTGCCGAGGTTCCAAACGGGCTGAGCCGATACTAAATGGTGACGTAGTCATTATTGCCAAGTGTCGCTTCCGAGTCACTCCCTCACACGATAAAACGACCTCCCAAACTCTTCGTCTTTTTTCTGCGGTCCGCCGCCTTGCTGCTTTCAGCCTTGCTCGATAAGCCACTTGCCGTTGAAATGTGGCAAACAGCCAAAGGCCAAGAATCAGAAATATAATACTTTCGTCCATCTTTCTCTTAAACATATAAACATCTAGTGCTCTCCTCTCTGCGCGCGCGTTAAAGTCAGTAACTTCCTGTGTGTGTGTGTTCCGGTCACCATAGCAACTGGTACCTCAACTATTTTGTAGTGGAGAACGGTAGCTCCCAAACCAAACCGTGTCGAGTCGAGTAGAGTCGAACCGAGTCAAGCTGGTACCAGCCAGTGGAGAAGCGCCATTAGATTTCTGGTTCAGTCAATCAAGCACCAGGACTGTGTCATGTTGCTCTTCACAGGTCCAAGTGGAGTCTGTAGATTGTTTGTTTTTACAGAGATACACAGGGTTCCCACGGGTGCTTGAATTCCTTGAAAATGCTTGAATTTCAATTCAGTGTTTTCAAGGTTGTGAAAATGCTTGAATTTTTTGTGAAGTGCTTGAAAATGCTTAAAATTTCACATTTAGTTAAAAATCAAAACAGTCAATCTACCACCATATGAAATAATGCTAATTAGACCCATATTATTATGCCATACAGTGGCACCGCTGCGCTTCCCATGACCATCATGGCAAACACAACTAGTAGGCTACCTATTTAAAGGTGCTGGAAAAATGGAAAAACTGGTGCTTGAAGGTGCTTGAAAAGTGCTTGAATTTGTTCATAAAAAAGGTGTGGGAACCCTGGATACAAAACACACATGTTTGCTTTAGCCGCCAGAAGGGTATATTCCGTTACGAATGCTGACACTCAGTTTTCCGTCCAAATGTTGGCGCAAATTTAACCAAATTTCCTTAAAAAATTGTACCAGAAAAGACATTTTAATTGTTTACGTGAATATTAAAAGTTGGATTCATCATGATTATCAGATTAAACTGTTGCAGAACAAGAAGGGAACTCCGGGAGTTCGTGACGTGCAAATCTGCAAACGCGACCGCTTCATATGTTTGTACCACGACTGATCTGTGACTCAGAGCCGCTCCAAAATTTTATCCTACAAGTTTCACGAAAATCCGGCCTGTAGTTTTTCCGTAATCCTGACAGACAAACAAGCGACAACGAGGGTAATCCGAGAGCTGGAGGAAATGACGCTGGTCAAACCTCAAACGATGGAAAAGCATGTGGCCACCTCGTCGCTTCAAACAGATGGGATGTTTTTGTTTGCTCTTTTCCTCCCTTCAGAGGTTTGAGTGACGTTTAAGTCGAATGCCTCGCGTACATCATGTTTCATTCGCTAAGTCTGTTTCCATTGGACTTAATTGCATTTTGTTTTTGTTGATACACAAACATTTCCACCTCGGCTAAGAGTAGAAACTTAGAAAAACTAGATTTTTATTCCAAAAAAAACAAAAAACAAAAACACTGTTATTTCCACTGAGGTTTTGTAATCCGCTAATTGAAAATGCGCAAAGAAAAACCCCAAAACAAGTGGATGGAAACGCACTTTCAGATTTTGGACTGTGTCTCCTTGAAGGCATTCCTGGTGTTGTGCTCAGTTGTACTCTCCAAAAAGTGGAAGCAGTTGTGTGAAGCATGAGAGAGAAGTGCGTCACTGGGTGTGATCATCAGTCACACAGCAACACAAACTGTCAACACCTTCGATTTCAGTGTGGGCGGAGAGACGCCGTTCCAGGAACGTTTAAAACATGCAGACACCTTTTTATTTGAACAATACTCCATTAATTTTCCTGTCGAGCGACTATTTACTTTTTCTTTGTATGCTTGGTAACAATCCACAATCTTATGAAAACCCCCACGGACACATTTTTATTCTGCCAGAACGAAAAGCTGCTTCTGTTTCTTTCAACATCTTCGCTCCTTGCATCATGGCGAGTGTGTGGCCCGTCGATCACCCTGTGTCCTTTTCTTTCTGCCACTCCCTTTTCCACAATCCCTTTCTCCTTTCCTGCTTCCCTTGCTCCTCCCTTCCTCACCTCAGCATCTCCACCGCACACTCTGTCCCGGTCAGCCTCTCATTATTTTTACCCACCAGAATGTGGACCAGCTCCACTTCATGCGAATAGAAAACCACAGGTTTTGTTCTGCCTGGACAGCACCCAGAGCCGGTTCAGGCTGTTCGCTCGCATCTCCACTTTTTGGACATATTAAGAGAAGAATGGAGAGAGGACGCGGGAGATAATGACTTCCTTTGAATCCAGAAATCATAAATTAGAAAATATCAATCATTTCACACAATACATGGCATGAAGTGGGCGAGACAGAAGGACACTGAGAGGTTGAGTGAGTGAACAAGAAGAAAATCAAAACATTCACTTGCTGCTCTTTTTGTCTCCATGTCAGCTGGCACCTTTCCATCACATTACGAGCTTTAAGTCCAAACCCAGTAGTGACCAGAGTTGTGCATTATCCCGGTCAGATCATGAAGGTTCGGGACTGAAATCACAATCACCAGTTTAGTTTTGATAAAAGTCTGACAGACTGGCAGCAGCTCACTGTGACAGGAAGCTGCCGGCGTTTCTGGGCCATTGTTTCTTCAGTCAGCTGTGATTTATGTTCTGCTTTACGGTAATTCAAATACCCGTTCCTGCTTGATAAACAACAAGCCATTCTCGGTCAGGTCAAACACCTGAGATGGTTTATGATGCTTATTTAGACAAGTTGCTCATGGATCCTTGATGTTATACTAGCCCAGGCATGGGCAAACTACGGCCCGCGGGCCGTATGCGGCCCGTTAGGCTTTGCAATACGGCCCGCCGAACTTATCTACATCCAAAAATAAAAATATATCTTAGATAAGATGTGTGTCCCATCACTGTGCGATGAAAACTCGGCGAGCGCACGCTGCTAATGTCTCCTGCTAATGTCTCCTGCTCTGTCTCTGCTTTAGTTTGAATCAGTCACGAAGCTCCTGGTTGTTACATAAAGACAAAGAGGCTTTGACAGTGAAGTGAGACCTCTTGGTGCGATATACCACCTTTGGGTTTACTTCATTCTGGATCGTCATTGGTGGGTCAAAGGTGAATGTGGGCGGTACTAATCGATTCTCCTGACTCTGATTGGTCGACAGGTGACAATCATCCACACTCTGCGTTGTTTTAGCTTTAGTAGCACCGCAGCTGCTTCATATTCTTTTAATACCGCTTGTTTCAAACATCGCGTCGTGTTAAAACTCGAAGTCTTCTTTTCTCCTCTCAGAATCGTCGCTGAACAACTTTTGCAAACAGCAATGCTGTTGTTTTCTTCTGCCACGATGAAAAATGAGCACACTGGTGAAGACATGTTCATTATTAGTCTGGCAGAGACGGGGCCAGGCTCGGGTCCTGCCAATAAGGGGTGATAGCTTTTGGGGCGACTCGGCCTGCAAACGTCTGATGATGAACATGTTTAAAAAATGAGTTGAAAAGTTAAACTATGTGAAGTTGAAAAGTGAAGATTTTTTTAAACAAAAATGTATTTAAATATATTTAAATATGTTTAAAAGGGGCCGGGGGGGGGGGCAAAATTTAGAACCCAATGTGGCCGACAAGTCAAAAAGTTTGCCCACCCCTGTACTAGCCTGTCTCTCAAGGTTAGCTGTGTTAGCTTAGGCTGACCAGACGTGCTGGCAAATATCTGAAACTTATAATTGGCCGAGTGATTCTGTTACTAACCCAGTATAAAAACATCAACTACCTCAAGTCCAAACTTTTGTCTGTGTGTGCGTCACATTGTGTCGATTTCAAGGCTGCTGCCAGGTGACCATTGCTACTTATTTCAGTGCGTGTTTAAGGGTGTGGTCCACTTAGGGGTCCTGGTTTGAGGGGTTGAAAATATGGTCCTCCCTAAGCTATATAAACCAAACAAGCGTACACACACACACAGTGTAAATTACACCTATTAGTAACACTGGCAATTAGCATCTTGAGTTGCAGACGGCTGCACCATAGAAATCTGTTGGCTACCGTCCAACCCACAAGAAGTAAAGGAGGTTTTGTTACGTTGGCTCCGTGTTCTGTTCGCTCATCCGGTCCTGCTCCAGGTAGCTGGTCTGATCCTACAAAGGTATCACGATGAAGCGTATTTGAAAGGCCAGCGGAGGAAGTCGGGCTCTGTTTGACCAAACCGAGCCGTCAGCTGTCATGCAGACTGTTTAAACTGAATCTAAAAGTGTCCCGGCATCTGACCGGTGTTTGGATTGGCTGATGAGGAGACCCAGAACAACTCGCAGGGTACTCGCGCTTTTCACCACCAATAACCCTCCAACGCACCTGGTACGTTTCTCTGAATTCTCTAATAATAGAAAATGCTGCACAGACAAACTTCTTATGCCGTATGAAACTGTGAAACGCGTGCACGCACGCAGACAGCTGCAAGTTCTTTTAAACGTGTTACATGGCAAGTGGCTCTCAGTCTCCCTGTAGATCAATGAAACGAGCCCTTGCAGACTATAACCAAGAGCAGAAATCATTTCATTATTCTGTTGGTGTGCTTTTATTTGCCTGGTGACTATATCAACAAGGTATTTGCTGTTCAGCTCTGCCCATGCCAAGAAATACATAACAATGAATAAAAGGGAGGAGAGAGAGGAAGCTCGAATGGCTTTTAAAAGAATAAAAAGGTTGTATCAATTTCCCCCAAAAATACATCAAGTCGAACGGGCAAGCAGAGCTCACACTTAAAGCAGTTTCAGGTTCATAGAAACAGGGATATGTTTTTCCATGTCATGTCTCATTTGCTCCTTCAACAATCAAAATCAACCCAACTGGGCCAAATAAGTGAGTCCAGGCCCGAGTGTGTGAGTGAGAAGGAGAGAGCCGGATTGATTTATACACTGAGACATCGGTAATCATTGAATACTCGCTATTAAACTACAACAGAAGGCAAGGATTCAATTAAAACGCACCCTTACGAAGTATTACCCCACACAATAATGTGTCTGTGGCCTAACAAGAAACACAACCTAATAAGCTCTTTATAATGAGATGAACACTTACTTCTTGCCTGCAGCGTTCCCCTGCTTTGTTCTAGTGGGAAAGATTTACTATTTGGTTGTTAGTTCAAAGTCGTAGCAGTAAATTCTTCACGCAGACAGGACAGGAAAAGTGAACTGTACCCTTGTTATGACTTGATTTTCCTCTGCTATTGCCTTTATAGCCGCAGATTAATGTGAGAAGAACTGGAACACCCTCAAAGTGAGGTCCTGACTGTTCTGCACCTCGCATCCCATAAAGCTAAAAAAGGAAAGTAGAGATGATGAATTGGGTTTTTTCAGAGCTGAGGTTCTGAGGGCATGTTGAACACTGGCGTCTTATGATAAGCCCTCTAATTGAAGCCCATGGGAACGAGAGGTTGGAAGTCTAATCGTTAGTTAAATGCTATATGGATAAAAATCTGTGTTTAACCGTAATCCATGTAGGTTCATCAGCCACCGTGTCTGCAAATCAGCTGAGGCATCAGGTCCAAAAGCTGGTCTGTAACCGTCGAGTGCTCACACCAGGTCATAGGATATCTGTTATGTACAGACGCCTACAGCAAAAACATCTTCCTCCAGTTCTTCAAGAATAAAGTGAGTACTCCACATTATACTATCAGGAACAGTCTTTATGTGTTTAAGCGTTAAAGGGCTGGTCACTGCGTGCAAACATCAAATTTAAGGACTTTCCAGGTCCAGCTCCCTCAAATGTCATTTGAATTCAGCATGTCATAGTTTGAGAGGCGGATCGAGGTTAATCAGGCTATTCACTAACATGAAGTTGAAAAAACTTCTGTTTCCATTTTTACACAAAATATATAAAATCAGGCACTTTAAATGAGCCGTGTCTATTAATGTATATTTTTACAGTAATTAAAATCACAAACGTCCAAGAATTTCCAGAGAACCATGACCTAGTATCATCCTGAGGTTTAATCAGTTTCCACTGAGACTGAAAACTGCATGAAAAAAATAAAGGGCTGCAGGTTGTGGGGTCATGTTACCAAAGAGCAGAGATGTATAAAGTACTGCAGTAACGAAGTGGAGTAGAAGTACAAGTGCTATATCAAAAAACTGACTTGAGTAGAAGTTGAAGTGTTCTTTAAACACCATACTTAAGTAAAAGTACTAAAGTATTCAAAATGTTTTGTACTTAAGTATTGCAAGTAGAAGTATGTAAATAATTGCTACTCAAGTACTGAAAGTAAAAGTACAAGTACAAGTACTGTTGTTTATATTATTTTAAATATTTATTAAGGCACAACTTCTAATGTTACAGTGTTACAATGTTCATGGTAGAGTTCTGTGATTTCCCATGGTCTGTGAATGCGTCTGAATGAATGCAGAGCGAGGGGGCGGGGCAGCAGGTGAGAGAGCGCACCTGGGTGAGTCAGGTGTGTGACGTACGGCGCACGAGCGAGGTTGATGTGAGGCCGGGACTGTTCAGTTGGTTTTTTGTCGTGGTTCCGGCCGACAGTCACCGAGTCCTGGAACCAAACCGTTCAGCAATAAATGCAGTTTGTTCAATATCGCCTCGTCATTCATCACGTGTCCGGCTGGACGCTACAATAGTAACGAGTAACGACTCAGCACATGAAACATGTATCCGAGTAAAAGTATTCAACTCATCAAAAATATGTAGTGCAGTAAAAGTGGAAGTAAAAATAATACTCCAAAAAAGTACAGATACTGCATTTTAGTACTTAAGTACAGTACTTAAGTAGTTCCACTTTGTTACTATACATCTCTGCTCTGAGAAGTCAGTCCTGTCTGAACCGATGTAATAACTTTGGAAAGTTACCACGACGATCGTCAGGTACAAACACAAAGTAAGCGACCAGGTTTGGTGAACGACTTCTTAGTTTTATCTTTCTTCTACATTTGTGCATCTTTACTCGTGTTGGTTCCCCGTGTGTCTCATGTAAAGCACTTTGTACGTCTTTGCTGTTGATCATAAATAAGCTCTCCTTGCCTTTGCGTGTCACGTGTTGATGGTGTAACCAGATTCAAACCCTTCTGGTTGCACTAAATAAACAGTTTTCCATCATGTTCTGATGTGGTGGAGAACAAAGGTCCGTGGACCTCCGTGTGTTCGTGAAACCATATGATTCTGTGGATGCTAATGAGCACTTTGTCACACAGTGTTAGCGTCGTAGCAGCCGCACGTTTTAATGGTTTAACGACGAGCTCTGACGGAACGGCAAAGTGTGTATAAATAGATTAGTGAGCGGCGTTTGCCAGGGAGCTCACTGAACCGCTAACATTCCTCATTAAAGTCTCCACGGTCAGCTTTGAGGTGTTGCTCTTATACGCACTTTCATAACATGTCTGTTTTTATAAAGGTTAATAAGCACATTAAATAGGGGCACTCATTTGGAATATTGTGTAACATGAATAAATACTGTGCAAGCAAAAGACTGGATAACGTGTGGATAATGTGTTGGAGTGATTGAGCGAATGTGGGAAAATATCATGGAAAATATTAGCAAATCGGAAAATGTTACAGGTAGTTGGAATACAAGAGATATTGTAACAATATAATGCATTCTGAGCTTGTGATGACAAATCTTCCAGAACAACATGAAATCTCACCCTTTACTCTCTCATTTGCTCACATACACACCAGTGCGTGGTGAGGATTGTTTCACTAATGAGTTGGTTTGGCTGCAGTTGAGTTATGGGCATGAGCGCATGGTGGGACCTCACCCCAGTGCAGCCTGGGAGAGTGTACTGAGTGCACCCAACGCCACGGGCTGCCAAGGGTCCTATACTGACTGATTCATCAGCCTGGAACTGTCGACAGCGGTGACACGGGTTCGCAGACGGGGCTATCATGACCCGACCACGAGCAGTCTGCAGGAAATATCTGTGTCCTTTGCTTCAAGTGGAATTGCAACTTGAGTTCTGGTTTCGTGAGAACAAATCTAAAGTTCAGCAGCATCGACGCCTGCAGCCTCAGAGCAGCGACGACAGATCCAAAGACGCTAATCTCAGAACCCATCGATTTCCATGCCTCACTGTAGCAAGCGGATATCCGGAAAACTGTTAACTGACATCCCAACCGAGGAATCCTCTGTAGTCCAGTCAGCAACTTGATGCATGACAATGACGAGAAAGACGCGTTCCGACTCTTTGGCTCTTTACACCAACTGTTGCAACCAAAGCTCGCTCAGATGCGTCTGGTCTTTGCTACTTGGACTACAAACAGAAACCAGAACGTTTCCAGTGCCAAAGTCTTGGTGGCTCCTTGCCATCAGATTCTTCGAGCATTCAACATTTGAGTGGACCAGCAGCGCTGTTGAATTTATATTCAACCAGGGGTGGACTGGGACAAAAAATCGGCAAGCGGCATAGATGCGCCATGCGCCCTAGCCTATATCAGCCCCCCCCCGCTCCGGCGTGGCCCACATTGCCCATCGCTAAGCCCAAGAGTGTGTTTGGGGAGTGTGATCTACTCGTTAAATATATATATATCGGGACTTGTCGGCCCAAATAGCACGTCGGCCCACCGGGCTAATGCACGGTATGGCAGATAGCCAGTCCGTCCTTGTATTCAACCAACATTAGCACTAGACGCTATTAACATCCAAATGCAGCACCCATTTTAATTTCCTTGCGTGTTATGTGAATATCAGGAGCTGTGTCATCGTGATAAGCAGCAGGTGGCACCAATGCACCAGGCAGGTGTCAATATATCAGCCCGAGGAAGTCAGTTGAAGACTTGCATCTTCGTGCACAGGCAAAAGTAACTGAAGATAACGAACGCCTGTTGAAGTTTGTTACTCTGACTCAGGTTTTTTCTCTTTCATACCTGCAAAGTCAACTCTTTAACCTAAAACTTTGACACTGACATTTTAAAGGACACGTAATTTTTCAACAACAGTCGTATTAATCTTTTGTTGTATCTCTGTTATTCTGAGCACAAGTCAGAGGCGACTCGCAGCTGTTTTCCAGGTCTCGTGTCGTGCATCACTTTCTCGTCTCGGCGTATTGTCTGAATGAATCAAAGGCCACGGTGGACAGAGTCAAAGAGAGACCAAGTGGAAGAGACACAGAGAGTGAAGGAGTCGAGGTAGAGTAAGGCGGGTGAGTGAGTAATTACCTGCAGCTGCTGTGCTTAGTTGGGGGGTATAAATCTGTAACCACATCAGAAATTATCCATAAAATTTACAGCTTAGGAAAACCATGTGTGTGGCTCTTTAACACTCCTTAACCTACAGAGCCGTCTTTTACACTCCTCCGGAAAAGAGCCGACGGGCAACCAGAACATTGAAGCCCGACTCACGGAACACAGTGACATGTGTCGTATAAATTTTTCAACGGAAAAAGAAAGATCATGTTACCATACATTAGTGCAAACTGGAACGCGGTCCAAAACAGGTAAATACAGTGGTGGAAAAAGCCGAGCAGCCAATCAATCACTTTAATGAGTCTGTATGACTTAAAGAGAGTCATAGAGTTATGAGGACTGGGCAGAATACAGAATAAAAAACAATAATATAAATGCACAAAGAAGCCAGAGGTTGTAAAAAAAAAAAGAGAGCAAGAACTAAGTTTCTCACCAGGACTGGAACCATTCACACATCTGAGATCAATTAATCCGTCTGACCATTCATTTACTTCTCAATGAACTAAAAAAGGTACGTGAGCTACTGTACTGTGCAGGAGACACGTATGTACGGAGGACCTGATGTATGTAGATGAAGGACGTCATGAAGCTCTGAGACCGAACCTGGTAGGATGCTGCCGCAAAAACATCATCGATGTCGGAAGATTCAACAACACACACAAGAATTATCGGCAGTCTTAAAGTGAAGCAATCGAGAACTACTCCCTAATTATTCGATCCGTCATAATCACGTCTTCAACTCCTTCTATCAATGCTGGGATGAAAGTTTTATCCTCACGTCTTTGTCCTCTGAATCAGAACGTCTGGAGGTCCGTGAAAACAGCACGAATGTGTGAGCAACACATTCCTGTGGTTATGAATCTGACCAAGTTACCAGTTTCATCTCTGACACGACGTAAAACAAAACACATATGAATGGCTAAAAACAGTTTAGCGGATATTAAAGATTTCATGATCTGTGTCAGACGTCGTCGATGTATCGGCGTCGTACGAAGCTTCTGTTGGGTTGCAGCTCTCAGGCACCAAATGAGGTCAAATGAACAAATCAAATAATAAATGGAGCAAACAGCTACGTGAGAATTACGTGTTGTGCCCGACTCTCTCTTTAGCGGGTCAGCTTCAGGGGGTTCAGTGTGAATGCATGGGAGTGGAGTACATTCCTGGTCCCATCTGTCCCCAGGATGATCCCAGTGAAAGCGTTAAATGGCGTCAGTGGACGGGAGGAGGTAATGAAGCTGTTTGTTGTCACAGGTGGGGCAGAGTGTGTGATGCTGTCGAGGTTGTAGGCCCAGCTGGAGGAACCAGCAGTGTTCAGAACGAAGCCCCATCCGGGCCATGCCTGAGGGCCTGCTCCATGATCGAGTGGACATGTTGACATGTGACTGCAGACTGAAGACACTCAGAAATAATAAAAAATAACCAAAAACATAAACATGATCTACATTATTTTTAAAGACCCAGCATATTTTGTCCACCTCAGATTACTTACATAGTTAAATAATCTTTTTAATAACTTCAGTTGTGTTAGTGTGTCATCTCCAGAGATGTATAAAGTACTGCAGTAACGGAGTGTAGTAGAAGTACAAGTGCTATATCAAAAAGTAGAAGTTGAAGTGTTTGTTAAACACCATACTTAAGTGAATGTTTTGTACTTAAGTACTGCAAGTAGAAGTATGTAAAAAATGCTACTCAAGTACTGAAAGTAAAAGTACAAGTACTGTTGTTTATATAATTTCAAATATTTGTTAAGGCACAACTTCTAATGTTACAGTGTTACAATGTTCATGGTAGAGTTCTGTGATTTCCCATGGTCTGTGAATGCGTCTGAATGAATGCGAGAGCGAGGGGGCGGGGCAGCAGGTGAGAGAGCGCACCTGGGTGAGTCAGGTGTGTGACGTACGGCGCACGAGCGAGGTTGATGTGAGGCCGGGACTGTTCAGTTGGTTTTTTTGTCGTGGTTCCGGCCGACAGTCACCGAGTCCTGGAACCAAACCGTTCAGCAATAAATGCAGTTTGTTCAATATCGCCTCGTCATTCATCACGTGTCCGGCTGGACGCTACAATAGTAACGAGTAACGACTCAGCACATGAAAAATGTATCCGAGTAAAAGTATTAAACTCATCAAAAATATGTAGTGCAGTAAAAGTAGAAGTTGGGGGAAAAATAATACTCCAAAAAAGTACAGATACTGCATTTTAGTACTTAAGTAGTTCCACTTTACATCTCTGGTCATCTCTTTATGTGCTCATATTATTCTCTGTGTGTTATTTGTGACGTGAAGGGTTAAAGAGGAATGCGGTCGTGAAAAAACGTCAAGTTACAAACAAAAAAAAAAAAGCCTAAACACTTGCAGCTCCCGCTCGCTGCCATTCGGTGCAGCAGCTTTAAAGTCGATCATGAAAACAGTGAAGAGCCAAGAGCCAAAGTTCAAGAGTGACACGAAGAGGAAGCGACAGAAAACAGCCCGTCTTTACTGTGGTGGACTGCGCTGGCCTGACAGCGGCCCTGCGAAACGCCGTGACCCTCTCTGGTGGCCGATCGTGGTTTGCCCCGGGTCAAGTCCCGCCGGCTCTTGCCAGACCACCGCGCATTGGCGAAGGATTCAGTGACAGCGCTGCAGCGGTTTTATTCACCGAGACGGTGGCTGCAACAAGCTACTTTCCACTTCTCATTCTCCTCTTTCCTGCAGCTGAGCATCCCGGTGCTGATCAGACCCATAAATCTCGAGACCTTTCAGCAAAGTCTTTATTACTATTCCCTCGAGACGCTTGTATTCACACAGGCACAGTTTCTCGACATTTCCTCATCCTCGCTTCAGTCAAATGACTCAACACCCACTTCAGTAGTTCCAGAATTGGAAGATATATTCACATTATTTCTGTGTTTAACTTGACTGGGACTCTCCAGTCTGGGTTCACAGAGTTTCTCTTGCTTGTTATCCAGCTGACTAATGCTTTGAATCCCACAATAGCTCTCATCTTACTGCGCTTCTTGTCACATCCTCTCCTCCCCGGCTCTTAATCCTTTTGATGTCGTGCTGCTCAAAAAACCATTATGTGTTTCTCATCCTGCTTCTTTCTACTCGTCTTCACTGCGGCCGGCATTATTTTACAATCTAATAATGAAAGTCTGCATCATGGGAATGATCTGTAGTCAACAAGCAGAAAAGGTAGAGATGTCCTAAAGGTGCTGACTAGACCAAAAAGTGAGTGGAAACGGTGGAAAAACCCAAATGGCTGGAAACACTTACAAGCCATTCTCCTCCACTGTTTCAATCTACAAATAAACTCCAGAGAATTTTCCAAAGCTGTGTAGAAGTGAAAAGAGAAAGAGGAGATTGGGGGGGAGAAGCACTGACCTTTAATTTGTCTTTCTCATGCTATGTGCATTCACATGATGTACAGCCTCCCCTGTGATTTCACCAGAGGACGAGGGCTGATTCCTGACACTGGAAAAAATAAAGAGTGGACGCAACATTATGTGACTACCATGAACAGACCTGTGATCAGGTGACCCACTCTGACCTGTGATCAGGTGACCCACTCTGACCTGTGATCAGATGACTCACTCTGACCTGTGATCAGGTGACCCACTCTGACCTGTGATCAGGTGACCCACTCTGACCTGTGATCAGGTGACCCACTCTGACCTGTGATCAGGTGACCCACTCTGACTTGTGATCAGGTGACCCACTCTGACCTGTGATCAGGTGACCCACTCTGACCTGTGATCAGGTGACCCACTCTGACCTGTGATCAGGTGACCCACTCTGACCTGTGATCAGGTGACCCACTCTGACCTGTGATCAGATGACCCACTCTGACCTGTGATCAGGTGACCCACTCTGACCTGTGATCAGGTGACCCACTCTGACCTGTGATCAGGTGACCCACTCTGACCTGTGATCAGGTGACCCACTCTGACCTGTGATCAGGTGACCCACTCTGACCTGTGATCAGGTGACCCACTCTGACCTGTGACCAGGTGAACGGTGTCTCTGTCATTCGTACGTCTGTTCTCACACTATGTAACTTTGGGCTCCGGGTCGGGAGAAGTACGTAACGCTTTACGGCACTAAGTCACACAGCAGCAACTATTTCACTGATTCTGGTGAAACTGGATCATATTTTATGGAGGAAATGTTTTCTGGTTTTCCCTCTGATGTCCTCCGGCTGCTCCGCCTCAACTCTCTGTGATTTACAGAGTTTATGATGGACAGTGAAGTAAACTGCTGACAGCTGTAGCTGCTGTTAGCTCATGTCATCTCAGTCTGTTAGCTGCTTTTATCTCATGTTAGCTCAGTTTGTTAGCTGCTGTTAGCTCATGTTAGCTCAGTCTGTTAGCTGCTGTTAGCTCATGTTAGCTCAGTCTGTTAGCTGCTGTTAGCTCGTGTTAGCTCAGTCTGTTAGCTCATGTTAGCTCAGTCTGTTAGCTGCTTTTAGCTCATGTTAGCTCATGTTAGCTCAGTCTGATAGCTCATGTTAGCTCAGTTTCTTAGCTGCTGTTAGCTGCTGTTAGCTGTTGATAGCTCATGTTAGCTCAGTCTGTTAGCTGCTGTTAGCTCATGTTAGCTCAGTTTGTTAGCTGCTGTTAGCTCAGTCTGTTAGCTGCTGTTAGCTCAGTTTGTTAGCTGCTGTTAGCTCAGTCTGTTAGCTCATGTTAGCTCAGTTTGTTAGCTGCTGTTAGCTCAGTCTGTTAGCTGCTGTTAGCTCATGTTAGCTCAGTCTGTTAGCTGCTGTTAGCTCAGTTTGTTAGCTGTTGTTAGCTCAGTCTGTTAGCTCATGTTAGCTCAGTTTGTTAGCTGCTGTTAGCTCATGTTTGCTCAGTTTGTTAGCTGCTGTTAGCTGCTGTTAGCTCAGTTCGTCAGCTTGAGTGTTTGTACCAACAGGCGTTATGGACTACCAGGAAGAAGAAGAGGAGGTAACCAGGCTCAGCAGCTTCTACGGACATGATGGCAGAGGAGCAGAGAGTGAAGAGGACGCTGACGGAGGAAGCTAAGAAGAGAAAAGGAGAGAGTGAGCGAGCAAGAAGCCGCCGGACAAGAGTAAATGTGGGACTGACTTTTAGTGGTTGGTGAGAGCTTGGTGAAATAAAAGGCTGAAAGACAGACGCCGAGCTATTAATAAATATAATACCATGTCATTATTATAACTGAATATGAAACATTACATAATAAAAGTCAAATATACCTTTAAACATTTCACACTCAGTAGTTTAAAGAAACGTTTCGTTCAGCGTTCTGTGGTCCGGCGGGACTTTGACCCTGCATGCCATCAGGTCAGTCATTTCTGAAGTCTGAAGTTTAATGTGCAATGAGTGTCCAGGCTCGTCCTGTATTTGTTTAAAGACAACACACAGCGCCACGATGAACTCTGAGAAAAGGAGCAAAGCTTCATGAAATGTTTGGCATCAGCGCTTGGTAGTAAAATCTGAGGACAAACCTTAAAAAAAAAAAAGCATCAAACTCAGGTTTCAGAGTTATCGGATTGAACACGTCGGAAAAGTAAGTGAATATCTCACATTATCGTGCAACTATGTGTCTGAGGAAGATAAGAAAATAGATTTGTGGTTTACTGTTTTTCCTCTCTAAGCCTCACACAAATCAGTTTGTGAATGAGCTTCAGGTCTCAATAAGCTTTTTTCTGACTGTGAACTCTTTGGCTGCGTTAAAGACTATTTTTACCTCAGCTCAGAGTTTAAAGTACGACCAAGCCAAAACGCTCTTGATGGAGATTGTGGATGAATTAGGGACTAAATAAGCAAGCTGCAGTCGAATCATTGAATTTCGACCTCATGCTAAGATCTGAACACTTGCCCTGCAGAGTGCTGTCAATCTGATTGGAAACTTTGTAGTTGATGTTCAAACCGAACTCCTGTAGCCCGAGACCGCAGGACAACGCTTGAAGTCGATGATATTTTTAGTGCAGCTGGAATGAGATTGTTTAAACAAAAATATTTCCAAGAGATTCTGAGAGGTTGAATCATTTTATCCAGCGCAGTCAGAAGACATGAAGCTTGGCAGATCAGCGACTGGATGTTAGATCACTGATCGTGTTTCTTGAGCTTAAAAAGAAATGACATAATTGTGCAAGAGAGAGAGAACAGATACGCTGCAGGAGAAACACAGGAAGACATAACACGATGTAGCGGGAGCTCCGGCTTCCAAATGTAGCCTCTTTGAAAATATAGTATGAGCTGAGCAAACACAGACCCTGTTTTTTATTGAGGTACCTAAGAGGCTGTTTACACTGCCTGTATAATCGCCAGTAAACAGCACAAACAGACGAAGGAAATTGTTTTTTGTCGGTAAGTTTCAGACACCTTGATTTTATAGATCCAAACTCCGAGCGTGGCACCATAAACAGGGTTTATAAAGCATTTAATCTGTGATTAAAACCAAATAGGTTAATGGAGATTTTAATCTTTTATGAGTCTGTTTGATTAAATTAACGTCTTAAGACAATAATAGCTGCATCGTGAGGCTCAGGCCGCGTATTCGACGATGATTACGGCGTCTGAGCCTGGATTGTCTGGAAGGAGGTCTGTGCTTTCCTCAGGTCGCTGCTCACGTGCAAGAGGGACGTGAACAAAACGGACTATATGAGAATTAATTAAAATTTTAATCATTGCATTGAAGTGACATTATTTTTATTATCTATTCAGTTATGTTTAATGATGCACGTGCCACTGACAGAGGTCGTGCTGATGTCATATTCTTCGTAATCTACGTTTTGTTGTGCCGCGATGTTTGTTCACCAGACGACAGACGACGGTTTCATCTTCAGCTGAGCTAACTCTAAAATCAGAACGGCTCCTGCACTTTATTCTAACGAGGCAACCGACTTTCAGTTCTTCTTTTGCATAAGGAAGCAATATTGAAAATAAGAGGAATTACAGCTACATGGAGGAGCTGAAAAGCACTGAGGGAAGAATAACAAGTGAAGATGGAAACCTGCAACGTCCGCCAAGCGGCCCGGTGTGATGGAGAGCCAGGACGGAGCAGTTGTTTCTCCCGGCGGTGCTGAGCTAGATTAGCGTCACATCGCAGCCTCATGAGCCGTGACATGAGAATGCTCACAACACGTTGCAGTTGCTTCTGAATGAAACAAGAGACACAGTGAAATTACTGGAACATCACAGCTACCCGGCCAGAGCAGAGAGCCGCAGATTCCCTCCTGACCGATTTATCGCATTTTTGGTCTGTACATGTGTGTGTGTGTGTGTGTGTGTGTGTGTGTGTGTGTGTGTGTGTGTGTGTGTGTTGCCTTAAACTGCAGCATTTTGAAATGTTAGCCGTTTCCCATACGATCGTGTAACTACGGCTAACCTTAAATACCCTAAATAACCCTAAATCTTCATGAAAAACACACGAGAACAACTATTGAGTAGATGAGTGGTGATGGAGTGAAGAACACAGACAGACAGACACAGCTCTGACACGATAAAGCTACAGAGGAAGAATTATTCAAAGAGCCATCAGCTCCTGTGCTCTGCATCTTATTACGTCAAAGTATTATTAGCAGTGAAATATCCTGCTGTTCACTGCCTGCTTCCAGAGACACTAGAAGCCTGCAAAAAGTACTCGAGTATCCCAGAGAACTGGACTAGTGCTGCAGTCGACCTTCAAATGTTCCACCTGCTCTTCAATAGGGAAAGTAAAAGCTGTTGTTTCCTCCGCGGCCACAGCGAGCGCACTAACGAATGCTAAAGTTCGACAATGTTGCCGAGTAAATTAATTCTGTAGATTTCTTTTTGCACATGTCGCTACATCGTTACCTTCAAGGCCCGTCCCTCAGTAAATTTGATGAGAATCGTGGAGCTACGACAACAAAGCTAAAAGGCACCAAGTCCTGCAGCTGCAGAAAAATCGGCTACAGTCGTCCCTCGCTTTATCGCGGTTCATTTTTCGCGGACTCGCTGTTTCACGTATTTTTTAGTGTAATTTTGCATGTTATTTTTTACAGTGTACTGTACATTATAAACGCGCATTGTGTTCTGCGTCCTGTTTAAGGGAGTACTGTACAAAATGTGTGTAAAAAGGTGTGTAACAGTTTGTGGTTTGGGGTTTTACAGCCTTAAAACATGGATAATAATTGTAAAACTCACTTTGCGGATTTCGTTTATTGCGGGTTATTTTTAGAACGTATCCCCCGCGATAATCGAGGGACCACTGTACTTGCATCCAATCTACTACTCTCGTTAGATGCCTAATGTATGGCTCAAGGATTATAACATTTCTTCAGTATTTCCACAGTGGTCCAACATCGTCTCAGCCCGGGAGAGCAACTTAAGTTAGAACTCGAGTTCAGGAGGCTAAACCGACATAAAACACTGGTGCCGACTAGTCCGGAGCTGAGTTCAGTAACTTAAGTTAAGACGAGAGTTCTTCATGAGGTCGACTTCAGACGAGCTTTGACTCAGTTCTTATCGTCTATTAAACCTTCAACGTTCCAATATCACATGTCTGCAAATGAGAATAATGGATTAAGAAGATTTTGAAAATGCCAAATTTGGTTGGCGACAATCAACCAACCAATCGAACAGACCAGCCTGGTAAAAAACCATGGATCTCGCTTTCACATCATTGAAGGACAAACTTTAGTTTCAGGTTTCATTCTCTAATGCTAAACTTTATCTAACCGAGTCAGTTTAACAGAAACAGAAGATGAAGCCACAATAAAAAAACAGTTTTGACCAAATCTTTGAATCTCGAGGCGTCCTGATGGCCGAGGGGAGCGGTAAACAAACGAGGTCCTGTGAGTCCAACAAAAAATATTTGGCCTCCTGATGAAAGTTTTTTACTTTTATAGTTTGCATCAAAACCTTTACATGATTCTTCATAAAGCTGCCGTAGGTAACGATGCAGTAAATACAAGACTCATGTAAATCCCAATAAACGTGCCCTCGTAGAACAGCACATAGTGCTGAAATGAAGTCTAATAAACTCAGGAGATTGAATAACACAGGTCAATAATATAATTTGGCCTATTTGACCAGAACAGATTTACAGTTTCAATGAACCACAAATGAAGCAGACGCAGTTTATCGTGTGTGGAAAATTACATCTTTAGTCTTGTAGTAAAACGCAGAACATACTTTATATTCATGTTTATGGGGCTTTTTTTGCCAAATGAGTTCATACATAAGCTGCTGTAACTCTGGAAACACGGAGCCCTCAGATACACTCCGAAAACTCTTTCATAAATCACATTTATTCTGAAATGAATTTAAAAAAGAAAACATATTAAAAACATACCACACCTGCAACGAAAACAACAGAAACTGATCCATGCAGGGTTCAACGTCCACGTTTGTTTTCCACTTATCCGGTCATGCAAGGACAGAAATCCACTTAACTGGACTCCTGAACAAATATTTACATTATTTACATTGTATGATATTTATTTATAAGTGGTTATTAAATAACTCGTAGCTGCCCTGCAGCTGTCAGCCCCTGTTATGTCACAGAAACTCATCATGCGGTTTGAACTTTGCTCTCAAACTCTTCGTCTGCTGCTGCCATCAGATCTTCTTTATTTACTGGCCTGATAAAAACGTTACTTGAAAAACACAATATTCAACTCTCGACAGAGATGAGGAGGATGTGAGATGGCGTTCACCTCACCTACTTCCTCCATCAGCTCAGAAAAAACCTTTAATTCTCTTTTAGTTGCTAAATTGATTTAGCCCGACGAGACAATTTACTGGATAATCAGGCGTTCCTTTTATTGAGCCTTGTGCTCGCTGATCCTAGTTGCTCCATCCTCCTCTGCCGTCTGCGTTCCAATAAAGGTGCAACACTTTCAGGTGAGCTCCACAAGCTCATTTCACCTTTGTGCTGAGCATGAAGAGGGAGGTCAGGAGACGCTGCATCCTGTGCTGAGGTGTGTGATGAGGCAGGATGTGCAGCAGGTCCCTGATCTGTTCACTCGTTATCAGGCTGCAGTGAACCAAACCCAGCAGCTGCTAAACAGCCGACGAGCCTCCTACTGCAAAGCTGTTTGTTTGCTCGTTCTGCCTTTTAGGAGACGATACACTCTGTATCATTTCATGCCAACCACACACACACACACACACGCTACACACACACACGCTACACACACACACGCTACACAGATGTCCAAGAGATAGATACATGCAAACACAAGCACGCTCACGCACACACAGGAAATAAATGTGGGATTGAGACATGGCCGGATTTACCAGCAGGGCTTCCTGAGCGGACACCGAGGGGCTCGGCCTGACTGTGGGCCCCGAAGGAAAGACGGGTCTGAAAGCAGAGAGAGAGTGGAGCCAGCGAGCGGCACGGGAAATCCCGAAAATGAACATGTCACGTCGTTATTACACTAAATTTAAGATATGCTACACACAGGTGTGTGTTCACTTTAACGAACTGTGTGTGTCTGATTCGCAACTTAATGAATCTGCGTTCAGACGTGAGCACGTACACAGACATTTGCTTAAAGGGTTAGTTCCAGTTATTTTAAGGGTATTTATGAGGTCGCCCCCGTGTGACACGTACGTGGTGACATCGGGGAGGCTCTGCAGTGATCATAGATCGATATAAACGCCTGATCTCACGGTAATGTGTTGAAAATATTCTAAACATAGTGTTCACTCAGTACCTCGTATAACCCCGCTCCAGGTAACCTGAACTAACCCTTTTGAATACAGCGAAACAGAAAATGGTCGCTACCTCAGTTCACCTTCTCCCGTGATGCAACTTATCCGTCTGAAGGCCTGAACGAGCCAAGATCCAAACCCAGCTTTGGTTTTGTTTGTTTTTTTAAATATCTTCCTTTTTTCTTGAACTCCTGGAAGAATCTTTGCGCAGAACGCAGCCAGTGTCTGCACTTCACACCCCGAAATCTTTCTGGCCTCTTTAATTTTGTGCCTTGGCGTTGTGTCTGAACGTTTGATCAGAGCTCTGTGCACAACATCGTGCTCATGTATTTTTGTGGATCATTTTTATTGGGAACAAATTATTTCTTTTTCCTGGAAATGAGGTGATTTGTTATGGGTCCATTTTTTGCTGAGACCCCCGTTAACCCACCAACTGTGCGCACACGTACCACATGCATGCACACAGACACACACGGACACACCTACACACACGCAGATTTGTTCACTTTTAAAAAATGCAGTCGGGTTCATAAACATAGAAGCTGGCGTCTTTTCACAGACATACTCTGAGACACCCAGAGAAATTTACTGTGAGGACCCCCCACTGTGCTCCAACTAGAAAAATAAAACCATTGAGTCATTTCATATGCCTTGCCCTCTTAGTCTGCAGATTTTACAAAGGTGTCAAATAGCTTGCGTTACTTAGTTTTTCTGCTGCAGGAGCCAATGAGAATTTAATGCTGTCCCAGCAAAACAATGGAAGGAGAAGTTTCACGGCTCACAAACTCTCAAACATCTCTGATTTTGGAATCTTTCCTAGCATCGCTGTGACTCCAGGAGGTCGTGATTTCAGCTGATTTCAGACATTTAAGAGGTTAAACCTGCAACATGCACTTCAGTTCATGAACACGCTAAATGTGACGTGAGCTGTTTGGGCATGCAGGCGTCATCAGAAACCTGAGGGTGACGTCCCGCACATGCCGTCCGTTCTAAGTGTTTCTAATAAAACTGATAACTGCTGCACGGCTGAAAGTTCTGGTTGGTTCTCCACGTGGCTTCAGACCCGATGAGGAGCGGCTTTGCCGTCCAGACTATGTTAACGTGCTAAGATTTTTCTCGGTTCACGTGTTTCTGTGTAGTTAAATTGTTTCTGCTGTCTGTTTCTGTGCAGCGGAGTGACTTCTGGAGGAATCACAAGCGATATTTATGACGGCCGCGATCGGCCCCGGCAGTCCAGCTGCGTTGCAGCCGCGCCCGAGGCGTCTCTGCTGCATCGTTTACAAGAAAAGTAACAGCTCAGCTAATCAGTGCGAGCTGACCATGATCATAAGATCAACTCTCTTGGTTTAGGTAACAAATATCTTGATATCCGCCGTATGGACAGCCATGACATTTTGTACAGACGTTCATGATCCACAGAGGGTGAATCCTAACGACTTTGGTGCTCTCCTGACTTTTCCTTTAGAGGTTCAAATGTTTTGTTCAGATATAAAATGACTCCACATCAGTTGGAGACATTCATGGTCCTCACAGGATGAATTTAAAAACTTTGCTGCTCCCCTGATTTCACATCAAACCATCAAAACTTCCACCAGTAGTTTAGTTTATGAACATTAAACTTCAACTTCAACTGTTTGGTGACATGTAGGGATGCAACTCGTGTGTTTTTCTGATTAACCTGCTGAATATTCTATAGATTTATGAATTCATTTTAAGTTTGCTCTCTTGTAATGTCAGAAAATAATTTTAAATGTCACATAATTTGACGTATGAGGCATTTCTTTTCTTATATTCAGTTTAATATGATGTAAAACAAAACAAAAGTGAGAAATCTCCATTTTGGAGAGTCAATTTTTACATGAAAAATCTGTGAATTTGTTCCTGTCACCAGCTTTTATCGATCCATTCACCATCCTATTACCTGAGGCCAGCTCGGATGACGGGTTATAGGTATAGAAAACTCTTCCTCCACACTATTCATGCAACATTAACACCACCAGGGTTTAAAAGTCACGCTGACCCGACGGAAGTCTCCCGTTTCCATCGTCCCAGATCTCTTCGTGGGTAGGAGGGAAAAATAGCCCAGCATTATCACAATATGCAAGAGCTGCGAGCTGCTTTTCCCCACGCCAAGCACAGGCTGACAGTCAATAGATCTCCATGTTTGAAACCCGAGTGAGGCTTTCTGCTCAGGACAATGAACAGAGCTCGGTTGCAAAGCGGTTATTAAGTGAGAGCGGCAGAGATATTCGAGTTAGGCTCTCTAAGGAGTTTCAGGCTGGGAATAAGGGATTCATGGTCAAGAAAAGAGAGGCACAAAGGAGGGAGAGTGTTCAGCAATTTGTTGTTGTGAATGAGCTGAAACTGCGCGGAGATCAAATTCTCACAGACAAAAGTTTGATCATGGTTTTAATGTGTTGTCATGCACAGGTTACCGACGCTCGAGCAGGAAGCTTTAAGTCGGGTAGAAACAATCCGATCTTCTGGCAGGAACTCACAAAAACACAAAAATCTTTATCTGCTGTCAACATTTCCCATCGCTTTGCTGTCAGATCTGCAGTGTAAAGGTCAGGAGACTCTCCCCATGTGTGTCGGCCCGGATCCACAGGATCCGCATCCCTGCCGGTCCAGCAGTATTTTCTTTATAGTAGCAACAGCTTAAAATTCATCTTCTGGATAATATTGATTCTATAGCTGTGACTGTGATGAGTCTAAAACCAAATCAGTTCAGTAAGTTAGCTGGATGTGGTGACAGACAGATGCCTTCAGTTCAGTCGAGTGTCACAGAGGACGAAGGAAAGCTGAAAATATTCATGTTGAAATCAGGGAAGTGAAAAAAGACGACGCGAACATTGAAAACTGATGCATTCATTGATCGATTGTTGCAGCTCTGGAGCAAAAAGCAGGGTTCCCACGGGTGCTTGAATTCCTTGAAAATGCTTGAATTTCAATTCAGTGTTTTCAAGGTTGTGAAAACGCTTGAATTTTTTGTGAAGTGCTTGAAAACAGTCAATCTACCAACATATGAAATAATGCTAATTAGACCCATATTATTATGTCATACAGTGGCACCGCTGCGCTTCCCATGACCATCATGGCAAACACAACTAGTAGGCTACCTATTTAAAGGTGCTGGAAAAATGGAAAAACTGGTGCTTGAAGGTGCTTGAAAAGTGCTTGAATTTGTTCATGAAAAAGGTGTGGGAACCCTGAAAATATATATTATAATTTACTACTATTCTACTAACAAATGTATTTTTTAATTACCAACTAATCATTTGCCAAACATGAGACAATTTAGACTTTAGAGTTTTTTATGGTAAATTAAGAAAATGTTTAATATGTTAATTATTAAGACCGTCAGAGTGAAAACCTGAATGCTGCCTCAAACAAAAGACGTCATCACAGAGTGTAATAATGCCCTAAAGCCTAATAAACACCTGTATGCGTACACACACACACACACACACACACACACACACACACACACACACACACACACACACACACACACACACTCTGACACACACACACTCACCTGTCTGCACGGCACCATGTGATGCTGCAGGGAGGCGTTAATCTTTAGTTTGGGCCGGCTCATTCCAGCAGGTGACTGTTTGAGCTTTTCCACTCAGGTCCTGACGATCCTGCAACTGCTCCAGCAGGTGTTTGTTCTTCTGACAGAAAAAGGTAAGACATGATCTGTGAAATCTGTTTTTTATTTCTGTTTTCATCTGTGCAGGCCAGAAATCAGTGTCAGACTCTAGAAGTCAAATCTGAAGAGAAAAAGACGTGAAATCGGATTATCTGAGAGAGGTGATGTGTCCATGTATGATCTGTCTAAACTGTTTATTTGACCTTAAACTTTAAATGATAAAAAACATAAATTCAGAAGTTGCTGGTTCTCTCAGCTGAGCTGACAGAAATGTGTGAGTGCGTACAGGTCGCAGACGGCAGAACAATCGGTAATCTGAGCTGAGGTATTAGGAGCAGCAACACAATGCCCGAAAAAACAAAACAAGATGTGGTCAAGGTGACAAAAGTAAAGTTTGTGATCACGTTTCATGTTTTAGAAACGGCAGAGAATCATCTATATGAAGGTGTTTGATTAATTTGATAAAGAAAAGATGAGGAGTGTTGTGAGGTCGACACGAGGCCGGTGAATCTGAAGGTCACGCCGGTCTCCGAGACAAATCACACGCTCCTTAAAGAGTCAGAGAGCAACAAATGACTCGATGACAAAGTCAGTCAGCTCTCAGATCAAACAGGGAAGTGAAGCCGCTCACAGACGATCGTACAAATCTACGAGTAAGAGGTTAAATCCTGCGTCTGGCTTCAAAAAGAAACATTGAGCTATTTCTGATGAAGCAAAACCAAACTGAACTAAACGAGTTGTGCTCCACATGGCGCTTTGAAGCTCGGATAAACCATTAACCTCCAGGAACAGAAAGGACCCAGCTCCTGACTGATGGAAAAACGTCTTGGGGAGTCTCAGCAGATCAGCGTCGACACATTTGACACTTGTTTCTAGAAACAAGTGGCGCGATCGCACCGGTGACGAGCCACCGAGAGGCTGAGCCACTTGTTAAGATGGAAATATTTTGCAGCGCTGAGGTTTTGAAGGTCATTAGAGGTGGCAGAAAGCCCCGGGGCAGAGCTGAGACCAGCCACCCGTGCACACAGTTCTGTTCCAGTGAACCACAGATGGGTGGCACAATGTCATTTGCAGTAAGTGAGCATGTAATGGAGTTGTAAGTGCCCCGAGCAGCAGAGGAAACAAGCCAATTGCCTAAGTTGTTTCCAGAGTTCATCCCTCGATTCCTATTGTCAGCCGTGGATGACGGACCTTCAGTCTCACTGCAGAATACAAAAGGACACTCTCAGAGGAAACAACCACCCAAACCTCAAAAATATAAAGTATCGAAGCCTCGTTCACGGAGAGTGCAGTGGAAACTTCGCGGCAAAGGTCAGGATGTGTTTTGGTTGTAAGTGGCTGGTCTGTGTGTGATGTCTTGTTTTGTACACAGAGACGCTTGTTTCAGGTCATAAGCTTCACAACTGGGCAGAAAATGTGGAGAAAACAGCTCAACCTAGTGGGTCAACACAACACAGGGAACGATCCGGGCTCGGCTCGGCTCAGTGGGAAAAACCACACGATACAGTAAAAATGCAAATTACTTAATTAGCAGAGCTTTGTAATGCTCAGCATGATAATTGTCCATAATTTGCTTGAAAAACAAAACGAATCCCGTATTTTACAGGAGTATATTAAGCCGACTGCGAGTGGTGGAAACTCCTCCTCAGTATCTTGAACCATTTAAAAAACATTCAGTGTTGATTAAAAAGTCTTTTCATGGCCTGATACTCCAGATGCTATTATGGTCAAAATCACTCCAACAACAGTTACATCACGTTCAAAAATGCAGAATCAATCGTGGATTAATTGTGTCTTTTTGAGGCTGAGTTTATTAGACGACCACATGAAACGAGATGGCAGGATACTAATTAAAGTTTCACGGCCGGGTTCAGACTTTATTTATTGTCAGAGAGACAAAGTCGACATCGAGCGTCTGAGCATTCGTCTTCATTACTTTGTGCAGGGAGGTAAAATTGGAGCCCGCAGCAGAACTACTGTGTGAACAGTAGCTGAAATATGATATACTTTAGAAAAATGGATCACTAATTATCGTGCGATTAACACTTCAAGGAGATCCTGAAGCAAAGAAAGGTATTTTCTACTATATTTACATGTAGAAACCAGGCTGCAGTCAATAACTGCTCCCTGAAGCCTCAGGTCATATCTTTAAATAGCTCGTTTTGTCCACATCCCAATGCGATTTAGTTTATTATCAGATATAACAAAGAAAAGCAGCTGAGGAGCCAGAACTGGATGAAGGTCCACAGTCATGTTGAGTGGCTCAGTGAAAGCTGATGCTCACAGCGACAGTGCTAAAATGCTGACATGGTTATGATGCTAAATGAAAGATTACAGGCTTATTGCGATTCATCCAAATCGGATCCTAAAAGTTTGAACCGGTCCTGTGATGAACTGGCGACCTGTCCGGGGTGTACCCCGCCTCTTGCCCAACGTCAGCTGGGATTGGCTCCAGCCTCCGGGACCGTGATAAGGAAAGACAGTTACGGAAAAAATGGATGGAAGTTTGAACCAAATTTCATGATAGTCCGTCCAAAAGTTGTCGAGATATTTCACTCAGAAACCACAAATGTCAACCTCGTGGTGGAAGCCAGTCTCTGAGACTTTTGCTGCTCAAACTGGGCAGAAGCAATTAGAGAAATAGTTGCATTGAGCGCAAAACCAATCCTCCATGGCAGCGACACGCAGCAGTGTGTGTTGTACCATTTAAAGTTGCTCAGGACAAAGAGGAGGTCAAAGGGGGGTGAGCGTCTTCGAAATGAGGGATGTTTGTTTGCGTATATACCAAACTAACGCCATGGAGTCATGAGGATTCATCCTCTGAGGGCTATGCTGTCTCGTGCATGATGCTGCTGAGGAAGTGCAGATAGCTGCATGTCTTTGTCATCCCACTGAATATATAATGTCGGATACCGGTTTGATTTCAGGCTGATCACCTCTGAATGCTGCAGTCGCTGAGCGTCTCTTGGTTTTCCAGCAGGGTGCTGCGTTTTTCTCCTCTCGTCTATATCGGGGTATTTAGGAGGGGATTATGGGAAGCTAATAGGACGTTATTTCTATGACCTCATGGAGTGAGCTCCACAGTCTGGCAGTCGGGATGTTCGCTGTAGCCAGGAGAAAGTGGAGTCTGTGACTGGAGCCCAGTTCACTCAGTCAGATAGCGGTGATTCAAACCCCATTTGTTTTGGGCGTAGAGGATGCTCTCTCAGTGGTTTGGCTGTGATTGATCCTTCCTCTGCCCGTGATCGCACCATGACACTATTCCAGTTTCCACATTCATTTTTCCCCCGCTGACTTAGACCAGTTCAGTCCTGTGGCGCTTTCTTTATTGGCCCTCTGACAGTTCTTTGACCTCCACCCAGAAAAAAAAAAAAAAACGGGCCATTGCTTTGGACAACAGCAAAACTTTGCATGGAAACAATATTGTATGTTTACAGAGAGACATCCTACTGTGGCACGACAGACTACTCGTCAATAAACAGATTTTAAGGAAATCTTCTGGACCTGAATTTACCCAAATGTACCCGTTTAAATCAACTAATGCACAAGTTATACACAGAGTCCACCATGCTGAAGCAACATTTTTCTGCACATTTCATAGTTTCTCCTCGGGAGTGCGAGTGGAGGGGATTGCAATCTGCAACTACACCACTAGATGTCACTAAATGCCACACACAGCTCCTTAAAAAGTGTAAAGGAGAGATATTAAATAACACCTGTGGGGTTCAGGTATGTGCTGCACCTTTAGGTCCTTGAGTTATTGTACAAGAAGAGAAATAATCAGTGGCATAAAGTGGCACATCAGCAGCAGCAGCAGAAAAAAAAGCAGCAGCCCAAGCAACTGTTGCAATGGGTTTGCATCTCCAGGCAACCGCCCCATTATGATTAGATGTATTGACTCAGTACAAAGAGGCAGGAAAAAGAAAATCATACATGGTAAACATTCCCAGACTTCGATCTTAAAAATAGACCTCCAAAGCACGAAGGATGAAAAAAACTAAACGGGAGACAAAATGTGAAAGAAAACATGTGGAACGGAAAAAAAACAAGACAACATCGACTCTTTTTTCCCTCGCCGCCGTCTTACTGTCCTTGTTGTCAACAGAGTGCCGCTCGTTATGTATTTATATGAGATGCTACAGTTTGAGATTTCCAGCGATCGGAGCATGTTTTTGATAAACGGGAGACTGTGCAGTTTAATCGTTTCCTCCGACAAAAGCAGCTGGAAAAAAAAAAGTCGGAAAATGGGCAAGACTGGTTTTAGGTGAATGGCTGTTTTTTTTTTCTGTGTAGAGCAACAACAGGGGAAATCCCTGTGGAGGATTCTCGATGATCCGAGCAGCATCAGAACATTGTGTGATTAAATCTAAGTTTTGTTTTCATAGAAGATTTGTAGTTAAAGGCCTGTGTGAAAACACATTCACTGGAGTCTGGCTGTAGTCGTGTATCGTGAATTATTCATGGACTTCATTTGTGTCTTTACATATATGTGAGACTGCGTCTGCAAACTTAGACTTCGTTTGGCTTTAAGACGGATACAGAACTAAACAATGTGACATGCATATTTGTACAATACTTCAAATTAATGCACGGGCTCACTCGTACGACAAAATTTGGATTTGTGTAACGATTGCAGGCTCCACATGATCGTGCAGCTTTCAGTAGCTGTGTGGTTTCGTCTGTCTGCTCTTGCTGTCATGACCTCCTCTTGATGTCTTGGGTCAGTTGAACGACAAGAAAACAGACTACTAAGTTCTTAGTCCAGATTTGAGGCTCTGATCAGGAACCAGGGTTTCAGAGGTAAAGACCCTGACAGAAAAGTCTGGAGAAAGGAAACAGTGCCTGGACTTTCAAACCTAAATCACTGAAATAAAAGTTCCTGTTAGTAATTGTGCTGTTCTTCATAGGTCGCCAGTGTGTTGATAATATTCATGTATAAGTCACGCTGTTGTATAAAACTGTCAAATGTTCTTTGCCATCTTCCCAACAGATTCTGCAAGATGAATAAACAATACACATCAGTGAGTCCCACCGACGTCAGCGTGAAGACTGAGAACGGACCTCAACCAAAGAAATACCGCTACGTACGCAAAGAAGGCAACTGTAACGTCGTGTTCCGCCATGTCCCCGAGGAGTGGCTGCTGTTCGTGACCGACATCTTCACCACCTTGGTGGAGATCAGATGGAGGGTGATGTTCCTGATCTTCGCTCTCTCTTACATCCTGTCATGGCTCTTCTTCGGCATCCTCTACTGGGTCATTGCTCTCGTTCACAATGACATGAAAGATCACACCAATGACCCCTGCGTGTACGAAGTGCGCAGCTTCACGGCTGCTTTCCTGTTCTCGCTCGAAACTCAAACCACCATTGGCTACGGTTTCAGGGGAATGTCCGAGAACTGCATGATTGCCATTGTCGTAGTCACGATACAAGATGTCATCAGCTGCTTCATCGACACGTTCGTCATCGGAATCGTTGTCGCCAAAATGGCCTCGGCCAGAAAGAGGGCGCAGACGGTGGGCTTCAGTAACTGCGCCGTCATCAACCTACGTGACGGTCATTTGTGTCTTTCCTGGAGAGTTGGCGACTTTCGTAGACACCACCTGGTGGAGGGGACGGCTCGTGCCCAGATTGTCCGTTCCACGGTACACGCAACGGGGAAAATGGACGTGACCTACGAAGATCTGGTCATCCAGCAGAGGGACGTAGTCCTGGTCACACCTACCACCATTTTCCACAGGATCGAACCCGGCAGCCCTCTCCACAACATGAGTTTGGTAGATCTGCGCAAAGCAGACTTTGAGCTTGTGGTGTCTTTTACTTACACGGACGACTCCACAGGTATGCTGCATCAGACCCGAACCTCGTACACTCCAGCTGAAATCCTCTGGGGTCAGCTGTTCCAGGAGATGATCCGGGTCAGCAGGAGGCACTACAGGGTGGATTACACCTTGTTCAATCACACCGCTAAGGTGCTGGTTCCCGAAGTCAGTGCTGAGGAGTACGAACACAAAAAGATGCTGCGGCCCTCTCCTCGACATTCACCTCGACATTCACCTCGATCTTCTCCGCGACATTCACCCAGAGTTACTCCATGCCCCTCTCCAAGGTCACAACGGCAAAGTCATCACGAACACTTTCTGAAACCCCCGGCAGTGACCGTGGAACTCGTGAACGATAGTCACCCTGATCCAACTGTCTCAACATCTCAGGCACATCAACATCACGACACTTTGACTCTGCCGAATGACATCACGGGTCAGGAAATATGAAGGCAGATTATTTCTGTTAAGAGGAATCTGAAGGATGCTACTGAATCTCATTCGCTGTTTTTTAGCATGTGACACTCCAACATCTGTCTTTTGAGTATCGAAGCCTCGACCCTTCTAGGCCTGAAATATGGCGCCCATTCGATTCATAGGCTATATGAAGCGATGCTCAGCTGTTCAATGCTGATGTTAGGATGCTAACATGGTCCTAATGACGTTGCTAATATTGTAAAGTACTGCATGTATAATGTTAAGCATGTTCGCCATCTCAGTTTAGCATGTTAGCATTCTTACGACTCTTTCATTGGTCTAGAAGACGTCGGCGTGTCGCTCAGTGGTTACTCCCTCGATAAACATAGACCCAAACTTTAAAGTACAACAGGAAGTTGTTGTGGAAGTGATGAATAAATTTAGGAATATTGAATTGAAGCCTACAGGTGATCAGGATTGATACACAAAATATAAATACAGTGGTCCCTTGTTTATCGCGGGGATACGTTCTAAAAATAACTAAAAAAAAACGAAATCTGCGAAGTAAGTTTTACAATTATTATACATGTTTTAAGGCCGTAAAACCGCTAACCACACACTGTTATACATACTTTTTACACACATTTTGTACAGTACTCCCTTAGTTAATCAGGACGCAGAACACAATGCGCGATCATACTGTTACAGTACGGTGTAAAAAAAAGCAAAATTACACTGAAAAAAATCTGCGAAACGGCGAGTCTGCGAAAAGTGAACCGCGATATAGCGAGGGACGACTGTACTTATGCTTCATACGTGTCACGTTGAACGTTTAAAAGTAATATGTTATTTGTCCAGAGGTCAGTTATTTAAAATATAGAGTTTTACGTTTTAGATCTTAAAGTCATTGCAATATTCAGACTAAACAGTAAAAGACAAAATGTATATTTAAGTTGGTAAAAATAGTTTTTATACTTTATCAGCTGATGTTTCCAAGATCAAGAATGAACTTTCAATCTCAACCTTTAAGTCGGCCTGGATGAAAAAGAAACGTGAACATCTCCAACAATCTGCTGAGGAAGATCAAGTCAAACAACGGAAAGCTCCAGAGCAGCTACTAAATGGACTCAGAGATTGTTTCGTTAACTGTTTTTGTATCTTGTGTAAAAAAAAAAAAAACTTTAGAGTGTGAATTTTACTCGTGTAAAAAGGTCTCGACGTTTTCTACATCACGTTCCTCGACTTTGACTCGCTGAGGTTTAAAGTCTCATCACGACCGGTTGTAAATAAACAGAAACAGATATTTCCTTTATTAAAGGGTGAAGTTACCGAATACGAGTTTTCTGTTTGCGGTGGTGGAATCTCATTTGTTTAGTGATTACTCTTAGATTTCATGAACACGAAGATCTGACCAAATGTATTTATAATTTTATTGATATACTACCACCAGATATTAAATTATATGATAATACTAGTGTCAGCTGTTTCAATAAAGTGACGTTTAAGCATCTGGTTTGTGTCTCCGCTTCCTCTGATGATCTTGTATGTTTGAGATGGCTCATGGTTCTCGTCTGAGCAGGAGGTCACAAAAACATGGATTCTTCTTATCGTCCAATACAAAGCTTGTGATTTTATTCAGACACCAGACGGACGCGACATCCTGACAGTGCTGATTGACTGTGATGACCTCATCTCAGGTTTGAGGTCTACGATGCTTCTGATCCCGTTAGAGACCCAGCACACAAACACAGTTACCCCGGGCTGCCAAGCTGCTAGTTCAGAGTCATTACGAGAAATCTTAATGCATGGTTATGGAATATAATCTATGTTCACCGTCTGATCGTGATGCTGCTGCATCTCCCAGTACAATGTTAACATACAGATAGAAATGAAGGACGGAAGCACAAAAACAAGTAAAACAGGAAAAACATAAACTAAAAGTTATTGGGCTGAATCAGACTTCTTTAAAAGAGCAGTCCACCACTTAAATATGAGTCATCAGACAAATACAATACAAAGCGGATGTCGATCATTATTATTATTATTGTTCTTCTGGTCAGACCAGAAAGAAATATGTTTAGAGAAATGTAAGAGGATCCAGCTGGAGCCAAAAGAAACAGAAGAAGAAGCTTCTACGTCAGCAAATCAACTAAATTAAACGTTTCATGTTAGAGACGGGACGAGAGGCCGGACCCCCGCAGAGACGGAACAGTTCTGAAGTCCATGTGATCCTGGAAAGTCCATCAGCACCGACCAGCGTTGGGTCACGGCTCGTTAGCTTAGCTTAGCACTCTCACAGATAGGCCGGATCAAAAATGTAAAAATGACAATTCAACACTTTTCAAAATAAAACACCTTGTGCAGACTCAGATCGTAAAAACAGACAAAGGGGAAAGAATTGAACTTCGTAGCCGACGTACTCCAGTCTGAGCAAGTCTGAAACTCTCCTGGTCGGGACTAACGGACCAGAACATCACAGAGCCGTGCCCGGTGGGTCCAGGGTTCACTTCCTGGGCTGTAAGTGATCTACTGTCCATACCGGCCTGTGAAGGAAGATCATCGAGCTTGTACGGATGGATTTTTTTAGAGGGAAGTGATTCATTCTTTATTCTAATAAAATGTAAAATAAATCTTCACTGTCATTAACATCAGTGGTCTCTGTCTCTGGATGCTGCAGTGACATAAGCTGCATGAAAAGTTCAGATCCCATGTCCTCCTCCTCCTGTTCATATCACAGAGCTGTGTGTGTGTGTGTGTGTGTGTGTGTGTGCGTGTGTGTGTGTGGGAGGCAATCACTGGTTAATTCCAGGCTCCTGCTCTCCACCTTGTGGTCCACACGCAGCACTGGCTCCTGCATGCATCGTTCTCTTTATTGCTGGAAATTGGGCATGGAAAGCAAACACACACACACACACACACACACACACACACACACACACACACACACACGAGGCGCACAGTTCACTGACACAGGTGGTTTGGGCTAAATATACGTGCTGCTATAAATAACCCGACTAAAAATAAGACTCTGGGGGAAACGAGCACTTCAAAAGTCTTTTCTAAAAAACATAAAAAACAACATGAAGCTGCGGGTTAATGTTTATCATGAATTAGTGAGCAGGAAGAATGATTTAGTCAACGGCTTTAAGACAACACGGCTACGGACTGACCTAAAATTACAGGGCAACAGATGCATAGTCTAAACATCCGAAGCAACTTGATAGCTCAGTGGAGAAAGACAGTCATATCATAATACAGGCATGTAGGCCTTTATTGAGTGAGTCATTCTTTCCAACAGAACACAGTTTCCATACCCACATTAAAAAATCTGATCTATAAAAACAACGGATATCACAGAAAGGAGTGTGAGGGGCAGCAGGTGGTAACACACACACACACACACACACACACACACACACACACACACACACACACACACACACACTCTTTTCTGCAGAGCTGAAATTGAAACTTTATTAAACTTGTGTTGGTAGAAATATGAATCACATGAATCTTTGTTTCCTGATATTTCAGCTCCTCTTTGTTATTTTTATTTATTTACAGATTTTTACGTGCCATCGCTCAATTAGCGTCAAATTGCTCTGCACGTCGCTTCCATGTTGTTCTGCTTACATCAGCCGTGTTGATCAAAAACACGGTATAATAACTGCGCCTGTTTCACGGTGCGCGCTCCCCACCTCCCCTCCTCCTCTCCATTGGCCGGGCGCGCAGCTCCGGGGGCGGGGCCGTGCCGGTGCGTGCCGTTTAAAACGCTTTGGGGGAACTGAGCGCGAGGCACATTATCGAGACCGGTCCTCCAGAGATGCGAGGGGAAGTTTCAACACTTGATTCGTGGTTCGGCCAAAAATAAATAACGCAGAGGACGCAGAGGAAACTAAACCTGAACATAAACACGTCTGGATTATATTTCAGCAAGCTGAATCCATCCGGTCCACTAATGAGCAGCAGGTAGAGCAAACACCTTTGATTAAAATGTGCTTTAATGTGACATGTGATGCTGCGAACGGAGCGCTTTGTTTTGGCGCACATGAACTTCTGGTGCTTTATTCTCCATGACGCGCTGCGGACTTCCTGGCTTTTACGCACGGCTTGGTGTTGAAACTGTCAGATGACCCGCCAAAAAAACAAACAACAAAAAAACTTCCACTTCATCCGCTCAGATTTGGTTTGAATCTCTCGTATGTGCTGATGAAGATGCAATGTGTGCGTGTGTGTGCGTGTGTGTGTGTGCGTGCGTGTGTGTGGATGTGTGTGTGGATGATTGCATCAGAAGTCAGATCCCTTTTTCCCCCCGCACCTGTTAACATTTGTCGCTGGCATTTGGTGCATTCTGAGAGCGGCTCTGTCAGCCTGTCTCCGCACAGTCAGACACTGTTTGAACACGGGGCTGTGTGAGTGTCACGATAAAGATAGAATCATAACAAATATGTTTATTATTATTATTATTACAGAGTTATTTATTTGAATTCCTGTCTCACTGTGAAACAGAAAGTTTCGATGTGTCTGCAGGAAAAGAGAGAAAAGCTGTTTTGGTTTGTGGATTGAAATATTACATAACAGCCATCCTCTGAGGAAAGATCACACACTGCTGAGTAATTAAGCCTCCTCTGTAATTAGGACCATTGGTGCATTTACATTAGATTTGGAGATTTGCCTGTGTAGCTGTAACTTAACACAAACGTGCATCTGTTGTGGTTTTCTGTGAGAAAACCTGGCAGACAAATTGCATCAGCCAGTTTCACTCGCTTTCCTTGCAGGTATGAAACTACAGCGTGACTCAGTGAGTCGCAGCGGTGGTCGCAGTTGTTTGAATGTGTGTGCGTGATGCTGGGTGCCCCTGCACAGTTTTCAGAGAGAAAAGCGAGACCAGGGTGACTGCAGCAGGTCGATTCAGACTTTGTTGCCAGGACAGCCAAACTAATGAGCGGTGTTTTAGTTGTGCCGGGGAGAATCCTCTCAGGACAGCCATTATTGCAGCAGAGAGAAGAAATCCCAGAGGACTCTGTGAGAGTCAACAAGCCTCACGTTTTCTGAAATAACAGACACTGAACCTGTGGCACTGACATGACGTCACTTATAAACCTGTCGTGCAAAGTTTCAAGTTTGTCCCCTTGCAGATTATTTACTAAAAACTACAAGTGCAACTGTGACGATTATTCAAATCGTCAGGTTTAAAGACGGTGCACGTGCAAAACACTGTAAACAGTTTTTTTCTGGTTTTGCAGAAGAGATTGAATAAAAAATGCAGCGCTGAGCACGAAACACAGAAGTCCGGCTGCAGATCCAGACTGGACGTTGCTTTGGTTCAGTCTGCATAGCTTGTGGCACATTTTCAGCTTCTTGCAGCGTATTATTCAGAAGATGACAGGAAGAAAAATGATCTGCACATTTAAGCTTTCTCAGTTTAACTTTTTAAACTCGATCCATCGGTTCATGGGATCCCATAGAAACACTGTAACCCACAATCCAGCTAGAAATGATCGAGTCAGCGCGGGGCAGCCAAGAAAAACAAGTCGACTTTGTCATTGACCAATAATGGGACGGGAGTGCAATTACAGGGTGGCCTCTCTCAGTGAAGTCGAAATGTCGGGGTTAAACATCACTGTTGTTGTTTGTCATAACTGGATGAAATATCGCTGGCACAGGCAGGCGAGCTCTGCTGACGCTGGGTATAAAGTTTTTTCTCAGGCTGCACGTTATCAGTTCTGACATGACACTAAAAATGTCGAAGCGTTACATTTTCTTTTTGACAACGCTCTGCACGTGATTTCATGAATGTTTTTCCGATCTATGTGGAGCTGCTTTGACTAACAGAACTCTTCTGTCTCTGTTTTCCTGCAGCCGATGAACTTGATGAGGTCCAGTCAGCTGATGAAAGAGGAGTGACCACTTCACCCTCCTCTTGTTGCACTCCATCTAGGGGCCAGTGAGGCTGAAGACTGCCTTCAGCCCGCCTCATTTTGCCACCATTTCATCTCTGAGTTGGTCCCCCAGAAGTGTTTCAAAACTGTTTCTCCAACGCTTCTTCCAGAAACTTAGACTGTTTTCCAAAGCAGAAGCAGCACAGCCCTCCCAGACTGAGGTGATGGGAAGCGTGCGAGCCAGCCGCTACAGCATTGTGTCATCAGAGGAGGACGGCATGAAGCTTGCCACTATGGCAGTACCCAACGGCTACGGGAACAGTAAAGGCAAGGTGCACACGAGGCACCAGCCGCAAAGCAGATTTGTAAAGAAAGACGGTCACTGCAACGTGCAGTTCATCAACGTGAGCGAGAAAGGTCAGCGGTACTTGGCTGACATCTTCACGACATGCGTGGACATCCGCTGGAGATGGATGTTCATCATCTTCTGCCTCGCCTTCCTCCTGTCGTGGCTGTTCTTCGGCTGCGTCTTCTGGCTGGTGGCCATCTTCCACGGGGATTTAGAAACCGGCGGCCAGAAGTGCGTCTCCAACGTGAGCAGCTTCACCGCTGCCTTCCTGTTCTCCATTGAGACTCAAACTACTATCGGCTACGGCTACAGATATGTGACAGATGAGTGCCCTGTCGCTGTCTTCATGGTGGTTTTCCAAAGCATCGTAGGCTGCATTATTGACGCCTTTATCATCGGTGCCGTCATGGCAAAGATGGCAAAGCCCAAGAAGAGGAATGAAACTTTGGTTTTTAGCCACAACGCCACGGTGGCCATGAGAGATAACAAGCTCTGCCTGATGTGGCGTGTGGGCAACTTAAGAAAGAGCCACCTGGTCGAGGCGCATGTGCGGGCGCAACTTTTGAAATCCCGGACGACAGCAGAGGGGGAGTACATCCCCCTCGATCAGATGGACATAGATGTGGGCTTCGACAGCGGAGTCGACCGCATCTTCCTGGTCTCCCCCATAACCATTGTCCACGAGATCGACGAGGACAGCCCCTTTTACGATATGAGCAAACAAGACCTGGAGAACTCAGACTTTGAAATCGTGGTCATCCTGGAGGGCATGGTCGAGGCGACGGCCATGACCACGCAATGCCGCAGCTCCTACATCGCCGGCGAGATCCTCTGGGGCCACCGGTTCGAGCCCGTTCTCTTCGAGGAGAAGAACTACTACAAGGTGGACTATTCTCGCTTCCATAAGACATACGAGGTGCCGAGCACCCCGCTTTGCAGCGCCAGGGACCTCGCAGAGAAAAAATACATTCTCTCAAACTCCAACTCCTTCTGCTACGAAAACGAGATGGCGCTGGAGAACAAAGAGGACACGGACGAGGGAAACGGGGGCAGCGTTGGGCCCGACGGCACCCAGACGGACAACATCTCAGAGACTGAACACAGCCAAGCCACGGTGCCGCTAGAGCCCCGGCCTCTGAGACGAGAATCAGAAATATGACTGTTCAGACCTCAGACCTCACGCGAGAGATTTTCTAAAATCACCTCTCTGCTCCAAAAGGCGCATCGAGCCGAGCTGGGCCTTGGGTAGAGGACAAGCCGAACGGTACTGCTGTGGGAAGCGACAAAGTTTAGGACTTTGTATGTAGGAGTCTGAACTTTGACTACATACAGTATGACAAAACACAGCACTATGAACCATGTGCATATTGCAGGAAGAATTCTCCACGAAGTCCCCATGAATGTGTGCTTTGGTGACTGCAAGATGACAGAGGGGGTGTTGGGATGACTTGAAAATCGCAGGCATGTCTCAGTTTGTCTGGCCGGCTTGAACAAGGCGCTTTCAGAAAGATGTTTTATACTTAGAATATGTTCTCGAGTGCTGCTAGAAAATAGTGGAAGTTAAACTTTGTGCTTTCTCGTAGAACCAAAGAGGACACTAGAGGTGGATGTCTGGAACAAAGGTACAAGTAGAGTATTTGTTCACGAGCTGGTCTCAGAGCAGACGTCACAGTCAGTTTGGGGTTTTCCTATTGACTCGACAGCACTGATTTTCTGATTTTCTGATTTTCTGATCTCCTGCTTCACCCTCTGCAGTTGTTGACCTGAGAGACTGTTCATTGCTGGTCAGACTGATGGAAACATGCCTGCTCATGTCAAGAGATAGAGCAGGGTAGTATTAACGGCATCAAACTGACAGAAAAATCTTTAATTTAAACAAAGACCGGGGTGATATGAGAATCTGAATGTTATTAAAAGTGCTGCTATGATGTTGCTTCTTTTATTTTTTATTTTGTTTTGGTTTTTTACGGTTGATAAAAAATGCCAAAGAGTATTACTATCATAGATATGTTTCTTAAAAACAACACCTGGTTAGATTTGGTACAGAGAAGTAGAACGTTTAGGAAGTTTTAATAAGGTTTGTTTTTCAAGAATGTGTGTACAGTTTTATCTTTTTTTATTTTTATTTCCGATCATCCTTCATCTTGAGCCACTTCATCAAGCCTTAATCTGGAAAGTTGAAACAGGGGGAAAGTGAAGATGAGTAAATCAAACCAAAAGGTGACAAAGGCATTACTGTAGAGGACAGTAAACAAGAATCACGAGTTCTGTAGTGTTTGCCGAACTAAAACAATAATTCACTTAGTGTGTGAGGCTTGAACCAAAAAAAGAGTTTTGATTTTTAAGCCAAACCTGCTTCAAAGGTTTGAAACATGAAGTCTGTGATGAGAGAACTTCTGAATCTGATGCAGTGTTATGACTCGTTGCTGTATGCAGACCTCAGATCAGCCTCCTCCTTCATCAACACTACTTGAGTTTTCATTCTCTGTCGACGTTCAAAGCCAAATGTACTGTAAGCCCGGCATATGAAGGCGTACTGCACAAGAGTTTGCATCAATACAAATTTATATCCTGTATCTTTTTCTTTTTTCTTTTTTTGTGACGGACAGCCTCTCGGCTCCATCGATCGATCCGACATGTGTAAATACCTCCCGCCCTGTTGCAGTTATTTTGTATCTGTTTGTCTTCCAGATGTACTGCAAAACCACGGAATGTACAGATTTTTGTATTAATATTAATATTATTATTATTATTATTATTGTACATGATATTATATTGTTCTTTTTTCAATAAAATGTCAGTGGACAATCAGAATCACGCTGTGTGGCTCGTCATGACAACAGAACAGTCGATTTTTATTCACATGAAGATGGAAAAAGGAAGATATGAGTTGATTTTTAATAATATTTGAGCTTTAGTACAGCTCTGCGGTACCTGAGCACCTTTCCAGTACTTTCCACTTTTTACAACTTTGAGTTACTTCAGTCAAAACCGTGTAACAAACAAGTAAAATGATGTTATAGATGAAGTATGCAAATTAGCCTTGACCAGCTTCAGCAACATTAACCCGCTGCTCACATGTTAATGCATCAATAATGAATCAGTAATATAAAAAACACTCTGACACCTCATGCAAACTTTTTTTATACTTTCATATTTCGCTGCTCATACAGAGTCTGTACTTTCTATTTGACGGCACTGTGTTGCTACTTTTACAGAATAAAAAGATCTCAGTACTTCTTCCAACACTCGACTCGATCAGTGAGCAAAGCAACGCTGCACAGTCTGTGAGCAGTTTGCAGGAAAATGTACTGACGAGTATTTAAAGTAAAAAAAAACTGTGACGCTTACAGGTGAAAGTCTGACACTGTAAATCTAAAAAGTGTCAAACCTGTAAAAAAGTAACTTAACTCCAATAATCAAATAAATGCTGAGTTCCATCTGCGTGTCGGCCTGAACACTGACACTCACCAGCAGCCTCGTCCTGCGTCCTTTCGTGGCGAGCGAGGGATTACAGATGTAGCAACTTAAAGTTCCTGTGTTTCCGTGACAGGACCGTGACTGGTCCATCACAGTTACAGTAAAAAATAGACACGCCCAGGAGAAGGAGGGGGGTCACTCTTTTCACGGTACTTGGCAGACACCTGGCTAGATATAAGCAGGAAGACGGCTGCCATTCAGCTGGCGTTCAGCTTGAAGGGGAACTTTTAAGTTGCTACTACTGTAACACCTTCTTTTCTCTCTCTAGCTCTGAACACACATCACGATCCTCCATCGCTCGTCCTGTCTTCCGTCCTCTCTCTGTTTGTCTCTGGTCTTCATAACGTCCAGTGAATGTGACTGAGTCACGCTCAAACAAACAACCGACCTGCTTCAGCTCGTTTCCTGGTCTGTCGTCACTTTTAAAAAAAATATCAAGTGTTGATATAAGTATTTTTCTTTCGTGATCCTCTGACTTTCTCCTCAGCGCCAACTGTGAGGTGTTTTTCATTTAAATGTCTCTGTCGGCCTCCGCTAAAGATGCTGCACATGGTGAACTGCTATGGGGTGCCGTTTGTAAAGCGTCTCGCTCTGAAAATAACAGCAACATTTTGTCACATTTAGCTAAAAACGATGTTTAAAAAACTGGTTTGAATTTTTGAGAGTCACTTTTTTGCACATTTAGAACAATATTTGTGAACTTAGAGATATTTTAAATATTTAAATCCAAATGTTAAATGTAAGATCTAAATGCTAAATATAAATCTAAATGCTAAATATAAATCTAAATGTTAAATATAAATCTAAATGTTAAATATAAATGTTAAATATAAATCTAAATGGTAAATATAAACCGAAATATAAATGTTAAATATAAATATAAATCTAAATGTTGAAGCTAAATGTTAAATATAAATGTTAAATATAAATCTAAATGTTGAAGCTAAATGTTAAATATATATCTAAATGTTAAATCTAAATCTAAATCTAAATGTTGGAGCTAAATGTTTCGGGTGAAACTAAATATTTAGCTAAAATGCAAATTAAAATGACAGTAACCGGAAGTGCCAAAATAAAAGCTCGAGAAGGTCAGAGCGTGTTTATAGTGGCAAATAACATCTTATCCAGGGAAATGTTTTTTTTAAACATCGTTTTTAGCTAAATGTGACAAAATGTTGACGTTATTTTCAGAGCGAGACGCTTTACAAACGGCACCCCATAAACTGCCACCTACTGTAGCTGCTGTCAGCCAACGTTAGCTCAGTTTGTTAGCCATGCTGCCGGCTCCTTTACACCTTTCTCAGCTTATGTCCTCCTCTGTAAGTCGCTTTGGATAAAAGCGTCCGCTAAATGCAATGTAATGTAATGAACTGTGAGCTCAGAGCACCGGGAGGAAAAAATAATAATCCGATGTCTTAAAATGACTTTGACTGACGCAGGTAGACGTGTCTAAATGTTTGTCGCGGTGCTTTCTGTCCTGATAAACAGTGAAATGTTATTTGTGTTGAATTATCAGAGCAAAGAGGAAACATTTTGTCTTCCGCGGCTCTACCTTCTCCTCTTCAACTGCACAGACAGACAAGAAGAAGAAGAAGAAGAAAAAAAAGCTGGACGTGAACCCAACTCAATGGAAAATTCCTCGGTTTACCATTAAGGAAGACTGACACTAATGTCAACTCAGAGTTCGAGCTTCGAACGTAATGCTTCTGTGTGTGTGTGTGTGTGTGTGTGTGTGTGTGTGTGTGTGTGTGTGTGTGTGTGTGCGCGTGTGTGTGTGCGTGTGTTTGTGCGTGTGTGTGTTCCATTCATCTGACATAAAGCAGTTACGGTATCCGATTCATTTCGATCGTTTTGAAAGAGAAAGAGAGAGAAAATGAGTCAGAGTTGTTTCAGTTGCTTGTTACAATCAGGATCTGTGTTTCATATTTCCTGCATGAGACATCATTTAAAAAAAAAAAACAACAACATTTTTTTCATGCTTTCATAAACCACAACAGTCGACGAGTGCGCGATGACATAAGTGAAGCATCTTGAAAAAAACACAAACACAATAAGAAGAAATTCACACAATTCGTTTGTTAACTAAAGTTTCTCTCGGTGGCACCGGTTTGTCCGACGCTGGTGGGAAACTAAGGAGTCACTTTCCGGTCACACCATTTAATATTGCATTTATTTATTGGATTATTAATTTAAAGTTGTGACCAGGAAAGGCACATTGAGGTCACTTCCTGGCAGAGAGGAAGAATAGTGGCACATTGTTAATGCAGGCGAACAGTGCGGCGGCTCTCGCTGCTGTAGGCGAACGTCTGTTTCTATTGTGCAGCTCTGCTCACTCCCTGTTTATGAAAACAATAACACTTCATATCAGCCGGGTAAACATCCAAAGGTAAATGTTAGGCCAACTTCCATTATTCCTGTGTAAACGCCTGAGATATCGAGTATCCAAACAGTTTACTTTTTACACTTTTCACTATTTATTTGTCTTTCATACATCACGCTGCACAGCTGACTGAGCCGTGTTCAGACTCTCAGAGCTACAACCAGAATCTGGAAACAACAACGTGAGAGTGAAAAAGCTTGGACCTGCAACACAAACACGACCCGTGCTCCTGAACTATAACCGGATCCTCCTGGCTTTTATTGAAGCTTCTGGGAACCTGACGTTCAAACAGACCCAGCTCTGGTCCAGACCTGTGATCCTCTGTGTTTTGTCTCTAGCTGAAGCCAAGTCTTCCTGCTTCACACGGACCCCTGCTTAGCCAGACAAAACCATCGGTGGACGCGCGGCTCGAGGCCCATTCGAGTGATGAAGCTTACGAAGGCTTATTACTCATGTGGACCGGGTGGAAATTATGACTTTCAACTGCAACATCATAACACTCGTGACGACATTTTCAGTCCTTCATGCGGTCAGTTTGAAAAATCACTCTCCTCTCGTGTACGCAATACTTTCCACAACAATAGCAGCATAATAACGGGAACACAGATATTATCAGGTGATCCGGGTACAAAGAAAACCAAAGAGCACGAACCAGAGCTTCAAGTACTCACGGTGCAGTTACTGTGAGGGTCAGGCCTGATAACTAAGTTCATCTCATGACCCACACCGCCTCCTGACTCATCTAAAAATGGACCCGAAGGAGCCGAACGACGCCTGGTCGCTCAAACAAGCCACCTGTAACCACGCCCACCTGTCAATCAAAGCATCTATGCCCTTAATCCTGCATAACTTTAAGCCTTAATATAATGTGAACAGGTGAGTTGTATATAAATTCACCCTAAGTCAGGGGCGCAAATAGTGGGTGTGTCAGGTGTGTCATGACACACCCACTTTTGAATGACCGTAGATCCGTCCCACCCACTTTTATGTAGCTTAACGTTTTGTTTTTTTTTGTTGTTTTTTTAAAACTTTGTCTTCTTCAAATCTTCTGATTCAAGCATCACGAGGAAACCAAAATATGAATTAACATAATATTTGGTTTACTGAGGTGTGTGCCAGTAGCGGTTTTAGGTACGGGCGGACAGGGCAGCCGCCCGGGGCGCCATTTCGTGGGGGCGCCACGAGCGCCCGACAATAACCTCGCGAATTTTCGATACCGCTCATTAAGACAGCGGAGTGGGCGCCCCCGTGGGCGGGGGGTTGACGAGGTAGAGGGGGAGCCGGACAGACTGATCAGGGCGCACGGCGCATCCAGGGGCGCACGAGAAAATCTCCGTCCCGGGGGGGCAGCTTCGTCCCCCCCAGTTTCTCAAACCTATCTGCGCGCCTGCCCTCAGTACAGAAAACAACTATTTTTGTACCAGGCTGTAAACATGTTTATTTCTGCTGTGAAACATGGGGACTTATGGAGACTGACTCACTTCTGGAGCCAGCCTCAGGTGGACGTTAGAGGAACTGCACTTCCTGTGTTGGCTTCACTTCACAGTCACGGAGGTTGACGCTTGGTTTGGCGATACAGGGGTCAACTACACATATGTATTTGGTATCTATTGAGGCTGCAACTATGGGAGTCAAAGTTGACCAATATTGAACTCCATGACGCAGAAATGCGAGTTTTTTTTTGCCTGTTTTACATAATAATTGTCATGAACGGGAAATTACATGGGGACTCATGGACTCACTTCTGGAGCCAGACTCAAGTGGGCGTTAGAGGAACTGCAGCTTTTGGCACTTCTGCCTCGTGGCTTCATTTCACAGCTGCTTTCTGTTTAGACGTGACTCACTCTCAGTGGACATAATAAAGACAACAACTGAAGACAGGACGAGAGACGGATGAGCACGACGTATGTGAAGAGCTGGAGAGAGCAGAGAGGCGTTAATCCGTCCTGCACCTGTAAAGCACGATTAGAAAGCCAAGAGTGATCAGCTGGATCTGCAGCTGCCTTCGGCTTCATGAGGCTTTAAAGAGAGTTTTCAGCTCATTGTTCAGCTTCGCTGTTACGGTTCCCTCTCAGCGCTTTCACTGTGTCGTTTTTGGCTGCAGCTGCTTTCAGAGACAAAGGCTGGAAAACCTCTGAACACGACCTGCTGAACTCTGAAGATCCTGATCCTGATCCTGATCCTCCCACTGTGTCGTAGGTTTCGGCTCCAAAACCATCAGTGCATTAAAAAAAAAAGCCCATTTTGATCGCTCGTGCACACGAATTATGAGTTGAATTTCATATAACAAAGTACTTATTAGTGCCTTCAAAGACATAACATATTTCATTCCAAGTCAAGAACTGCAAACAATAAAAAACACGACTGGTTTTGATAATACGAGAGTGGCGTCATGGACCAAGAAAGAAGTTGATGGAGATCCAGGATTTTTTGTTTCTATTTTTAAACATCACAAGAAGAAGAAGAATGAAGTTTTTATTATTTCTCATGAATTTATGAACTTTACTTGAATGAAAATGACCTGGAACATCCAGAGGTCAGCGTCACTCTGCTGCAGCTTTCATTTACATCCATCAGCCTTAAAGTGACAAACTGAGCTTGTTGAACGTGTTTTCAGTTGGATCATGACGAGTCGCTGCTAACCATGACTCAGCAGTCTCCTCTGACGTCAGATGTTGTTTGTTTATTACAGAAAGTTTCATGGAGATGAATCGCCGGCGTGTCGATACTCAAACTGATGCTGTTGGATTCGCACTGAGCTTTTCTTCTGTCATGAATCGTAATCTGTCTGTTTGGCTTCGTGTCTGTATGAATGTTCTTGTTCTTCCCGTCTTGGCTGGCTCCCTTAAAAAATTATTTTTTTAAATCTCAATGGGCCCCTTCCTGGTTAAATAAAGTTTTTCACTTAATCAAGTAACAGCGTAGTCTATAAATAAAACTTCCCAGAACTGAAGGTGATGTCGTCAGAGATTCCTCGTGTCCAACAAACAGTCCAGAGCTCGGAGACAGCCAATTTATGATAAAATAAAAGAGAGAAAAACAATCGAGGAGCTGGAACAAGTGCTCGGTGTTTTCGGTTGAGAAATTTCTGACTTACTCGACTGTTACTAATCATTTTAGCAAGATTATGATGCAGATTAAAGATTTCTAAACTATTTCAGATCATTTTAAAAAATCATTTCCAATAACCGATGTTATAAATACCACAAATATCTGGCGGCAATTCTCAGAACAAGCCACACTTTCATTTCAACAATAATAATAATAATATGGAGTAGGTAACCGGGCATCCGAGCCACGCGGGCCTGCTGAGAGACGCTGGAATTTTCCGAGGAGCATCCAGCGGACCTGAAACGCCTCGCCGGCTCTCGCTGGAGCTGCACTTTGAAGCTCCGCCAACTGCTGCTGACCCGTCTCTGATGTGACGCCAAACGCTGTCACCGGCGGACGCGCACCCCTGTCATCAGACGGCACATAATCGTTTTTCTCCTGAACCGTAACGTCTTTTGCATTCGTCAAAACCTTTTTCTCATTGCTGAGATTTTTTTTTAGGAGCAAACCCCCCGGCCGAGCTCTCGCTCAGATCGCCCCGCGTGAGTCTTGGCCAATCCGGCATACTGCGGAGGTCTTCGTGCATTAGTGGCATCATTTGGCAGCGGGGTTGACAGATGGGTGCTTTGTTACATCTCTGGTTTGTGTTGTCGACAAACGGGTCACGGCCAATGTCAAAGGAAGCTCACAGTGTGCAGAGAGGCTGCAGCATGTGCGGCAATGTGCAGCTTTCTCCCCTTAAACCAGGTTGAACAGAGAGCTGCCATTATGTCACATCCTCAATAATTCATACGTTTCTTCCTTGTGTGCAGAATTAGATCAACAGATGAATCACATCCCCAAAAAGAGGTGTCTCCATCTCCTGCGTCTGCTCGCTGGCAGCTGCTCCACAAACAACCCGAGAAGTTTCACACGTTACAGAGTCAGAGCAGAAAAACGTCTGAATACGCTTTCTCTTTGGTCAGGACCAACACTGTTGAAGGATGTGTTTATCTCTCTTCTCTGGTGTCAGAGAGCACACCAAGAAAAAGACGACTCTGTTTGAACTCCTCTTCACTTTCTGACGTCTCACTCAGGATCCTCACACTCGCATAAATACAGACGCAGCTCATGTCACCGTTTGACACCTTTTTGGATTGAAAGACCAAAAGCTTCTTCGTGAGCATCATTTTCAGGATCATAAAAAAGTCTCCTGACCCTCTGTGGATCAGCTGATAAACCTTCTTAATGGACGCATGCCAAACATAGTCTGGGGTTTGGTAATTTTGGCTTTCTGTGACAGGATTAGACCGACATCTGCCCTCGGCACACGCAGTCTCACCTTGACCTTCCCAGTGGTGGTTGTTGAGGTTAACGGGACACTGGGGGCTCTGGAGGGTGGAGGGGGGGTCACGTTAGGTGCAGCCCGCTCGCAGCAACCTGAGCCCGGCTTTACTGTCTGACAGATGGAGCGTCCTCATATTTAGCTCTGAGCCTTGCGCGGGAGAGATTAGCCTCTTCATGCACGCTGACAGACGAGGAGAATATAAGAAACATGTCGGGATACAAAGCTGCCAGTCAACGGTGATTTGTGACGAGAAGACAACGAGCAGGAGGGGAGATGTGGACACGCGGGGCTAAACCGGATCCGGACACATGATCCAGAGAGCAACGGCTCGGTGGTTTGTAGGTCAAAATCTGAATGTGTAACATCCGAACGATGCAGCTTCATGTTCATGTTCAAAGTCTAAGATAAGAGGAGATCCACTTTATTGATCCCACACGGGAAATTCACTTGTTAGAGCGAAAGGTGGATGAGTAAAATACCAGGCGCAACCCAGTCATGGGTGAGATTTTGGGGGCCATAAACGAAACCTAAATGCCTGGGGCCGGCCCCGTTCACCTGGGTGAAGAATGCAGCAGTTACGGACTCTGTGAACCCGCAATAAAAGGTTTCCGTGTCAAAGCGCCACAGTTTGTTCAACGAATTCCAGTTGTGATCCTCCTATTATCCGCCTGTAAAACGCCCACGAGAATGTCAGGTTGGCAAAAAGGCCGAAGAATGTGAGCGATGCGAGGGGCGGCTGGACGTCGTTGCGTAACAGCGGAGTGATTCGGGCCTTTTGTGGCCGACCACAACAGCGTGACAAAGCTTCAGAGAGGGTGACAAGTACGGCTTAATGCACCTTGTGCTACGAACACAGATCTCTGCTGCCTCATCCATAACACACACACACACACACACACACACACACACACAGTGTAACAACCAATTAGGAAGCGTTCCCGTCAACATCATCATTACACGGCCGAATCATTTTGTCAATTCGATCTGGCTTCACTTGGTCTTTTTATAGAGCATGACACGTCGGACAAATCGAATCAGAGAGCAGAGACGCTCTCACAGAGCACCATGATGAACATGAACGCACCGCGCGGCAATCCAATCAGCAGCAGGAGAGAGCACGAGTCCTCATGAAGGTCCGGGCTAATTAAGACTAATAATTAGGGACGTCTGTATGTGTGTGTGTGAGTGTGTGTGCGTGTGTGTGTGTGTGTGTGTGTGTGTGTGTGTGTGTGTGTGTGTGTGTGCCTGCTCCTCTTTTCCAGTCATGACCATTCATTATTATTCATATTTACATTCTGTAATTAATAGCTGTCTTCATTGTTGGTGACGCAGTCGCTGCATAGAATCTGTATTGTCATTGTCACAGGTACGACGAGATTGAAGGAGCTTCTAGTCAGTCAGTGCAACATAAATAAAATCCTAGTGGTAAAATAACCAGAATAAATAAGAATAAAGAACCTGAGACATTAAAATGTGCTAAAATAAATAAAATCAAACATACGCTAAAATCAAAATAAATACTAAATATGCTAAAAGGAGCAAACACCCATTACGTAAAACATTAAAACATTGTGCACGTCATTTTTTTTCACAGTGACATTTGGATAAAAATTTATTAATGCACACGATTGTTCACAGGAAACAGTCGTGGATCATCAGTGACCTGACGCCACCTGTCAATCAAAGCGTCCACGCTCTTAATCCTGCATAACTTTAAGCCTTAATATAATGTGAACAGGTGAGTTGTATATAAATTCACCCTCAGTACAGTTGTCATGAACGGGGAAATTAGCTACAGAGACCAAAACTGTTTTTTGTACCAGGCTGTAAACATGTTTATTTCTGCTGTGAAACATGGGGACTTATGGAGACTGACTCACTGCTGGAGCCAGCCTCAAGTGGACGTTAGAGGAACTGCAGTTTTTGTCGCTTGTGCATCGCCTTCATCTCACAGCCACAAAACATGAGGCGTGAGGAGGGGGACGGTCCTGTGAACTGTGCAACCGAACAACAACAACTGGTGTTTTTACAGCCATCCAATACGTCTGGTGTCATGTTAACGAACGGGGAAGTCTTCCTCCAGAAACACAACAGCAGAAATAAGACCGCAAGAATGTCAACAAGCGAGTCGATTTCCGGAAATCAGAATTTTTTAAAAACTCCACAGCAGCAGCAGCACCTGTAATGACTGAGAGCAGCAGAGAGATGATGGACAGTCACCTCCGCCTCCCTCTGCTGATAAACTGGCTAACATGAATGAATGAAAATGGCAAATCAGGGCAATTGACCAGCAGGAAGACAAAGAGCTCATTAACGAGGACGTATGAGTGACGGGCTGCGTCATGCAGGAAGGTCAGCGCTCCATGTTCTGGAGGCCTCGCGTGTGAACGAGCGCTCGGCGTCTTTGCTCCTCCTAAATTTGGACACAGGTGGCGGATCGCATGCGGCAGCTGCCGGGCAGCTAAATCATATTGTGTAATGTTTGATGGCTGGAGATCGACCGAAGGGGCCGAGAAGAGGCGACAGCGACAACAACCTGCTGCCTCGGCCGTGAAGGCCTCAGACTCTCTGCTGTCAGCGGAGATCATCCTGCTGCAGAGTGTTGATGAGGAGACATTCACAGGCTTTGATCTCACTGCGAATGAATGAGACAAACAAGTGAGCTTTTATTTTGGTGCTTCTTGTCGTCGGCTCCGTCTGATCCGACAGCGCGCTCGAATGAACCACTGAGATCTCTGAATGCGGAAACGTTTGTGAGAAGACGAGCTCCGACAGAGAACGAGAACAGATCTGACAAACTTTGGTGCCAAGAGGAAGTCGAGCATTTAAACTCTGACGCTTTCTGTTTTAGCAAAGTCCTCATGATATCAGCAAAATCTCAGTGAGTGCATCAATAAAAAAACAAGACTCAACGATTTAAATATGTTGATGAATCTGCTTTACCGGGCTTGAGGGGAAATGTCCACCAATCTCTTGGCCTTCAGTTTTCATTAGTGGCAACCACTTTTTAACTTCCCCTAAATCTATATATATACTGTATATATTTAAAAATTGTTCCATTAGTGATTAGTAAAAGAGTAAATATTACAGTTGGACAGACATCTGTGCGTTCACTCGTCTGTTGGAGAGACGACGGCAAAGCAGAAGAAGTTGTCCGACTGTCGGACCAACCCTTTAATAAAGCTTCATGTCACATTTCCATTATTAAACTTAATCACTCAGAAATGTAAGGTGACTAAAAACACATTTTCAGTGAAGCTTCGACCTGTCGGCGTGCCGCATGCCGCCGTGCCGGCCCGTGCACGGATCGCCATGTTGTTTGACACTTTGACACCGCGTCCTCCTGCACACGGAGGCGTCGGCATGGAGAGGGATCAGTGTGAGCAGAATCTCTCAGCTCGTGTGTGACTCGGTGCGGGGCGAGAGCTTTCATTACGAGCAGCAGCGTCTGCTTGTGCTTCTCGGCCTCTTGTTAATGTCACAGTGACTAATTCAATTCAATCCTTTGCTGAGCTAAAAATATGTTTTTTAAAGATGTGGGTTATGATGTCGGCCCACCCACCTTAAAAAAAGCAGGTCAGTCCTGCACGCTATCACGGGAACAAAATGCTATTAGGTCCGAGTCTCTTCATCCCAGAGAGCTTCTGTGTTTGACTTCACACGGACACGTGATCATTCTGCAGGGTTCATTCACCAGAGCTTCTAAAAATAATCATCTTTGAAAAATGTGGCAAGAAAAATGAGCTTTTTGTTGTCAAAGACTGACGGTGACGTGACGGATGCTGCATGAATGCAGTCAAAAATAAAACGCGGCAGTCTGTGAAGTCACCTCTGCAATTTACTGACAGTGTCAGTGTCCAAAACAGGAAGCGGTGCAAAGAAAGATTGAACTGTACATTATTTATTTAAGTCCTGAGAAGTCAAAATCTAGAAAATGATATCTTCAGCTTCTCAAATATAAAAGATTTTCTCTGTTTTCTCTCACTATGACTTGAATCTTTCTGGGTTTTCCTCTTGGACTCTGCTGGGCTCGAACTGCACAAAATAAAACAACAGTGGTGAAAATGATGCCAGGAACAGAACGGGTCAGCAGATGAATTAAAAACAAAGCGTTACTGTAAGAACACATCGTGCATGACGTGTTCGGAGTTCACAAAGTCAACAGTTAGCATTGAAAGCGGGACCTGCAGGGCTCCGTGTACACTGCCATTCATTTACATTTTGTCAGAAGGGCTCGTGGCTTTGTTAGCACGGTGACTTTATCGCACAGGATGCAAGATATACAAAAGACATCGTCAATGATTAAACGGACACCACAGAAGCTCGGGATAAGGCCGCATTGCTGCGTGTGCCAGATATGAACAGACAAACAGAGAGCGGGATTAACTCTTCAGAGCGAGGGAGGAGTGCACGAGGCCGGCCAGCGCGGCGCTTAATTGGAGGACTGAGGAGAGAAAACAACAGCTGTGGACAGGATGGGATTGTTTCAGACAGAGAGTCTTACGCTGGCAGAAGTCTGGCAGCCACTTCACTTCTCTCACCTTTTCTGAGAGCAGCCGCATCCTGGATACATTACAGCAACTCAAAACATGTCGGCTAGTATGGGGTGCCGTTTGTAAAGCGTCTCGCTCTGAAAATAACAGCAACATTTTGTCACATTTAGCTAAAAACGATGTTTAAAAAACTGGTTTGAATTTTTGAGAGTCACTTTTTTGCACATTTAGAACAATATTTGTGAACTTAGAGATATTTTAAATATTTAAATCCAAATGTTAAATGTAAAATCTAAATGTTAAATATAAATATAAATGTTAAATATAAATCTAAATGTTAAATATAAATCTAAATATAAATTTTAAATATAAATGTTAAATATAAATCTAAATCTAAATGTTGAAGCTAAATGTTAAATATATATCTAAATGTTAACTATAAATCTAAATCTAAATGTTGAAGGTAAATGTTAAATATATATCTAAATGTTAACTATAAATCTAAATCTAAATGTTGAAGCTAAATGTTAAATATATATCTAAATGTTAACTATAAATCTAAATCTAAATGTTGAAGCTAAATGTTAAATATATATCTAAATGTTAAATATATATCTAAATGTTAACTATAAATCTAAATCTAAATGTTGAAGCTAAATGTTTCGGGTGAAACTAAATATTTAGCTAAAATGCAAATTCAAATGACGGTAATCGGAAGTGCCAAAATAAAAGCTCGAGAAGGTCAGAGCGTCTTTATAGTGGCAAATAGCGAATAAAACCATCTTATCCGGGGAAATGGACTCTCGGACATGGATTATCGTGATAATAACTACTACTACGACGGGTCCAGTTATTCTGTCACTGTCACAGTACATCCCTTCACTGATGATGATCATATAAGTCTAAGTACTTGTTTTGTAAATCTGCACATTCTACTCTAGTACTTTTTGTAAATATGTACACGTGTGTTTCCCTCCTTGATTCTATTTTTCGCTGCTGTAAACCAGTGAATTTCCCCGTTGTGGGATAAATAAAGTATTATCTAATCTAATCTAAAGAATGAAATGTTAGAAATAATCCAGTGGATAAATAACAGCATTTTTTCTTGACTTTATAACAGATAATATTCTTATTGTAAGTTATTCTGTCTTTGACGAGCGTGTAGTGAAAATCTGATATCACTCGTCATCACTTTGGACTTTTCTGCTTTCCATTGAACAGACTGTTCTGCTGGTGCATTAACTGGAGGGAAGAACATGGTCTGCATTTAGTCATGAGGCAGGAAAGGACAGAACAAGTGCATTAACCTGAAGAACGGCGGTTTGCAAAGGTCTGTGCAGAACCTGGACGTGGCGGTTTGTGAAGACCCTATTCTGCAAGGATGGAAGCGTGAATTTAGCTGTGCCACTTTCCGATGCGAGCACTAACCCCGACAGACGCGTTATTCAGTGTTCATGATGATTAAAGTATTCGTCTCAACATCTCTGCACGTGAAACTCTGGAACCTGTTTAGATCTCTGGATGTTTCAGGACAAACTGAGACGATATTCAAACGTGGAAACAGGAACTAAAAGTTTTCTCGTGTTGTCACGCTGCACTGTACCTGCACAGGAGAATATCATGCATTCATCTGTATCACTGCATACACCAGAGATGAGATACCCCCCCACCCTCCTCCCCCCTCCTCACCCCACTGTGCCCAGTTGTTGCTATGGGCACACAGCCTGGAGTGGGAGGACGCTGACAACCAACCACGTCAGCTCTGAGTCCACACTGCCCCGAGAGAGCCAGCTGAAGGAGCAGTGTAAGTACACAAGTTAAAAGGGAACAGAGAAGAATGAATCTGCCAAAAATACCTGGCCGGCTCGTGAACTGGTTCGTGTTTAAAGGCTGCAGGTCGACTGGAAGAGGCAGCGTGACTCGGAGATGTGTTGTTTCAGTTAAAAGCCTTGAGAAAAAGAAATCTCCTCCAGGACCTGGTAGATTTGGCTTCACTGCTGTGCCAACACTGGCTCGCCGCCAAAAACAGATTATGTCATCGCAATTATATCCGATTTCCACTGGTAAACGCTGCAGATCAAAAGATCTCCTCATTATTTTCACCAAACGGCTCAAACTTTACGACCTTCTGGTCTTTATTTGATTTAAATTTTCTCCAAAAAAACACAATAAAACTGAACAACTGAACAGATATAAACACAACATAAACCAAATCAACTCATCCTGGCACAAACTGGCTGTTGTGTTTAAGGATGAAACCACTCAGTGAATATTTGGAGGATTTGGACATTTTGGCTTTTTCACCATTTCACCAAGAAGAATTGTGAGCTGCTGTTCTGGTTAACGACGGCTGCTCAAAGGTTTACGTTCTAATTAAAGACAATTTTAACTTACTTCACTCACTAACAAACCTGAACTTTGTGGTGAGTTGTAAAAGACACGACATCTTTCCAGATCAGAAAGCTCTCTGTGCTGCTCGGGGCCACGGCACCTTCATTAGTCTTATTAATAACCAAAGTGTGCACGAGTGGAGCATCAGACACACTCTTCAATCAGAGGCTTAATTTAATCCTGACACCACGGCAACCAATGAAGAGGACTCGTTTACCGAGGCCGCTGCTGAAGAGGAATCTGCTTCACAGGCCAGAGAGGCTTTTTACTATAGAATGCTCAAATCACTGCAGCAATCAGGACAGAGCATAGAGGATAATTATTTATTATCTTCTTTGAAACATAAAGGAATATAGTCTGCGGGAAACTAGGCCACGAAAACAAACGGAAAAAAAACAACCCACTGACCCACTGAACTCAAAGACGAGTTTTCTGTCACACAAGAATCTGAGTGAGACGAGACTGAACTCTGGATTTCACAGAGTTGATTGTTGTACATGTTCCCCTGATCTCCTCTGTCGACCTGCAGCAGCCACGTTAAGCTCAGATCTCCGGTTCTTGATCGTCCTCACACAGACAGATGTTTCCTCCTCCTCAGGACAGTCCAAACTTTTCTGTCTGTTGTTCCCCGTTGGTGGAACGTCCTACCAGCTCCTACAGATCAGGGGCGTCCCTCTATAGACCTTCACAGACCTCCTGAAGACCTCCAGCTCTGCAGAGAGGACCTCCTCTACAACACTACCAACAGCTGGATGACATGACACATCTGTCCTCTACAGCTGGACGTGACACATCTGTCCTCTACAGCTGGACATGACACATCTGTCCTCTACAGCTGGACGTGACACATCTGTCCTCTACAGCTGGACGTGACACATCTGTCCTCTACAACTGGACGTGACACATCTGTCCTCTACAGCTGGACATGACACATCTGTCCTCTACATCTGGACATGACACATCTGTCCTCTACAACTGGACATGACACATCTGTCCCTCTACAGCTGGACATGACACATCTGTCCTCTACATCTGGACGTGACACATCTGTCCTCTACAGCTGGACGTGACACATCTGTCCTCTACATCTGGACATGACACATCTGTCCTCTACAGCTGGACGTGACACATCTGTCCTCTACAGCTGGACGTGACACATCTGTCCTCTACAGCTGGACGTGACACATCTGTCCTCTACAGCTGGACGTGACACATCTGTCCCTCTACAACTGGACGTGACACATCTGTCCTTCTACAGCTGGACGTGACACATCTGTCCTCTACAGCTGGACATGACACATCTGTCCTCTACAACTGGACACAACACATCTGTCCTCTACAACTGGACACAACACATCTGTCCTCTACAACTGGACATGACACATCTGTCCTCTACAGCTGGACATGACACATCTGTCCTCTACAGCTGGACATGACACATCTGTCCCCTACAGCTGGACGTGACACATCTGTCCCCTACAGCTGGACGTGACACATCTGTCCTCTACAGCTGGACATGACACATCTGTCCCCTACAGCTGGACGTGACACATCTGTCCCCTACAGCTGGACGTGACACATCTGTCCTCTACAGCTGGACGTGACACATCTGTCCTCTACAGCTGGACGTGACACATCTGTCCTCTACAGCTGGACATGAACACGACACATCTGTCCCTCTACAGCTGGACGTGACACATCTGTCCTCTACAGCTGGACATGACACATCTGTCCTCTACAACTAGACACGACACATCTGTCCTCTACAGCTGGACATGACACATCTGTCCTCTACAGCTGGACATGACACATCTGTCCTCTACAGCTGGACACGACACATCTGTCCTCTACAACTGGACACGACACATCTGTCCTCTACAGCTGGACATGACACATCTGTCCCTCTACAGCTGGACATGACACATCTGTCCTCTACAGCTGGACATGACACATCTGTCCTCTACAACTGGACATGACACATCTGTCCTCTACAGCTGGACATGACACATCTGTCCTCTACAGCTGGACATGAACACGACACATCTGTCCCTCTACAGCTGGACATGACACATCTGTCCCTCTACAGCTGGACATGAACATGACACATCTGTCCCTCTACAGCTGGACATGACACATCTGTCCTCTACAGCTGGACATGACACATCTGTCCTCTACAGCTGGACATGACACATCTGTCCTCTACAGTTGGACATGACACATCTGTCCTCTACAGCTGGACATGACACATCTGTCCTCTACAGCTGGACATGACACATCTGTCCTCTACAGCTGGACATGACACATCTGTCCCTCTACAGCTGGACATGAACATGACACATCTGTCCTCTACAGCTGGACATGACACATCTGTCCTCTACAGCTGGACGTGACACATCTGTCCTCTACAGCTGGACATGAACACGACACATCTGTCCCTCTACAGCTGGACATGACACATCTGTCCCTCTACAGCTGGACATGACACATCTGTCCTCTACAACTGGACATGACACATCTGTCCTCTACAGCTGGACATGACACATCTGTCCTCTACAGCTGGACATGACACATCTGTCCTCTACAGCTGGACATGACACATCTGTCCCTCTACAGCTGGACATGACACATCTGTCCTCTACAGCTGGACATGACACATCTGTCCTCTACAGCTGGACCTTGGTTCTATGTGCGTAGTTTCCCTTTTTGTAAGTCACTTTGCATCAGTAAAATCAGGATCTGGTTTGACCCTCATTTGCCCTGTGCAGTGCGACACATCTCCTTTGCTGCACGAAGCTGCTGGATAGTGGCAGGAACTGGACCAAGCATCGATCATGTTTCGACTACATACTGATGCTAAATAAACTGTAGTGTCGCACAAGATTCAAGTTTAAGAGTTTTGGGGCAGTAAAAACTGGGAACGGATTATTTCCTGGTGGAGGACAGATCGTCCTGCTGTCCGCGGGATCACATGAGCTGTGCACACAGGATGATGTCCATGTACGCCTCCGCTAAAGAGTTCACAATAACAGGCCTGGGGTGATTAATGCTGACAAGCCCCGGCTTTTTATGGATGCTAATGGTGCAGTGTGTGTGTGTTTGCCTCCGTCACCTGGCCTCGCTCCTGCTGTCGCTGCTGCCTCGGTCCTTAGTCACCGACTCGTCGTCCTCGCCATAGCGACCAGAGGTGCGTGGAGTCAGGTAAACACGTCTTAGACATTCTTGAGTGGGATGTTGAGTTCATTTACTGACGGTTAGATTTTAACCACATTATCTCTGCTTTGATTGGTAGGTATCTAAAAGTGCACCAATCAGAATGCACTGTACCTGCTCACAGGTGTGTTTTTTTTTGGTTCCTGTTGAAGAGCGTTTCTCGCTCGTTCTGAGGTTTCCGCTTGTTTCGTGCAGTGTTTGCACGGCAGGATTGTTTTCAGTCGTCTTGGTTTGGATGTGATTGAGTCACATCAGTGAGGATTCTTGATTAAATGTCAACTCCCGGCGTGCAGAGCGGTCCCTGTAGTCACATGCAGGTCTTCTCCAGCATGAGAAACTAGGGAATCCTTTGAAGGCCTTGGGGCCTTTAGAGTAGGAGGCCCATCCAAGTCCCGGGGGGCTGAACTATAGTAAACACCCTGCTCCTAACTCTGTATGTCAGGTTGTTCATGTTGACATCAGGGTGCTATCACAATTTTCTGCCTCAGCTTTCTTGAATTTCACCGAGTATCTATTTAAAAAGTATCTAATTTAATCTGAAAACGATCAATCCAGATGATGCAATTAGGAGAGGAAGGATGGCACAGATCTTTTTTTCCACATCTAATCAGGATGGCAGGTGCCTGCGATGCATCCTGAGATAAGCAGGAGAGGAAAGAGCTCCTCTTCTTCCGTCATCAATAGAGACGTTTGTTTCTGCAGCTCGGTCTCTTCCCAAGTGTCTTTCACACGCTTTGAGCGACACATGACCCGAGACGGTCGATGCTATGCACGGCCGCGGATTACATAATCTGTAAAACAGCGAACAATGAGCAGCCTGGTGTCGTGTTGGTGAAATGTTGTGAAACAGGCAAACGTGTTTCCTCATTGTGAAAACCAGAGCTACACCACAGGACAAAGGACACGCTATCAGACGAGGAGTTACCATGCCAACAATAACACGGCACGAAGCACGTATTGGAAACACTGATGGAACATTAAAGGAATTACAATCCGTCCTACGGGGACACAAATTTAATAGTCTTAAGATAATTTATTCAAAACTTCAATTGCTAGACAAGTCAGGGATCACAAACGATATTTGGATGCATCCTCTGGGAACCATGAACCATGAAAGAGGAAGACTGACTGACTTTAAATCTTTACCTCAGATGAAAATATCGCTTCAGTCTGCACAAGTTTCCTGATGTGCTGATACATAAAACTCAAACTTTTCTTTCCTTGCCCTGCAGGCCGCCCCTCGGCCAGCGGCCCCTCCCGTAGCAGCTCCATCACGAGACGGCGTCAGTAATTCAGGTTTCATCTTTATCGAATCAGCATGAAAAACAAAACTCTCCACAGGACACTAACCACATCGTAAATGTTAATATGATTTTGCATGAATACGTCACATTTCATAGCTCGATTCATGATATTTAGTGTTCCCTGACTAACTCATGCACCCAACACTGTAAAACATATGTCAACCATTTACACAGAGGAGACGTTTGCGGTGGGAAGCTTGATCTCGGACAGATTTCACAGAAAGTGGTTTCTCTTCCGAGATACGTGATCGATATTTTTATGGAAATACTTTTCCTTTGTGCCACATGGCAGGAACGATTTTGGAGATCCGTCATTGTTCCTCTGGTGTCAGGCAGATATTTCAGCATGTTTATGGAAATTAACCAGCAGGCCTGTTGTGCAGTTTGACATGAGCCGGTTGTACTTTTCCACTCGTCCCTGAGATCAGTGGGTCAGAACCACATGCTCTGCTTAAGTTGTGGATCTTTGAACACAACACTGATGCAAAATCTCTTTTCTCTTTTCTTTTTTTTGGGACCTCCTGCACTCGGCAGCACGGCTCGTCATGTGCCGACACAAATCTGTAATGAACTAAAAGAGGAAATACCCCACGAGGGGCTGGACGACGGCCCAAAACAAACACCCTGTTCAGCAAGAGCTCTGCAGCTGTGGATCAATTTACATGTTGCTGAGTCACTCAAAAGCAGACTGGCAAGTTATCGCTGTAAGATGGAAAACAAAGAACTTTGCACTAATAGAGGATCAAGTCTCTGCTAATACCAGCTGTTATCTGATATGTATTCAGAAATAAACACAGTTTATTTCTGTATCTGTGGAGGCATTTATAACCTGAATATCTCCATCACAACGTGTCACTTCAGTGGAAGTTAAAGTGCATTAACTTCGCTGCGTTCATTCATTCCTCCGCTGGCAGTCTTGTGGTTTGGTTCCATCAGCTCCGTCGAGTGTCCCACAAACCTCCCGAAGCGTGTCCGCATGTGATCCGCAGCGCTGACATCGGAAGCAGGGTCGAGCTCTCAGCCTAAAAGGCTCCCATCTTCCCTTTCCTTCTCTTTTTTTTGAGGGGAAATCCTACCTCACAACTGCTTCTCTGGCCTGTACTTATCTGAAACGTGAGAGTTATTCATCGACACTGACACTGCCTCCAGGCACAGCCAGAGCGACAAGTGCAAGCTGGCACAATATGGGATACGCAGCTTCGGTGAATTGGAAGATTTAAAATGTGCATATAAATGTGCAATGATGACGTTAAACTTCAGGAAGCCCGTTTCTTATCATATCCTCGTTTATAATGGACTTCCTGTGCATTCTTATATTACTTTTTCTTGATTAATCGAGTAGTTGTTTGTCTATAAGACGTCAGAAAATTAATGTTCATCGTTTCCCAAATCCTATTATGACATGTTTAAATATCTTTTATATATCAGTTCACCGTCACGACGACCAGAAAATATTCAAGTTTTAGAAGCTGAACTTGGAAATAAAACAAATTAATTTAATACTTTACAACTTTTCGATAATTTGACTGATCATTGCAGCTCTAAAGATGTTATTTACAGCTTAACAACAATTCATAATTAATAAAAGTGATTAATAAATGGATTTTAGTCCAGACTCTGTTTATTAAAGACTAATGAATCCGAGGGGGACCTGATTAGAAGGTGGCGCTTCAAAATGCAAACTTTAGTTTCTTGAATTGTTTTTTCTACATTGTCTGTTGATTAATTATCTTCAGCTGTTAACTGATGCATTCAACTTTAACTAGTTCAGTTTGGATTATTGTGCCGACCACAGGAACATCAGTGATTACCATGTGGGAACACGGAGCAGTCCAACTACAGCAAAGTAATTTAACTGCTGAGATGTTGAAATAAAAAAGACAAATATGCTGAATAAAAATATCCCATTAATAATTTCTGCTCTGGATAATAAACAACATGCAGCTCTGACACACTGAAATCCTTTTTTACAAACTCAGCATTGCTCTGTCGCCGCAGGTTATCCATCTACAAAGTCTTTGTGGTTCTGCGGTTGCTATTCTGTTACACCGGAGTGGATTATATGTAAACCAGCTCGCTCTGTCAAACGCTTCAGTGGTTTTCCTACGATCAGGTGAAAGATGGACCTGCAGTGTAAGCAGATACAGGTTTGAGCAGAAAGTCTTGTCAAACAAACAAACGGAGGTATTGAACTTGCACGGCTGACCTTTGACCCTGTGACGCTTCATCTGCTTCGACCTCCCCCGATCTGATTTAGGATGTTTTCTGTGATCGTGAGCGTCCCAAACGAAGTCAAAGACGAGCTCTGTCTGCACCGCCAACCATCAGGATGCTTCTCAGTGCGCTGCTTCTGATCTTCATGACAATACAAACCTGTTATTTCCTCACAAAATCAGCTTTCTAACAAAATGGCTACACTTCCTCCGTAAAATAAGCAGCGCTGGAAGCTGCTTCTTGGTCACCAGCTGGATAAGTTAATCGATGGATATTTCTACTATCGACTCTTAGGACGGTATACCATTGGTTTGACCTTTCTCTTTGGTTCTCTTGGTTTCCTCAGAGCTCAGCACGCAAGCAAGAAGGGTTGCTACTGTCCATATTTGCATGGAGAAATGTCCAACAAGTCCTCATTCCTATGCATGGTTGGGTTTAGGCAAACACGACACGGTTAAAAAAGAAATCAAGACTGAGTGTTTGGAGACATACGAGAACCCGGGGCAGTGGTGCCATGCAACTTTCCGTTGATTTAAAAAGAACACAAAGATGTGTTGTGAGAACAGGATACAGTGTTCCCAGATGGCATGCACTCATTTAATAAAGCTTGCTCACATACACACGCCTAAAAGGTTTTCTCTGGGCCTGCAGCAGATGTGTGACGATTCCTCGACATCAGGTCCATATCAGACGATTCTGCACAGTCATGAACGCTTCATGTTCATTCTGAGACTTTGTGATCGATCATAGATTACTTCTGTCTCCGAACACGTAATCTCATTGATCTGTGCTACATTAACAAACCAGCAGAGTGATGTAGTTTAGTCATGGCATTTAAAAAATGAGGAAAAAAATATCTTAGATTGTGATTACGTTGAAGGGTCGGCATGTGATGGAGGTCTGGGTGCTGGATGGGCGTCTTCCAGTCACAGACCTGCAGATACTGTTGACCATGTTCATGATCTTCACCCAACCTTGACCGTGTTTGAGTCGCATAACCTCAAGCATATTTAAACCACACTTTATTTACTATTAACAAGATCTTTTCTTAGTCATACTCTGGTATTCATGCACAGAGTTTTGGGTTTTGCAGAATTGTCCAACACTGACAATCTCGCCTGGTGATTGGGTTGCAAAAATAATACTTTCCTTTTATACAAATACTGGATATTTAATAACATCTGAATGCTTGTAATGATGAAGAGTCTTTCTGGGCCAGAACATTTTGGGTAACTTGGAATTTTAAACTGTGGTCCGAGCACCGCTCCTGCAGGGGCTCATGAAGTTTCTTTAGGGGGATTTGTACAAATGAAAATCCTCCGCAGGATCATCACTATAAGCGCGGGTCAGCTGTGTGTTGTAAATCACATCACAGTCTGGGTTTCTGCTCAGTCATGGTAACAGGAGCATGACTGGGACAATTACAGGAAAACGGGGGGCATCTATCCTCACTAACCTTTACATAAAAACACCTCTATTACGGGAGGAAAACTTTATTTCGAGAGGCACTTTGATGGAGTTTCAAGTTGCAGTGCAGTTGGCTTGCCCTTCCTACAGCGGCAGCGGTCACAACACTTCTCTGGAATCTTTGGATGACACTGGAAACGGGTCAGTGGAGTCTAAAAACGGACGTCAGCCCTCCAAAAGTCATTGTGTCTTGTCCGTCACACCCTTTTTCCCCTCACACACACACACACACACACACACACACACACACACACACACACACACACACACACACAGCTGTTTTTTACACGAGGAACATGACAGCTGGTTTCGGGGAACGTGCGCGTTACCGAGGTCAGGGTAGCGTGGAAGAAGTGTGGGAAATCCCAGGACGGGAGGCTGGAAGTGACCAGGAGGAGTTGATGGTCCATCAGAGATTAAAAAGTAATTATTATTAATGATCGTTCACTTTTTCTTTCTGTTTCTTTTTTTGTCAAAGTATACCCGACATTTGCATCACAGCCACTAAACTGAATTTATGGTTGTTACAGTTATTATCTTCCTGCATTTGTTCAGTCTCTCATTGTTGCTTTGATTCATCTGTTCGTACTTTAACTCTGTTAGAACTGCTATGAATAAACTTATATTGTTGCTTCTCACTATTATTAATGATTTTCTCTATTGTAAACTACACACTTGAAAATTCAACATGCATGTTAAGAAAATCATTCCTGCCCTTGGAAACAGCAGAACAGAACAATCTCACCACGAGGTTTATTTTGTCTGTTTATGGAGCCTGTGATCATAATAAAAAAAACACAGGGTGCAGATCTCATTACAACTGAGGGAACCACAAACAAAAACTTGGAGCGGACATTAATAATATCACAATTATGTAAATCTACGGTGGCCCTGAAGTGCAAAACACAACAGCAAATCCAATAACACAACAGCAACTCAAATAACACATTAACATATTCAAAACGGAAAGGGTAGGTACCCTCAGGTAACATGAATCGTCGCTGACTGGACTGGTGATCCTTTGAACCGGAAAGACGCGGCTTACATGTTTTCAAAATATGAGCGCTGTTAGTGAAAACGTACGCGCTGCTATTAAGAAGAATATTTTGATGCACGACATAGATATGATGTGCATTAATTCATGTTCATTTGCTAATGTGTTATTTGATTTTCTGTTGTGTTTTTGAATTTGCTGTTGTGTTATATGATTTGCTGTTGTGTTATATGATTTGCTCTTGTGTTATATAATTTGCTGTTGTGTTTTTGAATTTGCTGTTGTGTTTTTGAATTTGCTGTTGTGTTTTTGAATTTGCTGTTGTGTTATATAATTTGCTGTTGTGTTTTTGAATTTGCTGTTGTGTTATATGATTTGCTGTTGTGTTTTTAAATTTTCTGTTGTGTTTTTGAATTTGCTGTTGTGTTTTTGAATTTGCTGTGTTGTGTTTTTGAATTTGCTGTTGTGTTATATAATTTGCTGTTGTGTTATATAATTTGCTGTTGTGTTATATAATTTGCTGTTGTGTTTTTGAATTTGCTGTTGTGTTTTTGAATTTGCTGTTGTGTTTTTGAATTTGCTGTTGTGTTATTTGATTTGCTGTTGTGTTTTTGAATTTGCTGTTGTGTTTTTGAATTTGCTGTTGTGTTATATGATTTGCTGTTGTGTTTTTGAATTTGCTGTTGTGTTTTTGAATTTGCTGTTGTGTTATTTGATTTGCTGTTGTGTTATATGATTTGCTGTTGTGTTTTTGAATTTGCTGTTGTGTTTTTGAATTTGCTGTTGTGTTATTTGATTTGCTGTTGTGTTTTTGAATTTGCGGTTGTGTTTTTGAATTTGCTGTTGTGTTATATAATTTGCTGTTGTGTTTTTGAATTTGCTGTTGTGTTATATGATTTGCTGTTGTGTTATATGATTTGCTGTTGTGTTATATGATTTGCTGTTGTGTTATTTGATTTGCTGTTGTGTTATTTGATTTGCTGTTGTGTTATATGATTTGCTGTTGTGTTATATGATTTGCTGTTGTGTTTTTGAATTTGCTGTTGTGTTTTTGAATTTGCTGTTGTGTTATATGATTTGCTGTTGTGTTTTTGAATTTGCTGTTGTGTTATATGATTTGCTGTTGTGTTTTTGAATTTGCTGTTGTGTTATATGATTTGCTGTTGTGTTTTTGAATTTGCTGTTGTGTTATATGATTTGCTGTTGTGTTTTTGAATTTGCTGTTGTGTTATATGATTTGCTGTTGTGTTTTTGAATTTGCTGTTGTGTTATATGATTTGCTGTTGTGTTTTTGAATTTGCTGTTGTGTTATATGATTTGCTGTTGAGTTTTTAAATTTGCTGTTGTGTTTTTGAATTTTCTGTTGTATTTTGCACTTCAGGGCCACCGTATATATCACATTATCTGCTACAGCAGACACACTAATATGCACAGGACCAAATATGGGCCAGTTAATTCACCGTCAACACATTTTAGACACCAGTCACTAGAAGAGATGAAATCTGGGAAATGTCTTTGGTTTAGTTCACGAGAGGGATCCCACCCAACCTGCAACTACTGATTACTACTGAATTAACGGTCAGTGTTAGAAAATGATAAAATGCTCATTAACGTTCTTAGAGCTGAAAGCTCTACATTGTTCGTCTTGTCCAATCAACAATCCCAAAGAAACTCTTTTCTTTTGATTTCCTGCAAACAGATTTACAAGGAAACTTCAACACTTTTCAGAAAGTATAAAAAATCTTTCATATCCGTTTCATTTAGCCAGTAAAACTGATCAAACTTTCATTTTCTTTTTGTGTTCTCTTCTATTTGCATCATCAGAGTCGGCCTGAGAATCACCGCCTCTCCAAAAACAATGTTTGCTTCTGCCTGAATTTATTTTACTTTGGTCGCTCCCAACTTCCATGAGCCATTCAGGGGCCTTGAATGTTTCCATGGTGGACAGCTGTGATCTAAATATACCAAGGGACTTCCTAACTTCAGGAAAAAGATAGAAGGAAGGGCCGAATTCAGATCCTCCCGCAAATTTCCTGTAATAGCGTCCCCCAAGAAAAACACACAGTAAAAACAGTGGCAGCATCCAGACTGCCGAGGTCGAACGGGGCAGCTCCAGGTCACGGTTTCTTTCCTGATTGTTAATCAGCTCGCAGCTTCAGACCAACTCGTGATCCTTGCAGTAGTAAAGGCTCTCTACACCTGTCCAACGCACATTCCTGCTCTCACAGTTGACACGACAGCACACACACACACACACACACACACACACACACACACACACACACACACACACACACACACACACACATTTCACCACGGCTGGTGCTGGTCTGACACACCCCTGTGCTGTGGCTTAGGGATAAATATATTCATCTGAATGTGTCCGTCAACAGTAGTCCATGTCTGCGGTGCGGATGTTATACAAGCCGGACCTCCAATGATTTCAGACTTCCTGTGTAAAGGGCATGTAGTCCAACACTGTCGGCTGCGGCCGCAAACGTAAATAAAAGAGTCAGACTTTATGTTAGAGGGTGAATGATATTACGAGAAAATGCACTCAGTGGAAAGTGTGCGAACTCGTTCATGTCTAAAAACAGAAATATTCTGTCGTTTTTAAAAAGATTCTTAAATATTTGCTGCAACAGTTTGAGCCGCGTCGTCACGTTTTCAAGGTAAAGACAAAAATATCTGCTGGCTTAAATATGTCAGAGGAAGGAAACAGATACTGCCAGCGTGCATCTGTTGTGTGTGTGTGTTTGCTATAAATGTTTGTAAGTGTGATGTTATCAAGGAAATGCCTGATGTGACGGAGAAAACTGAATAAATGAGGACATGCAACAGAATGAAACATAATAAATAAGAAAGAAATGATTTTTCCTGAAGTCAGATTTCTTTTAAAAATTATAACAACGATATTAAAATTTTTATTTATCTTTAACTTTAATTGCATGTTCATGATAAATTAATTTCAACATACGAGAGATGCAACATTTACTCTGAGTGGGAACCACACACCGAGAAGAGAAGAAATGTTTTTAAAAAGGATAAATTACAAATACGTTTTTCCTCATGTACGACTTACAACAACTATCGTCATATGATTTATTGAAAAACTAGATGATTCAACTATCACATGATAATATTTAAACAAACACTAAAACTTTTAAGTCCTTCTAAACTTACGAGTCCTCATGTTTTTCTACCTGGTATGAACAAAGTGAATAAATGCAACATGTCCACGGATTAAAAAAGTTTCAGGGATTTGTGCTGACTCCATTTTTAACTGAACAAAGCCGTGCATTCACGATCCTTTTATTTTCTGCTGACCGGACGGTGTGACTCGAAACGAACCATTAAATCAAACTAACTCCTCCTCCACCTTTCGGCTCAAAGCTCCGTTTCTCGGGGCCTCTCGGCTCTGACCTCTCCATTACGCGCTCGGCATCCATTTTCGTGACAGATTGAGATGAATTGTGTGAAAGAGGTGCACTGGGTCGCTCTGGGGACACCCTTGAGAGGTGTCGCTGTGCGCCTTGTGACGCTTTCTCCGGGAGTGAGGAACAATAGGTGGAACCAGCTGCTGTGGGAGTCGGTGTGACTTGGTGGAGGAGCTGTTTGGCTGCTCGGCTCAGGCCGGACACCGGCCTACGTCAGCTCTCTCACAGTTTATCACAGCGCGGAGCTGCAGACCCGCGTATGTGCTCGCCGACTCGCAGGGAAAGGTCAGCCTTCATCACATGTGACACGCCGAGTGCAATGAAAGATCGACGGCGTCAGTTTGATGGACAGAAACATATAAGCTGTGGATTTTAGGCCTGAGACTCGGCTCAGAGTGCACTGAGTTCATCTGAACTCAGGTCCCCTCATATAAATTCAAACTGTTTTGGTGAAATGAAACAGAAACTAAAACTAGTCTTGTTCTGTAGAGATTCATGAGAAAATGAACAATAATTCTGACATTTGACTGAAAATAACTGATCGTCAGACATGCAGTTCATTTAATAGTTGACGAGCGCATAAAATGAACAAGGTCGGACGTTCAGGGTGCAGATAATCGACTGCTCGTTAACTGACTTCTTCGTCTCTCTCGTTGCCTCCTTCTTTACTGGAAATAAGTTCTTAAATTCTCCTTTAAAAGTTTAGACAAAGAAATTTCAATGTGAAAAATTCATTTGAATTTTTTTAACTTATCATTGCAACCCGTCGTCCTATTTTAACATTTCTACAGTTCTGGTTGCTTAGAAATGGACTCCCATGATTTTGTATGGATCTGGACTTATGTCTGCCAGCTACGCACACTTACAAACCAGGACAAACTGCAGTTTACTCTTATTTATTTTAGTTATTGTTCTTGTACTTTGATCATTTCTTCTTCTTCGTCAGTGTCAGTGTTTCATTGGCTGGTGTCTGTGTTGGACTCGTCTTCCTCTATGGTAATTTTCCCTCAAACACGAGTTACTGTAAACTCTGTTGAAACCGTTTTCTTACTCAATCTCGGTTTAACCAGATGAACCCAGGGTTGCGACAGCAGAACGTGTCGGTCCTCTGCAGCCTCTGAGAGCAGACGCTCCGTCCTGTTTGAGGACGGGCAGCTGTCCCCGCTTTGTGACAGGTAAACGTTGGATGTCACCTTCCTCTCCACGGGTCGATTCAAATATAGTTTCTTTAAAAACTCTCCCGTCTTGAGCTCCGGGTAAACAGCGCGTGCCGCGGATACTCGGGCTTGGGTTACTCTGTTTTGTGTTTCCCACTTCACCTATTAAAAGCTCTGATGGCCATTATAAATCCCAGGGGGGAATAATGGAGTATTTGCACCTCTGCTTGCAGTTTTCCATGTCTGTAATAACTTATTCACGCTGATGATGAATCAGCAGGGATCATATTTTTCCACTCTCACTCTGCCGTTGGTGATTATTAGGGGAAGGTCAGATTGATCAGTGGGCAGTAAATGTCATGTCAGTCACAGAAGTGATTATGAGCAGCAGCTTAAACTGTGCGCTGTATCCAGGCTCGAACAAAAGGAAGCCGAGTCACTGCTGTGTCAGGATCACACAGGAGCCCGAGACGAGAGACGAGAGCGGCTCAGGATCAGGCTGCTGTCTGTAAGCAGAGTCGCTCAGCTCTGACAGTACTCGCTCATTTTTCTTCTGTCTTCCTCTTTAGCAGAACACGACGTTCAGGAAACACACTGATCACCACCATGGCCAGAAAAACAGACGAACCACATCAGTGGCAGATGGTTGCAGCATATCTGCAGCTGCAAACACTGAAGAAGTGAGAAGTTAAACTGAGTCTAGATGTAAAGGAAGAAATACAGGTTTCATGTGACTGGAGAAGTTCAGATAATACACGGTGCTGATGTTTCATTTGTAGTGACATAAAACAGCAAAACATTTGAATCCTCTGCCGATGTTTGCAGTTATTACGCTGAACGCGGTGCGATGACACCGCGGGTCAAAGCAGCGGATTTATCGACTCATCCCTCCCTGCTGCTGTTGCATGGACACAAATACAGAAAAGACAGATGCACTGACCCGAGCAGATGCAGGAGGGCACGGTCTCCAAGTAGATACTCAGTAAATCTAAATTTAACCCCTGCGCTTCTATTTTCTGTTTAACAAGGGGAAACTGACTGAAATGCAGGAACATGATCGGGCCGGACTAACAGAGGGAAAAACACAGGGGGTAAAAAATACATTTACAGAAATACTTCTGTGATGTTTCAGTTTTACTCCGAGCCGCTGACACTTGTGTTGTGTGGTCTCCAGTTACACAGAGGAAGAGCGAGTGGAAAGAAAGGAGGGCAGGAGACACACGATACAACACAATGCAACCACGAGGGGACAAACGTCTCCGCTCCGCTGTCCCCTCCTCGTCCACTCAAAACATTCCCGTTCTTAAACACTCGCCGCGGACGTGACGCTGCTCGGATCACTCCACAGTAAACTGAAGCACTCCTCAGCCGACTTTAAATTTCAAAACAGGTATGAGACGAACACACGGACAGTGTTTCACTTTAGGTTTTACAATTTCTGACATTTAGAATAATGTAAAAATCTGTTCTCATTACATTCACACAGAGGTTTGTAGCAACAGAAGCACTGATGAGCAACAAGTTCCTGTTTGGTCAGTGTCGTGCACGCACAAGAAGCTCTTCCAGTTTTATGTATTCCACCCGACAACAGCCACGAAGAAGACAGACGCTAGGAAACATGGACAACAAGCTGCAGTTCCTCAAATGTCCACTTGAGGCTGGCTCCAGAAGTCCCCATGTTCACAGCATTTTATTAGAGTCACTGTTCACATTAAAGTTCTGCAGAATTAGGAGCGTGGATGCTTTGATTGACAGGTGGGTGTGGTTACAGGTGTCACTCAGCTCCAGTTTTAAATCAGCCGGGAGGCGGCATGGCAGGACTGACAAGATGGCGGCAGCAGGAGTCAGAAACCTGCAGGTGACGTCACGGAGGCTGCATCCAGGTCTCTAACAGTCTCTGACCTGAAGGACACACGATGCCCTGTGGTGGAGTGATGTTTTAAAACATGTTTACTTATTTTATGGATTTAGGAAAGAAATCACTATCAGACAAAATATTATTTTGAAATCTTAAATTTTATATTAATACTAATTTTCATATTTTATCTAAACCTTTTCTTCCTTTTCTCGGCATGCACACTATGATGAAACAAACTGAACTCGGTCGGGTGCCGTCGTGCTTCTCTATGAAGCAGCAGCCGGGTCAGAAACGTGTCGGGGACGTGGGCACGCGACGCTCTTTAAGATCCACATGCTGTTTACACTTTAAAGCCTGAGGAGATTCCTTGAGGCCGCTGACCCACTTCACGCTCCGAGTCACTCAGTGTGACCTCCGCAGGGTCACTTTGTCACTTTGAGCGCCTTGTTGTTACCGGGTAGAGTTTCTTATTCAGAACAAGGCCGGGCAGCATCGTGCTGAATACCTGTGCACTGAAGTTAATCCTCAGTTCCTGCAGCAGCGGCCCTGAACCTTTAAACGCTCAGCACAGCGGCTTCTCTGCACGTCAGTATCAGGTTGGTGACACTCGAATCGAGTGTGTGAAGGTCGACATTGGTGGAGACTGTTTACCAGCTCCACAGTATTAAAGCAGCATTAACATATCTGTGATATTCACAGCGCGTGGAACGTCTGTGCAGAGCTGATGTTCATCACTCTCAGCTCGGCGTCACATTTTCATGCTTCTATTATCAGCATGCTGTTCACAATATTAACCACACTTAACCATAAATATAACCATTACAGCTGACTTCTAGAAAACGACCTCACACGTCAGACTAAAGACAATCAAACTCCTGTGACTGTTTCAGTCTGTGAGAAATATTATTATTATTATATATTAAACTGCAGACAGACACAGCATGAACAATGTGAGCACATCAAGACAAACAAACAAACACTGCAGCACAGATCATAATCAAAGTGTCAATCATCAGCAAGTCAATTAACAACTGCACAATTAAAAAGTGTTAAAGCACACACACACACACACACACACACACACACACACACACACACACAGAGTATCCAAACCTGATCAGATCCTCCATGCAGATCACGATGCTAACGGCTAACCTGTCTCCAGTGAGCAGCATTTTGAAATGGGGTGCGTTTGTTTTATGTTACGGGGGATACAGCAGGAGAGCGGTGGAGCTTAGCTTTACTCAGTGTTACAACCTGCCAGTTATTTTCTCAGACACTCTGATTTTTTTTTATTTTTTACGCTATGAATGTGACGAAAATACTTAAAAAATCTAAAAATATAGAACTGACCATCATAACTGAAGCAATAAATGGAGAAACATGGAGAAAAAAAAGTGATTTTTGTTTGTAAAAGTGCTGAAATGATTTCACTGAATCTATACGAGACAGAAAATCTGAAATAATTATGAAGTAAATATATTATTAGTCTTTATTCATATCCGAGCAACCTCAGGAAACGATAAAAATAAAATGACACATGTGAACATTAAACTCTCTGATCGTCCAGATGCTGCAGGCTGCACACATGTAAGTTTACTGTGCATATGATACGTCCTCTCTCTCTGCAGTGATATGAGTGAGTGCATGAGACACTGTCAATGCAGAGAACCAAATCCAGCTGAGGCCTGGAGAGAATCATGGTCCAGTATCAGGATTCTGTGACAGGAAAGTGAAGTGCATGTGTGCCCAGAGTTCACGTTGCCCCCTCCGCGATTTCAGACAGCTGCAGCATCCAGCTACAAACTGGATGCTATTTATCGCACGACAACAAATGATTGATGACAGAGAGGAGGAGGGAATAACAGAGGGTCGGCCTGGTATGTGCCGCGTGTGCCCTCCTCTCTCTCTCTGTGTTTAGGGCTGTGCCAGAGGTGAGATGCTTCATAACAGCTGAACCTGTCAGTGCCACAACAAAAGACAGAAGAGGGTGGTGTCAAGGGATGGGGTCTCTGGTGGGGGTGGGGCACATGTTTGGCACCGGGGCACATCACGTAGGCACAGCAGGGGCACCTATGCACACTGTGGACCGGACAGGCAGGCCTGCGCACGTCTGAGCAGACACCCCGGATCAGAGCAGCTTAGACGGGTTCATGAATCAGAGAGCCGGGCCACTCTGCAAACTTTTACCAGAGAAATGTGGACTGGAAGTTCTGATGCTTGAAGGGACGCTGCTCAAAGATTCATGACTCTATGTAAACGGTTTCAAATGTGTCCTGTGGACCCTGAGGAGCCGGAGAAAGACTCGACATGTTTTTAGATAGAATAAATAAACATGAGGATCGCTGATGTGGCGGATAAAGACGACGTCCATGGCAACGAACTGAAGCTAAAAAACTGACTTGTCGTCCACCTGAGGCTGGCTCCAGCAGTGAGTCAGTCTCCATAAGTCCCCATGTTTCACAGCAGAAATAAACATGTTTACAGCCTGGTACAAAAAACAGTTTTGGTCTCTGTAGCTAATTTCCCCGTTCATGACAACTGTACTGAGGGTGAATTTATATACAACTCACCTGTTCACATTATATTATTATATATTATATTAAGTTATGCAGGATTAAGAGCGTGGACACTTTGATTGACAGGTGGTTTGTTTGAGAAACCAGGCGTCGTTCAGCAGCTCTTCAGAAACCGGACGTCCACGTCCAGGTTTTAGTCGTTGGGTTCTACAAGAAACTCCGACCCAGGAGTGAGAGCGAACTGTGAAACAATATTTAACATTCAGAAATATTTAACTGCTACTGTCTGTCCATCCTGTGAGTCAGCGTCTCATTCATTGTTTTATTACATGGATTCAGGACCCGGTGATGACAGAGACGCATTAACACATTTTTCTGAATAATTTTTCATTCACTGAGGCGCTCGGCACTTTTAAAGCTTATTTCCTTGTTACACAGAAAAAGGTTTTGTCCTGTCAGCTGCTGCTTTCCTGTGAGTTTTGGTTGGATTTCATGATGAACAAACATTTCTTCTTTGAATTCCCCCTTGTTACCCGTAATGGTGCTTAAACTACTTCCTGTTCCAGAAAATGGAAACACCATTTTTCATGAGAATAAAAATGGAGCAGAACTCTTCAGATACAAATTAAATTCCTGCTGCTTCTTCACTGAATGTGGGACATCTCACTACCTCATTTATTTTTTGTCTGTTTTCATTTAATCAGAGCGCCAGCAGCGACTAACGTCAACCAAATTAGTCGTCAAAATAAAAAAAAAGCTTGTGAAGAGCAGCACACGTCAGCGGTGGCCAAGATCTGAGTCTTAGTTTAGTCGTCGTTTTTGGCAATTCCTCCTAAATTATGAGGTGGCCCTCCGGGTGACGCCTCGTTCTCATCCTGACCTCTCGTATCCGTGGCGTGGCCGAGAGGTTTTGCAGAGGAACAGGAAGTTTTTCTAATTCTGTCCAATCTTCCCAAAACTGCACAGGTTTCGCAACAGGAAGTAAGTCCAGCATGACATCATCGTTTCACGGTGTCGGAACATCTCGACTGCCACACAGTGAACACGAGTGACATTTAACGCCCGCAGCTTTGATTTCAAATCTTTTCTATTTTAATAGATTTTATTCTGATGCATTTCTTTAATGTATGTTAAAGGTGCAGTGTGTCGCTCTCTCTCCTTCCAAATGTGTAAAAATGCAAAAAGCCACATTGAGAACCAACATTTGGTTTGTCTGTTCTGGGCTCCTGTAGAAACTTGGCAGACTCAATCCAATGAAACTGACATTTAAATATATTCAGACATTTTCTCACACACGGGTTTCAAAATCTTGATAAGCACAAAGTCCTGAGGTTGGAACTGGAGCATGGACAGAGAGAGCTGCACAGAGGTGTGTCCGTCCACATGCCGCACTTATTATTCCGATTTTGATAAACCTCATCAGATCAGTGTTGGGCTCAGCCCGGACGTGGAGGCCCAGGTACGACGGGCGATGATCCAGAACCACAGGCTTTGAAAATCCGGCTGCCCTGTTGCATCCCAGATTTTATTCAATAATTTCATAATGTGCAGTAATCTGATGTTCTCGTGAGTTTAATAAGCTATCCACGCTGCATGTCAGGAGGGGCCCCATTGCGTGTGTGTGTGTGTGTGTGTGTGTGTGTGTGTGTGTGTGTGTGTGTGTGTGTGTGTGTGTGTGTGTGCAGGAATGTGGCTGCTAAAATCAAAAACATGAATTTTCCACTGTGCAGTTCGACGACCTCTATAGGAGCTCACAGTATAGATGGAGAGGCAGCGTTTCGGGGAGTGACTGTACTTTCCCGCGGACGCTGCATAGTTTCCACCTGTGTTTGGTTGTGGGCAGGTTCACGTGTCAGGAGGTTGGAGCCCCTCTCCACTCTCCCTGCCCTCCCTCTGTGGTTGTTTTGTGTCGTTGGAGGCAGGAGCAGGAAGCATTTGTTGTGCACAGGATGCCCCCTGAACGCACCGCTCCCACACGGATAATAACTTTAACACTTCTTCTTCCCCTTGGCCGCGCACACACAAACGGGACATGTTCACTTCCTCTTTGGCAGCCACTTCCTTTGTGGTCAGCAGTGCTCTACGTTCAGTCCAATGCGTGCGGTCAGACTAGAGGAGTAAAACGTCTTATGCAAGCTGCCTCCCCGGGGACCAGCAACTGATTTTACAACTTTGCTAGTTTTGTCTTTTTTCCCCCCCAAAATATTGTAAATTCTAAATCTAAACTCAGCAGTTATGAGATTATTGGATCTTTGTTTGGAGAGTCAGACCCAGCTTGAAATTAAGGGACTGTATGAAAATGATTAGGTGGGGTTAGAAAGAGGAGGGAGAGCTGCCGGAGCACAGACGGGTTATTCCATCTTCCTGATTTTCTTACTGTAAAACAAAATGGATCACGAAGACAGATTAACAGTCACTTTATTTCTTTCTAACAATCACCTACAGTAAAGTTAAATCTCTGCAGGTTTCACAGCTGCCACCTGTCACAGATACGAGTGTCACAGAATATAAGAAAGTTCAGTTAGTTCAGAAACAGAGAGCAGCTGGAACATGATCGATAACGTCAGACGTTCAGTTCTGGGTTGCGGAGGCTCCGCGGGGCGGCTCAGTGAAAATATGTTACCTGGTTATTCAGAGCGTCTGAACGTCTGAGTCTGACTCACCGTCTGCGCCGTGAAATAGAAACAAGTTTTATTTTTTATTTGGTTTGTGTCCGATGATCGGAGAGAGAGAGACGTGGCTGAGCGACGTAAACGGTGCATGAGAGTGAAGGAGCATCGATATTCATAAAAATAAAAAGATATTTTCTTCATACAGTCACATTCACAGCACCTCTGCTTTATGTCTCTCCACCACAATAACTTCCATACAGTCTCTAATTATTAGTGAATAAAGTGTGGTCTCATTCTTTAACGTGTATAAAGATAGAAACTAAAGAAGAAGTGAAAATATTTCAACGATCATGATCGGCCTTATTTCCAAAGGTGTGCTTCATTTATATTTTCTGTTTATTTTAACCCCTGGAGGATCTTCCTGTTATGTGTCCTGAATTGTTCCTAAGACAAAACGTGGCTCCTCCAAAATGAAATCTTAACATAAAGGAATGCATTAATTTATGTTAGGATGAATGTGGAATCAAAAAAAGTGTTTTTAATGGTTTTTAATGGGGCACGTTTTGCCGCTAGGAACTATTTAGGATGCATTTCTGTTGCTAAGCCATTTTAGGCTAAATAAAGTACTGAGATTTCTATTCTAAAAAAAATTAAAAATTAATATCTTTGACCGAATTTTAGCAATCTTCATTCAACACAGCCACATTTCTTAAAAAATAAACAAAGCAAAAAAAAAAAAAAGCCACGAATGGTCCCAAGACGGATCAAGGGTTAATTATATTATTGGTTCTGTTATCTGTTCTCACTGGTTGAGTTGCATTATGGTCCAATGATGTAAGAAAAGTTAATAAAAATGATGTTTTATAAGCGATAAGCTTTAGGCGTGTTTAATCAGAGCGCTGAAATAATCCACAGAGGAAACAGGAAACGTGTGAGCTACTGTCGCTGATTTCAACACCACGATTTATTCAAGGGAACTCCCTCTCTTTCAAAACTTCCCAAACGGGATCATTACAACTGTGCGAGGACATTAGTCACAGTCAGCAGTCGTGTTTTAAGATTAAAGAAGAGAGAAGACGTGTTTTCATTCATCCAAACAGGATCTGATGAAGCCTTTGTTCCCCGGGCGCCTATCTGGACTCAAACAGATGAATGAATGGGAAATCTGTGTGTGTGTGTGTGTGTGTGTGTGTGTGTGTGTGTGTGTGTGTGTGTGTGTGTGTGTGTGTGTGTGTGTGTGTGTGTGTGTGTGTCAGCCGCTGATGACTTGTCTGTGGATGATAGCAGAAGCCAGCGAGAAGGAAGCACCCCTGCCCTCCTCCTCCTCCACCTCGTCTCAGACTCCATCCTTTTACTCGAGCCTCAGTCGGACTGATTCATCTCTTTCCCACTTTCTACAGAGAGGAGCAGGAAAGCAGCATAAACACTTCTGGGATGGGGGAGGAGGGGAGGACGGGGGGGGAGGTGCACAGGATGTTGTTTGAGTTTTAGATCCTGTTTTCTTCCCTTTTCCCAAGGAGCTACTCTAACGCAGGTGCACGAGCAACCACCACCACCACCACCACGCCGGCCCAGTCCCCTCCCCTCTTTTGCCCAAATAAGTACAGCTCTTCCCCCTCACAAAGCCTTTTATTGTTGTGTGGACTTTTTGGCTTTGCTGATGTATTAGCAGTCTGAGGGGATTAAAGAGGACGGAGGGATCAGAGACTTTCGTGCAGAGTTTTTTGTCTTTTAACAGGATGAAAAAAAAAAATCCACTTGTCCGTCGTATCGCTTAGTTTCAAAGCCGGAGGCCTGAGAGGCTTTTTCTTCTGCTGCACTCTCCGAGAAGAAAGAGCGGGTCGAGTGAGGCTTTGTTGGATGATATTTACAGTTCGAAGCTGTGAGGTTAAATGTGCATTAAGGCTTTCCCCCCCAACATAAAAAGAAACTTTCCTGCTGGACATGGCAGGATGGAGCGGGCTGCTTCTGGTTACTCAGAGTGCCCCAAGTCCAGCGCAGAACCCAAACCCAAAAAACTAAGGGCTGCAATTCATTATAAATCATTCTCCAGTTTTTAAGTGCGCCGCTCAGAAGAGTTTCCATGAGATCATCAGCTGTCAGTACGCGAAGCCAGTCGCTTATATTCTGAAATTCAAACCAGGGCCCGCAGCAGCAGCGTGGCAGGCGTGCAGCCGGGATCTCCCGCTGTGACACGAACGCTGCGTGTGAACGTGAACAGTCCGAGTGTGTTTCCACCTGAAGCTTAGAAAGGAAGTCACAGCAGCAGGAAAGCGACACATCCCACAGTAAATATTTACTGCTGTTTGTTCATGAAAGCCCGATCTGTGATCCAAACATCACAAACATCGATTTTAAAATCAAAGTCATCACATATAACAATAAAGTAGCAGATCAAATATTCTCTGATGTTAGTTCATGTTTATTAGTGGAGCAGATCAGGACACTTTAACTTAAAGATTAAATATAATAATAAATATCTGAAAATGTCTTTTTTGTTTCATCTGTGATTGGTATAATAATTTGTATGTCTGGAAATTCATTTTTCATCAAGACCTTTAAAAAACATATTAAATTAAATTTGGCCTTTAATGCGCTTTGACTCCACTGTTTCCTGACAACCTGCGATTATGTTTATATTTATGTTGTCCATCTGTGATGTGACGATGTAATCGGATTTATTTAATAAAGAAAAAACCCTTTAATGTTGACAAACAGAATCAAAGCTTTGTTCTTAGAGGACGGCTGAATGTGATTAGTGTGGAGCAGAAATCACATGATGTTCTTAAAATGGCTGATTTATCATTTATTTTGATGGAAAACTGTTTTCTGCATTTTCTTGAAATGTGCATTTGCATATTTAATTAGATTTAATGAGATTTTTATTTGTTTGGTTTATTTATTGATGTTATATTTATGTGTCATCATTTCATATCATGCAAACTTCACTGATGGTCGAAGAACAATGATCAGCTGTAAGTTTTGTTCATGTGACGTTTGTGTTTCACAGTTTTATCCGTGAACTTTGATACATGAATCAAAGTGTTGTTGTGTGAAAGAGGAAACTCGATGACGTTGGAGGATCAGGGAGAAAAGCGGCGTGAAAAAGCGAAGCAGTCGCCGTGTTGTTAAAAATAAACAGAACAACATTCCAGTGACACCGGATCGTGTCGGGCATCTCCCGGACCCTGACCTCAGCCTTGAGAGGTGCCATGATTTACAGAACGTGGCCTGAGGTTTCACGGGGCGTGAAGCGGGCCGCTCGATAATCCTGCAGTCCTCGTAAATAATAAACAGAAATGTGTCACGCTGCAGGACTTTATTCCACTTTCTAAGAAAGCAGGACGGGGGCTTTTCCAAACTGTAGGATGAACTTTGCTCTGTGCGGCCTGAGAGATGGTCGGGAAAGGAAGGAAGACATTGTGCGGCACAGAATCGAGCTAAAAATAGTCTGAGTCTTGACTTCAGTCGGGGGACGTGCGTCAAAACACTGTATCTGAGGGCAGGTGGTGAGAAACGTGGTTTGTTTTGTCGCGGGCCTCCTCGCTCGCTCGTCCAATCACGGCTTTGTTTCCCTTCAAGCCGCTCGCTCTCTCATCTTTCTTTGTGTGCAGGAGATTCTGTGTTTTTGTTTTCCTTGGCTTTTTTTTTTTTTTTTTGCACGCATGCATATCCTCGTACTGTACGCGTGTGGAAGTTCAACGGGTCCAGTTCCCAGCCCTGAGGCACGCCGCTTTGGAGCTGCTGTGCTACGTGACATTTCTCTGAGAGTTCACGAAGAAAACACACGACTGAGGCCGAGCGGCTGATTTGGCGATATGCGGATCTAAATCATGTCGAAGTTAAAATTAGGTTAAATTGATAAATTGTTGTTGTTGTTTTTTTAAATATTACAACGCTTGTTTCACATTTTCAGCTAAATTTATTCCGACTTGAACTTTGATATTTCGACCTGAATCAGTGCTTAGAAAGGAAGTAGATCAAAAGACGCAGAGCTTCAAACTAAATTTAATTTATCACAGAAATTTGTTTCGGGTGACTCATTTCAAGAGAACTTCAGTGGCGTGTTACTAGGACCTGCTTTAGATTAAAATAGAACCATCTGAATGTGAAGTAAAGATTCGGTTAGTCACTTCAAGACAGAAATGTCTCCCAGTTGGTTTGGATGGTGATAACATCAGAAGTTTCACTTGTTCAGTGAAATATCTGGAGCACGTGTCCTTATGACCTCGGTGACCTTTTGTCTTTGTGTCATCATCGACTCGTCTCCGTGTCGTCTCCGGGGGCAGTGACCAGATTTCAGAGACCTGAGCTCTTCTATGACGCCATGTTGTACGTCCCAGCACGCTGAAGCCTTCAGCACAGAGCAGACACTGAGCTTATTGTGTAAAAATACCTCTTTTTTATTGAATTTCCATCATTACAATTGCACATAATCAGTTTGAGCAATCTAAAATATTTATAGAAATTCATTGAGCTCTAAATGAACAGTCATCAGTCTTTAGCAGAGGCTTTAGAGATGTGTAAATATACTGAGAACTTCACTTCCCATGGGGCAAGGAGATGTAGCCGTGGTAACCCTCCCCGAACCCACCAGACAGCAACGAAAGACCCTCTTCCACGTACAGTAGCATCTCTGGGTTTATCTTCTACTGAACAAAAACAGCCCGGTGCTGCCCTGACACAAACCCCGACCCCGGATAAAAGAACACAACACCACATACAGCTGAGTGTGCCAGCAGTTTACCACCCGCAACAGAGAGACACAAAGCTCCACGGTTCACAAGTCATGTCGTAGTATTCGGCCTCGAGAACGCTCGAGGCAGAAGAAGAAGAAGCGTTGTATGAGATGCAGTTTGTAAAGCGTCTCGCTCTGAAAATAACAGCAACATTTTGTCACATTTAGCTAAAAACGATGTTTAAAAAACTGGTTTGAATTTTTGAGAGTCACTTTTTTGCACATTTAGAACAATATTTGTGAACTTAGAGATATTTTAAATATTTAAATCCAAATGTTAAATGTAAAATCTAAATGCTAAATATAAATATAAATGTTAAATCTAAATGTTAAATATAAATCTAAATGTTGAAGATAAATGTTAAATCTAAATCTAAATCTAAATGTTGAAGCTAAATGTTAAATCTAAATCTAAATGTTAAATCTAAATCTAAATGTTAAATCTAAATCTAAATGTTGAAGCTAAATGTTTCGGGTGAAACTAAATATTTAGCTAAAATGCAAATTCAAATGACGGTAACCGGAAGTGCCAAAATAAAAGCTCGAGAAGGTCAGAGCGTCTTTATAGTGGCAAATAACGAATAAAACCACCTTACCCTGGGAAATGGACTCTTGGACATGGATTATCGTGATAATAACTACCTAGATGAACAAACACGTTTGGAGAAACTTTATTTGAAGAGTACTTTGAGTTTTTAGTGTCACTATTATGAAGGGTGCGGGACTTATAACCTGTAGCCACTATGGCCAGCCACAAGGGGGCTCACTTTGACTTGACTCATGTTTGCAGAGGTATGTCCGACAGTAGAGTTTACCGGGGTTAACGCGAGCGGGTGTAGACGATTCTACACCGCGAAAATGACAGATCAGTCAAAGTGTTAGTTATTATCACGATAATCCATGTCCAAGAGTCCATTTCCCCGGATAAGATGGTTTTATTCGTTATTTGCCACTATAAAGACGCTCTGACCTTCTCGAGCTTTTATTTTGGCACTTCCGGTTACCGTCATTTGAATTTGCATTTTAGCTAAATATTTAGTTTCACCCGAAACATTTAGCTCCAACATTTAGATTTATATTTAACATTTAGCTTCAACATTTAGATTTATATTTAACATTTAGATATATATTTAACATTTAGCTTCAACATTTAGATTTATATTTAACATTTAGATATATATTTAACATTTAGCTTCAACATTTATATTTAACATTTAGATTTAACATTTGGATTTATATTTAGCATTTAGATTTATATTTAGCATTTAGATCTTACATTTAACATTTGGATTTAAATATTTAAAATATCTCTAAGTTCACAAATATTGTTCTAAATGTGCAAAAAAGTGACTCTTAAAAATTCAAACCAGTTTTTTAAACATTGTTTTTAGCTAAATGTGACAAAATGTTGCTGTTATTTTCAGAGCGAGACGCTTTACAAACGGCACCCCATAGTGTTGTGCGATGGATGGTGGGGAAAAAACGAAGCGCAGCTCACACACAAACAGATTTACACTTGCTATAATCTGGCAGAACACGATCAGTAAAGGGCCGGAAGCGTCATGCACGGGCTGTTTGATGGTTTTGCTGACACATTTTTTGAGGATGAGGAAGAAGGTGAGGAAGTTTCCTCTGATTCAAATCCGTGTACGAGCTTCCAACACAGAAATAAAAAGAAGCGTCTTGTTCCAGTAAGCGCCGCTCGCCTACTGGATGTTACAGACGCATCATCCAGAAATACGTGCCTGTTGTTGGGTGCTCAAATAAACTCAGAGGTTAAGAGGGGACTCATGATGGGATGTGACAGTAATCGTCCGCTAAGGACAGTTTCCATTCGGACGTCCTGCCCGTGTTAACCCCCACAGACAGAGGTTTACTCAGCAGGTGAACACGAGCCAGAAATAAACTGGGACGGGAATTCCCACATCCCGCGGGCAGACGTTACGAGCGCTCACACAGAAAACACAAAGCCTGACATGTAGGAGACAAAAAGAAAACTCGATGCAGGATGATGACCGCTTCGTCTGCGTGAGCACACACAGGAAAATACCATGTGACGAGTGATTGGACTCGACTCTTTACTTATTACAGCCGATTGAAAAATGAGTGAGCACAAGTGAGGAGCAGCGAGGAGGAGAAGGTTCTGAGCAGATTTAAATCAAAGAGTTCAGTCGCTGCTCGAAGGATTCACTGAACACAAACATAAAATCATTTTTAATAGATACTGTAAATTCTCAAATAACAGCCAGAACGCAGCAGTCATGTGTCATGTTCCTCCAGACTACCAAAAAAATATCTACATGCATGTTTTGGTCGTATACTTGTCTGCAATTATATAGATATAAGACAACAATTTCTGAACGATTGACAGTGCATATTTTATTTCTTTGTTCTGTTGAAGCTGCTTTTCATTTTTCTTCTTCTGTGCATTGCATTGTGGGAGAATACTGCGCTCAAAATTAACATTAGTTAATTAATTTTAATCACTTGAGTTTCTACAAGAAGGTTGCATTGCCAAACCAGGAATTAGTAAATTAACTCAATTGTTCTGATTGAGTAAATTAATGTACTTCAAAAGGCTGCATATTAAATTAAAGAGATTAAATTAAATATCAAAGCAAAAATATTATTTAAAAAAATGTTTTATGGGTGTGTCGTTTATGTCGTTCCCCGTCTCAATCCCACATTCCTGTCTCTGTCAAATAATAATAATAACATCTTAAAAAAATGTTTTCCATCATCTTTGTGTAGTGTTCAGAAATGATGATGTGCCCTGAAGCTCTTTCATGCTGATCAACACTTTCAGGTTAAAGGTTCCTGCTGAGTTTTTGTCCACAGTATTTTTTTTTTTACAAACTGGGTTCATGTTCTGTTTGTATCTCGTGTACATGCACGAGTACACGCGTGCGTAAAAACAGGGCGACACAACGGACCCCGAAGGTTTCACGATATTTCACTGAGCAGCAGTTGGCGGCGCCGACAAGCCGAGAGGCCGAGAAACGTGCCAGCGAAGAAGACGGAGAGCTGCTGGACACAAATGTTTCACAATAAAAGCTGAAGTGAGAAGCTGAGAGGCTAAACCTGTGCTGGTTGAAATATCTTTAAAATAACTGAAATAAAAGTATTTTTAGCTTCTATCTGAGAATTTACAGTGTTGAGATTTAATTTTAAAACAACTCAGAACCCCAGAATTCCCAGCTCTCCCAAAGAAGCCAAGAACACCTGGCTGCAGCTGAACCAGCGTCCATGTGGACCGCAGCCGCTCATGGTAAAAATGGGTTTTCTTACAGTGACACACCGACAGTGCGACCATGTGACATGGCTCCTCGGTAACAGTGCAAAACATGCAGCGTGTCCCCGAGAGGACCTGAAGGACAAAAACAGTGTTTAAGTGTTCACCACACAAACGCATCATCAGGCACTTTAAAGACCAACGGAGTATTCGAATACGACACACGCTGATCATGCACGTGAGGCTGAATGAAAGGGGAGCGTCCCATTCTTTCCCACAGAGCAGCAGGAGGGCTGCGATCTGTGCCTGGCTCCGTGTGAGCCCTCTCGCCTCTTCGGTCGCTAAATTTGTGAAAACGATGTTGATTATGTGACGAACAAAGAGGACTCTGACGTGCCGACGCTCGTCATGAGACCCTCCGGGACTCGTCGGGCTCTTTTCCAGAAAAAAAGAAACCCAACACGACGGGTTTCGTGTTGGGTTCGACGAGGAAAAGTGTGACTTGAATTTGGCTAATTTCATCATGCAATTAAACACTAAGGGCAATTAGAGTTTCTCAAGAATAAATCTCCATCCATCCTTTCTCTCCAGCACAGAAATGTACTTAATGAATGAGCCCTTACTGTCACCATGGTTCCCTCTCACTCACCTCACAAAGGAAGAGTTGCACAAAGAGCTAAACGAGATGAGCGGAGCGGGGAAAACATGGGACGAACTAACGGAGGTGACGGTTCAGTGCTGCAGATAACGAGAGGTGAAGCTTTACGAGTCCGACCCGCAAAGCTGAAGGCTTTGGGACCTGAGCCCAGCAGGGAGAAGATTATGGTGTGAAGGGTGAGAGGAAAGTTGCCAGTCAGGAAACTCCCCAGTGAATGTGATTAAAGGACAGAGCGGTCTGTACTGGACTTAATGAGTGTCCTGAACCTTGGAGAGTACAGCCTGCAGTTTGTTAAAGGCCCAATCTGTGAAACTCTGTTTACTGTGAACGTTCTCATGCAGGTCATAGTTCCCATTGAAGGTCATCGTGGGCAACTGGACTTGCTTAGTTTCTGTAAGTTTCTTCCAAGAGGCTCGTTCCCTCTGTCTGCGAAAACCTACAACCATTCACTACGTGCAGCATTCTGAAAGTCTTCTCTATATTTGAGAGCCTGGGCCTGATAGACCAACTGTGCACGACCTGCTCAGCACCGAACTGATGAAGAACTATGGGGTGCCGTTTGTAAAGCGCCTCGCTCTGAAAATAACAGCAACATTTTGTCACATTTAGCTAAAAACAATGTTTAAAAATCTGGTTTGAAGTTTGGGAGTCACTTTTTTGCACATTTAGAATAAAATTTGTGAACTTAGAGATATTTTAAATATTTAAATCCAAATGTTAAATGTAAGATCTAAATGCTAAATATAAATGTCAAATATAAATCTAAATGTTAAATCTAAATCTAAATGTTGAAGCTAAATGTTAAATATAAATATAAATGTTAAATATAAACCTAAATATGAATGTTAAATGATAAGGGTGAATGCGGGCGGGTGTAGACGATCCTACACCGCGAAAATGACAGATCAGTCAAAGTGTTAGTTATTATCACGATAATCCATGTCCAAGAGTCCATTTCCCCGGATAACATGGGTTTTATTCGTCCACTATAAACATGCTCTGACCTCCTCGAGCTTTTATTTTGGTACTTCCGGTTACCGTCATTTGAATTTGCATTTTAGCTAAATATTTAGTTTCACCCGAAACATTTAGCTTCAACACTTAGATTTAGATTTATATTTAACATTTAGCTTTAACATTTAGATTTTGATTTCACATTTAGATATTTATTTAACATTTAGCTTCAACATTTAGATTTACATTTAACATTTATATTTATATTTAGCATTTAGCATTTAGATCTTACATTTAACATTTGGATTTAAATATTTAAAATATCTCTAAGTTCACAAATATTGTTCTAAATGTGCAAAAAAGTGACTCTCAAAAATTCAAACCAGTTTTTTAAACATTGTTTTTAGCTAAATGTGACAAAATGTTGCTGTTATTTTCAGAGCGAGACGCTTTACAAACGGCACCCCATAAAGAACTGCTAAATATTGGATTCATACTCATCGAAGCATGATCCAGAATCAACGCTTGCGCTCTGCACGTGTAAACAGGCAAACGCGACGCTTCGTAATATGTCGGTGACGTGTTCAGAGCGCGTTCTGCTGCCCCCATGTGGCCAAAACAAACCTACAAATCGGTTCATGTTTCTGCTCTTTAGTGTTTTTACTGCAACTTCAGGCTGCCATGATAAAATGACACAAACCATTGTGATGAACCTGAACATAAAGGATTCGTTCCACCATGTTCCAGCTCATCTATTCATACAGACGGCTTATTTTACATATTCATCTCATTCTAAATGATTAGTGCTGTCAAAGTTCTACATAGTGGTAGCGTCCAGTGGGCGGTTAAAAGTTAAATAGGAGTCATTCGGGAGCTTTAGCTCTTCGATGTCACAGATTGAGCCTTTAAGCAACAATCAAACAACTTCTGCACAGCCGAAGCGACGACGATGCAACGAGAACGGACTGACGACAAAACACAAAAAACATCAAGTGATAATCCAGCAACCAAACGTCTACAGGCGGGAAGATGATGCAAACGTTCTCCGACCGTGACGACACCCTGCCATCCTGCCACAGGCAGTATTTCAAGTTCCCCGTTTTGTCATTAGAGTAGTACTTGCATAACAACTAAAAGACGTCAGCTGAGCTCGGCGTAGGCAGCCGGACACGAGAGCAGAGGAGAGAACAAAGATGTAGAATAAAAACACTGGCAGTCTGCGGAAACAAACGAGTGTGAAGAGGGAGGCAGCTGATCTGAGATCCCTGCTTCATCCTCAGTACAACACAATATTTCCCTGCTGCTATAGAGAGGCACATAGAAGGCTGCTCGCAGGTCACCGTTCAAAAGCAGGAGAACGCGACGGAAACAAACACAAGGAAGGTCTCGAGTCGGTCGGTCAAGTCTTCAGAGGGAAAACAGCAGTTAGAATAAATAAGAAACAAACTGCAGTAAATATGTCTGGGGAACAAAACCTGGATCTAAATAATAACATAACTCATATAATATTATCAATAATAATAGAAATAATATCCAGTTCTTTTCATGTGAACATGGAGTGGAGAGAGGGTGGTGATTGGCTCAGTACAGACAACAAGGAGAATATGGGCAATCTACTCCCACAACTGACCACAGTGTGTGTGTGTGTGTGTGTGTGTGTGTGTGTCGTGTAGGGCTGCATGACTGATCAGATTGAAGTTTGCGGATGTGCGGCCGCTTTGCTTTCAGACGTCGATGGTTGACGTGTCGCACGAACTCGTCTGACCAACACGTCAACAAACATGGCGTCTTTTACCCCGCTGGCATCGTGCAGAGCTCGTAAAGATGGATCTGAATAAAGTTTGCGGAGAAAGTTAAACTCGCAGTTTGGTGACACAAACCCAGTTGGTTAGGTTTATGCAAAGGTCGTGGATTTGGGTTAAAGTAATCTAAGCTACAAGCAGTGGTCTCCAGAGTGAAAGTGGGTTTGTCTGACCAGTGGACTCCCTCGCTCCTTCAAACATGCATCAGAAATGATGCTGCAGGGGCGCCGAGCTGCCACGGTTGAAGACTTGGCCTCTGTGAACATGGTTCACATAAAACAAAACACATCTTTATTATTGTTAGAACAGAACCAAAGTTTACTATCCGAAACAAAAATTAACGGAAAAGCCACAAACCACCGAGAGTCCTTGTTGAAAAGTTCTGCTCCTGAACCGTTTGATCGGGCCGCGACACGGCGAGAGGAACAACCACGGACAAACAGAAGCAAATAAATAAAGAGTCAGACCCGAGGAAATGAATGCATCCACCCAGAGCTCCAACGAACTTCACAAACATTTGAAAAGAAGCCACGAGTTCTTTAGACAGGAGCTGATTCAGGTTCAAACACAATGAAAACATGCATGTGCTGTGCAAGCAGTGTTTGGACGAAATACATACTGCATCGAGAAAAAAAAATAAAACGCTACCAAGGCCCCGAAAACGCCGCCGCCGCCGCCGCCCGGCCACAGAAGACATAAATAATTCATCACTATAACGGACGAGCTCTCGCAGGCAGAGGAAACGTTTCACTCACTGACAAAACTCTGAGCGCAAAAATTCATCCAAAACTGTGCAGCCCTACAAACACACACACACACACACACATCATGCATCAGCTCACACACATACAAACACACTGAACACACACACTCACAGGCAGCCAGAGCCCAAAAAAAAACACACACATGTAGTAGACCTCTGCTGTAATCAAGGGAAAGCAGTTGAAGTGCAGTACCTATGTTTGACCTCTAGGAGGGTTAGGCCTTGAAGTGTACATCTGCAGGTCTTCAACTATCAGACTGGTCACGTCCAGAGATACATTCTGCACATGCAGTCACTGAATAAACCGATGCAACACTTGCTTTGAGTATACAAACATTTAGATTATACATGGATAGCATTATAGCATTCATCTTTTTTATATAATCTCAACCTCTTCTCACTTCTTTCAGCAAAAAGAGAGAAAAAAAAATCACCGTTATGACGCTTCGGCTGCACACGACCTGCTGACTAATGTTTGAGAAGTAGGCGGTGCACAGAGGTGGACAGATTTTTTGTTTGTTTTTGTTTTTTGCATACACGACATCTTAAATTATTCCAGATTATGTGCGAGGCGCAAACCCCCAGACCACCACCAGCACCTCTCACATGTCCGGGAACGTACAGAGGACATGCAGGTCCGGATCCGTCTCTCAGCCTCTCCTCTGGACTCTGGAGGCAGGGGGGCGGGATCCTGCAGGTATGACGGGCCGCGATTGGTGCTTTTTTTGTTTGTTTGTTTGTTTGTTGTATTTCTTTTTTTTTCTTTTTTCTTTTTTAAACAGATCTTCCCTCCCTCCTGTGCAAGAGTGCGGCGACTCAGTCCCCCAGGATGACCTTCACGAAGCTCGCCACGTCGGTTTCTTTGGCCTCATGGGAGGTGAAGAAGGGATGTTGCTGAGGAGGAGAACGGCATTCATTAGAATGTAACGACAGCTGAAGCATCGCAGGACGGTCTGAGTACGCCCCCCAGTGTCTCACTGAGAGCATTACAAGGCGCAGTTTTAACAACAAGAGGAAGATTTGAAGAAATGCGACACTCACCATGAGTTCTGTGTAAGTCGGCCGCTCTTTGGAAACTTTCTTTAAGCTGCAGAAGCAAAAAGCAACAAAGTGTGAGTGAGCAGATCTAACAAATCATTTTTCTTACACATGAAACCACCAGGGACCGGTTTAATCCTCACACTGCAGAATAATGACGCAGCTGGAAAAAACTAACAATCATTTTCAGTAAAATGCTGAAAACATTTTTCTGCAGAAGCTGAAGTTCTAGAAATTTGACACTCTAACGCCACTCCTGATAGTAAATATCCAGGTGTCACGTTAGTCATGCTTCGTAATGTTTCTTTGAGTCCAGACCAGGTGATCGCCGTCACGGTAACGATGTTCACATCAGACAACGCACGCGCCGGTCCGTCCTCTGTGTCTGAGACGGACATGACTGAGTACGAGACCGTCAAAAGACGCGAGACCAACATCGACCGCGAGTACTCAACTAACATTATGCGATCTTTAGAGTCTTATATGGTGAAATTTTGAGCTTGTAAACATGAATAAGACTTTATTAAAGAATAATGAAGTGAAATATTCTTTAACATTTTCATATCAGCTGATACAGATACATGGACTCTTCTATCCTCCAGATGTGATCAGATATGTCGATGTGAGCGCGTAACTCTGACCCGACGTTAAATCTAGTGAATGTCAGGTCAGTGGAAAACAAAAAGCAGCACCAGGAAATGAAATCTGATACAAAGGAACTCTCAGTCTCAGGAATCTGGATCAAAACAGCAGAGGAGCGATCAGCTGTTCACTCAGGACGATAACAGGTTACATCTCCTGTACGTCTTCCTGACACTTTATGAGGATTTCGGTGAAATCTGAGCGGCCTCTATCGCAGGAAAGATGCACCGTGTCTCAAATGATTCTTGGACAGACGTCACAGCGATCTGATCCAGTGCGAGTGTGAACGAGGTCACGTACCGCGAGCCGAGCTGAAGGAATAAGACAGATTATGATCGACAGACACTTAAAGAAGCGGTCTGACAGTTTAGTTGATGTCTGTAAATATAAAAGTCTCATTCTAAAGTAACAAACAGAGAAATATTCTTATTGTCAGATTATTAAACAGAAATAAAAACATAGTTATTCAAATTAAAATCTGACACACTGGACCTTTAATCGCTACAATTAGGCCACAAAGTACACTCATGTACTAATATCATACAGATGTACTAAAACACAATGAAGTGTATTTGACTGTAGTACTTAAAGACGCCAGTATTTCCTCCTCTAACTTAATTTTGAAATTAAAAGTCACTTTCGTTTCACACAGATTATATTCACAAAGTTATTTACAGTTATCTAAGAAGTGGATTTAAACTCGTCCGAGCGTGCAGCGGCTCCGCTGGCCCCTCGCCCGAACAGATCAGCCTTCAGTGGGTCACCGCGTGGAGCAAAAGAACCGGGACACAAACGTACCACAGAGAGGTGAAGTCCACGAACTCAGGGGAGAACTGGTCAGCAGGAAGCTGGGGCGAAGGTTCCTCCACCACCTGCTTCAGCTGCTGGAAGGGCGTGCCCCACGAGTCGTACGGGAAGCGCAGGATGGCGAGCTCGATCTGAAGCACGGGGAGAGGAAAAAAAAAAAAAAGGAGGTCAGTGGCTGAGAATCTGAAGCGTGCGAGCAGAGTCTGCTGCTTCATCACACAGACACTCTGTGCAGAACTGACAACACGCTGAGCTTCAGCTTCTCCAGCCCATCACCACAGACTGACAACTGACAACCACAGACTGACAGTCAGTGACTGCATCCACTGTTAAAATACAGGAAGGAATAATAATAATGAACTATGACAATAACAGACCTGACGATAACAGACCTGACAACAACAGACCGGACGATAACAGACCGTTGCTATGGATACAGTTCTTCATATGGACTCAGTTGTGTGATGAGTTGGACACTGTAATAAATTATATTATAACTGTAATAAATTCAGTCGTGGTGAAGCTGAAGCGAGGTTGGGTTTTATTTAATGACCGGCTCGCTGTACGTTACATGACCGGGCATTCGACTTCAACCAAAGCCAGCGTGCAACCGGCCAATGTCTCGTGAATCTGAGGATCACTGTTGTTCTTTGACTCGTGACTGACACAAATCCAGCAGTTACTAACTTTGTGACTTATGTTTCCATTAACATTTATAGTTTTCATTAATATGCAGATGTCCGTCCACCATGATCCGGGTTCTGCCTGAGGTTTCTCCAACAGGTGCTTCCTCATGGTGGAACTATAATATTACACAGAGCACAGCCTAAAGCTGTTCTATAAGGACTGTAATACTGTTACATATTTACATGTGTACACAGTAAACAAACCTGCTCATAACCAGAGTAACGAGTCGGCATGTAAACCCATTTACTGATTATTCACACGTTCTCAGCACTCATTGTGTCAGAGGCTCTGACGGACGTTCAGCTCTCAGCTCACTGATTGCTCGTCCAGTTTTAAAGAGGCGCCGTCTCTCCACTCAGAATTTAGAATAAATCTGTTTCCTAGAAGAAGCTGAACTCTTCTATAACCTCTGTCTTTTAAAGCCCCTCTCTGCTACACGCCGAACGCTCAGCGCTCTGATTAGCATCCAGATCAGACCCGTCTGAGGCCACAGGACGAGCCGGGTTCAGGTGACGGGAGACTGTCGTACATTTCTGAATCCCTGAAGTCAAAATATTCTCTGGGCTGAGCTGGAAATCAGAAAGCTATGAATGTTTAACAGCTCATAATGAGACGTCTAGACGCTGCTCTGAGAGCGCGCCAGGTTCATTTTATCATTATGAATCATTCGTTTGTTTCTCTGCAGTGATGAACAATGAAAAGTCAGATGAAGAGATTCATTTACCATCGTGATTCCTAAACTCCAGATGTCGGATTTCACGTTGTAGCCTTTCTGGTTCGTCTCGGGGTTGATCCTCTCCGGCTGCGGGACAGAAGGTCACATGATGTCACTAATGGCGGTTATCGGTCATCCTAAACTTCTTGTAGACACACACACACGCACGCACACACACACACACACACACCCTAAAAGCCAGTGTGGATGATAACAAGAGACGAACCTGCTCACCCAAACACTGACGAGCCGAGGCCGCGTCATAAAAAGTGTTTAGAAGATGACGTGTGAATCGGATTATTCAGAGCAAACGTCTTTTTGAAGTGAAACAGATCGTCTCTGTAAATAACGGCTCCGTGACGGCGTTTCACACCTCACACACAAACAAACAATGACGCCACACGTGCTCACCGCCATGTACGGTTTACAGCCGGCGTCCATGGTCTTAGCCACAGAGTCGACCAGGTAGCCGCTGATGCCAAAGTCGCACATCTTGACCTGGCCCTGAGTGTTGATCAGCACGTTGGAGGGCTTCACATCTACGGCGGGACAGAGACGACACGGCAGACTGATGAGACCAGAGACCAAATATAAGATGATTCTCATATATGTTATTCTATCCTCTGCTGTGAGTCACCCGTGAACACAAACACAGTGATGCAGATTGAAAAAAAACACCTGAAAACGTCACTTTGACAGAAATAGACGCAGACTTGACGCCACACAGACCCGAGCGCTCGGGCAAAAGAACATTCAGATTTATGAAACACGGCAGCGTCTGTGACTCCAAGTTAATGAGCTCAAACGCTGGCGTGCTCCTTTAAGTGGAGCTGGATGGAGGAGGAGGAGGAGGATGGAAGTAAGAGGAAGAATGGAGGAAGGAGCAGCCGAGTGATGATGCATCACAGAAGAGGATACTAACACTGTCTCTGAGAGTTTTAATGGGCTCTTACCTCTGTGTATGACTTGCAGATTGCTGTGCAGATGCTCCAAAGCTTTTACTATCTGTAATAACAAAGCCCATTAATAAGCAAATGACATCACAGGTCATTGTTAATCGTTCACATCAAGTGTTTCTGTGCGTGAACCCACTGAGACGGCGATCTTTCCCAGGATGTCCTCGGGGATGCTCATGCCTTTCTCGATCACCTGCTTGTAGAACTTGTCGAGGGAGGTGTCCATCAGCTCCATGCAGATCCAGACGTCGCCCTGGCAACAGACAAGTGGAGTTTGGAAAGAGATCAGGAAGAAATGGCAACAAACAAACAAAAAAAAAAAAAGCACCAGGACGCGTTCCAGACGGACGGGAAGCCAGCGCGCTTAGTCACGGCGAGGAAATCCTGAAATCTGCTGCAGGAAGTGATCTGCATCCGAAAATCTCAGAGCCGTCTGACTTTAACGTCAATAACGACGAAGAGCGAGTGAAACGCTGTCAGATATCAGCTGAGAAGCAGCAATAATACTGACTGCAGTGCAGGAAAAATAAGAGTTTTTAATATTAGATTTAATTTCTGTCATGCTCTGCAAACAGCCTCCTGAATCTGACACACTGTAGAGAACTATCGTCATGTCAGCGTGTTACCTCTCTGAACAACGCTCCGTAGAAGGTGACGGTGTAGAAACAGTCCACCGTCCTCATGGAGATGTCCAGGTCCATGAGCAGCCTCTTCTGCTCCTGAGTGTTCACTGTGGCGCGAATCCGCTGAGGGAGCACGGCGGGAAAGAGAACATGTGATCATCTTCAAGTTTTTTCGACACAAACTGAGGAGTGTGAGCATGTGCAGTGAGCTTTTTCATAACTCAACGTGAGGAAGCAGCTTCAGTGTCGACGAGACGCCAAAATATTAATTTTCAAAATGATCTGCATGCTTGGAGACGATGCACTCACCTTCACAGCCATGATCAGGCCGCTGGGCACGTGCCTCATCTTGTCCACCACGCCGTACGCTCCTCGGCCGAGCTCGCAGATCTGCTCCAGGTCATCGGCCTTCACCTCGAAATTCTGAAAAAACGAGTCGAGGTCAAACATTGACGGAGCCGGAAACACCGCGTCACAGAAAACAGAAAACTTTCTGCAGGATTCAAGCAAAAAATAAATAAATCTTCACTTTGACTTTGGGCCAACTCGAGCAGAGAAAAATCAGGCACCTCTGCCAACGGAAAATTCCTCTTATTTGATGAGTTTAAAATAAATATTTTTCCTGCCTGATGGGCAATAAAAAGCATTCCAGTCTCCCCACAATCAGAAGTGTTCAATTCGGCTGTAATGCTCAGCGGGGCGTTCTTTATGAAGCCGGCCTCTGTGCTGAGAGAGAGCGAGGGAATAAACTCGACCAAAAATACACAGCGAGGAGAGCGAGGAGTTACGCAAGAGTCCGGAGTGAGAGAAGAAGAAACAGGAAGCTTGAATGGGATTCGAGGAAAAATGAAAGTAAACACGAGGAAGAAAATAAGAAAATTACCTTTTCTCCGATGGTTACACAAGCTTTCGAATCCAAATCTCTGGGGGGTCTGAAGCGCACACACACACACACACACACACACACACACACACACAGAATGAAAAAATAAATACAAACATTAAAACTTCCCTTTATCTATTTAAACTTGTTTCATGTTTATATTAAATACAAATAAGTTAAAATGTCTGAAGGTCTTCTCAGTATTTTCTGGAGCTTTCGAGCACGTCTCATGGCTTCATCAGCAGCTCAGTGCGTCTGACAGCAGCATCGTCAGGAAGTTACAAAGTGATTTCAAAAGAAATAAAACCAAGACAATAAATTAAATAAACAATCGTTAAAATGTGAAAAAAAAAGACCAAGTAAAATAAAAAAAATCAAATCAATAAAAAAATACTCCCAGAATAAATAATTACATTATATTAATAATTAATAAATTGAAATTAAATAATTAAAAAATTTGAAATTAAAATCAATAATGTGATTTACAGTGTGTGTGTGTGTGTGTGTGTGTGTGTGTGTGTGTGTGTGTGCTACAGTTTAAAGTCTGACGTTGGCCTCAAACCAAAACGCCTCTGCTGCTGCTGCTGCTGCTGCTGCTGCTGCTGCTGCTGCAGGTTTGTCAATGAAGAGGATTCACTTTAAGAACATTTAGTTTCTCTGCTGCAGCTTCACGGTCGAGAAACAAACTCACAGATTATTCTTTTAGTTTGAAGCTGCAAGTATCAGACGTGAAGGAATGAAGACTCACGTTCAAGTTAAACACGAGCTGAATTCTCCATCCCACAAACATGAAACGTGAAACATGACTGCGCTCTACATCTGAATGTCGACATCAGCATCATTGACTTGGTTTGCGATAAAAAGACGGATGTGACGATCAGTCAGAAATCTGTGTGATGTGAACTTACACTGCGGCGGGAGGAGGCTGCTCAAACACCTCCTTGGAGAGCTTGAGCACCGGCTTCTTCTTACCTGGAAACACAGAACACAGAAAATCATGAGCACGGAGGGAAAACCTCCAAATGTGGTGAAAAAAAAAAAAACTTTTTCAGATTTTCTTTGTCATTGATTCATCGTTTCATCACAGGGAGAGAAAAATGCTCATCACGTCTCCAGAGTCTCTATAAACCAAACTGAAATTCAGATTCAAATCAGATCAGATTTCATTTGTACAGCCCAAAGTCACAAAGTCCATTTTCCTCCGAGGCTTTACAATCTGTACAGGGAGTGACTCCCTCTGTCCTTAGACCCTCTGTCCTTAGACCCTCTGTCCTTAGACCCTCTGTCTTTAGACCCTCTGTCCTTAGACCCTCTGTCTTTAGACCCTCTGTCCTTAGACCCTCTGTCCTTAGACCCTCTGTCTTTAGACCCTCTGTCCTTAGACCCTCTGTCTTTAGACCCTCTGTCCTTAGACCCTCTGTCCTTAGACCCTCTGTCCTTAGACCCTCTGTCCTTAGACCCTCTGTCTTTAGACCCTCTGTCCTTAGACCCTCTGTCCTTAGACCCTCTGTCTTTAGACCCTCTGTCTTTAGACCCTCTGTCCTTAGACCCTCTGTCTTTAGACCCTCTGTCCTTAGACCCTCTGTCTTTAGACCCTCTGTCCTTAGACCCTCTGTCCTTAGACCCTCTGTCTTTAGACCCTCTGTCCTTAGACCCTCTGTCCTTAGACCCTCTGTCCTTAGACCCTCTGTCCTTAGACCCTCTGTCTTTAGACCCTCTGTCCTTAGACCCTCTGTCCTTAGACCCTCTGTCCTTAGACCCTCTGTCTTTCCCTCGGAGAGAGTGAGGAAAAACTTGCCGATAAAAAATCCCTCTCCCAAGACGGACACACGTGCAATGGATGTCAGTGTACAGAACAAATCAACAGAAACATATTGTACAATGATAGAATGATTACAGTAGCAGATTAATTTGTTTTCTGTTTGCTAATCGATTCATTTACTGCAGCTCTTAAACTAAATCAGGGTCAGGGTCTGAGATTTACGACACGTGGATCCTCTAAACCATCAAACCAGCTCGACTCCACAGCTGGATCATGAAAAACTTCATCCAGCGTGTTGCAGATGATCTCAGCTCTACTTTAACCCTCAATGTGACTCAGCTGCTCAGACTTCATCCTTTCACCGTCTCTCCCTTCAGCAGCAGTGTGCAGTCTGTAAACCTGAGCAACATTCAGCTGTGTTTCTCCGTCTGCAGCGCTCCCGAACACTGAGCACAGCACAGCCGCCGGGCACTTCAAAACTCCCACTGATGCAAAATGACTCAAACTTCCTGCGGCTATCAGTCTAAACAAAGAGCGAGTCCTTCAAATGTATCACATCCAGTCTACGGCTGCTTTTTACATTTCCTGTTGATATAGTAACCGCGGAGCAGCAGCATCTGAGATTTGACACTTACGGTTGGATGCAGCAAGTGACTCCAGATCCTACTTGAATAAAACAGGCGCCGAGAGCAAGAAGAAGAAGACGAGGAGGAAGAGGAGGAGGAGGAGGACAAGGAGGTCTGGCAGCTCAGGTGTGCTCGCTCCATCTGGAGGTGCAGCACTGAATGTGGTGCCTTGTTAACGAGGCGTCACATGTGATCAGGCTCAGACCTCCTCAGACCAGCTCAATCTGGTCACAGGTTGTGCAAGTAAAGCTGGACGCCGGTAGGGGAAGCAGCCATGTTGGATCTGCCTCTGATGCATCATGTGTGTGTGTGTGTGTGTGTGTGTGTGTGTGTGTGTGTGTGTGTGTGTGTGTGTGTGGTGTGTGTGTGACCCCACTGCACATGCCCCCTGTGATGTCACAACATGCTATTAAAAGTAGAACTGAGGGTGTGTCTCTTCAGACGTGGAGCGGCGCCAGAGGAATAACTGGAATTTCTCACATCGCTTCCTCGTGAGAAAACACAAACACATGGAAAGATCGAAAAACTGTCCTGAAGGCACACACACACACACACACACACACACACACACACACACACACACACACACACACACACACACACACACACACACACACAGTCCAGTGTGTCCTGGTTTGTTCAAACAGTGCAGGGTGTGACGCTGCTGTGCTATGCGGCCCTGCACCGGCGGGCCTCTTGCTGCCTGCCTCCTGGTCTCAGCTTTCCAAAGCAGCTTTGTTGCAGTAAAATGTCAGTGCGAGCCCCTCCTACATGCATTTACACAGACAACAATAGTAACTGGAAACCAGCACTCTGCGAGCAGGTCCATAACAACGCACACCGAAAACCAGAGAACACCTGCAGCACGTCTGCACAGCGCTACCTTAACACGAGAGAGAGTCTCTACGACAGAGGAGCATGCTGATTGGCTGATGGAGACTTTTAAAATGCATCTGCAAATGTTAAATATGTCACAAAGTTAAAGCGACATTTTAGTCTGTGACCTCCTGCTGATCCACTCTGACCTGTGATCAGGTGACCCACACTGACCTGTGATCAGGTGACCCACACTGACCTGTGATCAGGTGACCCACTCTGACCTGTGATCAGGTGACCCACTCTGACCTGTGATCAGGTGACCCACTCTGACCTGTGATCAGGTGACCCACTCTGACCTGTGATCAGGTGACCCACTCTGACCTGTGATCAGGTGACCCACTCTGACCTGTGATCAGGTGACCCACTCTGACCTGCGATCAGGTGACCCACTCTGACCTGCGATCAGGTGACCCACTCTGACCTGTGATCAGGTGACCCACTCTGACCTGTGATCAGGTGACCCACTCTGACCTGTGATCAGGTGACCCACTCTGACCTGTGATCAGGTGACCCACTCTGACCTGTGATCAGGTGACCCACACTGACCTGTGACCAGGTGACCCACTCTGACCTGTGATCAGGTGACCCACTCTGACCTGTGATCAGGTGACCCACTGACCTGTGATCAGGTGACCCACTCTGACCTGTGATCAGGTGACCCACTGACCTGTGATCAGGTGACCCACTCTGACCTGTGATCAGGTGACCCACTCTGACCTGTGATCAGGTGAACGGTGTCTCTGTCATTCGTACGTCTGTTCTCACACTATGTAACTTTGGGCTCCGGGTCGGGAGAAGTACGTAACGCTTTACGGCACTAAGTCACACAGCAGCAACTATTTCACTGATTCTGGTGAAACTGGATCATATTTTATGGAGGAAATGTTTTCTGGTTTTCCCTCTGATGTCCTCCGGCTGCTCCGCCTCAACTCTCTGTGATTTACAGAGTTTATGATGGACAAGTAGTAAACTGCTGACAGCTGTAGCTGCTGTTAGCTCATGTTAGCTCAGTCTGTTAGCTGCTGTTAGCTCATGTTAGCTCAGTCTGTTAGCTGCTGTTAGCTCATGTTAGCTCAGTCTGTTAGCTGCTGTTAGCCCAGTTTGTTAGCTGCTGTTAGCTCATGTTAGCTCAGTCTGTTAGCTGCTGTTAGCTCATGTTAGCTCAGACTGTTAGCTGCTGTTAGCTCAGTCTGTGAGCTGCTGTTAGCTCATGTTAGCTCAGTCTGTTAGCTGCTGTTAGCTGAGTCTGTTAGCTGCTGTTAGCTCATGTTAGCTCAGTCTGTTAGCTCAGTTTGTTAGCTGCTGTTAGCTCATGTTAGCTCAGTCTGTTAGCTGCTGTTAGCTCATGTTAGCTCAATCTGTTAGCTGCTGTTAGCTCAGTCTGTTAGCTGCTGTTAGCTCAGTTTGTTAGCTGCTGTTAGCTCATGTTAGCTCAGTCTGTTAGCTGCTGTTAGCTCAGTCTGTTAGCTGCTGTTAGCTTATGTTAGCTCAGTTTGTTAGCTGCTGTTAGCTCAGTCTGTTAGCTGCTGTTAGCTCAGTCTGTTAGCTGCTGTTAGCTCATGTTAGCTCAGTCTGTTAGCTGCTGTTAGCTCGTGTTAGCTCAGTCTGTTAGCTGCTGTTAGCTCATGTTAGCTCAGTCTGTTAGCTGACGTGCTGATGTTCGGCTGCAGGGAGGAGGAGGTATCACCGTTCACCTGATCACGGGTCAGTGCGGCATCAACCAGCATAAAATGTGAAACCGATCAGTTCCTCTGAGCTCGCAGTCGAGACTCGAAATTTCACGGAGACAAACTGCATGACTGAAAAAAAGCCACAAAACTCTTCAGCAGAAGTTAAGTACGAGTCTGAGGACAAAGGATCAATAAATACTTTCATGTGCATTAACCAGAACTCTGTCAGATGATTGACCTCAAACGGCGTCAGAACAAAAGCTTCACTGTGAGACGACAATGAAGCGACAGCTTCCTTTCTCCGTCAGGAGACACCATGAGAGGCAGCGAGCTCCTCGTGCACGAAGCATTTTACTTTAACACACAGACGACACAGCAGCAGAAACAATGTGCATGTAAAGTGCAGTAAGTCATAAAGTGCTGGTGTCGTGCACGGGGAGGTGGTGCTGGTGCTGGTGTCGTGCACGGGGAGGTGGTGCTGGTGCTGGTGTCGTGCACGGGGAGGTGGTGCTGGTGCTGGTGTCGTGCATGGGGAGGTGGTGCTGGTGCTGGTGTCGTGCATGGGGAGGTGGTGCTGGTGTCGTGCACGGGGAGGTGGTGCTGGTGCTGGTGTCGTGCAGGGAGGTGGTGCTGGTGCTGGTGCACGGCATCCAGGAGCCACGCATGCAAATCAAAGTGACATGTCCCCAGCGCTGCATGACACGTCTGAACCAACAGTGTCTGCACCGCTCGAAAACCTGCTGCCGCTGTTGACCGAGGAGAGACGGGAGGAGTAAAGAGAGGTGTAAGAAAGACAGAGGAGAGGAGGAGGTGGAGGTGGAGGTGGAGGAGGTGGTGGAGGAGGAGGTGGTGGAGGGGGGTCGGAGGGCCGCTGGATTATGTAATCCACAGAGGCTGGCAGGAAGAAGCATGTGCTGCGCTTTGTGTCGTGATACAAAAGCAACGATGGGAAAATATTCAGCAGCTGTGATTTTCATCATCGATTCATCAGATCATTATTATTATTATTAATAACTAAGTCTGACAGTGAACGGTTCATAATGAAAATGATCGTTAGCTGCAGCTCTGCTCAATTAGAACGAAAAGAACCAAAATGAATTAGAATGAAAAGTGACTATCTGCTTTCATTACTGTACAAACATCTGATAATATGAATTTTTACGTCATATGTTGTGTCACAGGTCTATGCTCTTTTATAATAATATGAAAGACTACCTCGAACAGAACCCGGATCATGGAGGGCGACCATCTGCTTCTGTAGGAACCAGCAGCAGCCCAGAGTCAAACACCGGCTGAAGACTGTGTCACACTTTCCACGGCCACTGCAGCTCCTGCTTTCAGCTCGGAAAGCAGGAACTGCCCCACATGGTGGCACTAAATCCTGCAGACGGTTAAATGTTGGAGCTCACTGCTTCTCAGATAAATCGTGGCACATAAACATTCACTATTAAAATGCTACAAAATAACGGATGATATAATAATATTTAACATTTTTTCAGCCTGCTACGTTGTCACGTTCATGCACGCAGCATGTGCAAACATCCACGAGGAGACGAAAATAATAAACAGGTAAAAATTCAGTCTGTCATCATGGTGTGAGCTGTGCATCGTCTTCATGTGAGCATCAGAAGTACTCGAGTAAAGCTTGTTGTGCTTAGTTACCTTCCACCAAGCTGACCAGGAAACATGGTGAGCAATCTGATGTGGAGCATGTTGCATAACTCAGATACACAATTCCTTCCTTTATTGTTGCTGAGCTCAGCATCCAGGCTGCATACTGTGGCGGGCAGTGTGGGTTAATTAAAAGCAGCAGTACATATCATTCCCGGTGATTTGCAGCACATGAGCTCAAGTATGCAGCGAGATGCCAGAGCGAGGCCACAGGAGATGGGTGTCTGTGCCACACCCGACAGGAGCATGCAATCAGCCTCGTCGTGCACGCGTGTCGGTCCGGGGGAAAAAGAATAACGCTGACAGGAAGGTCTGCAGGGCGGAGACGGCGTGCATGCAGGAAGCCTCGGCGTGTGAGGGCAGGTGACGGCCGGCCTGCCTGGTAACGAGCCCCCTGATCACGGGGACGGGCGGTGCGCTGCCGCTAACCCACGCATGCACTCTGACTGGAATTCAAACAATCCCAAGAGTTCCTCAATGGAATTCCACAGAGCCAGAGGAAGACGGATCAATCGCAGACGGTGGGAGGCAGCGAACCACAAACATGTGTCACAAGGAAGGAGAGGAGAGGAGAGGAGAGGAGAGGAGAGGAGAGGAGAGGAGAGATTTGAAAATAACTCCAGCCGGAGCCCTCAGGCTGTTTGGCCCTCTCCGACCGCTCTGGCAGGTTGTGAGATACTCTACACTTCCAAAGACGGCAGCTCCTTTAGGTTACAGCTGTTGGAAGCTCCTTTGGGAAGCATGTCATCGCCGGCTCACGCTACACTTCCTGTGAACTCAAATGGAGTCATCCTCGCAGAAAGCGGAGAATGTCGGCCTCAGGTCGCCTCGGAACAAGATAACGGATCTTTACAGGCTCTTCTTGCATCGGTCAGTTTAGTCCAGGTCGTTTCGTGCCGTACTCTGGCAGCAGACCAAAGACGTGCCAGCGCAAATCTAAAACAACCCGAACACACAGTATCCAGATTTAAACGCAGGGTTTCTCATGGTTGGAATCGTGCGTCTCTGTTCATAATATTATAAACAGTACAGTGTCACAGGATAACTTCAGTTAGAATTTAGCACGACATAAATAAAACCGACCAACATTACGTGATTATTAGGACTTGTTTCATGAGGTAAACTGTAGGTGGCGCCAATTCTCCCGACAAGATGACGTCATGAAAAGCCAGCTGATCAGTCATGTGACTTCAAGGTTAGCTACGTCACAATTTATTCCGAAAAAAGTTACAAGTTAAAAAACAAAAAAAAAAGCATTTTGTTTCCGCTGATGGAAACACGTGAATGTGAAGTTTAAACCGTGTCCGCCAACAAAAACGTGAAAATCAAACTATTGTTTGCGATCAAGCGACATTTTCTGTCACTTCTCTGCAAAAGTTGCAACATCCAACCGACCGACTCCATCAGACGTAGTAAACATTCACAAAAGCCTTTCAGTGCGGCTCCAGCCTGAATACCACAGCATGAACAGACAGGCTGTAACGCACAAGGTTCATTTATTACAGGATCCTCTAAAGAAAGGCCTTCAGCTGCAAAACACTGAGTCACTGACAGTAACTGATCTGAAGCAGACGTAAACGCACATCGAGGCTCCGTGCATGAACCACAGTTATGTTTCTGATTTGATTTAATAATGTTTATCAGTGTTTTTGGCAGCTGATTGGACAAATCAAACTAAACTTTGGGGTCTTTTCGTCATTTTCTGACTTTTTCCAATTTAAATAATAAATAAAAAAATGTACCAAAGACGTTCATCAGTTATGCAAATCTATTCAATCTAAATCAGGACCTAAAATCTTCCACACACACCAAACATAAGATACCAATTTTCTGAAATTCTTTTTCTTTGCAATCACTGCTGAGGTGCTAATTGGAGCCGGTGATGAGTTGTTTTATTCAACACGAGCAGAAAAAAAAAGCAAACAGGTGTAAAAACTGCTGACTGTTGTGTAACGTCGCTTCTGATTGCTGCCATGAAATTTAGAACAGTTTGAAAAATGGAATCCAGAGAGAGGAGCTGCCAGTGCAGCCACTTTCCTAAATCACCACCCGAGCATGGAGCCAAATGTTTGGCAAAGACGAGCGATGTGTGTCAGTGAATGATGAACGATGCTTCCCTCCACAGTCAGCTTCAATCTTTAGATCGACCTGAAATAAGTGACTTATTATTTTATTATTAGCATCAGGATACGATGCCGCCCGTGCTCACCCTGCACACAGGAGCAGGAATTATTTCAAATGTCCTAAATATTGTTGCTAATTCTTTCCATCAGAGAAGTCGTTGCAGTCAGAGAGCATGCACGCTTACTCAGTCAACCCCCACCCTCCACCCTCTGAAAAGAGAAGTACAGTTAGTGGATCATCTGAACAATGCCGTGAACAATTCTGCTGTTATTGCAGAAAAAAAAAAAAAAAAAAGACACTATAGGCCTGGAACCGGACCAACAATCGGCCCGTCGAAACAGCAAATTTAGTATCTGTGCAGCTGAAAAACGCAGCCTCCATTTGCATGACAAACAGGACGTCTGTGCAGGGGCGCGAGGCTGAAGGGGGGGGGGGCATGAGCTCGGAGGGTTTGCTGTCAAAGTGCCACCGGTCGGCCGAGCACGCTACAACACACACACACACACACACACGTAAAATGATATGAGGATAGAAGCAAAGCAGTGGTGGCTCAGCCTGGTGTGATTTAAATAAAACAGGGACGTGATGATTTCATTTCATCTGCACATTTCTTCTCCTTCAGTAGTTGCGAGTCACAAACCGTGTTGTGTTGCAGTTCACACAAACAGTTCAGCCCGGTTTTATTTGGTACCAAACAAAATGCGATATCAAAAACTGTCGAGTAAGTTGGTGTCGAATGACGAGTCGGGTTTCTAACGATGTTTAATTATGCTTCGATCAGATTTCATTACGGATTATTTTATTGAGGCCAAACTCTTTTTAGCTGCTTGTGTTCACACAGAACGGAACATTAGAGAGGTCAGAATACATTTTCATTTGTTTCGCACAAATACTTTCTTTAAATGTGCTGTTTTTTTGCCCACTTGGGGGCAGTGCAGCACGCTGAGAAACAGCACTGACATATTATGTGTTAAACCGACACTGAGCAGCAGCAGCACCAACTCCTGAGAAACATATCTGTGTCTTTAGCTGCTCACTGTTTCACTTTCTGCACCCGCTGATCGCTGACTGTGTCAGCCGAGGACAAAAACTATGAGCTGAAAGACACTAAAACGCTCCACAGAGCAGTGAAGGCACCACGAGAGAACCCCGAGAACATCGACGTGGGCGAGTTGACAACAAATCACAATCGACTGTTATCAGCCTGAATCACAGCTCGAGCAAACCAAGCCAATAATTCTAACTAAATATTTCAGTCAGACAACAATGAAAAAACTGAAACACTGATATATGATGCACGACGTAAAACTGAAAGCAGCAGCACGTCGGCACAAGCTGCAGTAACAAATCTGATTCTGCTGTTTTACTTAAATTACTTCCAAACTGTTTGCACCTCATCGATTCATCGCACGGCGGCGAAAACCTGCCGACTGTTCCACCGGCAGTCTTAAAAAGAAAATCATCTCATTAACAATCAACACGAGCAGCAGCAAATCAGAAAATCAAGCTGGAACACAGAGAGCGTTTGACTTCATCCACGGTTCGAACAGTTTGCAGATCACCGATCGATCAATGCTGCGTGTTCCAGCATCGTGTGTTCACACAGCTGCAGCAGAGTCACTCTGGAGCCGGCTGCCATTTTGTTCTCGTTTGTTAAAGCTACAAAAAGTTTAGAGGAAAAACTCGAAGTGAATAATCGATCGATCGATTAATCGATGGCTCCTCTGAGCACTATGAGTGTGTGTGTGTGTGTGTGTGTGTGTGTGGGGGGGGGGGGGTCACTTCCTGACGCACGACGTCGATGAATGAAACAGAAAGCGACGTCAGGAAAGTCCCAAACACTTATTCATGTCCAAATGATGAAAATGAGTGAGTGTGTGTGTGTGTGTGTGTGTGTGTGTGTGTGTGTGTGTGGTGTGTGTGTGTCTGCATGTTGTGCAATAATCCAGCCTCACTTTGGACTTCTTGGAAAACACAGTAAGGGGAGGAAGAAAAAAAAAAAGCTGCTTTCACTGCAGCTGTTTTGTTTTTTCCTCTGCAAAGCTGCAGATGAACTTAAAGAGCCTGCAGGACGGGTGGAGGTGTTGTTGGTGTTGTTGGTGTTGTTGTTGGTGTTGTTGTTGGTGTTGGTGGTGTTGGTGTTGGTGTTGTTGGTGTTGTTGGTGTTGTTGGTGGTGTAGTGGTGTTGTTGGTGTTGGTGGTGTTGGTGGTGTTGGTGGTGTTGGTGTTGTTGTTGGTGGTGTTGTTGTTGGTGTTGTTGGTGTTGTTGGTGTTTTGTTGTTGGTGTTGTTGGTGTTGTTGGTGTTGTTGGTGTTGCGGGTGTTGCGGGTGTTGCGGGTGTTGTTGGTGTTGTTGGTGTTGTTGGTGTTGTTGGTGTTGCGGGTGTTGCGGGTGTTGTTAGTGTTTGTGTTGTTGGTGTTGTTAGTGTTTGTGTTGTTGGTGTTGTTGTTGGTGTTGTTGTTGTTGTTGTTAGTGTTGTTGGTGTTGTTGTTGTTAGTGTTAGTGTTGTTGTGTTGTTTTTGTTGGTGTTGTTGTTGGTGTTGTTGGTGTTGTTTTGTTGGTGTTGTTGTTGGTGTTGGTGTGTTGTGTTGGTGTTGTTGGTGATGTTTTTGTTGGTGTTGTTGGTGTTGTTGTTGGTGTTGTTGTTGGTGTTGTCGGTGGTGTTGTCGGTGGTGTTGGTGTTGTCGTTGTTGTTGTTGTTGGTGTTGTTGGTGTTGGTGTGTTGGTGTTGCGGGTGTTGTTGGTGTTGTTGTTGTTGTTGGTGTTGTTGGTGTTGTTGGTGTTGAGGGTGTTGTTGGTGTTGTTGGTGGTGTTGGTGTTGTTGGTGGTGTTGGTGTTGTTGTGTTGTGTTGTTGTTGTTGTTGTTGTTGTTGTGTTGGTGTTGTTGTTGGGTGTGTTGGTGTTGTTGGTGTGTTGGTGTTGTGGGTGTTGTTGGTGTTGTTGGTGTTGTTGGTGATGTTTTTGTTGGTGTGTTGGTGTTGTTGGTGTTGTTGGTGGTGTTGTCGGTGTTGTTGTTGGTGTTGTCGTGTGTTGTTGTTGGTGTTGTTGGTGTTGTTGTTGGTGTTGTTGGTGGTGTTGTTGGTGGTGTTGTCGGTGGTGTTGGTGTTGTTGGTGGTGTTGGTGTTGTTGTTGTTGTTGGTGTTGTTGGTGTTGTTGTTGTTGTTGTTGTTGTTGGTGTTGTTGGTGTTGTTGGTGTTGAGGGTGTTGTTGGTGTTTGTGTTGTCGGTGTTGTCGTTGGTGTTGTCGGTGGTGTTGTTGTTGGTGTTGTTGTTGGTGTTGTCGGTGGTGTTGTCGGTGGTGTTGTCGGTGGTGTTGGTGTTGTCGGTGGTGTTGTCGGTGGTGTTGGTGTTGTTGTTGTTGTGTTGTTGGTGTTGGTGTTGTTGGTTGTTGTTGTTGTTGTTGGTGTTGTTGGGTGTTGGTGTTGTTGGTTGTTGCGGGTGTTGTTGGTGTTTGTGTTGTTGGTGTTGTTCGTGTTTGTGTTGTTGGTGTTGTTGTTGGTGTTGTTGTTGTTGGTGTTGTTGGTGTTGTTTTGTTGGTGTTGTTGTTGGTGTTGTTGTTGGTGGTGTTGTTTTTGTTGGTTTGTTGTGTTGTGGTTGGTGTTGTGTGTGTTGAGGGTGTTGTTGGTGTTGTGTTGTGGTTGTTTTTTTTGGTTGTTGTGTGTGTGTTGTTGGTGTTGTTGTTGGTTTGTTGTTGTGGTGTGGTGTTTTGGTTGTGATGTTTTGTTGGTGTTGGTGTTGGTGTTGTTGTTGGTGTTGTTAGTGTTGTTAATGTTTTTGTTGGTGTTGTTGGTGTTGTTGTTGGTGTTGTTAATGTTGTTGTTGGTGTTGTTGTCGGTGTTGTTGTTGCTGCTGCTGCTTCGAGTCGGGGTCAAAGTGTGACATGTGCAGCTTTGAAATGCATGCTGAGGACAAAAACAGCTGAACATCAGTGGACACAGTCACCCAGGGGTTTGACACATGTCCAGCAGCAGCTGACAGAATGGGGCGTTCAGGAGCCTGTTCCTGAACTCACCACCACTTAAACGCTCACAACTAAAATCTATTCTTAGCTCACGAGCAGAACTCTGCTTTCCAATAAACTTGACAGCTGCAGGTTACACCTTTAAATTAAAAACCCCGCACGCGACATGGCTTTCATTATTTACCTCTGAGAGCACCGTGCACGAGCCGTGCACCAACTCGTGCAGACTTTATTCTAAAGAGTTGCAGTGTCCTTGTCTATCTCGTGACTGTTAAAGGCGCCCTGCGCTGCACAGCTCTGCCTGCGCGCCGCTAATAACGTCAATATGAGTGAGTGCATAACGCGTCGTCTTACCAGGAACTGTGCAAAGGGGAAGATCTTCAAACAGGAAATGCAACTGACCCTTCTAAACCCATCGAACTTTAAAATGCACCGGCCGTGCTCCAGCTGCAGCCGTGCATGTTGCACGGCGTGCAGCAGTGATTGCACGTCGGTAGTTGTGCACGGATCGGTGATATTCTTACCTCCCTTTGGCTGAGACATTTCCCCTTTGCTTTGATGAGGGGGAGGGGAAGCACAAAAGACTTTGCCTTCTCTCTCACTCCCTCCCTCCATCGCCCTCTCTCAGGAGCTTCGAGCCGCTCGCTTTGCAACAAAAGATGCAAAAAATACAAGCCTCGATCTTCATGCACTTGGAGCCTTTTTGCGTCCGATGCGTGCGTGTCCGCGCAAAGCGCCGCGGTGTGATTGCACGAATCCCGCAGGCGTCGGGAAAAGAGCGAATTTCTGCAAAATGCACTGCAAAGAATTCTCCGCAGCACTTACATGATGGGCCAAGGCTGGCAGCTGAAAGCTCCTAACTTGGATCAGTGTGAGCCCCTGCGAGAGAACGTTCTTCCTGCTTGGAGCGCAGAGGATCCTGGGAGGTGTAGTCACATCTCGAGTATTACGCAAGTTTGAGGTACTTGTACTTTAATATATGTCACTTCGCGCTTTCAGAGGGAATACGGTACTTTACACTGCTCATTTATTATGCAACATTTATGCAAATTAAAAACAATATAAACAAAGCTCATTATCACAGATTACACACATTTCATTAATTAAAAAATGATGCTTTAAATATCAAAGGATTTAATATATTATTAGAATATTATAACTGATTCATGTGTAAACTTTAATATATGCTGATATTTTAATCTTAATTATGCATCATGTGTTTTTTAATGTTAAATCTTAAAGAAACTGAAACTAAAGTTACAGAGTTTATATTTGTTATACAGTTTTACTTTAGTTTATTAATGACAAATTAAAGTTTTTTTTACATTTATGTGCAGAAAAAAACACTAAATTATTTATAAATTATATTTTTTCTACAACTTTAGTAAAAAATCTTTATTATGAGAAAACGTTAATTAGTTAAACAGGTAATGACTTCATCTACTGCAGCGTGAAAGAGTTTGTTATATATGTTATAAGTAAAACATTTAGTGTCCAGGAAGGTCAAAAATGTCTGAAGGTTGGAGACATTTCAACATTTTATTGATTTTATATTTCATTTAACAACACGTCATTAAAAAGCTGCTGAAACAACAGTTACATGTGACGTGAGCGCTCGCTGGGTGATGAACGACAGCCGTGACCTCTGAAGTGTGAATGAGCTTTAATACCAAAATCTAAAAACAACACAAAGAAAAATGCTGCAGGAACAGAACGTCAAACATACAAAGATCAAGACGACAGAAAAACAGAAATGTGTTTCAGTTGATGTAAATCAGCTGCTCACAATTACAAATACATAGTTTTATTATTTAAAATAAGTTCAGTCATTTTTTTATCAGACGTTACTCAAACAAAAGGAAACATTTGTTTGTGCGTTTGTTGGGGACTATTTCAAGCTGCGGATTAATCCACATATTCATGGGATGTTACGCTCAGCGTGACTTCCAAACATCACACACGAGTTCAGATCCACATCGTCGTGATGTCGCCTCAGTGGGCTGGACTTTGTGGTGACGTGGCGTTCACAGAATCAGTTCTTGGTGGTTATGAGGGTTTGGTACAGCGGCTTCACCACGATATGGAGGAAGAGGGAGCTGTCGGTGAGGTACTCAGACGTCCGGCGGTACAAATCTGCTTCGGCCAAGAAATCCCCGTTTTCCTCCGTGCTCTGATGGAAGTTGTAGACGTGTTTCACCACCACCTTCCCCTGCCGCTGAGCCATCACAAGCACCGTCTTCTGGAAGTTCACCCCGGCAAAATCAGTGCTGGACGTGGCCGGCGTGATGATGATCCGAGGGCGCCCTCCATCTGCACGTGTTGGCTGCATGGCGCCCGACTCTGTGTACATGGACCTCATGCTGAGGGGTAACCACCGCGGAGAGAACAGAGCGTTCCAGGTCACCCGCTTGCCGGCGTCATGGCCGCTGGGCCCCAGCTGGGTCTGGAAGCTGGTGCTGCGGTCATCTCGTGACGGGTTGCTGATGATCCAGGGCGACCCCCACAGTGGTGACAGGTAGTTCCTGGGCACGAAGAGGCTGCAGTTGACGTCAAAGTATTTGGCCATTTGCAGCGGCGGTGCAGAGTGGAACTGGTAGGACATGTACAGCAGGTCACGCACCGACTCCTGATACTGAGCCAGGACTGACGACTGGGTCTGCAGGCGGAAGAGCTCCCGTGGTGGCATCATGGCATAACGCACAGCTCTCAAAGCGTTCTCTGCCGTCAGACCGTCGGGCTCGTTCTGAATAATCCAGGCCTCCAGCGCTGCGAACAGCTCCATCTCGCTCTGCAGGACGAGATCTGAGCGCTGCAGCAGCGACATGAGCAGCTGGCTGCTGATGGTCGCCCACTCTCCGCTCTGCAGCACCGACGTCAGGTTCCAGGCCATGTACTGAAGACAGCTGTCCCTCAGGGTCACGTCCCCGGCCTGCAGGGCGTACTCATACCAGCCCGCCACGTGGCCCGAGGAGGAGTCCCGGGCCAGATTCTGGGTCATGTACCGGGTGATGCCCTGCTGGAGAACCGTCACTTGATATTTAGTGGCCAGCTTGTGTAAAGGTGTGGCCTGGTCCAGACGCAGAGAAATCTCTCCACAATACAGATACCTGCTCAGAGAGAGGAAGCAGAAGTTTGAGAGCACATGGACCTTCTCTCTACTTTTCACAGCAAGACATATTTTATATTTTCATAACTTATTATCCAACACAAAAGAACAACATCCATGTATACGGTGTCAGCATTCAGTTGTTATGAGCCACGTCAGTTCAGGTCTTGGTTTTGTCTTGGAATCAACCAAATGTTTACTCGATCTCAGACAAAATTATTATCATCTCACTGAAGTTTTTGCTCTGTTTTAGTCTCCACCAACTCCTGAGGGAAACATCTGATAAATACTTCACCAGCTAGTCGCTAACTTTGTCCAAACTTAGTGTCGTGCAGGTCGCAGGTTTATTATGAACCAAAGAGTTGGATGATGATGATTCTCTGTGAGTCTGTAAGGACGTCTTCAGGTTCCACTCATTGTTAATGTGAAAATCCTGATTAGTGCAGCTTTAAAGAGTCGTCTCTGTCTCTGTGAGGTCGGTTTACATTCGTCTGTGTTTCAGGTTTTCATCAACCTCATTTACATTTGAGATGAAAATAGATTTTGTTATTGATCTCTGCTGCAGCGTCGGCTCCGCAGCGTCTCGCTGCTGCACCACAGGAGCAACCCAGCAGTTCACTAATTGATCAGTTTGTTTTATGTTCAACTCATCATTGATTGTTTGTCTCAGATCCGAGGGCTGCAGTTGCACAACTCATCCCTCTAGAGGGCGTGATGGGACGTCTGCCTCACATTAAGGTGGAAGCAGAGTCTTCTCCGGTCTCACCTGATGAACTTGTCGAACGCGGCAGCGCAGTCGGAGCTCTCTTTCAGGACCAACGTGCTGCCGTTGCGGTTCAGCAGCGCCTCCGCGAACACGGGGCTCTGCAGGGAGAGCACCAGAGAGTGAGCCTGGATCACCTTCACCTCGTCAGCGTTGGGCGTCTCCACCCTGAGCGACACGTCACTGCCGTTACCCTGAACCAGCAGGGCCTCCAGGCGCTGCACCAGGGTCAGGGAGTGGCTGATGGTGTCCGCACCACCACTACCACCTCCATCTTGGGCCCCGTCAACTCTGAGCATGCCTAGTGGAGTAGAGTCATCAGATTAGGAAGGCCAAAGGTCGACGTGGTCATGCATTGGGGCAGATAGTGGGGCAGCATCATCCCAATCCATGCCATTGATCAACCCAGCTGCACTCACTGTCTGGATGATGAGGGATAGTGGGTCACGTTTAATTAAAGCTTTGTCTCAGCTGAGGCGGTTGTAGCACACCACCCCTCCTCCACCCTCCTATCCCCTGCAGACTTACGCTACCGAGCCTGGATTCATATTAGCACAGAGCGGTTCCTCTTTCTGATTCATGATAAGTAGCTGGTACTTCCTTCCTCTCCCCTGATAAAAACAGAACACAAGCTCCGATGTTCCCTTTAAATCACAGTCTGGACTAAAGACACAGAAAAACAACAGCAATGAATCAGCCACAGAGCTCGTTTGCTTTCATCAAGGTCTAAATCACAGAGGAAGGAAGGAAGGTGATAAAAGTCGGTTCACTCGACAAATAAAGAGAAAAAAGTTGTTGCACATGGAGGATGAAGTTGTATTTTTCCAGTCTGTTGGCTTTTATGTGTCAACAAAACGACGTAGATGATCTGAAGTCTGTTTGTCCTCTCCGCATCGTTATAATTCACCAGCACTATATCTGCACCTGTAATTAAACCATTATATTATTGCAATGTAGCCCCGGGCGCCATGGGCGTAAGGAGGAGTCAAACTGCACCTGGATGTCTGCATGATTTAATATTCGCTAAACTGCAAGTGGAGGCGTAATTGAGACACTTCACTCTCTCTTCATGCAAAAGAAAAATACTTTGTGTAATTTGTGTACAGTCTTTAATAAAGTGCTTATAGCTGGAACTTCACATCCTCTACGACAGACGTGAAATATCACAACTTTTTCTCCACGCCTCTTTCATACGGCCCCTTATTCTGATTTCTTTATCAGAGTTCTTCCAGTGAAAGCTCTGCACAGCAGTGTTTTATGTTTTTGTAATTTGAACCTTTTAAATTCATCCTGAACGAGCCATAATTACTATTATTCATTTAAACCCACAGCAAACACTCATTTACAGTCTTGCCTCTGGCGTACACTCCCAGGATCAGCGAGCAAACAAAGCCGACTCTGAAACTTGTCTGAGATTATAACCAGATCAGACTACACATTATTCAACACAACAACAACAACAACAACAACCATCAGCCTGCAGCTGAACTTACTGAACTCACCTGCAGCAGCTGCCCCCAGGTGCACACACGCAGCCAAAAACAGCATCCCGGCCTGGATCTGGACTCGTTTCACCATCTTCCTCCGTCTGTCCTCACCGTGTCTGTGCAGGGCGAGCGGGGCGTCCGGGTCTGAATGTGGGACAGGGGTTCTCCTCGCCACATCCGGCCCACACACACACACACACACACACACACACACACACACACACACACAGAACCTCATCGATTTGTGGGTGGAAACAGACCTGGGTTGTTTCCATGACTACCACTTTGATTCTGACTTTCCTGTCAACGCTTTGTGCATGACATTGATTCGATCGGGGAGGCCGCGGGACTCTCAGACAGAGGAACAGCTGCTGTGTTCAGAGTTTGATGCTGTCATTTGATCTGCAGGTGAGTCTTCAGTGTAACTTTTTGAGTTATAATATTAAGAATTTAGGTGTTTATGTGTGTCAGCGTGTGCGTGACACAGCAACACGAGCAATCTATCTTCTAATCGAGCTTCAGGCTACAGCGAGTTATGGGATCGATGATTCTCGTTCAATCATTTGGACTGAAACCACAAACCAAAATTAAAGCTCTGTTCACGAGGACAGTCATGAGAATGACTCCACACCGGCCTCCGTCATGTTCACGGTGTCGGTGTCGGTGTTGTTGACCCCGGCCTGTGATCACATGTGTGTCAGAGTCAGGAAGGTGTGCACACACAGAACCATGGCTTCAAATTTAGCTCTAATCGGACTTTTCCAGCCACTTCTGGGCAGCACGAGTTGTTCGATTCACCCTGATTTTCACCTCGAGTATTAAATCAAAAAAGTTTTAATTTGATGTGCATTGGAACAACTTTCTGTGCCCATAAAAGGTGTTCATGGTGTTTTAGGCTCTCAAAACATGGACACACACCTAGTTGACATGTAGTGTCACGAGTGACCCGCTAACCTAACCTCACTCGCGTGTTCTGGAAGAAGTTTGTATTTGACCCGTCACATCTGCCAAAATCCTCCCGGTTTGGTGTCCTGCCCACTGCCCACTCGCTGCCATCCCACTTCACCAAACTGGCACATCGTCCTGGTGCACTGGAAGAACCCCTCTCCACCCTTGCCCCGTACCCAGTGGATAAAGGAAGCTTTATCCTTTATGAAATCAGAGAATTTCAAACACTCCCTCCGCTGCTGCAAACGGAAAAACTTAAAATTTGGCAGCCGTGATGAGCTGGACGCTGAACGGCCGCCCTGTGCTGCAGCAGCTTCCTGTGGCGGCACACAGCGTGTCTCAATGTGTGTCATATCATTTTTATGTTTTTATTATTTTACCATTAAATCAAGGTTAGAAAACATATTTTTGTAATTCTGGTGAACTCCCCTTTAATATTCTGACATGTGGTTTTTTAATTGGATGTGTTCATACCTGTGTGTGTTTAGTTTTTGCCACAGGCGCCCGAGGCCATGAGCTACAGAGACAGGCTGCAGTCAAAGTCACCGTGTTCTCCATCGACCATCGACTGCAGAAGATACCACAAACTGTATTTACATGCTGTGTCCACTAGAGGGCAGACAAAGTGCATTTTGTGCACAGGAACATGTAACTAAAAGACATGAAAGCAGAGTAATGCTACAAAAAACTCAAAAGTTTCTAAATTCAAATCCAAAGTTCTCATTCACAGCGATGCCCTGCAAATATATAATCAAGACCATCTTTATATAAAACATCTAAATCAGTTCCTTCATCCTCCAAAGTGATGTCCAGGCCATCATCCCACATTTCTACGTCTTGGTAGTTTATTAAAGATGGCTTTGTAAATAAAATGAAACAACTGTTGTTCTTTGAGGTGGAGAGAAATGATGCTGGACTCTGGAGCTGTCAGCTGTGATGAATAAAGTCTGCAGCATCCTGCTGACACAGAGTCACTCAGACGCAGAGAGCTGTTTTATTCAGAACAACAAAAACCCCTCGACACAGTGAGGCTATGAAACAGGCCTAAACTATGGAAAACCAAAAGTCACTCCAAAGGGAGGAAAAACTCTAAACTGCGTTATGAAAAATGATCAAAATCAAAATCACTCACGACAGGAGGAAAATCAAAAGGAAAGGCTCAGGCTGTGGACAGGCAGAGAAACAATCACATAGGACGAAACACTTTGACACAAGACAAAGGGAGACGCAGACAATATATACACAGGGTGATGGGGAACAGGTGGAAACAATCAGGGCGGGGACACATGAGGAAGAGGAGGTGACCTGAAACGAGAGGACAGGTAAATTTCAAAATAAAACAGGAAATGACGAGACAGGACAAAAACCCCAGCTTGACCTCAGCGCGGTGTGACACACTATGTGTGTATTTAGAAAAACCAGCTTCAGTACGATCGAGAAACCCTCTCAGAGAAATGACCCAAGAAGAGCTTCATCATAGTGGATTTCAAAATGTCTGAAATGTGCCAAGCTGTTCCACATGTTTGTGATTTTTACTTATTTATTCATCTGATTTCTGAAAAGAACGATCGACACATTCTACAGCTTCACTTCTTTTCTCCACAGACACACACAGCCTGTTTTTGTATTTTTTCAACCATGAACTTAAACCTGAATCAGTGTGTGAACCGGAAATCTGAGATTTAGCACAACTGCCACCACTTACATTGTCCGCTTGCCCAGCTCCTGTTCTGGCACGACACCAGCTCCTCCATCAACAAACAGTATATTCTCAAAATTTTAGAGACCCGCCAAATCCTGTTCTGTGCGTTCACATCTCCTCTCCTCCTCGTCTTGTTAATGTGTGCTGATTGTGTTTGAACGCTCCATGATCGCATGAAGCATTCGTTCTTTCACACAGCGCGGTTACGTAAGCGCTTGTGTTTGTTTTCCCAAAAAAAGGCAAAGACGGGTCTTAATTGAAGTGAATGATGCAGGATAGAGTCACCGCTTTGGTATGATCTGAACAAATAACGAAGAAATGTGATATCAGTCAACGAGATAACCTCCAGATATTTCATGGTCACGCAGAGTTACCGTGAGAGCAGCAGCCGATCGGTGTGTTTGATTCCATTTGAAGTTTATTGAAGCAAGAAAAAGCTTCAACTCTGGCCAAAGAACACAGAAAATACAAACAAGCAGACACGGAGCGAGCATGAAGTCATGACGAGCGTGTGTCTCAGCAGATAAGATGTTTGTCTGGAGAGCTGCTCGAGTTTCAGCCGCTCAGACTCTGATTGTTCTGAGAGCTGAGGTCATGGCGGGCGTCCAGGCCGAGGTGACCTGCCTCAGCATCACTTCATCTCACTGCGGCTCATCCGGCTCCACTCGAGCTGCACAGGAAGATTTGTTATTCACTGGTAGATGAGCCGAGCATGGGCAGAGAGAAATTGACTATAAATCTGAGTTGCCGATAGATTGTGCGGGCGTGAAATTGGATCCATGATTAATTCGTCTTCTCCAGAGATGCTCTCTATATATTTGAATAAAACCTCTGGATGTAAATCCACAGTTATGTAACGAGAGGCGTGGAGCAGCTGAGTGGATTTAGTCAAGTATAGAAACAAATCTGTGGGAATGTTTTTTCCATTTCCACTATATCTGATGGCTGCTACTTCCATTCACCCTTCAAGAAACTCATAAATCTTTTGTTTTTCCTCCGTCATCCTCTTGGGTCTCTTAGCCTCCACCATGTCCACAGACACTGCTGAGCCCGGCTTTGGTTCTGGCTGCTCCTCACCCGGATCTTTCTGGCGATCCAAAGCTCTAAAGCTTTCTGTCCGTCATCAAACAGAGAGTTCGAGGCCTCAGACGGAAAACCAGAAAACGATTTCTCCATAAAATTTGATCCAGTTTCACCAGAATCAAGAAATTGTTGGTGTGAGAGTTTTTCTGCCTTCTCTGTTTGAAAGTTTCGTAAACTTTCAGAAACTGTCCACGCTGTGAGGGCTCACCTGTGCATCAGCGCTGTCATCTTTCAGTGTCTTGACGTTGTACAGAAGCAGAAAAAAACCGGCTTCTCATTTTTATTTAATGACTCCTGATTTCAGCGGCTGGAATAACAGTTGTTTCTGGCAGAATCTATTAACTGCTGCTCGCTAACACTAACAAAATCAATTCTGTGACTTGGCTGGAAATTCATCGCCTGACTCCGTTTTTTAATGTTTCCAGCTGACGTGCATCTCAGTGCTAAGGAGTTAAAGAAGAGTGATGCCAAAGCTGATGGTACTAGCTCCGCAGGACAGAGCTGTTCAAAACTGACTTAAAGGAAAGTTACTGCATCAGTGACACGCTCAGTTTTCAGATTTAATTTCTGTTGTGATCACAGAAAACATCGAGCTCAGCCCCTCAGATCCAGCTTGAACCTCCTCTGCCTCCGGTCTAACGGGTCTGATCAGGAACAAGTCACGTACGTGCACGATAGCTGACTGCAGAGGTTCATTATTTGCTTGAGTGACCCCTGTAGCGGTGTAATGTCAGAGGCATAATGCTGCATGTCAAATAAACACATCAAATGATATGCAGCTGCACGGTGGAGGAAGCCAAACGGAGTCGCAGCAACCTCACGTAGGCTTCAGGTTTGTCAACAGACTGAACTGACGGATGAATTCGCTCCTTTAATGCTGTTTGCTTTGGAGCCCTGCTATCGTCAACAGTGTGCAGGCATGAGACGTGCTCTGTCCGAGGGTTTAGCTAAATCAAGGGCACATTTATCTTGAACAAAACAACTCTGCTCCCAGATGCACTGATCTTATTTCCTCGCTTGTAATCGTGTTAGTTTCAAGCACTGTTAAGAATTCATACATGCTGCTGCTGCTGGGTGCCCGGCCTGTTTTCACTGTGGGGACTAAAAGTTGGTCCCACCAAGGTAACTTTATTTTGTAATGTGTTACACATGTTTATAATCTGCTGAAGTTTTCTTTTGGATCTTCTATCATGTTTTCTCGGTTTATTCATTTATTTCCTCTTTATTCTGCACACAGACGTTTTACAATAGATTTTTAGCGGCTTGGCTCTCGGGATGGGCAGCACTTATTTTGCAGACAGATTACTGCCGTTAGTTACTGATTACATCCACCTCGCCTCACCGTCTCCTTCTGAGCATGAAGGACGAACTAAAGACAAACGGCAGCTGTAAAATGAGCCGGGCTGCTGCACATGTCGTAAGAATTGACTTTTCTCTTCTTAGCTTCCTCCGTCAGCGTCCTCTTCGCTCTCTTCTCCTCTGCCATTGTGTCCGTAGAAGCTGCTGAGCCTTGTTGCCTTGTCTGCTCGCCCAGCTCCGGTTCTGGCACGACACCAGCTCCGCTCCCCATCAGCATCTTCTTCTTCTTCTTCTTCTTGACTTCACATTTGTTGATTTCACAGTTTTAATCCTGACGTATTGTCTCTTTTTATTTGTCTCAGTCAAAGAAACATTTCCACTTTTTCTTTCCTGTCGGACTCTGTGTAGTTTTCCATCAGTACTTCCTGTTTTTCTCTCTTTGTGTTTATTTTGATCTGTTTCCTCCCTCCTTCACCTCTCTCTATCCTCAGATCCATCCCTCCCTCCCTCCCTCCTCTCTCCCCTCCCTCACCCTTCCCACATTTTCACTCCCCTCTGCCTCATTTCTCCTCTCTCCCTCTGCTCGCTCGTCGCAGTGATGTACCGGCTGCCTGAACTCTACTTCTCCTCCTCCTTCTCCTCCTTCTCCTCCTTCTTCTTCTCTTCTTATCCGTCCTCCTGCACGTCTCCTCAGCGGGTGTCCAGCAGCGATGTCTGGGATTCTGTAGGATCCTCCGCGGGGGGCGGCTGGTTGTAACCAGGTGAAGAGTCGCTGATGTGAAGGTAAGACTGCAGACAGTGAGACAGAGCCAAAGAAAACTCTCTGCACTGTTTAAAGGATGAAATGTTTCTGTTTCTTGTGCAATCAGCACTGTTATACATCACTGAGCTCCGATGGTGCGAGGTACAGTCTTATTATGAAAGTTATTTCGGGAAGCAGCAAGTCTGGATCGTCTCAATTTGATTGTGTCATAATTTACACTGTCTTGAACTTTTATATGAACAGAATTCACTCCAAGTGTCGTCTTGTTATTTCATCTCGTTAATCTTCTGAGAAAGAGACATTTGTCATGGTGACGTGGAATCTGTGCTGGACTTCTGGATCGTGTCTTCCTAACAGCGCTGACCAGGTCAGCTCAGCCTCAGGGATGAACTTTGAGCAGCAGCAGCAGCAGCAGCTCACGATCTTCATGACGAGGACGTTTATTTCAAGCCAGATTCTTGTGTTGGCCTGTCAGCCATCGATTAGATACATCAAGCATCTCCTGCGTCTGGGATAAAACCTGAGCCGGCTCTCACTTTTCTCTCTCATGTGAAACAGTGATATGTTTGCTGTACTCTTATGCAGGCAGGTCCCTTTATTTCCCAGGGCTGTTGTTGCAGGTGCTGCGTCTCTCGATGAATAATTAAGAGGACTCGGTGGAGCACAGATAAAGTTCAGTTCAGCTTCCTGGGCACTGAGCCCCCCCCTGCAGAGCCACATCCTACAGCCTCAGCTGCATCTCGACCCCGGGTCCATCTTAATCAGAAACACGCCTCGCCTCTGATCTTCACTGACTAGTCGCTGATCCGTCCTGGTTAACGTAGATGTTATTTTAGGGGGGACTCTTGTGTATGAGCAGTATGATCGTCAATGTTCGTCATTTCCCTCGTGTAGGGAGCCAGTGAGAGAGTGGATTTAATAAAACACCTCTGAAATGAGGACGTCTCCATTCCCACCTAGAGTCTGTAGCACTCGAGGGAGCGTGATGATTAGTCTGCACAGGAAATTTGTGATGAGGAGCAAATAGAGGAGACGATTGCATTTGCAGCTTCCAGGATTGAAAAGGACCTCGGGGCCGGCGTAAAAGAAGAAGTGGCTGCAGGGATATCGACTGGTCAGTATAATTAACTGTTCCCTCGTGCCGTGTCTTGCCGGCTACCTCACAACCTTCTCATTCATGACGATCATCTTTCTTACTGCTGGTCCTGGGACACAGATCAGGTGTCTGAGCGAGGCGTGTGGAGTGTGTGTGGAGTGAATGGATGCAGGGCTGGTGTTTGAAGGAAACGTTTGCTGGCTTCAGTTTTTAATGCATCTCTCACGTTGCAAAGATCAGTTCATTGCTGCGGCGGTTCTTGTACGAGCTGTTAACGTAACGTGGTGGAAAATAAAAGAAGATCAGGGTCATTTTTGATCATCGATTAATTGTTGAAGTCAGTTTCTAGACAAAAAGTCTAAAAAAAAACTAAATATTTGCTAGTTTTCGACTTTCTTCAGACAAAATAATCCATCTGAAGCCTTTATACTGGGCTTCTAATGGGTATTGTCAGTCTTACATGCATCATTCATCAGTCTTATATGTCATCGTTCAGGCAGAGGTACGGAGGTGTGTTCTTCTCTGAGGGCTCTGTTCAGTTGAACGTATATCTGCACCTCCTATGGGAGCTGAGTGTCTATTAATACTGGACATCCTATCTCTGCACGTGGGATGCTGTTACAAAACAAGGAGTGAAACATAAGAAGGTTTCTTTAATAAACAAGTAAGGAGTAAATCCGTCATGCTGCAAACTTTGGACTCATATTTATATTTATTTATGGATTTAAGTCTTGTAACGTTAGACTTCTTATCACGACACGTCTCATCAGCTCTGCACATTAATTCCGGGACGCGACACTTGTATCAGCATCGCTCTGTCCTGACCTCATGTGAGGTTAAACACACTTCCTTCCTTTCACACAGATAGACAGCACTCGATAATCTCACTTCTACACGCTGCTGCCACATTTTACCTTCGTGTTTGAGCGGACGCGGTTTCTGATATCTTACCTGGTGACAGAACACGTGAAGACCAGGGAGCCAGTTTTAGACGTTGTGGGTCACACGTGGTCGTGTCCGGTGACAAATATCACAGTCTGTCTGCCGCGATGCATCGTCTCACTCATCTCACGTAACTTCCTCGTCATTACAAAACACAAATGACAGTTTTCATGCAGCTCATCAAATGCTGGAAAATTTCATTTCATTCCAGCTTGAGGCAGTTTCTACACACTGAACATTGCTGATCTCAATTATTGTTTTTCAATCCTTGCTTTCCTGCTAGTTTATAATGCACGTAGACGTGAATTAAAGCGGCAACATATTTCAGGCCAGTCAGTTTTATGATTGCATCCCTGCTACAGGCCATAAAATGTGCCACTCTGCCACTTAAACAGCCTTTACAATGGCAGTAACTAAACTTAGTAACTCACATCCTGAGGCTAGTTTCACCGAGTGGGTGATCGTGGCTTCATGATGATGTTTATGTTGGTTGAGCGTCCACAAATGGTTTGTCACTGAAAGCCTGAGAGATAACGCAGTCCAAATATGGCTTCATGCATGAGTGAAGTAAATTAGGAGAGCAGGCAGAAGAGAGACAGACGGAGAAAAACAGGATGGATGACTCCCAGGTGAAAAGGTTAGATGGGGAGACGGGATGGTAATGACTCAGGGGAGGGTGGAGGGTGGAGGGTGACGGGGTCATCGCTTTCAGCCCATCTGTTGTTGTGGACCTGCACTTTAACGAGTCCAAACTCATTAACTGACTTTTTGTTTCCACTGTTTATCTCTGAAAAACAGAAAAAACAGGCTCAGCGTAAAAACTCAAGATGCAGAAACATAAATCAGCTCATGGTCCGTATAATAGTGATTGTAATAGTTGATAATTGATTGAATGATTGATAAAATCGCTGATATGATAGTGAATTACTTCCTGAACACGGCTATGTTAACCAAAGTATTCTAAAAATGTTTTATTTATATGAATGAAAGCTCGTTTTAAAGGTCGTGTGTTGTGCTGAGTGTATAATCATAATGCTGAAGCTTGGTCGGTTCTAGTGTCTCTTCTGGACGTGCTCGTCCAATGTTCTGATGTGTCGTTGACGTAGGTGACGTAGTATAAAGAGCGATCGGCTGAAATAAACGCAGGATTTTAATCCAAAAGTCCTGCTGACTTCTGCTCATTCGGCTTTTACTCTTTGCAAAGACAGTCAGCGGTCTGCAGAGTGAAAAGACAAACGTTTACACGTGAACAGACTATTTATCAGAAACCTCCATACATCAGTGTCCAGGAGAAGCGCCGGTTTACACAGGTTTGGACGTTATCATAGTGTCGGGTCAACCTGTTCCAGTAAAGAGAGGGAGGTAACCACGAGACAGAATAACAGAACAATCTCTGAAGAGAGAAAAAAACAGCTTACATAACAAGTTTATACAGGAAATTGTTATTTTAACAGATTTCCACTTGCACATCTATGATTTGAAGTTTCTTCTTCGTGCCTGCTCGAGGCGAGGTCCCACTCTCACTGCTAGGTGGCGCTAATCATTTCTCCAAACATCTGCTCACTGCAGTTTTTCTCAAACAAGAGGAAAGAAAGTCCGAGAAACATTTCTCCATCTCAGTTTTTATTTTCCAGGTGGAAGCGCCAAGGTCATGATCGACTGGCCCAATGTGACAGCGTCCGGCCACCGGGAGCCGGGCCTGAAGCCGGAGGAGCTGCAAAGGTCCAAATGTGTCCTGGGCTTCATCCCTGTCATCTACTACAGCATCCTGCTCTGTGTGGGAGTACCAGGTACACTGTCACGATGCCATGCAGGGACAACTGTGTGCAGGATTTCTACTGTCACAGTTAGTTTTTGGTTTTGAGATTTCGAAAACGAGAACGCCTGATCCACGGACAACAGACTGAATTTCATCGTGCAGAATAAATACTGTACTGCGGGCGAACCGGCAGAATATTAACTGATGCTCTACGTGATTTTATTAGTCGCGTCTGCACTCCATCACAGTCAGCGTGTAAACTGAGCGCAGCCTTTGATATCTATTTATAACAGAAAAAAGAACAGGACAGAGAAATCGAGGCAGCGGCGGGTTCGAGGTACTTTACAGCATTCGAGGCCTAAGGCAGCGTTTGGACCCCCGAGGGGAACGCGGGATCATTTCCTGCAGTCGCCAAATTCAAATAAAACATTGTGTGACAGGAAGCAGCTAACTCAGGGGACTCCAAACATTACAGAGCATAGGATGTCGAGTCGAGTAGTCGTCTCTCTCTAACAGTTTGTGTTATATTACAGTCACCTCTGAGCAGACTCGAGGGTCTCTGAGGCGTTTGGGTCGAGAGACAGCGCGTTGTTTTAGCACATGGCTGAGCACTGATGACTCTTTTCACAGGTTGAAATAATTCCATTATCTGTCTGAGTCTTTGTGCATCTGTCGATCCGTCACTTTGATGGACGCCTCGGTATTGTTTTCATTACTGTGCTTCGTCTGCAAGTCGATGGCGGTCATTCCGGCATTGATCCTGTTCAAAACAAGCGGACGTGTCACCACGGCATCCAGATGCTTCATGTAATTGTCCCCAAAGGGACGTGAATATAAAGACCAGTGAGCCAAAGTCAACAGCTGGGTGCATGGCGGGGTCTTAAGACTGGTTATCCAAATAACTACAGTGAAAATATCCTGCTGCTGACAAGATGTTAAAGCAGAAACAGATCGAGAAGTTTACACATGCAGAAAGAAACCCTTGATCCGACTTTTTAGGATTTGCTTTGCCCCTCTGATTTCTCTTCAACATGATGTGTAACAGATATTTTAATGATTGGTTTATTATACTAATGTCTTTTTCTTGATCTAACGTTCCTCTTCTTTTTCTTTCTGTCAGTGAACATCCTCACTGCCGTGGCTTTGTCCAGATTGGCGTCCCGCACCAAGAAAGCTCTGTACTACTACTTATTAGCAGTGACGGGTTCCGATATCCTCTCCCAGCTCTTCATCATCTTTGTCGGCTTCCTGTTGGAGACAGCAGTCTTCCACCGTGACGTCCCCGTGCTCCTTCTGAGCTCCGTCAGCGCTGCAGAGTTCGCCGCCAACCACGCCTCCATCTGGTCCACCGTGCCTCTCACCGTGGACCGCTATGTGGCGCTGTGCCACCCCCTCCTCCACCGACAGATCAGCTACCCGGCTCGGGCCAGGAAGATCATCATGGTGGTCCTGTCGCTCTCCTTTGCATCGGGCGTCCCGTTCTTCTGGTGGTCCGACATGTGGAGGAACAGCGACCCGCCCACGTCGCTGGACACCGTCCTCATATGGACTCATGTAACTATCATCTATTTCTTGCCCTGCAGCATCTTCTTAGTGCTGAACTCTTTGATAATCCACACGCTCAGGGTGAGGCAGAGGCAGCAGCAATGCGAAGAGGAGAGCGGGCCCAAGTCTGCGCCTCCACGCCGCCTCGGGAAAACCACGGCCATGCTGCTGGCCATCACCTCCGTGTTCTCGGTGCTGTGGGCTCCCAGGACTATCGTGGTCATCTACCACCTGTATGTGTCCTCGGTTCACAGAGACTGGCGCGTCCACCTGGCCTACGACCTGTCCAACATGCTGGCCATGCTCAACACGGCCGTGAACTTCTTCCTTTACTGCTTCGTCAGTAAGCCGTTCCGCAACGCCGTGCGGGACGTGGTGCTGCTCAGGGGCGGGGCGCTGTATCCTCGACGCGCTCTGCCGCAGCAGCAGGCCCCGACCAACGCCTCCATCTCTTCTCTGTACAGTGGGAACAACAAGCGCTCGCAGCGCGACTCCACGCCCCTGACACCTCACAGGCCCAAAAAGCCCTCATGACCCCGTGCCCCGTCCTCTTAATCCAAAACACCCGTCATCCCACGGTCCCCGAGCACTCCCGACCCCAGGGACGCGCACTGCGTTCCAGCTACGACCGTGGACAGCTGCCAGTCAGGCCTGGAGCTTTCTCAAAGATCCTAAAATGAACTCACGAGAAGAAGAAGTATGTTTTTATGTATCAGAATAAGTCGCCGGGTGTTGTTTGCCCCTGTAAATCAGATAAGCGTCTATTTATTTTTCTTCAGAGGAATTCGACAAAATAAAAGTAGGTTTTTAAAAAAAAAGTTTTTTCTTTTCCATACATGGTCGTAAAGTGGCAACATATTTTTTTATATTAAAAGAAACGAGGGAAAGAAGTGAAGTTTGTTTCCTGTGGTCAGATTCACAGTCCAGACTGTCACGTCTGGTTTAATCACCCTGCTATGACATCCACTCTGGATGCGGCAAAGAAGAAGAATTGAGAGTTTTAATATGAATTACTTGCTTTTTCTGCGACTGTGTAAAGATGCTGAACATCCAAAACACAATCCGCCCCGCCGAGCAAAGAAACGGCGCTCCGTCTCTGCAGGTACAAAACCCACAGCTGCTGTTTATTTTTCATGAAACGCAACTGGATGGAGCCTGAAATGAAAGCTGGCTGTTTAAGGAGTGAAGACCCTGCTCTTCAAACAGCCCCGTCACTAACATGGCCTCAGCTCCGGCTAAACAAACCACAGATTAGCCTGATGGTCTGCACAAACACACACACACACACACACACACTCTCATGCATGTGCGAACACACACACACACACACACACACACACACACACACACACACACATCAGTCATGTCAGCTGGTACATTTTCCATCTACTGTCACTGTCTGCGCTTAAACTTCTAAAAGATCATTTTTGAATCCATGATTTGAAGTTTCGAGCGAAACGCCTCGTCTGAGTTTTGAACCAACAGCGTAAGGACGGTGATGTCTAACACGTATACATACTGTATATACGGAAATGTCAGTGTCACAGTGAGGTGTGAACAGCTGCTGTAAATTTCTGGATTTGTCAGTTCGTGTTTTTCTCTGAAACGAGAATGATCTGATTCACGGGGGTGTCACGATATCATCATCATTTTCACGACACGATTTTCACGGCCTACAGAATTCATGATAAATGAATAAAAAATGCAACCAGTCAAATTCATTCTTGACTTTTATTGTGTGTTTTTCAGCTCTCGGGAAATGAATGACACTTTTTTTAAACTGTCACTGTTAATCAAAGAAACGTGACACCCCTGATCTGAAAAATGTGCATCCCAGGCTCTGTAGCTGTGGAAATATTCAAGCTTTACATTAAAGTTTTACTAGTTTCATTGAAGCGACGTTAAACTGTAAAAACATCAACCCGCAGCTGTCCGCCCCGCTCGGCGTCTGTCTTTCAGCCTTTTATTTGACGTCAGGTTCTGGTGGCAGCAGGTTACTTCACTTTAAGCTGAAACGTCATTTCTGTCTTTGCATGATCTTGTTTTCTGCTTCCTCTGCCCACAACCATAAAACAAGATTCAATATCTGCAATGAAAGTCATGCAAACCACTCTTTGTAACATATTCAGTCATAAATCTTTTTAGTTTCAATGCGGTCTTGAGTCCAGCATACACAAAGTCGAGCTCAGTCTTCTGTTTACTCCTCTGACCACCCATCTAGGTCTAAAGTTTCCGACGCGCACCACCTGCCCGCTCTCATCCCTCCACAGTCCTCATTGTGTTTACTGTAACAGTAAGAGACACAGTGTTAGTCCCCCTGCGTGTTCGCCCCGAGGTCCTCCCACGCTGAGTTCTGAGAGTCCGTCACAGATGCAGATACCAACCAGTTCTTTGAAGAAGCCTCCTGCTGCCTGACGGGAACACAGGGGAGAGCGAGGGAGCGTGTAGAGGCGACGACCTTACACTGGTTAAGACAGTGGGGGTCGAGGAGATGATTGAATCAACAGTAATATGATGCTTAAATGTCCGAGCATGCTTTGATTAAAGTTTAATGCCTCTATCGGGAGGAGCAGGGTGAGGACGTGGGAGCTGGAGGGGGTGAGGAGCGAGTAAACCCCGCGAGCCGCACGTTCCCTGGCTGCTGCCACCTGTCCTTTGTGCCTGTTCAAACACCTGGTTCTGTCCCCGGACACTGCTCCTATTCAGCCCTGCCAGGAGGCATCCAATGAAAAGACAAAGCTCCACAGAGAGCGACACGTGGATCCATCAGAGGCGATTGTCTAAAGCAAAGGAAGCACTTCAAACATGGCGGTCCGTCCTTCACCAAGCGCTCGCCAACGACTGAAAGTCAGAACCAGCCTTACTCTTGTCTCGTGATTTTCTCCATCAGCGTCTTTGGCCTCTTCTCCTCTGCCCTTATATTCATAGAGGCTGCTGAGCCCGGGTACACTGTCCACTTACCCAGCTCCAGTTCTGGCACAACACTGGCTCTGCTTCCTGTCACTAGCCCCGTGCCTTAAAACCTCCTCTTCTTCTTATTGGTCCAAAACTCCAGTGGTACAAACACTAACACTCCCCCACTGTCTAATAGAAAAGGAAATCATCCTTCCCATCAGTCGTTGGCTCAGATGTTTCTATTTCCATATTTGCTTAGCTTATGTTTCCAGTCAGCAGCAGAACAGGAAGAGGCGCGACGTTCTTCAGCCTGGCAGCTCAGACCGAACAGAAACAATCAATGTTGTAAATAACGTTAATATGGAGCCGCAGATGTAGATGAAGTTAATACGTCAGTATTAACTCAGCCGCGTTTAAAATACCTTTTCAGTAACATTAAAATAAGTTAATGACCGCTCGTTTTAAATCTCTGACGGCGTCTGATCGCTTCTTTTCTTCGCCTGAACTTTCTCGAGCTTGTAGAAATCAGGACGCTCAAACATCTCTGATTTCACGAGAACTTCACCTGCTGAGGAAGACTTTGGAAAAGTTTTGACCTCTGCTGTTTCTCAAAATCACACACAGTTCATATAATACACAACTCTGACAGCAGAGAGCAGAGTCCATGTCCTACGTGTGGTTATATGTTCAGATATGCTTCATGTGCAGTGAGCGGAGGACAGAAACATTTCACATGGAGCGTGCATATTAAAGAAAGCTCTGACGATTGTTCTGAACAACACGTGCATTTTTGATTTTGCTATTTTCTGCTGTTTGCACTTTTGTTATTGTGTAAAGAAAAATGCAAACATGTGTCTCTACACTCTGTGTTTGACTTTGACGTGAATCCGCTGCTGTCACTTTGCATGTTTCACTGCTTCAGTGACGTCGTACCGCTGAAGGGCACGGCCTCCCGCATGCTGCCTGCTGCTGTTCATGTGCATCGTTTACAATGTTTCTCAGTTTTCTGTTGGTGGAATTGAAATGCAGAATGATGTCTGAGAATTTTATACGGAGAGGAAATAAATGTTTAAGACGGGACTGGTGCAGTTTATTTTACCGTGTGATCACAGAGAAGAACAGCCTGGAAGATGCTGTGTGTGTCAGATGATCCCAAAGCATGAAAACAGTTTCTGCTCTGCAGAGTTACAGGCAGACTTCTTACTGCTCCATCAATCATGTCTTCTCTGAACTATTCAAAATAAAGGCTCGAATCTGCCTCGAGACAAAACGCTGTCAGCACATAGAAACACAGACAGACAGACAGACAAGTCCACGTTACGATGACAGACCTGAAGTCAGTATTTTGTATTATGCAGGTTCTGTGACAGACCCTGAAGAAAAGATGAAGAGGTCACAGGTGACTGTTAAATCTAAATTCTATGTGAAGCGTATAATAGAGTATGATAAAAAGTTTATGTCACATGACAAAAGACACTTCAGGTGCAGAACTCGAGGTTTCAAGTTCAAGTTCAAGTCGGCTTTATTATCAATACTGCAAAATGTACAAGACATACAGAGAATTTAAACTGCGTTTCTCTCTGTGTAAACAGCATGAAATATAAAATATAAGTGAAGATCTAAAAATACATATAAAATAAACATATGAAATAAATAAAATATATAAATAATAAAATAAAATAAAATAAAATAAAATAAAATAAAATAAAATAAAATAAAATAAAATAAAATAAAATAAAAATAAATTAAATTAAATTAAATTAAATTAAATTAAATATATACAAGCTAAAAGACATCCAAGAATAGAAAAGTCTGGGGATATAAACAGTATAAACCGTATAAGCAGAATTATCAATATAAATATAAGTATGGCGATATGATCTAAATATAAATATAAATATAAATATAAATATAAATATAAATATAAATATAAATATAAATGTAAATATAAATATAAATATAAATATAAATATAAATATAAATAAAGCAGTATGGTAAAATTTAAATTGACAGAATTTACAGTATGAACATGTAAAATATAAAAATGACATTAAAGTGAACTGGATCACTGCAGCAGACTCTGACTGTGATGAAATATTGATCTTTTTGTGTATGTAATAACGACACAGTGCTGAGGACCCCGTCTCCTGTTCATGTCATGTATGTCACATTAATGTGTTGATCATTTTTTAGTCTGTTTGCTCCAAATGTTTCCCAGAGTTTAAAGTGACGGTGTCAGATCCACAGCATGAGAAGATTATTAATATTTACTGTCAGAGAAAGACTCAATAAATAGAAGATATCATATAAATGCTGTTGCTGTAAACAAACATTATTAACATCAAGCTGCTGAAGAAGCAGCGCCCCCTTCTGTCTGCAGATGGATGTGTTGGTGTGTTCATGAACATGTGTGTGCATTCATGTCCAAAGAAACACGAGTGTGTGTTTCACAGTGTGGTACTTTTATTAAAAGTAACGATCACTGCAGTAACTGAAGCTGTCAGACACGTGTAGTGAAGTATAAAGAGGATATTCAAGTACAACACAGAGTATTCAGAGTACTGCCACCTTAATGTGGCTGAACCACCAGCAGGTGTCCCCACACACACACACACACACACACACACACACACACACACACACACACACACACACACACACACACGCACACACACACACACACACGCACACACACACACACACACACGCACACACAGTCTGTTTATCATAAATGTAAATAAAGATTTTAAAAAAGTACAAACAATTATTTAGATTAAAACTAATATTAAGATATAAAATGCACTGTGTATATATTCACATATTGACGTGTGTGTGTGTGTGTGTGTGTGTGTGTGTGTGTGTTTGTGAAAGAGAGAGAGAGAGAGAGAGAGAGAGAGAGAGAGAGAGAGAGAGAGAGAGAGAGAGAGAGAGAGAGAGCATCAGTCGCAGTCGGGTCGTGTGTCTCAAACTTTCGTTTGCGCTGGTCTGAGATCAGTCTGAGGAGTTTCTGTCAGATCTGGACGTGGAGTAGAAACTTTTTTTTTTTATTTTCGTGACTTCTATTTTTTTTTTTTACTCTCGGAGGATTTTCACCGACAATCTGCCGTTTGTTTGTTTGTTTGTTTGTTTGTTGAAGCAGGTGAAGCAGAGTCTGCAGACAGGTAGGATCACAGTCTTTCTGTCCTGAAGCTTTAACATGTTGTAACGTTTCATTTCACTGTCATGTGTCCGTGTCAGTGTGCACAGACTACATGTGTCCGTGTCAGTGTGCACAGACTACATGTGTCCGTGTCAGTGTGCACAGACTACATGTTGATGTGTCCGGTCACTGAGACTCTGAACATGCAGCTTAGTGAAGAAAACCTTTTATTTCAAAATAAAAGCATCCCCAGCTGCAGTCTACATGTGTTTTGTTTAATCATAAAACACAGATTATAGTTGATGATTTGACATACATGATATATGTCATGTTGTGCTCATCATGTTTAACCTGTGTTAGTTTGGAGTGGATTGATTAAATACATGTTAATACATATTAAAGCTGCTTTGTGACACATCGCTTTCCAAAATGTTACATGATGATTCTGTTCCCCTCCTGATTTCTGTCACTGAAGCTCATCAGAAAGTCTGTTCAGCCGCTGATCACATCACATGCTCTTCATCAGCAGATGGAGATCAGCACAGTCGTCATGGTGTTCAGTATTTGTTCAGTTTTCGTCAGAGCTCTCTGAACAAACAAATCTTTTAGCTGGTGAAAGCATCCACACGCCTAATCCTGCAGTCGCTCCAAACATAGACATGACTGTCTCCAACAGGAGCATCGACTCAGCCCAGAGTCTGAACTGTCCTGTTTTATCTTTATTAATGTAAAGTGTCAAAACTCAAAAGAATCAAATGGCCTGAAAGGATTTAAACAATTACATGTACCAACTCTGTGAGAGAATCACTCCTGCTGATGAAGAGCATGTGACATGATTCAAATGTCCAGATAAGTTACTTAATGGACTGTTACACTGTTTCCAGGGTCAAGAGAGTTTCACTGTTATTTTATCGTTTTGTTTGAAGGAATCAAAGTTCAGGTTGAGTTGGTCTAACTCGAGTATGTGAGATATTTTAAAAGCCTTGTTCCTTCGTTTGGAATGAAAACTAGCCGTGTGTTTCCGCCTTGAACATTCAGATGTTTCACAGCTGGTCCTTGAGCTGAGATGAAAACGACATCGATGTTTAAAGAGTGACACAGGCCCTGAAATACTGTAACACCTTCAAGACTGCGTGTTTGATTAGAGGTCGCACCGTCATGTGACAGTTCTGAGTAAATAAAGACAGGAAAGGCTGATTTCTTTGTTGCGATTGAGTCACGGGAGTTAGAAACACTCGTACTGCTGAGCCTCAGAGTCCGTCCTCGGTTCAGTGTAATCGGATCTGACGGGGACAAAGAGAACCAGCCAGACGCAGCAGAAAGACTGAGGCCGTGGAGATGTTGATTCACTGACTGGTGACTCTGTTTTATTCAGATTGGAGATGTTGCAGCTACAGTTCTGCTCACAGAACTTTCACCTCATTGATTCAGCTGAAAATGTACAGAAACAATATTTGCGGACAGACGCCGTTAATGATTAACGTCAGAGTTGGAGTCTGACATTCCTCCGTGACTGTCGCGGTGTTGGATTCAGCTTTCTGACAGTTATGTCACGTGTTCTCCGTGTACACATCATTTCGCAGCTCTTGTTTAGAATCCCACGTGTTGCTGTGTGTATATTGACTCATGCTAATGCTTTATTTGCTTAACTTGGGTGGAGACTACAGTTTTCCGCTCCAGTTTTGGTGACGTGTTTGAGTCTTTGTTAAGATCTGTCCACATCTCACTTTTCTCAGACTCCCTGTTTTCCTCCCTGAACAGATCAGAGTCCCGGAGAAACTCGTCCAAACTGAACTCTCGCTCTCTCAGTAGCCATGGCTACCAACTTCACCCCTCGGGGTTGCGGCCCTAACGTGGACTCGCTCTATTACAACCTCTGTGACATGAACGCTGTGTGGGGCATCGTGCTGGAGGCCTTCGCAGCAGCTGGAATCGTCTTCTCCATCGTGCTTTTCATCTCACTGCTGGCCAGCACGCCCTTCATGCGAAGCAAGAACCGCAGGAGCGCCGTGGCGGTCAACACCTTCTTCCTGATCTTCACAGCCGGCCTCTTCTGCCTGAGCTTTGCCTTCATCGTCGGAAAGGACTTCTCCACTTGTGCCTCGCGGAGGTTCCTCTTCGGGGTGTTCTTCGGTGGCTGCTTCGCTTGCCTTCTGATGCAGTGCGTGAGGCTGAACATCCTCGCCAGGCAGAACAGCAGTCCCCAGGCTTGGGTCATATGTCTGGGGGCACTTGGACTGTGGCTGGTGGAGGTGGTCATCAACACAGAGTGGCTGATCATCACAGTGGCACGCTACCCACTCGGGCCACTCATTAACACGACTGCAACCGGCAGAGCCACGGCTGTACCCTGCAACATCGCCAACGAGGACTTCGTCATGGCGCTGATCTATGTGATGACCCTGATCCTGGCCGTGTTTGTGGCGAGTCTGGCCATCATGGCGGGCAAATACAACGAGTGGAAGAAGGACGGCGCCTGCGTCCTCATAACCAGCTTTCTCTCTGTGTGCATTTGGGTGGCGTGGATCGTCATGTACGTCTACGGGAATCCAAAGACCGGAGGTCCCACGTGGGATGACCCCACCCTGGCCATCGCCTTGGTGGCGAATGCGTGGGCGTTCGTCATCCTCTACATCATTCCCCAAACCTGCTGTTTGACCGGCGACGAAGAAAGCCAGGAAGTCTTCGGGGAAGAACTGTACCCGAACCGAGGAGTCGGCTACGAGACGATCCTGAAGGAGCACACCACCCAGAACATGTTCATGGAAAATAAGGCGTTCTCAATGGACGAGGCAAACCAAGGTATATAGCCGGCTGAAATCCCAGAGCTCCTCCCAGAACTGTCGATATCAAATGTTTATTTATTTGATAGTTAACCTAAAACTCTCACTAACTTTTCTGTTGACTTTCATATATCTCTGAGTGTATTTCACTGCAGTCTGTCAATAAAACCCAAAGCCATCGTCTGGATTATAACGATCATTACAGCTGTATCTCTGAAAAAGCATTTGGGCTGCATTTGATTTTTAAAAGTTTGCACCAAGCACACCAACATGTTTTCCATTTTTTATTACGCGACTGAACCTGAGCAAGAAACTGTTTCACTCCCTCCTCTTCCATCGAAGTCAAATATTTGCCTAAGTGACATATTTGGTTAGTTTCAGTACATTTGCGAGGTAAGGTGAGTTTAAGCACACACACTTTGCATTAGTCACACAGTAACCTTCCTTTACATATCAAACACAGTCAAACTAGAAATTCATTACAATGTCCGCCGGGGCTTGCATCACATTTTACTGAGCCACAGTTTGTGGAGTGAATGGCTGGGAACACTGAGTTGTTACATTCTGTGCTTTGACTGTTTGTATCATCAGAAAACACACAATGACCTTGAAGCGTTCGAGTCCACAAAAACATCAGGACAGACTGATTACCCAGCTGAAATGTCCTCAAAAAGGCTGTTGTGCTTTTGCGTGATGACCCCACAGAATTTGATATGCTGCTGTTTAAATCCCGAGCTGAACAGGATCTGATGTTGCAGTAAAAAAAAAAAAAAGAGCAACTAAGATCAGAACAGTAAATCCCAAAGTCGCCTCACAGCTCCCTGCTTCTCATCAGGGATGATTGATATTGATAACTGGGTCAGAAGGTTTAACATTTGACATAAATACAGCTGTCCGTTATCTAAAGAGACTTTCCTCTTTCTCCTTCCTCCTCACCTGAAAAACAAAAGAACTTCCTAAAGTTTGAGCTCTGATATGTTTGTTTTTCACACCTGACTGACACTAATACGCTCTCTCTTCACTGACAACACTTTAAATAAGGACAGCTCAGTTCTGCTTGTTTTCTTCCTTCAACTCTTTTTTTAATTTCAGAAAGATTAGTCCATTTTCCAAACCTTGATAAATGTTAAACAGTGTCTGCACAGCTTGTTGTGTGATTCATGACACAGAGCGGCAACATTTGACTTCATCCCTAATCAGTAACTCCCCAGTTAACGCCCACGTGAGCTGACTCCTTTTCCTGAAATGTTAGCTGTGACTGAAAAGGTCAATAATTGTCAGGACCAGAACGTATGCAGTCAGGTATTCAGAGGTGACACGTCCTCTGACTCACTCCTGTTAATGAGTGTCGAGCATCTCTAACCACTGTATCGCACGTAATCACTCCCACGCTGACTCTTGATTCCCACCACATCGTGCCTGTTTGCACTGTCTCCATGGCAACTGAGGTGTGGCAACAGTCTCATCCGGGGGGGGAAAATATTTGTTGTGTCACAAAGTCATCTCTGACATCCATCTCTGACAGGATGAAGGACAGATAGCCTGATGGTCTGGAGTATAAAGACTTAAGAGATGGCTGCTGATAGCACCTAAAAGGCCTGGAGATATCACACAGACAAAATAATTACATCTGTTGTCTCCGTCTGTCCATTACAGTGTCCAAACCGGTGTCTCCGTACAGCGGCTACACCGGGCAGCTGCGTAGTTCAGTCTACCAGCCCACCGAGCTGGCTCTCATCACCAAAGCAGTGGGAAACGTGAGTATAGACACACACGATGTTTACTTGAACACTGATCTGAATGTGGAATATAATAAATAAAGAACATACTTACACATACACACACACACACACACACACACACACACACACACACACACACACACACACACACACACACAAATACACACACACACACACACACACACATACACACAGAGAATGTGACAGAAAAATTACTGTTGAAATGAAGAATCTGACAGAATGGGCCAGATTAATATTATGACCTGTGACATACATCGATCAATCAGACTTTATTTTTAGGACATGGACTATGCCTGACCCGGACCCTGACTCTAACCCCACCCTTACCCTAACCCTGACCCCGACCCCGACCCTGAACCTTACCCTGACCCTGACCCTGACCCTTACCCTGAACCTTACCCTGACCCTGACCCTTACCCCAACCCTTACCCTAACCCTTACCCTGACCCTGACCCTGACCCTGACCCTGACCCTGACCCTGACCCTTACCCTTACCCCGACCCTGACCCTTACCCTGACCCTGAGACAGACCCTTACCCTAACCCTTACCCTTACCCTGACCCTTACCCTTACCCTGACCCTGAGACAGACCCTTACCCTAACCCTTACCCTTACCCTGACCCTGAGACTAACCCTGACCCTGACCCTGACCCTTACCCTTACCCTGACCCTGAGACAGACCCTTACCCTAACCCTTACCCTTACCCCGACCCTGACCCTGACCCTAACCCTTACCCTAACCCTGACCCTGACCCTGACCCTGACCCTGACCCTTACCCTGACCCTTACCCTTACCCTGACCCTGAGACAGACCCTTACCCTAACCCTTACCCTTACCCCGACCCTGACCCTAACCCTGACCCTGACCCTAACCCTTACCCTAACCCTGACCCTGACCCTAACCCTTACCCTAACCCTGACCCTGACCCTAACCCTTACCCTTACCCTTACCCTTACCCTTACCCTAACCCTTACCCTGACCCTTACCCTGACCCTGACCCTTACCCCGACCCTCACCCTGACCCTGACCCCGACCCTCACCCTGATCCTGACCCTGACCCTGACCCTTACCCTTACCCTTACCCCGACCCTGACCCCGACCCCGACCCTGACCCTGACCCCGACCCTGACCCCGACCCTGACCCTGACCCTGACCCTGACCCTGACCCCGACCCCGACCCAAAGGTCAGCCCCTCCCTCCCTCCTTTCCCGGATGTTCTTGTCATGGCCCGTGTTGTGACTTCACGCAGCCCCATCCGGACGCCTGTGACATGGTCATTCCCAGAGCGTCCGCCAACTCCGCAGCCAACAGCGAGAGCAGCACCCCGTCGACACACTCGCGGATCGGGAACACTCCTTACACGCAGACAAACGGAAACAGCGTAGGTCGCAGCCTGAACCCTCGACGCCTCCTTCCTCCTTCGCTCCGCTCGTGTCCTCCTGTCACTTGCTTACCTCCAGATGCTTTCCTATTCTGTGCATGTCCACCTCTCAGCGCCTGCTGTATCCATAGCAACTTCTTCTACAGGTTGACCATGAATCACTTCTTTGTCTGGAGTTTTTTTTTTCTTACCTTGTGGAGCTCACTCTTTCAAGGCCTTGTGTCTTTCACTCTGTCTGTTCAATATGCCGGCTGGACTCTGCATTCTTTCTCTGACTCAGATGTTCTGGCTCCTTTTGGCCTCACCGTTTCTTTTTCTACATTTCTTTTGCTGTACTGAAAATGTATCTTCTAGAACTTTATCTCTGAGTGCTAAACTCGAACCTGTAAAAGTGGCTTTGGAAAGTTTTACAGCTCTCTTAACTCAGTGAAGATGTCAGCTCAGTTTAGATTCACAGCAGTTACAGTAAACTCCAACTAGACTAAATTGCTTTTTAATGAGCTGTAAGTTTAATATCAGACATTTGAGTCATCATGCAGCCGCCTGACGTGTCAGTGTCACGTCCTTTAAAGACAAATATTTACAGTGGGGGATCTTTAAACAGAAATTATGATAAATATTATAGACTTTACCTTTTTTGTTCCATTTCTGCAAACTTTGCTCTTTGCTAAGAAACTCAAATAAAATGCAAAGTAAATATCCTTTTTCTTAGAGTGATCTACACCTGCTCTGTAACTCCTGTTATGATTTGGCGCCATACAAATTACATTTAATTTATTTATAGTAAAAGATTTTAGACATTTTGAAGCATCATACTGGCCAAAGGCACGAGACAAATGCAAATAATTGCTGTAAGATATTTTTATGCAGAAATAGGATAAATACTAAGGACCTGTTTTTGTTCCATTAGGGAAATGTCTAAGTAAATTTGCTCTGAGAATTCAGAAACTCAAATAAAAAGCAGAGTAAAGCTGCGATGCAAAGCTGCTGTCCTCCACCAAAACTTCTCAGAGCCACTTTTTCACTTTCATTTAAAGTCTCATTAACTTTCTGCTTGATGATCTCTACCATGTCTTCTCTGCAGGGGAATGGTCTGCACAGGACGTCCCAGTGGTGAACACAACCCTCAGTCACTATATCTTCAGTTCATGTCTTTTCATTTGCACTTGCTGACTGTTTGCTGTTATCTGCGGTTCCTGAAGCTGGTTCTAAGAGGAACCTTCAGCTGTGACAGCTGCTGGAAAACAGCTAAACCTTCTTTTGATCGATTCCCCACGTGCCGCCGGGTTTCAGACAGCATAGAGCTTCGTTTGGAAGTCAAAGCGAGGGGATGAAGCCGCGGCTTTGCTGCAGAACGAAGACTTTTTTTTTGGGTTGCCATTCACTGAGCGTGGACTGTGCTCTACACTGGACCCGATCGATGAAGAGCGACGCTGCTGACACAGAAAAACGAAACAAAACATCTCTGGCCGAGTATGGAACCCATCCCACACAACCCATCAACAAACCTTAATGGAACATGACTCAGTTTGGCATGAAGGCGAGTTTAATCATAGTAATTATAGACGATATATATTTTTGTGCCTGGATTGTGAATATTGTTAATAACCACGAGCTACTGGTGATGAACTCATGTAAATATGTTGTTAATGTGTCAACCAACCTGCACTGCATGGAAGTATGACTGTGTGTATTTAATACTATCAGCACTCCTGTGTGCTATTCAATTATTTTATCTAATTACGCATCAAACAATCACGAATCATTATCATAGATGATTTTTTTCCTTTCACTGCTTCATGACATTTCTGCTCGTTCATCGTTCTTTCTGAAACAAAAACACGCGAGGCGACTTCTTTACCTGACCTGTTAGCTCTGAATAACAGCAAAGCCTCATGGGAGTTGTAGTTGTTGAATGTTAACAAAATAATCAAATGCTGTGTTTATAATGCGTTGTCTGAATGTATAGTGACATTAATCTATGGCACTCAAATGATCATAAATAATAAATCTATAGGAACCTGAATGTGGCTGCATCTGACTGCAGATGTCCAAAACCAAAGATAAGAAAGTTTGGCAGTATTTCCTGATTAACCTTCAACTCTAAATCTGAGTAACGTCTGAACACGTGAACAATCTTTATAACCTTTGACAAAACGTTTCAACTTCTCGAAAGACAAATGAACGAAACCCTTTGAGAGAAGATATGTTGTCTGGCTCTCACACAGATTCAGCTGTTCGTAATTATTTTAATGTATTGACATGTGGATTTGTCTTAACAGCAAATAAATATTCACTTGCGACGTGATGAATGTTTTTTTGTTTTTCCTAATCAGAATGTTACATTCATGTGAGGTGGAGTTTAGTGAAAGATGCAAATGATTTATTACACACACACACGCACACACCAGGGTTCCCACACCTTTTTCATGAACAAATTCAAGCACTTTTCAAGCACCTTCAAGCACCAGTTTTTCCATTTTTCCAGCACCTTTAAATAGGTAGCCTACTAGTTGTGTTTGCCATGATGGTCATGGGAAGCGCAGCGGTGCCACTGTATGGCATAATAATATGGGTCTAATTAGCATTATTTCATATGGTGGTAGATTGACTGTTTTGATTTTTAACTAATTGTGAAATTTCAAGCATTTTCAAGCACTTCACCAAAAAATTCAAGCGTTTTCACAACCTTGAAAACACTGAATTGAAATTCAAGCATTTTCAAGGAATTCAAGCACCCGTGGGAACCCTGACACACACACACACGCACACACACGCACACGTGGCGCTGCTGTCTGGTTCAAACTTCGACGTCCTGTGCAGGAACACAAATTCAATCATGGGTTCATCAACAGATTTATTGATCCGGCCAATGGCTGAATTCACCAAGTCATCAGAGGAGATCACGGTTACAATTATCTCTTCCCGGCAATGTGGAATCATCTTCAGTATCTCTGCACAGAGGAAAACACTGCAGCATAAAGACAAATATTTAAATGACTGAACATCCTGATGATGATTGATGCAGTGCACCGTCTACACTGTGTCCAGGTTCTCACCATCAAACCTTCTCACACAGTGTCTGTTTACTCTGCGGACTCCGCCATCAGTGTCATCTCAGCTATCAAAGCGTCAGCTCGTGGAGTCCAGGGCTGTAACTCTCAGCCGCTCAGAGGCAGACGCAGACAGACAGCAGCCGTGTGTCCACATGAAAACGTCAGAGACGTAAAAACATTACATGACCTTTGTGGTTCAACATGTCTGAGTTTAGAGCTGGATCCAGGAGGATAAAGACAAAATAAATCATGGTGTATCTCTCAGAGGAGATCGCGTGCTGTAATTCTCTTGTTGCCACATTGACTGTCCAACTGTTGTTTGGTGAGCAATAGTTCCAGCACATACCCCCGAACTCTGCGTACGGACCGAAGAAACTAAAGTCTGCTGTGATATAGAGTCAACCTGTGTTGGAGAGAGCTAGTTTTTATTTAATAGTCGGTGTATGTCCTGCTGCAGGAAGCGGTGCCGTTAGATTGTTGGTGTGCATAAGTAATAAAGTGTCGTAGAGTTTCAGCCCAAGCTTCAATGTGTTTAAGATGCAGAGAGGATGAGAAACCTCCACAGAGCCACAAAGACCTGGACGGAGCATGAGATGAAACAATTTTTTTTTTTAAGTCATAATTTGTGAAAAGTTTTATTTTATATTATTTGACCCAGTTAGAAGCATCATTTTTCAAAGTTAGAACAATTCCCTGCTGTTACAACATCAGGTGCCTCAAGACCTTATGTAATCTTCTGACATGGATCCCTCACACACACACACACACACACACACACACACACACACACACACACACACACACACACACACACACACACACACACACACACTCCCCTGTGCTCATATTTCATGCGTCGTTACCGAGCTGGCTCGGGCTGCTTGCTGCTGTGGTGACACTGTGGCTGAGAGGCTGGGCTGTGATTTATAAGCCATCCAACTGTTGTGGCCTGATAACCTCCAAGTCTCCTGAGGAGGTGACACGAGGCCACGTCCCAGCTCTATTTTAGGCCGAGCGGGCGCTGCTATCACATGTATCAGTGGTTCTCTCGCTTACACGCGATAGAAGCAGCAGCATAAATTCTGCGGGACGATACTGCAGCAGGCCAGATAAGACACGTGGCAAAATAAAGAGAATATGCAACAATATGCTTTGTCTTTCTCACCTCTGATGTCTGTGATAATGCCTGTTTACAAAAGCTCCGACCTCGGTTTATTATACAGAGGGTGCAGGACCAGGACTAACATATGACGGAAGGTTTTCATTTCAGACCTGCTTCAGATCACTGTTGATTCCATATTGTTTTATGGAGCCATAGATTCTGTGTGGATGACTCTATGACAGCACTGAAAGTTTAAATATACCAAACTTTTGTCACGCTGGATGTTGCAAACAAACAATTTTGCACCATAAAGGGAATTATTTTCATTTTTTTTGGATTGTCAGCTCACCTGTGGAAAACATTTGCACAATTTTTAATGTTCTGATATATAAAGGCGTCAGTCCAACAATCAGTACTGATTATTGCTATTTATTGGCAGTATTCAGAGAAAGGTTGCACTTATTAGAGTGATGTGATTCAGTCCTGGCTGGATCTTCCACGCACACACATCCTCTTACAACAGAAACAGAAAATATTTATTAAAGCTGCAGATTTCCCCTCAAATAACTGATTATCTCAAGTGATAATACATCGGTAATAAGAGGTCACGGCCGGAGAGAAATGCTTTGTGACACCTTTATGTTTGCAGAACCTTTAGCATTGTGTTTCACACATTCATGGACGATGAGTGTCCTGGGGAATATGGAAAGCACGGCGGCTTCCTGGAAGAGCCGCGTCAGGAGTGCGTCGCACATCTTACTGTGAGCTAATTGCTGCTAGAAGCCGGCGCCTGCATCCTGCTGATATCACCGGTATCTGAGACACACACACACACACACACACACACACACACACACACACACACACACACACACACACACACACACACACACACAAAGTGTACGATGAAGCTTGTGAATACACAAGGGTGAACTATCTGAACCTGATGACAAGAGAAGCTTTGATATTCTGTATTGACACAGAGGACATGATGTACAGTGAGAGGCTGTTTGTTTGGATGCTGGATGTATTCCAGACCAGCTTTAAGTGAACATGCATTACTAAAATGTGAAGCATAAGAAATAAATCTACTGATTTTAAAAATCAGACTGCGCGTATATTAGTGAGTTGTTATTGATGAAAATACAGTGTGGTGGTTTTCATCCTGCGGGTCCAGACTCAAGGTCAATCCCTTATTTCTGGAGCTTTCAGCAGCAGTGTGTGCTCTTCCTCAGGCTTAGCTGTCATACAGATGTAGATCATGCAGACTTATGTAATCTCGTCAGCGATGACGGTGTGTGGACATTTACAAGCTGCTGAAGTTGCAAAGTTTTGAAACCACTGATTTAATCTGGCACACCGGACCTTTAATATAAACATATATCTTCCAGCTATTATATAACGTGCAGCTTTAAAATGGAAATACTCAGATAAAGCACAGCCACGTCAAATTAGAGCACTTTGTTATTTTCCATGACTGCATTTTGCCTTTTGTTTACCTCTGATAAACTCAGCCCAGCATAGTTGGCAGCCAAACCCGAGCCCGGAGCTCTGGCACTTAACAGGCCGAGTCAAAGCACCTCTGTCTCTGCAGAATAACAGCCGCCACCCCTCCTCCCGGTCAGCACGCCTTAACAAACTGCAGCCATCAGTGAGTTCACATCAGGAGCCAAGCTACGCATTTACAGCCTGCACTGTTCGTTTCTGCCTCTCTCATGATGCATGTTAAAAAAAAAACATGTTTAAGCTCTTTTATGATTCAGGAGTGTAAACTACATCTGCTGTTTGTTAGCGGTCCTGCTATATGGGGTGCCGTTGGGGTGTTTGTTAATCCAGGTAGTTATTATCACGATAATCCATGTCCAAGAGTCCATTTCCCCGGATAACATGGGTTTTATTCGTTATTTGCCACTATAAAGACGCTCTGACCTCCTCGAGCTTTTATTTTGGTACTTCCGGTTACCGTCATTTGAATTTGCATTTTAGCTAAATATTTAGTTTCACCCGAAACATTTAGCTTCAACATTTAGATTTATATTTATCATTTAGATATATATTTAACATTTAGCTTCAACATTTAGATTTATATTTATATTTAACATTTAGATATATATTTAACATTTAGCTTCAACATTTAGATTTAGATATATATTTAACATTTAGATATATATTTAACATTTAGCTTCAACATTTAGATTTAGATTTATATTTAACATTTAGATTTATATTTAACATTTATATTTATATTTAGCATTTAGATCTTACATTTAACATTTGGATTTAAATATTTAAAATATCTCTAAGTTCACAAATATTGTTCTAAATGTGCAAAAAAGTGACTCTCAAAAATTCAAACCAGTTTTTTAAACATCGTTTTTAGCTAAATGTGACAAAATGTTGCTGTTATTTTCAGAGCGAGACGCTTTACAAACGGCACCCCATACTGCTACTGCTGCACTGAGCCACAGGTTCGAGCAGTGAAGGCGTTTAGTGACTGAGGTGTTACTGATTGGTCAGTGCACCTTTACTTACAGCACAGATATGCATTCAAGCCCCTCGATCCGCAGTTACCCAACCACCGCAGACCTTCATGTGACCTCACCAGAAGAATGATTTACCAGCAGAGTGACCTGAACTGTACTCCAGCAAACAAAGAGTGGATTCACTGAGCAGAGGGGTCAGCGGAGCCTCAACTCTTATATCACAGGCACAGGGATGAGTTACAGGTTAACACTGGAAGTTTTCCACGTGGGGCGCTCATGAAGTCTGTTTTGTTGCATTGTGCAACCAAAAGTCCAGCATCATCAGTCAAATCAAATACTAATTCATGCGTGTATTTTCAAACTGGATTCAAGAGCACCGCTCCTCAGCAGCTGCAGTCCTTTTACCTGGAACTGCTTAATTAGACTCTTCCTCTAATGACTCTCTTGTTTGCCTCGTTACCGGCACGTCCTCTGAGGGAGAAGGCTTTGTTTCATTATGAAGGTCTAGGACTGAGAATAAATCTAAGCTGTGTGGTGTAAATTCACAGTTTATTCAAATATAAACAAATACGCAGACAGGTGAGCAGAGAAGGAGAGAAAGTCTGAGGCTGTCTGGAGCTTTGAGGGAGTGCGAAGTGTTTTATACAGTCTCAGACGTCTAAAGGCAGAAAAGTGCAAAAAGACGAGATCCGTCCAGTTCATGTTCGCTAACATGAACACGCCTGACCACGATGATGATCCCGGAGGGCCGGGCAGTTTGTCACAGCTTTTGTAGACAGGTGTGATGGCTTGATAGCAGACAGGTGTGCAAAGAGAAGAGAGCCACAAGCAGAGACACAGAAAGCTGTGGCATCACATCAGATCCAACGAGAGAGACCAGAGCAAACTCACGGCAACACAAGGTCCAAACAGAACTCTGTGCTTTAAAGCATGACGTGGAATAATGGTGGAAATGCTACATTTAATTGCATTCATATGACTTCTGATCCAAATACATCCCAGTGCATCCCCTGCAGCTAACTGATGTTCATAGTACAAGTGTCTGGACTGCAAAGGCTTCTGCTGATCATACTTTAAAAGAGTGAAGCAACTAGTTTCAGCTCCCACCCACTCAGGTATTAACACTAATAAAAGCAGCAGTGTAAATAATGATGTAAACGCTGGCTCCGAGTGTGACGAACCAAAAAGGTTCACGATAATCCATGTCCAAGAGTCAATTTCCCCGGATAAGATGGGTTTTATTTGTTATTTGCCACTATAAACACGCTCTGACCTTCTCGAGCTTTTATTTTGGTACTTCCGGTTACCGTCATTTGAATTTGCATTTTAGCTAAATATTTAGTTTCACCCGAAACATTTAGCTTCAACATTTAGATTTATATTTAACATTTAGATATATATTTAACATTTAGCTTCAACATTTAGATTTAGATTTATATTTAACATTTATATTTAACATTTATATTTAGGTTTATATTTAACATTTAGATTTATATTTATATTTAACATTTAGATATATATTTAACATTTAGCTTCAACATTTAGATTTAGATTTATATTTAACATTTATATTTAACATTTATATTTAGGTTTATATTTAACATTTAGATTTATATTTAACATTTAGATTTATATTTAACATTTAGATTTATATTTAGCATTTAGATCTTACATTTAACATTTGGATTTAAATATTTAAAATATCTCTAAGTTCACAAATATTGTTCTAAATGTGCAAAAAAGTGACTCTCAAAAATTCAAACCAGTTTTTTAAACATCGTTTTTAGCTAAATGTGACAAAATGTTGCTGTTATTTTCAGAGCGAGACGCTTTACAAACGGCACCCCATAAGCTTCGTCGTCCAGTCTTCCTGTTTGAGCCTCTTCACGCTGTGACAGGTCACCATCAGAGGGGTGTCATTGACTTGTCATTTTGGGGCAGTGGCTGTAGCGGCTGCTGTCCACTTCGGGTAAATGAACAGTGTGGTCTTTGTGCTCTCAGGACAAAGCTGGTGCTGTGAGTCAGCCAGAAGGACCTTGAAGAAGGACACCTGAGCACCAAAACACCTCCCTGCTACCTTTTTAACGCAGGCTGTCAGATTTTGAGCTCATCCTTGCACATCCACAAATAGAAAAGATACTTGGTTATCAGAGCCGCTTTTCAGCACACGAGGTGGGTGCGGTGGAACAGAAAGACCTTGTTCCCACTTCTCCCTGTTTCGGAGGACTTGAAGCTGTTTGCCCAGAGTGTTGACACAGCTGAAGCTAGAAAATGCTTCTTCATGGGGACCACTACTGTATCAGAGGTACATCACATGAACCCAGATAACCCAAACTCTGAGCAACCCTCAGCTGCAGCTTCCAGGGGTTCCACATCTGACCTTTTGTTTCTGATTCGAGGTCACAAACCAGTTTTACACCGACGCATTTCTAAAATACTTTTTTTCCCCGTGTGTTGCATTCCTAGGAAATCTTTCCCATATATAGTGGGACAACACGGCGCTGCAGAATGTGCAACAAGTTGTTAGAAATACTTCCAGCCTTTTTTGAGCACACAGAGTTTCCTCAGGCCTGCAGCGATATCAGATCTGTGTGTTGTTTAAGTTGATACAAGCTTCTTTTTAATATTAAGATTCCCTCTAGACATTTCAGCGTGGATCAGTCCCAGAGCCACACGTGACAGATGTCTTGTTGTCAATGAGAGATGTAACACTGAGCTGAAGTTTGAGATTTTTGGAGCAGTAAAATTTAGGAAAGTACATTTGTTTCTGACTTTATGAAATGCTGCATAACTGCACACAGTATGACATAAAAAAGTTAAACTTTATGCTTTCTCTGTGCCAACTTTCACATTGTAAAATGATGCTGATATGATGATCGCATCCTTACAAGTCCTCTGGGAATTCTTTTAAAAAACATGGGAGTCTTCGGGCTGTACTTTGGGAACCGTTGGGTCGTGCGAAATGTCCAGAAAGTATCAAATTGTATCAACAAAAATAGCCTCTTTCCCTCGAGCTTCTTTGTTCTATGTATTTGTCATGTGTTCGACTTAATCTATCTTTGCAAGCACAGGGCCCCCTGAGGAAATGCCTGCCGGAGGTAAAGCAGGACTCCAGGATTTCCAAGAGAAAAGGTGTTGAGAGAAACTTAATCTGCCGCGAGGCTGCGAGGGGACTGTTTGTGAGGAAATCCTAGTGGCAGTCTCAGAGAAAACGGACCCCTCAGCCTCCTGGGCGCTCACATACCTGACATACTTAGGAAATTCTCTGAGCTGATACCAAACACTCTTAACCATGACCTATATAATATCATGTCACAGACGAATGCAACCTCTTTGTGAAATAAACATGTTGTTGGCTGTGATCGTGTTTGTGTCACTGCCTGAAGTCTATCCTCATCATGAGATAATAAGTCGACGTGCAGTCAGTCATGGAACTTACAACAGGTGAACGCAGTGTAAAAATACTTATATATTGTTATTGTCAGGCCGGACTCAAAACAGGACTCAATCGCAGAGGTGTCAAATGAGCTCATTTACTGAAAACAAAAAATCCCTCGACAGAGTGAGGCTATGAAAACGGCCTAAACTAGGGAAAACAAAAACACTCCAAAGGAGGAAAACTCTAAACTTCTCTATAAAGATGATCAAAATCAAAAATCACTCACAAGTAGAAAAAACAACAGGCTGAAAACATGAACTGAAGGCGCTGCAACAAGGCTGAAAAACACTACACTATGCACTATGAAACAAAAAGACTAGACTAAGAAATTACAACAAAAAATCACTCGTACGAGGAAAAATAAACAAAAGAACACTTGACGCTATAACGCTATGGCTGTGGACGAGGAAACAAGGCTTAGGTGAACGCTACAAAAGACGAAACACTTCGGCACGGGACAAAGGGAGACGCAGACAATATGTACACAGGGTGATGGGGAACAGGTGGAAACAATCAGACAGGTGATGAGGAAGTGACCTGAAACGAGAGGACAGGTAAATATCAAAATAAAACAGGAAATGACGAGACAGGACAAAAACCTAACTTGACCTCACCGCGGTGTGACAGTTACTATAACAGTGACTACATGTGAGAGAATTATCCCTCAACTCCACTGCAGCTCCCCTCAGCTCTTCAGGGCGTTTTAGCCTCTTTGAGCTCGTCGTTTTGGATGCGTAGCCTCAGTTTTCATGCTTTGATCGTTCACAGCATCAAACTGAAGAAGGAAAATATAACTTTGCATCTTTTTTTTTTACTCGCTTCAGATGTGCACTCTGTTACAACATCAGCTGGTTAGGTTCAGTTTGATGAGCCTAATCCACCCATGCAGCTTTATTATATCCACATTATGGTGAACAACAAAGTCAGATCTGTTCTGTCTCTTGTTGCATTTGGATTGAAATCTGAGCCATGAGACAACAGAAACCTCTGTGGAATCAAGTTCCCTTATGATAATCATAAATTCATTGTCATGAGACAAAGGCTGGATCATTGAGGCTATAAATACTCCAGCTTGTGTCCACTCTGCTGTCTGTGTACACAGCCACCGTCTATGGGCTGTTTGCGATCCGTCTCTTCTTTTGGAATGACAGAATCTGCCTTTCAAGTGTGTGTTTGAATAAAGGCCTGAGGTTTTTTTTATGAAGCATGACTGTGACCGAGGCAGAGAGCCTCTCCCTGGAATAAAGTGTGTCATTGTGATCAGGGCCCCTGGTGAGATAACATGCCCCACCACACACCTGGTATCTCATGCCAGGCCGAGCAGCTGCTGTGTTTCCACGCCGCGTTTCCATGGAGGTGGCTTGCAAACACTGAAGTCTGTGGGGACCTCAGACTCCTTCTCTTCTATAGACTAAACACACACACACACGTACGCCTCCTCACGCATCAGTGAATGGGTCAGATAGTTAAGGAATCGGCAGGGCATGGTACAGAATCATTGAACCACCCTCACACAAAGAAAAACGACATCAAACGAGGCTTTAATTTCACTCATGAGCACGAAGGAGCCGTGTCACTCACCAAATCTGCTTCACAGACGTAATGCTCCTTTAGAATTCAGTGCAATGACACGTGACTTCACAAAAATAGGTCGTGGAAGTGCCTTAAGGAGAGTCTATAATAATGGTTTCTGCTTACATTAAGTAACTGACTGAAAATATGACTCCAGCTTAAATACAGGTGGATGAAACATAAGTTCTCCTGCCAGAGGTGAAAAAGATTTCAAATCTTCTCAAGGCCAAGTCCTAAGCTTTGTGTCTGGAGTCCTAAACAAGTCATCTTACACGCAGAACCAAATTTAACAGAGTATACACAGATCTTTGTCATTTCTAAGTTGAATATTTAGCTTTTTGTTGACCACAGCATAGCCTGTATCAAATGTGTTGGATCATCTCTTGTCTGTCTGCTGCTCGACAGTGCCAAACACACTTTCACCTCTTGCTTGCTTACAAAGTGCGACTGGCTGCTGCAACGAGAAAGTTTAAATGAAGTCAGGAGGAGTCATTGGAGTTCAAGTTACAAATCTTTTCGGATTCTGTCTGAAGTCTAAATTCATCAGCTCCACGCCTCTGTCCTGAGACATGGCATCGCCAACAGATGCAACCAAAACATGGCAAATCTTAAAAGTTGTAACAATTAATTTGAGTGAAAACTCAGCATCACGCTGCTGATCTGTGCATCTGAAAGGGAAACTGTGTTGCTCGGTGACAGCATCTGATGACACGTGTGGTCACAGTCAGTGTAATTAGCTGCAGAGTGCTGCATGGCAACAACACGAAATAAACATGAACCCTCAGTTACAGTGACCTCTGCTGACTCCTGACAGATAATACATTCTTTTTTGAGATGAACAGTTTTTATTTTCATTTTCATTATTGAACAATAACAAAAACAAACTGTGCTGATCCTTTTCTGGTTACCAACATCCACCCCTGTGCTCCTTCATGTACAACTTTTACAGCCACCCTAACTACACTGATGAAGACATGATGTAAGATAACCAAAACAAAAATAGACACAGAAAATGATTCGAGGGGAAGTCAATACGAGAAATAGATAAAACAAGCTCTGCATTAATGCAATATTCTGTTAACAGATAAAAAAGATTAAAGTAACAATCACAAAATAAAATACACACAAAAACAAGAAGAAGCACATCTATATATTTTTACACGAATAACCAAAAACTTTCCACTCTCCACTGCACACGCCCTTTCAGGGGCCTCTTAAATAAATTCAGTATTTGCAACATTTTGCTTTATATAGATCCAGTCTACCCAGATGTTTATATGACATTGTTTCGACTCTTGCAGAGACCCCCTCCCGTTCTGATGTGGATAATAATCCTAATCTGAATTATCTGGAGGTATAATGCATAATTTTAAATTGACAGATAATACATCGTTTATGAAAGCTTCGATATTTTTGTGAATATTCTGACAGAGATGTTTATTTATTTAGTTTTACTCTCTGAGGTTTGTATCCAGGTGAAACACCGACACCTGCTGGACACACTTTGGCATTGCAGCCCCTTTTTTTGAGAGCCCGCCCAGAAACTATTCCCCGCTTTCTATTGGTCCAAACTTTAAAAGAGCGCTGTTGTGATTGGTCACTTTCCTTTTTGTCGGGCCAATCAACGTTTTTGTTTACAACCACGCTCAGAAGGTCGAAGTTGAGGAAGACGTTGAGCTGTGAGACAGGTGGAGCTGTGAGACAGGTGGAGCTGAGGAAGGAGACTCTTTCTTTAAACTACACCCGAGAGATGAAGCGGACAGACGCGTGAACACACCCCGGCTCTGCTCTCACCATGCTGGGTTTGGCTGTGAACGCGGCGCGGGCTTCACCGAAGGTTGGTGGCTAAGCTAAGCTAAGCTAAGTGCAGCTAGCAGGCGTGATTTTACACCTGAGCAGGTGTGACAGACACAACCTGTCACACTCACAGACACACACCGTGCTGTGGTCACTGTTTGACAGCAGCTGAAGGTCAGGACAACACACACACACACACACACACACACACACACACACACACACACACACACGTGTTGACTTATGAAACACGTTTAGTAATAACCATAAATTACTTTTAACTTTTTAAAGTTTATGCTAAACACAAATTTAAAGATAATTTGACAAACAAACTGATGCACATGAGAAAGAATAAAACAGGTCAAATTAAATAATATAAAATGATAAATAAGCTTTAAGGTTTCATGTTGGCAGGATGCAGCTCTGCAGTGTTTTCAGTTGCTGAAGTCAAAGGTCAAAGGTCAGGAGTTCAGAAAGTATTCAGCAGCCTCTGATGTCTTATGCTTTATTATTTATTGACGCTTGGCCAAGGAGAATTAGAGACACTCAGGGTTCCCACGGGTGCTTGAATTCCTTGAAAATGCTTGAATTTCAATTCAGTGTTTTCAAGGTTGTGAAAATGCTTGAATTTTTTGTGAAGTGCTTGAAAATGCTTGAAATTCCACAATTAGTTAAAAATCAAAACAGTCAATCTACCACCATATGAAATAATGCTAATTAGACCCATATTATTATGCCATACAGTGGCACCGCTGCGCTTCCCATGACCATCATGGCAAACACAACTAGTAGGCTACCTATTTAAAGGTGCTGGAAAAATGGAAAAACTGGTGCTAGAAGGTGCTTGAAAAGTGCTTGAATTTGTTCATGAAAAAGGTGTGGGAACCCTGTATACAGTCAAAGTTGATCAGAAGTGCCTGAGTCGGTCTTACATTCTGCCCAAGTCATCCTGGTGGATCGACTTTAAAACCCAAGATTGGACTGGGGAGCTCAGTCCTGACCTCCTTCAACAGACGTGTGGTGGAAAGCGTCACGTGCTTCTACATCACCGTGTTGCACGGCAGACTCTGCAGAGGTTGGTTAAAGCTGCACAGAGGACTGTGGGATGCAGCCTATCCACCACCACGGACATTTACACCTCCAGATGCAGGAACAGGGCCTCCTGCATCATGAAGGACCTCACTCACCCCGCAGACGCTCTGTTTGCCCCTCTTCCCTCGGGCAGGAGGCTGCGGACCATTAAGAGCAGGACCAGACTGAGGAACAGCTTCTTCCCAGAAGCTGTGAGACTGTTGAACTCTGGAGGACCCCTGGAAAACTCCTTGAATCCTTGAAGATAACAGCACAAATACTACATGCCCAGAATGAGTCACAGAGAATGTCTTTACCCATGGAGGTGTTATTGTCAGCATGTTCTAGTCTGGAGACACAGATGTCTGTTTACGCAGATTGGACCGTCAACAACAAGCTATCTATTATGTCTATGAAGGCAGCAACAGGTCTCTGTGACCCTGGACACCACAGTGTTGAGATAGACTGGCACCTACTGTTCCCAACCAAAGACAAACAACTAATACTGCTGAGGACCTCAAGACCACACGTGACCTTGTCTTACCTCAGGAGAGGAAACTCCAGAACAGTCGCTTGATAAAAAGTTTGATTATTGATCATGTTTCTTTTTCTGTTCCAGCTGTGCGTTCTCTCCCTGCTCCACACGAGACATCCGCTCCATCACGTCCCGCTGCAGTCGTGGTGCAGGCGTCCACACGTCGGCTCTGCCCGCTGCCTCGCAACAGGACCAGACTCGCCTCCCCCTGCCGCGCTAACGGACCCCTCTGAGTGCACTGAACCAGAACCCAGCCACAGAACCTCCGCCTGGTCTCCTGACCAGGGTCCACCATCTGCTCCCACCCACTGCTGCATGAGCGGCTGTCATAACTGCGTGTGGATCGAACACGCCGAGCAGCTGCTGGAGTACTACCACGACGGAGGCGACCGGGCACTCGCCGCCATCGAGGAGAACGTCCTGGACGAGAACCTGAAGACCTACCTGAAGATGGAGATCCGACTCCTGAAAAAGACGTGACTGATTCTCACTGCCTGTAACTTCAGCCTCAGAGTGTGAGCACTGAACACACCGCACTCACTGAGGCATCCTCCTGCAGAACGTTTCAGAAAACTAAAGGTAAAGCGAGTCCACCTGCTGTTATCACTGTTTTTAACCTCTGATCGTGTCTGACGTTCCCAAACATTCGTAATACTGGAGGAGTCGCACGTCAGTTAGTGTGATTTTAAAGGGACAGTTCAGGTTATTTGAAGTCTCTATGGTTAGAGAAGCAGACAGTAGAACCAGCATGGAGCTAAGTGATGCACTGTGGATGTAGACCACTGCTTCACTTTCCCGTGTGACAACGTGACGTGAAACTGAAGCATTTATATCGACCTGTGATTCCAGACTTAATCGTTTCACCTCAGAGTTTCTGGCCTTGATCTGCAGCCGCTCTGTGGAGAGAGCACGGGTCGACAAACACGCTTCAGTTTGAAGATGTGACACATTTTAATTATTAACCTGAACTTTCTCTTTAAGTTTTAATTTGAAACCTCGTCACAGATCCATCTGATTTAATAGCACTTTTATTTTCTGGATTTTTTTTTTTTAACCACCTGATTCAGTAATTCATGAATAATTAATTCATACAATTACTCAACAGTTATTGTCGCTTTTCTTTGAGTCGTGAAACATTTTTGCACATTTATCAGTTTGAAGTGTTTAAAAGTTTATTTTTACTCTTCGTGATATTTAAATTATGTATTTAAAACTTGTTTTTAAGGCTTGTTTGTTAAATAAATGATCTTTGTATCTTTGTAAGACAAACTGTTTTTTTTTCAGTACGAGGACAGAACACTGGAGGGCGCTAGATAGACATAAAAGTGTGTGTGTGTGTGTGTGTGTGTGTGTGTGTGTGTGTGTGTGTGTGTGTGTGTGTGTGTGTGTGTGTGTGTGTGTGATAAGGATAAAATATTTTGACTGATCCTCCTAACTTGTTCATTTAATCACTGTGTGGATTTATCCAGCACTCAGTGTTCAGACAGGAGTGTGTGTGTCTGTGTGTGACTGTAAACACACAAGAGTGTGTGTGTGTCTGTGTGTGTCTGTCAGTCCACACATTTTAAAGAAAACCTCATAGTTCAGTAAATTCGAGGACCGGTTACCTCGAATAGTGATGTAACTTCTAACCAGAGTAATGTGAGTTCAGCATATGAACGTTTCTAATTCATCAAACCGAAGCTCTGTCGACTTTATCGAGTTTTTGGAGGCTCCTTGAGGACCAGAGCGAATGACCTGATGGATCATGTCAGGAAAAGAAGCCGAGCATCTTCGGATGTGAGAGCGACGTCTGTCAGTCAGCTGACGTACAGGCCGGCCACTCTCTGAAGTGACGCTGACCCTGATCTCCCTGACTGAGTCAGCACTACGGTCCGATTACAGCGATGGCAGCGAGCTGCAGTTATTCTTTGACCTGGGTTATTCAGAGGATTACAACCTGATCATAACCTGAACACACTGACTCTGACGTGGTGGAAAAAAACAACTGCAGACAGATTAGTGCCGGTGCCATCGCTGCAATGTGCCACTTTGGATCATGGCAGTGTTTCATATTCTCCCAACATCTGATCACATGACGAGTCAATCACAGACAGGGTCACCTGCTCAGGTAACTGACGTGAGAAACAGATGTCTTCACTTTGTCTAGTTTGTGTTTGCAGAGTTCATCAAAATATATATTTAAATTTACATATTTAAGTTTTTATTTTATTATTATATTCTGAAGGTTTGTACAGAGAGCGTCATTCAGAATCTCATTTATAAAACATTTAATTCATAAAAACATGGAGAAAATACATTTTTTATTCCTCTATACAAACAAGAAAAATAAAGTCTGAGCCTGGATTTATCCAAAGTTCACATTTCTGTTATTTTCACTTCAGACAGTACCTCATTTGCATATTTAAATTTCAGAAATTCAGCAGTACAAAGAGTAATTGTCTTAATGTTCAGTAAATAATTAACTGGGGAAGTTTGATGGAGATATGAGGTAGAATTCATACCTGAAGTCAGATTAGACTTCATGATGTTGACTGATGTTTTAATTAATTGGCAGTCTGCATACTAATTAGTTTGTGTTGATGATGCAGATGTCACATAGCTCAGTCACAGATTTGAAACCTTCATTAATGGTGGACAAAGAGCCGGCACGTGCGCCCTCCTGCTGGGAGTCAGGGGCTGTGACGTCAAACCGTAGCTCCTCCCACTGCACGAGCAGCTGGGACCACTTTATATTTTATTATTCAGACTGAGTGTTTCACATTCTTAATAAGTTACAGGGAGCAGCATTCACTCCAACATGCACTGAAATGTCCAAGTTATTTGGGTGGCGCTCTGCTGAGATCACGCTTAAAGGTCACATGAGGAGCACGAAGGTTTGTATTTATTAATCTATGAACAATAATCTAATAAAAAGGTTTAATTTGAGTGAATTAAAGGTCCGTACAATAACATCAACAATTATTTATTATTATTTTTTCTTCTTTTATTTTATTTTCCTACAGAAATGATCCGTCAGTTAGTTTCACTCACTGACAATATAAATTATGCACGGCGTATCCATGATGAAGAGCTCGGTGTGGTGGCTCTGGTTCATAATGATGCTGTACCAGAGGACATTTGGACATTTAGACATGGGGACTTATGGAGACTGACTCACTTCTGGAGCCAGCCTCAGGTGGACGTTAGAGGAACTGCAGTTTTTGGGACTTCCTGTGTCGGCTTCACTTCAGGGTCATGGAGGTTGCTTATCCATTCTGATTATCATTGTCCCAGTGTCTCTGCTCTGCATTATGGGAAATGTAGGACTTACAGCAGATTTAGTTTCAGTTTTTTGTATTCTGTCTCTTTACAGGCGTAGCAGTGTGGTGGCTGATGTCTCGGATAAACGTCGCTCTCTCTCTTACAGGATGCAGGATTGAAGCTTTTGCCTGAGGCAGATGGTGAGACGATTGCATAACAAAGAAGGAGCTGCTCGGCCTTATCGAAGCTTCCTGCTGCATCAACATATTAAGTAACTGTATTAAATGACTGTGTTATCTCGTGCACTGCTTCGTGTTTTCTGAATTTCCTGCAGAGAAACGTCACAGCAGGCCGAGATCAAGCAAACAAGGTCACAGTTATCTTCTTTTGTTGTTTTTTAATGCATACACAAAGAACTTTGAACTGTCCTGTTGGATGAAATGTGTCATCTGTGACATCACGTCAACATGAGTGCATCATATGTTTTGTTGATGTGCCGCTGACAGGGAGGCGGGGCATTGGTAATCTTCTGGAGGGCATATAAGAGGGGCCCTAAGCCCCGACTGGCCCTCACAGCAAGCCCAGCATAGAAGTCCACTCATCCGTTAGACAGACCGGGGCGACACTCACACCCGCTCGTCTGGCTGTCCTTCACCTAAACAGCCGGTGAGTAGACGCACCATCATCACCACTGCCATCATAAACAATGCTTTCACTTGGAATTATGGATTTTTTATATAGTAAACGATGTGAACGGTGATTAACTGATTTAAATAAGTTGGGCAGTAAAGACACGTACAAACTTTTTTTATATTAACTCCAGCTATCTAAAAGGTTAGAGCCGTTTGAAATGTTCATGAGTTTATATATGAGATCAAAATATATTCCTTTTACGCTGAGATTTTGAAGGTGTTGTTTTTTTTATGTAACAAAAGAGGCAAAAAATCCACAAATATGAATGATTGTTGTTTTTAATATTGTGTTCTCTAAACACGAGCAGCTGTATGGAAACGTATTAATATTTGATTTAAAGAAATTACAAATTCAGTGTCAGCTTTTCATATTTAACTGAAAAACATTAAGGATTGGTTCTTTGCACTTTGAATTTTTAATATAGAGAAATATATTCTTGAGCTTCACAGGAGCAGTCACCTCACCTCTGCCAGTGTTTAGACTGACTCTGTCAAAGAAGTCCTGACGTGTCTGTACATATAAAAAGTTCACTGGGTGATTATACACTAGAGAAATAAGTTCTGTAGATACACATTGGACCTTAAAAGATGTTCTCGGTGTGAATACGTGTTTGCAGAATACATTCTCTCATTATATGTCGCGTGTCCAGTGTAAATCCTTCGCATGAACCCAGTCTGTGTTGTCTCAGTTATGAGCAGTCACATTATTATTAAAGACTTGCTCGGTGTCATTGTCTTCAGGACACAGTGAGCGGATTGATCATTTAGACCCTCAGTGCGTGCTCAGCATGTCTGCTGTGTTGTCCTTGCTCTAACGAGATTACACGTGGACGGAATAGAGACGGGAGGCTTATTAACTTGAGCCAGGGATTATGGGAAAATTGGGTCATCCTCACAGAACACACTTACATCTCAGACATTCAGTTGCTTGGAAATATGAGTGTAACTCCAGGCAGATCGATAAGAGGATTACAGCCTGTAATGTCAGACAGAGGTGACATGAAATGGAGCGTCTTGTTTGAAACAGATCTGCACAGACTGGGCAGGTGAAAGTTGCTCATTCCCTTTATCATTCTCCTTCCTAAGGTTTCATCACGTCGACTCCACGTCACAGAGGTGTCACTAACTGCTCAAAATGAATCTTGAGCCCAAAGCTGAGATCAAGTCGGCCACCCGCGTAAGCGGCGGCCCCGCCACCCCACGCAAGGGACCACCCAAGTTCAAGCAGAGGCAGACCCGTCAGTTCAAGAGCAAGCCCCCGAAGAAGGGAATCCAGGGGTATGCATGACTGACGAACATCGTCAGAGGTTTAGAGAGGTTTAGATGCCAGATTCTGGTTTGTAATTTATTTTTCTTTGCAGCTTTGGTGATGACATCCCTGGTATGGAGGGCTTAGGCACAGGTGAGTACACCTTAAAGTTTAAAACGTGTTTCCAATCAGTTTCTATCGTGGATGACCTCACACTGCTGCGTTTCTGTTGCAGACATCACTGTCATTTGCCCCTGGGAGGCCTTCAATCACCTGGAGCTGCACGAGCTGGCCCAGTACGGCATCATCTGAGCCTTCCATGCATCTCCCTGCAATCCTCTGAGGATTACAGGACCCGTCCATGCACTTCAAACCATCTGCCTCAGGCTCCATGTCCTAGCTTTAAATGGAACTATTCCAAACAAACCAGAACAACCTGTAACAAAAAAAAAACAGAAAAAAATCTCCAAAAAAACAAAACAAAACAAAACTTTCTGTCCTCTTTCACTGGACTTCTTCTTCTTCTGAGTCTGCAGGTCACACAAACAGCTGCTGTGTTTAGGAGTCTCACATCTTCACTAGCTCTGCACTGTTATTACATATATACGTTACATATATATATTATATATAAGTTACTCTTCTCATGCTGTCCTACTTTGTCTTTCCTCCTTTCCTCTTCTTTTCTTCTCAAAAACCTGAAACTTACGCAAGCAAGGCAGCCTCAAGTTGAGTTTAAGTGACAAACCCGTGAAGCGGCTTCACGTGCACCGGCGCCTCTTTCGCCATCACGCCCAAACATGAAACACAAAACCTGAATTCTGTAGAGACAGGACAGCAGCTTGCCATTGCTGAGCGTAACCTTTCAGTTGGATAACATTTAATCAGTTGTCATCAGACATCCCTCTTTCCCCTCTGTTTGAACCAACCTTTAACTGCACCCAAATTTCCTACAGTCATAACATGTGGAAGCCTGATGCATGTTGGGAAGTGTTGTCAGCAAAGAAAGAGAAAAAAAAACGTCCAGGAAAGCAGATTCCTTCCTTGCAGTTTGTGATTTGGCAGTGTTAGTGTTCATAGTTCATCGTTTGCCCAAGCTGACAACTCATCTTAGCCGAAGAGGTATTAGTGTCATATCTCTTCTCGTGTGTACATCTCCCTTGTATGATATGAATTTATATTGAAATTTGTATTTTATGTTTGTTTATTTCTCACACTTTCACACGACCTGTGTGTTTCTATCTGTTTTTTAGCTCTCTTTTGTTGCTATCTTGTAGATTAGGACGTCGTTCCTCATCGTCCGTCGTCGTCATCACTGATTTGTCACTGTGTTAATGTCTAGACAGTAAAGTCTACCTGGGATCAATGCATGTGCACCCGTAGATGCATTTAGCCTGTCATGTCTTGTCTGTGATCTTGACTTTATTGTTCTAATCAACAAGATAATAACAAATGAGTTGATAACATTTCCCTGATGATATAAAAACTGGAGATGGAAGAGTTGGTGGGTTTTTCTTCAGATGATGTTTACAATGATGGCAGAGGATGAGCGGGACACACACACCCAGATCTGAAGAGATGTGTAATGGATGGAGCTTTGAAAAAATAAAACATAAAAAGAGGAAAATACCAACGGAGAATTGTTTATGCTCATCCATAACACTCCTTTGATTGTAAGTCTGTGGTTTGAAATCTTATCAGTGACATTTCATTAAATTCTTTTCATCTTTTTTCAGGCTTGAAGTAAAATTAATGGAAACTGCATATACAATATACACACACTGTTTAAATATATCACAGCATCACAGCAGATGAAGCCAGCAGAGCCACACACATTTTAAAACACTGAGCACAAGGGGGGGTGACACAGTGCGACACCTACTGGCTGTTATTTGTAACTGTCTCTGATTACAAGACAGGTAGAACCTTATGAAGGTAGATTAGTGCCATATATCTGAAAAAGAGCAGACTATGATTTGCACTTGTAAAACCCGTAATTCGCAACTTGTGAATGCGCATCTCGCAACTTGTGAACGCGCATCTCAGAGTTTGTAAGTGTAACTTCAGATCCACACATCTGCAAAAAGCAAACTGCAAGCATATTTCACAACTTGTGAAAGCGCATCTTCGAATTTGCACTTGTAACTTCAGATCTGCAAAGCTGCACAACATGATTTGCATGCGCAGGTTCCTATTTGCTCGCTCAGTTGCGTCATCCTTCTCACGTGATTTTTGGCGACGATTTGCGCGCAGAGACCAGGAATGCCTGTTTTACACTCTTGTCCAAGAGGTGGCAGTGTGGTTATTGGATAATATATCAATAAACGGCTGTTTTTTTTTGTTTTTTTTTATTATTGCAATAAGACAGAGTATTACAATGACACGTGACAGGTAGAACAGAAATTTCTGATCATGACATCAAGATAAAGTCAGTAAAAAAAAAACAAGAGATAAAAAACATACATAGACATACAAGAGGAATATATCTTAAAGAACATTTAGAAGCTTTGTGTTTTTCTTATTATGTACAAGTTTAAGAGATTTGAGAAGAGAGGAAATTTCTAAAATAAAAATATCAAAGAGAGGTTGATTCTTTTGCCATTTCTGTTTATGAATGAAAAATTTGGCTTGTAGAACATAAAAGTTAACTAAAAATTCAAATGATGAATCTGTAGAGTTCTCATAATAAAAGAAGATGTCTTTGAGAGTGAAGACATAATGGCCCTGTTGTGCAAAAAGGTGAAAACTAAGGTCTATTAGAAATTTCTTAACAGTATCGCACTCAAAAAAATAAATGTACAAGTGTTTCATCTTCCTTATTACAAAAAGAGCAATGTAAATCTAGGTCTATGTCAGTATATTTTGAAATATTAACATTTGTAGGGTAAATCTTGTGGAGAATCTTAAAATGGACTTAATAAACGGCTCAGTGGTGGTGGTGGGTGGCTGGCCATGACTCTTGGTCTACGACACGGCGCCACGAGAACATGGAGAGAAGTGTTCAACAACGTGTAAGTAACATTATGGTTTACACGTTGTTGAACACTTCTCTCCATGTTCTCGTGGCGCCGTGTGTCGCAGACCATGATTCATGGACAGCTGTTTATTGAGATAATCCCCGACTTTTGCATGGCCAATAACCACACTGCCACCTCTTGGACAAGAGTGGTAAAACAGGCATTCCTGGTCTCTGCGCGCAAATCGTTTCCTTCAAATCCATCCGAGTGAATCGTGCCAAAAATCACGTGAGAAGGATGACGCAACTGAGCGAGCAAATAGGAACCTGCGCATGCAAATCATGTTGTGCAGCTTTGCAGATCTGAAGTTACAAGTGCAAATTCGAAGATGCGCTTTCACAAGTTGTGAAATATGCTTGCAGTTTGCTTTTTGCAGATGTGTGGATCTAAAGTTACACTTACAAACTCTGAGATGCGCGTTCACAAGTTGCGAGATGCGCATTTACAAGTTGCGAATTACGGGTTTTACAAGTGCAAATCATAGTCTGCTCTTTTTCAGATATATGGCACTAATCTACCTTCATACGCGTTTAGCCCACCAGACTATGTTTACTTGCTCAGATTGGGACATTTTCCCGGTGTATGTTCTTCTGCTCGGGTGGAAAACCAGCCTCAGAATTACAACTTATACTCGATCTATAAGCCAAACTCACGGCAATACACCAACCAGGTAGCAATGCCAAACACACCAAACGTCATGGCTGGTGGTGTCGTGGCTCACACCATAAAGCAGTGATTAGCACTTCATGCTACAGCGAGGCTAAACAATCACATACACTCCTATGAAATTATTATGTTTCTATCCAAATGTAATTTCAATTTTGGACCAGAAAATTTGATTAAAAAAAAAAAAAAGAAGCAAATTAAGGCAAGTTTCCATCCGCTTTTAAGATAAACTGGTGCTGGCTCTTTTTCTCCAGTCAGCCATAAAATTAATGTGTCGTGAATAATTATTGTAAATAATCGTATCGTATTGTACACCGTATCGTTACATATTGAAACGTATTGTATCCTAACGTACCATATCATATTGTAATGTATCGTATCACACCGTAATGTATCATTTGTAATGTATTGTAACATGTCGTATTGTAATGTATCGTATCATACCAAAACGTATCATTTGTAATGTATTGTACCATATCATATTGTAATGTGATGTATTGTATCATCCTCAAACTCAAACATTTATGTTTGAATGTTGAATCTCATTTATTGCAAGGTAACAGAAAGGCGCCTATCAAATAAAATGTATTATTATTAAAACTACTTTCCAAAGTAACTATACCCAACACTGGTAACTATATACATATTAAAAAGATATAAATCATATATCTATATCATACACATATTTAGAATATTTTACAAAACCCTTTCATATTTGTTGTATTACTATATTATATTATATTATATTATATTATATTATATTATATTATATTATATTATATTATATTATATTATATTATATTATATTATATTATGTGTGAGGAAAGCGGAACAAAACAAAGCTTGTTTCCACCGTGCTCGCTTCAGTGTGGGACTCGGTGGTGGCCGGTCACTAATGCGTGCAGCACCCGGTGTGTGTAGTTGTGTGATGGAGTTTCGTTGACACACACACGCACACACACACACACACACGCTCCGTGATTCAGCCTTCAGTGTGTCTGTCCACCGACGCGGCCACATCTACCGGGAGCTCACCGGAGCAGACATGGCGGAGAACATGGTGAGTGAAACGGCGGGAAGTTTTTACCGTTAGCCTGTTAGCTCGGTGTTAGCTCGGTGCTAGCTCCTGTGACAGTGATGAGGCAGCAGAATTAGCTCCAGGCTAACAGCTAGCCTCGGATAAACAGTGACTGAGGCCTAGCCGGCTAACAGGCTAACCTGAGCTCTGTGGCTAACAGGCGGATCAAACTTAACGGCACAAACCGCCGGTAGAAACCGTCGGTGACGCTGTTTGACGAGCTCAGCCCGTTAGCCGAACATCAGCCGGAACATTGTCGGTGCTTTAATGTCGGCTCAGGTGTTGCTGCTTCACTTTAAAGTCACATTTAGTTTGTGTGGATTCTTTAATTAAACTCCGCAGAGTCCGGAACATCTGCATGTCACCCACAGCTGTGTGCGGCAGACGTTACGTTACTTTCTGCACTGTCATCGCTGTCATGATATCCTGACACTGACACCACTGTGGAGAGAGAGGGGGAGAGAAGGGGGAGAGAGGGAGGAGGGGTAGAGGAAGAGGAGAGAAGAGAGAGGGAGGAGAGGGGAGGAGGGGTAGAGGAAGAGGAGAGAAGGGGGAGAGAGAGAGAGAGAGAGAGGAGAGAGAGAGAGAGAGAGAGAAAAGGAGATGAAGAGGGGAGAGAGAGGGAGGAAAAGGTGAGGAAGGGGGGAGAGAGGGAGGAAGGGAAGAGGGAAGGAGGGGGGGGAGGAAGAGGGGGAAAGAGAGGGATGGAAAACGAGAGGAAGGGGGGGGAGGAGAGAGAGGGAGGAGGGGGGGGAGGAAGGAAGAAGAGGGGGAGAGAGAGGGAGAAAAAGGAGAGAGGAGAGGGGGAGAGAGGGAGAAAAAGGAGAGGAAGAGGGGGAGAGAGGGACGAAAAAGAGAGGAAGGGGGGAGAGAGAGGGAGAAAAAGGAGAGGAAGGGGAGAGAGGGGGGGAGAGGGGGAGGTAGGGAGGAAGAGGGGGAGAGAGGGAGGAAACAGAGAAGGGGGGAGGAGAGAAAAATGGAGGAAGGGGGTGAGAGAGGAGGAAAAAGAGGGGGAGAGGAAAAAGGGAGGAAGGGGGTGAGAGGGGAGGAAAAAGAGAGGAAGAGGTGGAGAGAGAGGGAGGAAAAAGAGAGGAAGGGGGGGTAGGGAGGAAGAAGGGGAGAGGAAAAAGGGAGGAAGATGTGGAGAGAGGGAGGAAAAAGAGAGAAAGGGGGTAGGGAGGAAGAAGGGGAGAGGAAAAAGGGAGGAAGGGGGTGAGAGAGGAGGGAGAGGGGGAGAGGAAAAAGGGAGAGGAAGGGGGTGAGAGAGGGAGGAAAAAGAGAGGAAGGGGGGTAGGGAGGGAGAGGGGGAGAGGAAAAAGGGAGGAAGGGGGTGAGAGAGGAGGAAAAAGAGAGGAAGAGGTGGAGAGAGAGGGAGGAAAAAGGGAGGAAGGGGGGTAGGGAGGGAGAGGAAGACGGGGAGGAAGGGGGGAGAGAATCAGAATGATTGATCAGTGCGTGATCAGTGAGATCGTTAGAAAACCAAAGTTTAACCTGTGTCCTGTTCAAACACTTTATACACACGTGTATGAATAACAGTTAAATCAAACCAGTGACAGTAAAATAAAAAACAACAGCAGTGAACTGTGCAGTATGTAAATCTAAAACCTTCTAAAGTATTTAGTGCTTCACAGACTGTACAGAGAACACACTGATTGTTAAAGTGCAGGATGCATGTGAGGAAGATTTCACTGATGTTTATCTGCTGGACTTGGAGCGTGTGATATCTCGAGGAGCAGTTGTACAGACTGATGCTCACAGGCAGGACATACTTGTTGTGTCTCTGTGGACGTCTTGGTGCCGGCAGTCTCTGGCTGAAGCTGCTCCTGAGTCTAAGATATCCTGTAGCTTAGACAGCATCGTCCTTTCCAACACCAAGGTCAACGAGTCCATCAACATCACCGGCCTTCCCAACAAGTCTTGTTTCTATAATGCAGACCACTGGATGATTTCATGTTGTTGTTTCTATAATGCAGACCACTGGATGATTTCATGTTGTTGTTTCTATAATGCAGACCACTGGATGATTTCATGTTGTTGTTTCTATAATGCAGACTAGGGATCGACCGATACGGGTTTTTTGATGGCCGATGCGATACCGATTTTTTCCCCATGGCCCATGGCCGATACCCGATTTCCGATACCCGATTTCCGATACCGATATGGGTTAAAAAAAGTTTAAAAAATGACAAATATTCCAGGTCTCAAGTTAAAAATAAATAGCCATTTATTTATAATAACATGAATAACAGGAAAATGACAATCATGTCTGAAGCCCATTGAGCATTTTTTTTTTAAGTGTCTGCTTAATGCTTATACAGTATTATATCCACTTAAAAAGGAATAGCCCACATACTTCGGTGCTTTTATTCATTTTTATTTATTTAAAAAATATATATTAGTTTGGCTTGACACATTCAAAGGACTGTGGCTTGACAGTGGCAACAGAGCTTGACTGCACATTTGAGAAATGTTGGGGATGACACAAAGATTATTTAGAGTAAATGTTTAGGCCTATTTTACAACTGTAGGCCTATATTGTACTTGATATACCATTGCCTTTGAAGCAGGCAGTGACAGTAAATAGCCTGACTTGATCATCATCCGCATTGCAAAGTGAGTGAATGAATTGTAGATTTGTCACTTTTTAAAAAAATAAAAAATGGTCACACAATAATTTGTTTTAGTTGTGGAGAAACAAAACCTCGCTGCTTGCCCCCTGCTTTGTTTCAGGAAGAGGGGAGAGGGGCGGGACAAATCACAACAATCTCCCTTTAGGTTTGACGCATCAAACTTTATCCATTTCGACATTGTCTTAGTTAATATCAAATCCCACGCCACCTCTAACTCTAACGAAGTGTACCCTTATATTGCACACAATATGCGTGGCGAGTTACGTTTAGGAGGGATTTAGAAGTTTATTCAGTAATAATCACTCGCATGCCATTATTGCTCCCGCGGTGTCGACATGCACTGACACGGCGCTACCCCATGTGTTGAAAAATATTCCCGTACGTAAGCTAAAGTAGTCTATGGCTTAGCAAGCCTCTTCTCGAAACCCCAAAACGTTTCATTAGGTCCTGGACTGTTGGGTTCGTTGTGCAGTTATCTGATTACAGCAACTGTTCCGCTCCGCGCTGATCACTTTTTCTCGCTCCATCTGTCTCTCCTTCACGTGCGTGCACACTCACTCACACACACACACACACACACACACACTGGGCTGCTTCACCGGTGTTCGCCGGTTTAACTCCTGCAAACGCCGAATTGACAGTGACTGATAACAACACCGACTTCATTTGAACTTTAAACTGCGGGTGATTGCATCATAGCCTACTCTTAGTGTTACAGCTCCCTAGTTTAGGTTGGCAGTTTAAATGCGACGCACTTAAACAGCATTCCCGTTTTTTTCGACTCACTTAATGACTTTCAGGCACACGCATGCTACTGTATGCAGTGCAATGCCATGTGCATACTATGCTGCGGGGGCTGCAGCAGCGTGCATAGCGGGTCTTCACAGAGCTGCCCTTGAACGCCTGTCTGTAAATGACGCTGGATGCGTATCGGCCGTATCGGCCATGTGTATCGGCCGATGCCGATACACCTAAACAACGCTAATATCGGCCCGATATATCGGCCGGCCGATATATCGGTCGACCCTTAATGCAGACCACTGCATGATTTCATGTTGTTGTTTCTATAATGCAGACCACCTCATGATTTCATGTTGTTGTTTTTATAATGCAGACCACTGGATGATTTCATGTTGTTGTTTCTATAATGCAGACCACTGGGTGATTTCATGTTGTTGTTTCTATAATGCAGACCACTGGGTGATTTCATGTTGTTGTTTCTATAATGCAGACCACTGGGTGATTTCATGTTGTTGTGTCTATCATGCAGACCACTGGATGATTTCATGTTGTTGTTTCTATAATGCAGACCACTGGGTGATTTCATGTTGTTGTTTCTTGTTTCAGATCATCAGGGTACAATCCCCAGATGGGATGAAGAAGATTCCCTCCACCAAGAGGGAGACAGCTGCTGCTTTTCTAAAGAAGGTACGGTTTGTGAGACGACACGTCTTTATTTTTACAGACACTCACTCAAAGGTCCAGCAGTAATCTGATTACTAAAGCTTACACTGTCTGTCACAGAGTGCTCTTGTGTCTGCTCATTGTTCATTTATGTGCGATGCCGTGCAGAAAGTACCAGAGCATGTCAGCCCTGCACTCCCAGCTCCCACTGTTGTCATGCCACCTGTCTGAGAGATTTGTGTTCAAGGACCACAGTGGATGCTCTTTGCACAGCTGCTCGTCACCATGTTGTGGTTTAGCACGACTAAAATACATTTACATTTGTTTGTAGGAATAACCCTGTCTTAGTTTAACGTCTATTTATACACAGGCGCTCCAAAAGAATGCCGCGTTCCTGTGAATCGTTTGGGTTTGTAGAGTAGTGTTGCAGCAGAGCATTGCAGCAGCGCCTCATTAAAAATGTATGTATCCCTGTGAAGGCAGGGTGGTGTAGTCTGCAGATCAATCGGAGGAGTAGTTTTCATTCCCTGCGATGTGCAGCCGGCGACTGGTGGAACAGAAAACTGAGCGCGAGGCAGACGGAGCAGAGACGGTGTGAGCCCGACAGGATGTTTTCCTGCAGCTCAATGAAATGATTCTCCTCTGCGTGGCTTTAGATGCATCATGATCTGACTGTTCTCTGCTTAGTATTAACAACACAAGGCACTGATGGTTCATGAGGTCTTTTAATTTAAGATGTTTGCCCTGTTCTTATAGTAAAAGTTCACTAACGGTTGAATGGAGTATGATGTCTGCCCGATATGTGATGAGATGATACTCTGCTGTCCGGCCAGCTCAGAGTGCTCTGAATCGCTTAGTTTGGCTCACTCCGCGATGACCTTAAGAGGCGTTCCCACCAGCTTCCTCTCGTGCCAAGAGGCTCTGTGCTAATCTGTTCTACCCTTCACACATGCACCTTTCCACTGGCACACCGGGGTCTGAATTGTTTGCCTGAGTTGATTTCGAGGAAACTCTTCACACTGACGATCAGTTCGGGCTGTGTCATTTCACGGCGTGGAAAGTCGGCGCTGTTTTGATTATACATGACTCGAGCTTGTCGTCTAATCAACGCGCTGCGTGCCTCCTCCCTCAGGTAGCCAAAGAGTTTGGGTTCAACTCCAATGGGTTTTCTATTTACCTGAACCGCAACAAGACCGGCGAGATCCTCTCCCAGAACAAAACTCTGAGCCTGCTTAAGATCAAGTAAGTATCAGCGGCGCCGAGCCTGATTTGGACTTTGCATGAAAACGAGCTTTCTCTGATTCCTCTGTTTGTTTTCTCTTTCTCCTCCGTAGGCATGGCGACATGCTTTTTTTGTTCCCTTCAGGATCTCCTTCCTCCTCCGGGGAGGTGATGGACACGGCCACCCCGCACTCATCTTCATCACTACCATCCATCTCATCTTCTTCCTCGTCCTCTTCTTCGTCCTCCATGATCCCCCGGTCCTTCTCAGCGCCCCAAGTCCAGGAGGACGAGATCGATCAGTATCTGGCCAAGCAGGACGGCAAGATCTACAGGAACAAAGACCCACAGCTGTAAGAAACACACACACACGGCAAACATCCAGAGTAAAAACAAATGTCAGAGAGCTGACGATTCTTCTCTCGCTGCAGATGTCGCCATGGTGCCCTTGGAAAATGTGTGCACTGTGTACCGTTAGAGGTAAGACAACTCTCTGTCTGTTAAACTCAACAGTTTGTTCTGATTAAACTTATTGAAACTCGGCCTCTTCTTTCTCCGGCAGCCTTTTGACGAAGACTACCTGAATCACCTCGACCCACCAGTGAAGCACATGTCATTCCACGCATACCTTCGCAAGCTGACGGGTGGAGCTGATAAGTGAGAGAGAGTTTTTACATGTCGTTCAGGGGGAATATGCAAAGTCTGCTCAGCTCCTGACACTGTGTTGATCTCCTGCAGAGGGAAGTTCGCAGCTTTGGAGAACATCAGCTGTAAGATCAAGTCGGGCTGCGAGGGCCACCCTCCCTGGCCGGAGGGGATCTGCACCAAGTGCCAGCCCAGTGCCATCACACTGAACAGACAGGTACCGAAGCTTCATCAGTACAGTTTGACCAAAACAAGAGTCGTGTGTCGTGACATGAATGGAGCTTTGTCTGCTCTCCTCCCAGAAATACAGACACGTGGACAACATCATGTTTGAGAACCACACCATCGCCGACCGCTTCCTGGACTTCTGGAGGAAGACGGGCAGTCAGAGGATGGGGTACCTGTACGGCAGGTTCACCGAGCACAAAGACATCCCTCTGGGCATCAGAGCTGAGGTGGCTGCCATCTACGAGCCGCCGCAGGTGAGTGATCCCTTCTCCAGACAATTTGAGTGTCACTGTACTCGGGAGTTAACGTCTGTGTTTAGCTTGCAGTAGCTCTTTGTTTTAATTGAATCCGGACCCTCGTGTTACAGAACGCCACGCAGAACAGCCTGGAACTGGTGGACGATCCCAAAGCTGCAGCTGTGGACGAGATCGCTGCCAAACTGGGCCTCTGCAAGGTCTGTCTGACACCCACAAGTGACAAACTTTGACATGTGAACTGAAGGTTAAAGGCAGATTTCTGCTTCTGTGTCGAGGTGTTCTGCTCTCTGTCGAAGCCTTTGGCACGGGAACTGATTCATGATTCATCCAGAACTGAACCTGTTGAACTGTTTTCACTTTCATCTGTTAAACATGAGCATAACTGCACGGCTGATGGAACGCTTGCTCTAAGCTGTGATGATTGTTTCAGCTCTGTCTGTTTCTCTGGGTCTCAGGTGGGCTGGATCTTCACTGACCTGCTGTCTGAGGACACGAGGATAGGCACCGTCCGCTACACGAGAAACAAGGTGAGGACGCGTCTCGGTCAAAGACGACCTGTTCACCAGCCCGACACGCTGCTTCATGTCTCATCTGTCTTTACTTGTGTCAGGACTCGCACTACCTGAGCGCAGAGGAGTGCATCACAGCTGGATACTTCCAGAATCATCATTCAAACCCTTGCAGACTCTCTCGAGACGGCCACTTTGGCTCCAAGTTTGTGACCGTGGTGGCAACAGGTACGATTCTGTCCCGTCAGTATTTCTGTGTTTCTGTCTTAGCTTTGAGCCGGCACATAACAAGTGATAATGAGAAACTTAAGAGGTCTTAGTTTTATTCGTTTTTTTATTACTGTCAAGTATCTACCCGGTGTATGTCGTAATGTGGAGCAGTGTAACACAAGCCAGGCGCTCTCTGAGACGTGTGTTTGCTCTGTGGGATCGAGGCCAAGCGTCGACCCGCCCGCCTCTCTAAGACCTCTTCATACATTTGTTCCAGGAAAGCACAAAACGTAGCGGCGACCTCATCCCCGTCATTTACATTAATGAGGCGCTGGCAGCCAAAGCTGACGTCGCTGCTACTCATCTAATGCCAGCCGGGGCAGAGTCCATCTGTTTCACTCTCATGTGTGTGCAAATGAGCTGCATGTGTAAAGCTCAAGAGTTTTAGAGTTTTAGGACTCCAGTATGACACTGATACACGTTTAAAGGAGAGTTTGTGTTCTCTGAGAAGCAGACGGGAGAACAGAGCGCTGTGGTGCTGTGGACGGAGCAGCAACAAAGCCTAAAAGTCAAAGTGTACGATATATTTTGAATATTTTCTCAGCTCCAGTGTTTATATCGATCTCTGCGAAGCCACCAGATTTCTTTGACAAAACGGATGGAGGCCGTGGCAGAGCGACCACTCTGTTGGTGTCCTGCACAGTTTGAAGGGTGTGGATGCTTTTAGTGAAGAAACGCTTCAGTTTCCCATCACAGAAGCTCGAGGTGAAGCAGAGAAGATGTTCTAAACATAATATTCACTTAGACTGAGCTGTGCCGGTCCGACCGCCGTCTGCTGTATGTAGATAAGAAGAAAAAGAAGAAGCTCAAACCACCTGAAGTAAAACAGATTTTACTTGTTTGCATCTGAAAGTTTTTTAGACAACGACGCAGCTCTGCTAACATTCTGCCGTCCAGAGGAAACACATTAATACTTCAATGTGTGTGTGTGTGTGTGTGTGTGTGTGTGCAGGCGGTCCAGACAACCAGGTGCACTTTGAAGGATACCAGGTGTCCAATCAGTGCATGGCTCTGGTGAGAGACGAGTGCCTGCTGCCCTGCAAAGACGCTCCCGAGCTGGGCTACGCTAAAGAGTCGAGCCCTGAGCAGTACGTACCAGACGTCTTCTACAAGGTGAGCCCGTGTTAACACGGCCGAGGTTTGTTTCTGAGAATATAAACTCGTTATGATAATGACATCCAGCTGTTTTTGGAGCGCTTTAATCCAGATGTTTGGATGCAGATGTTACGGTTTCTGTTTTCTCCTCTCTGCATCCAAAAGGACAAAGACAAGTTTGGGAATGATGTCACGTTTCTCGCCCGGCCTCTCCCCGTCGAGTACCTCATCATAGATGTGAGCGCGTGTTGTTGTTTTTTTCATGCAGCATCTGTTTTTATTAATTCCTATTGATGGTCCTGACTTCATGTGCGATGTCTCTACAGATAACCACCACGTTTCCAAAGGACCCCCAGTACACCTTCTGCTCCACACAACGCTTCCCCATCGAGAACCGCGATATCCTGGGAGAGACACAAGTAACTCCCTTAACTTTATCTCAGCTTTTCATTCACCTCCTTGTTAAATCTAAACATGTTTCCTTTGGGCACGGTGGCTGCACGCAGCTCATCTCAAACCTTCTGTCCTCACGTGGACAGGAGTGGATGAGTTGAGCTCATACTTTAACACTTCTCAAATCTGTATCAGGACTGAAAGTGTGACATGAAATTGGTCTCAGGCTTGTTGCATTAACCTCAGTATTGAAATACTTTACTATAAGGCCACAGCCACCACGTTCACGATGGCAGCATGAGGATTATTTCTATCCTGGAGAAGACGGAGGGACGGGACACAGCGGCTTCCTGTTTCACCTGCCAAAAGAGCACGAGTTCAAAGTTCTCTCTCTGAACGCTCTGCACGGCTTTTTTTTTATTGATGCAGGTTTTATTTTTGCCAAAATGTCTCACTGCTATGATTTAATAACACGTCTGTAGCCGTGATTCAGCCCTAACGCATCACAGATCAGCTGAAGCCGACAGTAAAGCACGAGTGACGTCAGGAACAAAACAAAGAAATGTCACCAAGCACTAAAGAGTCGCTGTAAGACACGGTTTAATGGTTTGGCTGTTTGCCTTGAGTCCTCAGATGTTTCAGATAATCCAGGTCTGCTGCCATGTGTAATTATTGAGCGTGTATGTTGTAAAGACATGACCCTCAGAGTTCCAGCAGCCACATTCGACACCAACCCATATTTCATCCTGACATCCTGCCGCAGCGCGCGCCTGAAAAAATGAGGCTGACCTTCTGATTCCGCGACCTCCAGAGTTCAGAGGAAGATTCCACGTCTTTATCTTCACGTTGTTTGTGTGTTTATGCAGAATTTTCACAGTTTAGCGACGTACCTGTCCCAGTGCACCTCCACGGCATTCCTGGACATCGTGTCAGACTTCCATCTGCTCCTCTTCCTCGTCACCAATGAAGTCATGCCTCTGAGAGTAAGTCGACACTTCTGGTTTCCCATTAGTGCTGCAGAGTACGCTCACATTCTTTGCCGCTCTGGAACCGCTCGGTCCGATCAGCCTTTATCAAACCCAGACGTTCCAAACGCCGCGGTGCTGCACGTTTTGAATCTGTTCGTTTGTTTGTTTGTGCAGGACAGCATCGGGTTGCTACTGGACGCAGTGAGGACTTCTAATGAGGATCTGGCACAGACCTGGAAGAAGTCGGAGCAGTGGGCCACCATCGAGCAGCTGTGCAGTAAGTCAGCGAGGGCGCTGGATGACTCGGTGTTAGCTGCCTGGTCTCAGTTTGGCTTCAGAGATGATTAAAATGAAATGTAGCTGCCGTGCCGGTATCCTGTTGATCCCTCTCGTGTCCCTGCAGGCACAGTTGGCGGGCAGCCCTCCAGCTCTCTGGGTTACGGCGCCATGGGCGGCCCCTCAGTCCCCGCCTCCTCCTCAGCCATGTGGTCCTGCCTCCACTGCACCTTCATGAACCAGCCCGGCACAGAGCACTGTGAAATGTGCAGCCTGCCCCGCAGTTAAAAACCCCTCCCCCTGTGCCCTCCATCCTGCCCCGCCCCGCCCCGCCCCGCCATGACCTTATCCCGCCCGGCCCTCCTGTTAACTCGCCAATGACATCAGTGCACCAGGACCAGCTGCAAGATGTGGACGCCCTCCTTCGTGTTCTTTGGCCTCCCTTCGAAGCCTCTTGTTGTTCCCATCTCACAGGTGAACGGGATGCAAGCGTTTACATCGAATTCAAAGATTAATCCAGTCAGCCCAGATCCCTCCTCACGGCGGCTCTCGTTAGCGGCGGGGTTCGTTAAGGTAAAGCACTTTTGGCTGAGGCCCCCTTCCCTCAGTAATCACCCCCCCTCAAATAAATCCTGCTGTGACTCAGGACGACAGCAAAGACTCGAGTGTGTGGACGTTCTCTCACATCAGTGCCCCTCTCACTCTCACTACGTCTTCTGGAAAATCTTGCTGTGTATAAAATACATTTGAGGAATGATACTGTTATTTAATTAAGCTTCTTCTTTTTCTTTTTTTTTTTTATCTGATTGTAGCGAAACCTTAAAAGTTTTGAATCTTCAGCGTGGATTCTTCAGTCAGGTGTTTCTCGGTCTTGGTCTCTTTGACAAGCCCCTTAAAGTACAATCATCGGTCGGAGCTCAGACCTGAAAACTCTTTGGAGCTGTCGGGTAATTCCAGCAGAGAGTTTATATTTTCAGTATTAAATTACTTTAAAGATAAGTCCCACATTGGACACAGAACGCTCTTCACCCCTGACATCCTCCACTGATCGCAGACTAACTCCTGGACTCGCGTCCCGACTTTAAAGTGGTTCCTAAAGATCTTCTCTGGTTTGTTGAGTTGTAGCTTGGCGGATCGAACTCGGAACAGCCACGATATGTAGCTTTATTCGATCAGCTCCCCGTCGTCGTCGTCACTGTATCATCCGGTAGGTGCTCCTCCAAATAACTGGTGCTCGCCGCTCTCCTCTCTCCCTCGTCACTCCCTACCTGTGGTTCTGTTGTTTTCCTCTTTCGCTGGCGCCAGTCCAGAGGAGTCAGACCGTGACGGACGCTCCTCCTGCTCTGAACCCCCCTCCGGGTTATTGTCCATCACTCAGCCTTCAAAGACTTTGCTGCTGGACGAGGTCGCAGGTCAGAGAACGGCGCCTTCACTCGTCTCGTCGATGTTTAAGAACGTCGTCTGTGTCTGCGTCGTATTTTTCGGTACTCGAGCAGAAGCACTAAAACATTTCCTCACTTACCTCGAGATGTAATCAGAGACACACCCAGTGCGTTTTTTATTTGCGTTCAAATGTGACTTTAACAACAAATTTCAAAGGCAGAAACTTCTGGACAAATAAAAACAGTTGATGAAGATGAGTCGAGCTGTAAGAGGGGAAATGTTTCTGCAGTCAGCGGCGTCACGTGGGGCCGTCGGTTCAAACGGATTCTTCAGTTTCTCTCATGAGACTTTAATAATATTTGGGACCAAAACTTGTGAGATCATTTAAGTCTTGGCGGTTCAGTTCTGGTTGCACGTCATTCACACTCATTTAGTTACTGAACACGCGTCCATCAGAACATTTTGACATCATCAGCAAACGCTCACGATCGAAGCTTCAGCTGTCGTCGTCCAGATGGAAACAGAGACGATGAAATGAGAAGCAGGCTTTGATTCTGCAGGACGTCGCCGTCTTTTCAGGTTTTCTACTTAAAATTGGAAAATTTGGAAATAATTCCAAACTCACAGACGTCTCTGTTCATAATCCCGATTTCTTCAGAATCTCTTTTAATCCGCGTCCTCTGTGTGATCGCTGCTGACTGACAACAATCCTCCTGTCCTCACGTCGTTTTCTTGTGCTCCGTTAACGTGAAGACCGAGCGAGGTCGCTGACGGGGGGAAACGGGCGTCTTCGGGCGAGAGGGCGAGCCCCGGGCCGCAGATCTATTTATGAGACGTGTGCTTCTTTGTGAGAGCTTGACGGTGATTCCATTGATGAAGTGAGAATATATTTTTAGTTGTAGATTCATTTGAAAATGCTTGAAAAAAAAAAAACTACTTTTTTTTGTGGTCATTCTCGCCCCACGTGTGAATTCTCGAGAGCGATTATCTGATGTCATGCTGACGGACGGACGGACGGACGGACGGACGGCAGTGACCTTTGTTCCTTTTGTACTGATCCAGGGGCCGTTTGCTGAGCAAGCATGCTCTTGGAGTTGCAGCCGGTCCTCACTTTGTTTCCACTGAGCTAACCGAGGACCTGACATTGAAAGTTGTTGTATGCTGTTGACCTGGATTTGAAACAAAATAAAAAAAACAACAAAAATAAGAAAGGATTCATTTTGCAGATCTCTGATTTACTGACTGTCGGAGCTTCAGACTCGAGTTTATTTCTGAATGTTCTGACCTCAAAGAGGAGAAAAAAGAAAAAGTATCTGGACACCATCAGGAGGGAAATCTAAACTTCACTGACTCAAAGTAACAATTATATAATTCAAAGTTGAGATTCAAACATACAAACAGAATCATGTACATTATGTCAGTGGTTTTTACCCTTAAGACAAATTATTAAAATATTTTCATCTATATTTAAAGATATTAAATATGAAATTATACAGGATTTAATATAAAAATAAAAATCAAAAAATGAAGCAGGTGAAGTCTAAAATGTCTCATTCTTTTTAAACCCTGTTTGTTGTTACATGGACAGATTTATGGATCCTTACATTTGTTTTTAGTTTTATGATCTGGATGCACATGAAGCGTCTTTACATCAAATCAACATGCCGCTCTCAAACTGAAACCTGTTCCATCATAGACACATGTCTGAGTAATAAGATCATCGTGGCTCATGTGTCGGTGTCGCCGCCGTGCACAGAGCAGCTTCATGAAGACGCAGAGTCAGACCTGACCGAACAAATCCCTGCAGCAGGTCCAGAGAGAAACCTTCAGCAGAGCAGAGAACATGAAACTAAAATATTAACAGACATAAAAACAGAAACGATACAAGAGCAAATTAAAGATGAAACGATGTAAACAAAGACCAGCAGCAGTAAGACTTAATGTTTTGGTCTGCAGATGGACAACACATGGACATCAGGAATGTGGAACATCAAACGCTTCTGCAGAAAGTCCCACAGGACTGACATCACATGAACGTCATCATAAACCATCAGCTGACGTGCTGACAGGAATTATCACAAACATTTTCTCTTTGTTATTTCAGTGTTCTCAGAAAAAAAAAAAGGGAAAGTTTCAGCTGGCTCGTGTCTGACTTTGAAGCGAGTCCTGATATATGACGCTCAGCCTGAGGTGGGAGTGGAGAGCATGGAGCCTCCCTCCTCTGCTCATAAGAGGCTCGGCTCTGCCCTCGCTGCTTTTTCACCGCGTTCTCTCGCTGCAGGTACGTTCAGCACTTCTCTAACCTGCAGCGAAAAGTTTCTCAGGTTTGTTTGTTTGGTTCAGGTCTGAGGATGAAGGCTGCTGCAGCTCTGCTCGTCTTATCAGCGACTCTGTGTGCTGCTCAGAAACCCAAAATGAAGACAGAGTGGGACTACAGGAACGAAGGTCAGCAGGAAAATGTCACATCTACTCGAGTACTTTTAGAGTTTGGGAGACATTTCTTCTCTCAGTCACTTTTGGCACTTTCAGTGATTTGCAGCTGAAAATCTGAAAAGTCTTTTGTAGTCTGGCTTCATGTTGGCATGTTTTTCCATATGATATACAGGGTTCCCACGGGTGCTTGAATTCCTTGAAAATGCTTGAATTTCAATTCAGTGCTTTCAAGGTTGTGAAAACGCTTGAATTTTTTGTGAAGTGCTTGAAAATGCTTGAAACACTTTCACAATTAGTTACAAATCAAAACAGTCAATCTACCACCATATGAAATAATGCTAATTCGACCCATATTATTATGCCATACAGTGGCACCGCTGCGCTTCCCATGACCATCATGGCAAACACAACTAGTAGGCTACCTATTTAAAGGTGCTGGAAAAATGGAAAAACTGGTGCTTGAAGGTGCTTGAAAAGTGCTTGAATTTGTTCATGAAAAAGGTGTGGGAACCCTGGATATATGATTTAATCTGATCAGGATGAACTCTGAGACTCTTTTCAGTTGGAAAGTCGACATTGAAACTCTGTCTGTATTTTTGGTTTTCATCTTAAAACTCGTCAGTTTGCATCGATGTTGCATATAATTATTGTTTGAACAGTATTCCTACGTATAGTCGAAGTGTTCTTTGTGGGGTCTGCAGGTCTCTGATGAAGCACTGAGACACATTTCTTTCCCCTGATCAACTAAATTCAGTCCAGATGTCCTCTGACCCATGAATCACCTGATCAGGCTGCAGTTACAGTTACTTCTTTCCTTCTTTCCATCCTTCCTTCTGTCCTTGTTGTTGTACATCTCACTGGTTTCTCTCATTCGTGCATATTAAATGAGTCTGTTTTCTTAATGACTTCTCTGTTGGTACCTAACTGATCGTTTAGCTGCTCTGTGTCTCAGCAGACAGAGTGAACACCAAAGGATGTGCCAACCTCACGCTGGTGTTGGACAACTGGAAATATGCCATCATGACGCAGGTCAAAGATCTGCTGCTGCATGACCACAACACCGTGCTGCCCGACTATGGAAGGTGACCTGTCGTCATGGTGTGAGTTGATATTTCACTCCGTCACTGTAGGCCAGAGTTTAACTGTGACTCTCTGTGACTGCTCTCAGGATCCAGCCTCTGTCAGACGCCCTGGGAGATCTGTACAAGGAGTTCAACAGCATGAAGGAGCACCTCGCCGAGCTCACGGCCAAGTTCGACGGCGTGGAGTCCTTCGTGGACAGCATGCGATCAGGAAGGAAGCCCGCGCCGATGCGGGGTGAACCCAGGCCGCCGGGGTCAGTGCCGAGAGAGAGGGAGGCTGCAGCCACTGACGCAGGAGGACGACCTCCAGGAAGGAGGAGCAGGGTCATAGTGAGGAGGATCAAGAAACCTGTGCAGGACTGAGGCGTGGACCAGAGACCAGGAGTCATGTTGTCTTCATAAGTCATTTCTGTCTGTCCATGATTTCATCATGAAGAGCGAAGCAGAAACTGAACATTTCTGTCATGGTGGGAATTTGTGTCACATGTCTAAATTAAAGATCACATGACACAAACCCAGAACAGTGACGTGAACATATTTAACATCATCAGACAGACAGACAGACAGACAGACAGACAGATATCAGACAGACGCATCAGACAGACAGATATCAGACAGACAGACAGACAGACAGACAGACAGACAGACAGACAGAAGGACACATCAGACAGACGCATCAGACAGACAGACAGATATCAGACAGACAGAAGGACACATCAGACAGACACATCAGACAGACAGACAGATATCAGACAGACGCATCAGACAGACAGACAGACATCAGACAGACAGACAGGCAGACAGACAGACAGACAGACATCAGACAGACAGAAGGACACATCAGACAGACAGACAGACAGACATCAGGCAGACAGACAGACAGACAGACAGACAGACAGACAGACATTAGACAGACAGACAGACAGACAGACAGACATCAGACAGACATCAGACAGACATCAGACAGACAGACAGACAGACAGACAGACAGACAGACAGACAGAAGGACACATCAGACAGACACATCAGACAGACAGACAGATATCAGACAGACAGAAGGACACATCAGACAGACACATCAGACAGACAGACAGATATCAGACAGACGCATCAGACAGACAGACAGACAGGCAGACAGACAGACAGACAGACAGACAGGCAGACAGACAGACAGACATCAGACAGACAGGCAGACAGACAGACATCAGACAGACAGACATCAGACAGACAGACATACAGACAGACAGACAGGCAGGCAGACAGACAGACAGACAGAAGGACACATCAGACAGACAGACAGACAGACAGACATGAATGTTGAAATTTTGAGGCGCTGCAGTTAAAATGTTTGACCTGATGAAATGTAAAAAATTAGACTTTTTATTTTATCTCTAGTGCTGATTCACTGCACAGCTCTAATCTACTGCAGCTGTAGCAGCATTCACACAATGCCCGTCTGTGTCGTCATCATGATTTATATTTTAATTATTATATTTTGTAATTCATCTTAGCAGCGAGATAGAAATGAGTTTGTCTTGGGCATGTCGTGTATTTTCACATGTATCTGATATTAAATAAAAATCTTTAATTCTTTTTGATTGCTGAGCTCAACATTAAACATCTAAATACAACTTGCACAATAATGCAGCAGTAATATGAATCTGTAAACATCAGTTGTGACAGTAAAACAGATTTCTGCACAACGAGCACCTGAACGCAGCATTTAAGTCTCTTGTTGAACACCCGAACGCAGCACTAAGTTTCTTGCAGAGCACGTGAACGCAGCACTAAGTTTCTTGCAGAGCACTTGAACGCAGCACTAAGTTTCTTGCAGAGCACGTGAACGCAGCACTAAGTTTCTTGCAGAGCACTTGAACACAGCACTAGATTTCTTGCAGAGCACTTCAACACAGCACTAGATTTCTTGCAGAGCACTTGAACGCAGCACTAGGTTTCTTGAAGAGCATGTGAACGCAGCACTAAGTTTCTTGCAGAGCACTTGAACGCGGCACTAGGTTTCTTGAAGAGCATGTGAACGCAGCACTAAGTTTCTTGCAGATCATCTGAACGCAGCATTTAAGTCTCTTGTTGAACACCCGAACGCAGCACTAAGTTTCTTACAGAGCACGTGAACGCAGCACTAGATTTCTTGCAGAGCACTTGAACGCAGCACTAGATTTCTTGCAGAGCACTTGAACGCAGCACTACGTTTCTTGAAGAGCATGTGAACGCAGCACCAACTTTCTTGCTGTGCACTTGAACGCAGCACTAGGTTTCAGGTTTGATGCGTTTGAGGCAGAAATGAAACTGAGAGAGCTGCGTCTGCTTCAGGGACCGTCCACAAATGATCGTTAAAATCAAGACGTGGAAACGTTTCCCGCTGCTAATAAACTGACCTGCACCGTGCTGAACAAGGTTCATATGTCGGGTCCTGTTTTTAATATAATATATAACACTTTCATACATCACCTGCAGCTCATGTCTGAGTGTGTCCGCCCTCTTCCGCGGTGGATGCATTTGTGGACGGTCCCTTGCAGCTCCCTGTAGGAAGTCAGAGCAGGTCAGGAAACATTGAGCAGTTGTTACCTGACAAACCTGCAGCCTGCTCCTGAACACATCACCAAAGGTACGTAAACACATCATACAAATCTACTTTATGGGCCACACACATCCTGAACTGACAGCTTGATTGTTACTGATCATAATAATGCAATATTATATTATTATAACAGGTGAGCAGCATTTTAATGTCACAGCTCATCAGTCAATAATCAGTGTGACAGGAGAGAGCAGATCTAACTTCATGTACAGTGAAATGTGAAAAACACAGAGCTGAGCTCTGCATGATGCAGCTGAGGACAAACTCAAACTCCAGCCTGACAGATGCAGCAGCAGCATTTTATCTGGATATATGTTTTATATATATATGTGTCTGATATGTGGTGATGTAATATGTTTTTTCAAAGATCATAATGCAGAAACTTTGCCAGTAGGTGGCGTCATTCAGAGCTGTTGTTGATCAGATTTAAACAGTCACATGTTTTGTTTTTGTGGATGTTTGATGAGCTCATTTGATCTGCTTCATATACGGCTGGAGAGTTTAATCTGCAGCAACAGGCAGTGAGAAAACAACCCGAACTGAGACTGTGTGACATCATTTGTTTATGATAATGCTATAATATAATTTATGACACTGACACTCCCTAACTGGCACTCTGCAACTGCCTGCATGTGATTTTCATATTCAGAGACAGAGAAGAGGGGAACAGGGGCTCCCCCGTGACAAGAGTCCCTGCAGATGGAGGACGGAGCGGGGAACCGGCCCGGCACCTCCGGGTCCCAGAACAAAGAGGATGTTGCAACCAAAAAACCCCGAAAAAGGAATGAGGTAAAAAAGTTTGAGACAAAACCCGCCTGATATTTTAACAGCATGAACAAAAAGTTAAAGCACAGCTAAAGGTTTAGTTAATGTGTGTTTCAGGAACAAGGATCAGCTAATCCGAACAAGAAAGCTCAAGGAGAGAGGAGGAGGAGGAGACAACCAAGGAGGAAGAAGAGCTCAAACGTAAAAGAAGAAAAAGCATCGATGGAGGTCGTGGAGACAACAAACAGTGTCCCTGTAAAGACACAACATGTGGGGACCCTCACAGAAGAAGACAACTCGCACACGGTGGAAAGGAGCGAAGAACACCAGCACAAAGTTGGTGCAAAGATGGTGCAAGCCCAGACCCAAACAGGAAGACTTAAAGGCACAGACAGATCCACACAAACTCCAGTGGCTTGTCAGAGCGACCAGGAAACACAGACGGACTTCTCCGAGCCAAAACAAGACGACACAAACCATGACGAGGCTCAACAGCCAAAACGAGACGACACAAACCATGACGAGGCTCAACAGTCAAAACAAGACGACACAAACCATGACGAGGCTCAACAGCAAAAACAAGACGACACAAACCATGACGAGGCTCAACCGGCTGCTGAGTCACAGCGAAAACAAGACGAACAGGAGTCAAAGAAGACAATGAAAGAAATCCCAGACAATGATGGAGCGTCATCGGGCTCAGTCACGGAGCAAAAGCCCAAGAAAGAGTCAAAGTCTGAGGAGGAGGATCCGTCTGCAGGAACCTCGGGTCAGCCCGAAGACGCCCAGGCTGAAAAAGATGCCAAACAAAAGTCTTACGCACAAGTTCTGTCTGCGGGAGGAGGGAGTGATAAACAGTCAGCGACAGATGAAACCACGAAACCATCCCAAAGCACGCGGTAAGAAGCTGACATGAAGACCGGCACGGAGCTGTGGTTGAACCTCTGATCATAATCGTGCATTTCTCTCCCTCCGCAGTGATCGACCTCCGCCCGGTGCTCCCGTGTTCACCCTGTACATCTACGCTGTGCTGGACAAAAAGTTCAGATTCGACCAGAAGCATGACACGCTCCTTCTGTGTTTTGATGAAGTGTACTTACCCTTTGAGTTGAAGCATTTCGTGTGAGTAGGAATCAATGAATGCATGTTTATGTACAGTTATTATTATCGTTCAGCAGACTGTGTCTCTGGCTTCAGGGACCGTCGACTGTTTGGCCTGACGAACTCTGATAACAAGCTGATGTACTCTTTTTTTTTATAGTGGACTAAAAGAGCGAGGATATCTGATAGAGGCAAGTCTTTCCGTTGAGGAAAGCACACTGCAGAGGGGCGGGTGGTGGACTTACTGGTATGGTGTGAAACAACGACACAAAGAAATTTCAAGCATTGCCTCAAGATCTGCTCAAATTCCACTTGATCCCAACGTTAAAGGTAAGTCAGGCATCCCTGTAGATGAATGTAATGTCAATTAATCTTAATCATAACCTGATCATGTACCTCCCCGTGTTTCATCTAGAGTTGCACCTTTATGAAGGCTTCATTAGTCGCCTGGAGGCTGGTTCCGCAATGCAAATCATATTAGCAACCGGCCGTCAAATATTTGGCATTGAATCGATCGAAAGGTGTGGAGGTGTCGGACGCCTGGCAGGCCTCAGCGATCGACCTGCTGCACAGAGTCTTCCAGAGATGGTCTCCATCAGACAAACAGAGCACTCAGAGTCTGTGTGGAAACTTGCAGGATTTCATGAACAGTCTCGGTTCTGCACACACAAGAGTGACGTTCCCAGACAACTCCCGACCTCCTGCGATCCAGGTTGGTGCAACAAGAAGAGCAGGATTCAAAGCAGGCGTTGTGTCTCGCCTCCAGTGATCAAATGTTCTTTGTATTCACAGATGTCAGAGCTGATTTCAGAGACTTTTGTTCACATCTTAAGAGGAGAGCCTAAGGAGAAATTCCCCGGCATCTGGGGGAGCGCCAGTCCTCTTCTCCTGGGCCTGTCTGTCTTCACGGTGACCATGAACTGTAAAATCAACCTTGGAGTGAAAGGCTGGGCTGAGCTGTGTCATCGAGTGTCCTCGGAGGCTGCGATGGACCCGAAAAACCTGGACGAGGTCCTCCGTTCTTTCCCACATGCACCACAGTAAGTTCAGCAAAAGCTTCAAGCTTCGTCATTTTAAAAACTGTAAGTGGTTATTGGACGTGTAGATATTGTTGTGTGCACCGTACTAACACATTCTCACGCTTCTCTGTGTCGTCCCTTCAGTGTGGTGCTGGGTTTGATGAACCACTGTGCGCAGCAGCCGGTGTCCGAGCTCGTCCTGCTCGTTCCTCTGCTCTTCAGACTCAGACAATCAGGAGCTGACGCCGCAAAAGTTGGTCCGACGGTCGAGGAAGAGAACTGGTCCGGACTTGAAAAAGTCTCTTTCAGCAGGTTCAGGGAGAGTATACAGTTCCTCTCTGACAAAAGAACGTGAGTTTATCTCAGAGTAACTTTATTTACCTGGTTACATTTTTAGATTTTGCTGAAAGAACATTTTGATTTTTCACAGGAGAACTCTGGATTTGATCCAGGCACGCTTGTCCATGGCCACAGAGAATCCTCTGCTGCTGATCGGCTGGTTGTCTCTGGTCGCGTTCGAGGATCTTCCTGAATTTTCAGAGCGGACGGAAATCCCTGCAGAACACCTGATCCAGAGTCTGATGTACAGACTGCGAAAGCATGGAGAGCCGAGGGATTACAGCCGAGCACAGGAGAATGTAAAGGTGGAAAATAATCCTAATAAATAAAAATTAACATTTAAAATGAGGTTGTTTTATCTTTAAAATGAACATTTGTCCTCTCTACACATTCAGAAAACTTTGACTCATATACTGCAGAAGGTCGACAAAGAGCAGGACAGGTAAGAACACCTGACTCCCTCTGATGAATGATGGGACTGTGCTCTCTGTAACATTTGCTTCGTGCCTGCAGACTGGTTGAATGTGGGAACATCAGACCAGCCTTCCTGAGCAGCATCAGTGTGATGAAGTCCACGTGTGCGATTGTGCGACTCGTCCCCTGGTACCAAACCGCGGTCCTGTCCTACCGGCTCGTGCTCAGACTGGCGGAGATTCTGAACGCTGAACTGAAAAACGAGGTAACGTCTCTCCCTCTGCGGCCCGACGGCCTCATGTGGGACAGTAACTTTAACTCGCTGTGTGTCTTTCAGTCTTCGCCAGAGGAGGAGAAAACCTTAAAGGATCAGCTGCGTGGCCTGCGAGAGCAGATCGGTGTGTGGAGAGAGAGCCTGCTGGAAAAACCTCTCGTGACTTTAAAACAACTCACCTACCCAAAGGAAATCGAGGTACGTCCCAGCTGACTGAAGTGACAGCGTGCATTGATTGTTGGCCTCTGTAATGCCTCTTATGATAATGAATTCTGTAAATTATCAGATGTGGGATGTGCTGCTCAGAGTCGAGTGCTCTCTTGAAGAAGTTTCATCCACGTGGAGCGTGAGCCTGAAGAAAGACCTGAACAAGAGGATTTCCAAGGTGAGTGATGTTTCCTGATCGGTGGAAAACTGACGTCTGTTTTGTTTCGAAGACGTCTGATGTCCGGTTTTCTTTGCAGACGAGTGAGGAGGATAAAGTTCTGCTCTGCTGTCTCCACGTTACCTCGGCGGCAATAAGGAAAAGCCACGAGGTGGTACAGAGCTGTTTTGATGAGCAGTGTCAGGCTGCTGTGAAGAAAATCTGCCAGGTACAGTACATGTCAGTGATCTGTGCAGAGTATCTGCATGTCACACGTCACATGATGTACAGTTAAAGGTGTAATGATGGTACATTCATGTTTTTAGAGCGGGCAGGAGGGAGACCTGATGAGGAGTCTCAGGTCTAAGGTGAAGGACCTCCCTGAAGCCGTCACATCTGCTGTTGTGGTTGAGTCAGCAGCGAGATTCAGAGACGACCCTGTAGTCCAGCTGCTCGATCCACAGTCCGCCATAAACCAGCTGCTGTCTCAGGGTATTTTTAATTTTATTCATTCATTCAAACTAATGTCTGGGAGGAATCTGTAAAGTCATCAGTGGATGAGTGAAGACGTGCTACAACAAAAGCCACGAAGCAAATGTGTGGAGATGATCCCGGGACAGGCTGCTGATCCGGCTCGCCCGGTTTTGTCTGACGCTGCTGCTAATTGGTCTGCAGCCCTGGAGACAAAGCAACAACACAGTCACAATGTTTTTATTCTATATTTGCTGGAGGTTTTCAGTCGGTGCTTCTAAATGTCATTGTTCTGGCTCAGGTGACTGGAAGTCCATCCGGGTGGATGACGCCGCGGCGCAGGTCGTCCACGGCTGCCTGGCCGCGCTGCATTCTCTGCTGGAGTCTCTGCTTCAGGGACACGTGCCCCTGGGACACCTACAGAGCTGCCTGCGCTATAGAGAGCAGTTTAGGAGACTTCACCTGCAGTGTATGAACCCTAACATGATAAACAGTCTTCAGTGGTCACCACATTAAAGTTTCCTGAACTAATAACAGCTGCTTTATGTTTTCCACAGACAAGAGAAACAACAAATCTGAAGCGGTTCCCGTCGAAGCCGACGTGGTTCTGGCTCAGAGAGAGAAAGATCTCAACTCCTTCGAGTTGCGGAGAGAGAAGATGGATACGCTGATAAAGATGATAGGAAAGGTTACCGAGAGCGTCACGGGTAAGTGTGACTCATCATTAACTTGACTCATGTTAAGTCAGAGATTTGGGTCTTCTGCATCCTGTCCTGTATCACCATGGTTCTTATTTAACCAGTTCCTGAGATGTCGACTCTCGAGGAGCAGCACAGTGCAGATCTGAAGACTGTGGGCCTCAACGAACTGGTGCAGGTTGAGACCATTGTTGCTGATGGGAAGTCGGGAAGGATGGGCCCTGCTCAGGTCCTCTGGTATAAAGCCAGTATGAATGTCCTGAAAATGTCCAACCAGATGCACAAACTGCATCACAGCAGCCTGGTTCTGTCCTCCTGGGTCGAGCGGGCTGCGGTTTTGGCGTCCACGAGGCACCCCTGCCCGGCTCCTGTTCCCGTCAGCCTGAATCAGATCTGCGAAAACATCTGGAACCCGCTGCTGGCAGAGTTCCTGCGGCTCGGTGTCAGCATAGAGAACGCGAGCATCACTTTCAAGCAGCTCGATCAGGTTTTGGTGGAGATTGGTGACCAGGGAGACGGGAAGCTGATAGAGAAGGAGCTGAGTCTGATGTCAGAGGCGCTGCGTGAATCTGGAACCAGATCTGAGGAGAACTGGGTGGATCTCAGACTCAGTCACATCCAGGATTATCGGCAGCTCCACGAGGCGGCGGCTGCAGCCGGTGCCATGCTGAAGATCGCTGAAAAAATGAAACTTTCTGGGAACTTCACAGAAATCGACACGCTCAGCCAACTGGTACGAGTCTTAGGATCTGACATTAAGTGTTACAAAAGAGTTGCATTGTGCAGCAGAAGCAAACAAACAAACTTTTCTTTTACTACTATCCAACAGGAAGAAGACACATTTAAGCAGAGGGCTCTGGGCTCGCTTACTGTCGACCTGTTTCACGCCAGTCAGCAACTCTCCAGAGTCACCAAGCAGCACACGGCCTGTCTGGAGGAGTTTCTAGTGAGCCAAACTCTGGTCACCTGGGTCAAAGAGAACCTTAAAGGTGAGGAACCAAAGTCTAGTTTAGTTTTCACAAAGCATGTCTTCTCACTTCTCTGTCCTCAACAGATATGAGCGATGTGAAGGTCTATGTCGACCTGGCGTCCATATCTGCCGGAGAGAATGACGCAGAGATCGACCAGGTGGCCTGTTTCCACGACGCCGTGATGGGCTACGCCCCTCTGCTCTACTCCCTCTCCCCTCGAGCTGGTTTCAAGGATTTCATGAAGTGTGCTCTGTCGGTGTGGGAAACCCAGAACAGAGACGAGAAGCTGCCAGACAAACTGGTATTCACACCTCTGTTGTATGTAGCTGGAATGTAACTGTGGCAAAGTGACAATGACGCCACTCGGTTTGTTTTCCAGAGGGAGTCCACTCGACTGCTGAGCTGGCTGAAAACACTGAAGGAGACTCACGGCTCTGTGGAGCAGTCCTCTCTCTCTTTGGCTTCTTCTATTAATGCTGACGGAGTTTACCACATAGGATGGTCTGATGTAAACACAGAGAAGGTGAGTTCAGTGGACAACCTTTAATTCAGGTCAAAAGTACCAACATGTAGGTCTTTGTTAAGATATTCACTCGTTTGCAGAGATGTCTACAAAACATGGTCCACGTCACGGTGAGGAAGGACAGAAGGGAGAAGAGCTACAGGCTGGACGAGCTTCTGGAGTTAGCAGAACAAACTGATGCTCATGTCATCCAAAGGGGAGCACGGGCGAGAGCAGGTCAACAGGTTCACAGAGGTCAGTGGCATTTCATTTCAAGTTAGATTGACACAAACTTCCTGTAGTTATTGTGTCCACTGTTTGGATTCATCTGTTGGGATTACTGCAGGTTTTTGAAGGAGTTCAGCGGCTGGGCACCATCCTGCTTCAGATGCAAACATCTGGAAACATGCTCTTCAGGGAATGGCGCGCTGAGGTGGAGTGCTGCCCCCAGCAGCAGCCGTGCGTTAAAGTCACCTTCGTATCCCTGATGGGTAAAGAGATGGTGTACCGCGGCGAGGTGACCGAGCAGCTACAGAAGCTGGCCCAGTCCATGGAGAGCTGCCAGAACGAGTGGCGCTGCTTCGTCAGCAACATGCGCTCCAGCTTCAACCTGCTGAACTACTACACCTCAGAGCAGATGGTGTACCTGTGCCACTGGATACACAGAGTGTGTCAACGGCAGGCGTCAGTTCCTCCACAGCTTTGGCATTTACTGTTTCCCATAAAGCCTCAGTGTACTCTAACTGATGTCAGAGTCGCTTTCACTAATGCAGCGAGCATGGCCTCACAGCATGATGGATTGGAAATGGAGCCTGACGATGAAGATCAGTATTACACACCAGCTTCACCAGGTGAAGAGGACACGGAAGAGGCTCCTGATTTGATGGAGTTTTCAGACGACTGAAGATGAAGATGATGCCGTCAGGAGGTTCGATGAGGACAGTCTTGAAAAACTCTGGCGTAAATTCAAGGATGACATGTCACAGTATCTCAGCGAGTACTTGGACATTTCATCTTTGGCCCGCTTCCTCTCGTGCCTCTCAGAAATGAACCCGCAGCAGATAACCAGGAACCTTCCGCCGGTTCTCCATGAAGGAAAGCCCAATCTTGTGATTTGTCCCAGTGCAGAAGTTTTTATCACCGTCCTGTCTTTTTACATCCAAAGTCCGGAGCAGCCTCTGCCATCCACAGACGAGGTTCTAGTCTGCAGAGAAGAAACCACAGAGGAGCAGGTGGAGATCTTTCTCCGCCGAGCTCTTGGCCAAGGCTCCCGACAAAACTGGCACAAGATTTACTCGCTTGTCAATCCAGGGTTGCTGGGATATGACGTCAGTGTGGCCTTGGGGGAGCTGTTTGAGGGTCTTCAGAGAAGTGCCAGTCCACAATACCGCTTGGTAATAGTCAGCCCGGTGGTGCACCAGCACAGATATGTGCCCTCTTTCTTCAGCAATGACAAAGTACAGGCTGGTGTGAGTCTGACAGAGGAGACAGCCAGGAAATATCTACGTCACCACTTCACACAAAACAGCCTCCTGCAAAACCCTGTGGCTCTGGTTTCTCCTGATCATCTCTCAGTCTGGATGGTGTCATCAGTACGCCCTGCAGTTGGTAAGACTAACCCTAATTAGCATGCATGTTATTAAAATGCATGTGCAGTTGAGGAAAAAATAGATTTTTTAATTTTTTTATCAACAGGGAAATCCCTTTATGTGGATCGATTGTTTGAGAAGTTTCAGCAGAAATCTCCCAGAGCAGAACATGTTAGGATCAGACTGATTGAGCCGTGCGTCGACATAGACTCCTTGATAAAGAGTCTATCAGAAAAACTGGCACCCTTGAGAGACCAGGACCCCGTTCTCCTGCACATCGACACCGCTGGAGTAAGTATGCAAGCACAGGGCATTTATCTCTGTGGACAGCCTGTTCTGTTTTTCATAATCTGTCTTCTTTGTCATATTTGTTACCTCTCAGGTGCGTTCGGGTCTGGAGGAGCTCCTGTTCCATCTGTTAGTTCTGGGCTGTTTGAGTGACAGCCATGGCATGCTGTGGCGAAGAAATGTAGCTCACTTGATCACTGTGGAGGTCTTGAGAACAAACACAGCAGCTCAAAACCGGCCAAAACAGGTAGCAATGTCTATTTCAGATCACAACTTCTGTTCAGTATGTGCGTTCACTGTCAGAAACTTGTTGTATGTATTAGGGGTCGCACAACTTCAGATTTTTAAGTCGACACTAACATGGTGAAAGTCGACGTCGACTAGTCGCCGGTGACGTCATTGATATTTTCAGTAATTAAAAAAATCACAGGAGGAGGGAATGCTTTGCAATAATCTGTACTGACTGACAATGCACAGCTGTTAGACAGCGAGCATCAAGCAGCAACTCAGCTGTTAAATGTAACAGTAACATATCGACACGTAAATCTACACCTCCCATAGTGGAAAACAAAATACTGAACAAAACTATTTGGGAGGAAAACAACACAACACCTGCAGCCGAGTCTCCGTCACAGTCCTGCTCAGTCACAGTTTTCGTTTTTCGGTCCTGGTTTGCGTGCAGGATTTTTCCTCTCGCTTGGCGTGCTTGTCGCTGGGACAGCCAGGTAACGTTTGCGTCCATCAAAATATGAATGCAAGTAGGCAGCTAGTAGTGGCATTTCCGGTGGCAGCTGGCACCGGAAATGCCACTACTAGCTGCCGCTGCCACGAATTGAGCCAGCCCTCTCTCGATTAGCGACTAGTCGACGTCAAGCTCTAAACGTCATTGTGGCAAAGTGAAGTCGACTAGTCTGTACAACCCCTAGTATGTATGTTCTCACATTAAACAAGCATGATAAAATTGTTCAACGTAAAGCTAAATTACAAAAATGATCTCAAGCTGCGATTTGTTTCCACATATCTTTGTTTTTCATTTGCTCGTCCAGATGAAGCTCGGACTTCTCGACACTCTGCCTACCATCCATTGTAGACCTCCGAAAGAGGTGATGCAGTTGTTGGTCAGTAGAGGGGTGGCGACAAAAAAGACAGTTGATCCGCTCATGGATGAGCAGGAGTTTTGCAGCGAGGGGATTCAAAGGCCGTATCAGTACTTGAAGAAGTACAGGAGGAATGAAAATCTGGATCGCTTTAACTACCAGGAAGGATCGAGCGAGGGCAGTCCCACTGACTGTGTCCAGCATTTTCTGTTATACTGTGGAATGCAAGATCCATCCTGGGCAGAGCTGAAGAACTTCTCCTGGTTCCTCAACGTGCAGCTGAAAGACTGTGAGAACTCAGTTTTCTGTGATCCAGATTTTCTGGCTGACCAGCTGCCTGGTTTCAAAGGCTTCATTGTGAAGTTCATGATTCTAATGGCGAGAGATTTTGCCTCGCCATCTCTGAACACGTCTGATGAAAGTCCCATGCTGCACATTGATAACAGTCTGGAGGACGACCTTCTTGCCCGTCTGACAATTCGGAAGCATTGGGAGAACGAGTCTCATCCATACATCTTCTTTAATGCAGACAGATCCTCGATGTCTTTCCTCGGCTTTAATGTTATAGTTTGGGGGCGAAACACACTCAGCGCAGTTGATCCTCAGAGCAACAAGGTCCTGATAGAAGATGTGATGTCAGTGCAACTTTTGGAAGGTTTGGAACGACAGGGAATCTGTCTCACTGAAAAATTTGATCAGTTGCCCCGGCCAGAAAAAATCAGAAGGATTTCATGTGTTGTTGGTGCAAAGAAAGGGACGGTGGTTGGAGGATTTGATCCAGACCCAACGTATGAGCTCACTGCTGACAATGTGATGAAGATGTTGGCCATACACATGAGATTCCGGTGTGAAATTCCAGTTGTCATCATGGGAGAGACGGGCTGTGGGAAAACCAGATTAGTCCGTTTCCTTTGTGCCCTCCAGAGGGAGGAAAGACCAGTAGAGAACATGGTACTTGTCAAGGTACATGGTGGAACTACAGCTGAGATGATCTACAGAAAGGTGAGGGAGGCAGAGGAACTCGCTGAGAAGAACCACAGAGCGCACAAGCTGGACACCATTTTGTTCTTTGATGAAGCCAACACCACAGAGGCCATTTTTGCCATCAAGGAAGTCCTGTGTGACAAATCAGTGAAAGGGGAACCTCTGAAGCCAGGCGGCGGCTTAAAAATAATAGCTGCTTGCAATCCTTACAGGAAGCACTCACCTGAGATGGTGGAACGTTTGGAACGTGCAGGTTTAGGGTACAGGGTGAAGGCAGATCAAACAGAAGACCGTCTGGGCAAAGTCCCACTGAGGCAGCTGGTGTACAGAGTTCATCCCCTGCCTCCAAGCATGGCTTCTTTGGTTTGGGATTTTGGTCAGTTGAGTGATTCAACGGAGCTTTCCTACATCAAACAAATTGTCCAGAAGAATGTTCGCGACCATCGTTTGCCAGTCGTCTGCAAGGACGTCATTTCAAACGTGCTGGGAGCCTCTCAGAAATATATGCGCAGTTGCAGAAATGAGTGCAGCTTTGTGAGTCTCAGAGATGTGGAGAGGTCGATGAAAGTGCTAGTTTGGTTTTACCAGCATGGCGAGGTCCTCTTCAACAACTGCTCTCAACTCAGCGAGGCTCATAAAACACTGAAGTGCTTGATTCTTTCAGTCGGAGTTTGCTACTATCCGTCTCTGGTGGACAAAGAGAAGTACCTCTCTGTGATCTGTAGGTGCTTTCCAGAACCTCTATGCTCCTCAGCAGCATTGCAGGAAGAGATCTCATCCTGTCAAGACATCTTCCTTAAAAACATACAGACAAGAGAGACCATAGCCAAAAATGTTGCACTCAAAGAGAATGTGTTTCTCATGGTGGTTTGCATTGAGCTCAGGATCCCACTCTTTCTGGTTGGCAAGCCAGGCAGCTCAAAGTCTCTTGCTAAAACAGTGGTTGCGGATGCCATGCAGGGCCAGAACTCCCACTGTGGCCTATTCAAGAAACTCAAGCAAGTTCATATGGTCTCCTTTCAGTGCAGTCCTCACTCAAGTCCTGAGGGCATCATAGGGACATTCAGGAACTGCGCCCGCTTCCAGAAGGACAAAAACATGGATGAGTATGTTTCAGTGGTGGTGCTTGATGAGATAGGACTCGCAGAAGATTCTCCTCAAATGCCCCTGAAGACCCTCCATCCTCTCCTAGAAGATGGTTGCATTGACAATGACAAGCCAGATCCACACATGAAGGTTGGCTTTGTGGGCATTTCCAACTGGGCTCTTGACCCAGCAAAGATGAACCGAGGAATATTTGTGTCCAGATGGGATCCAAGTGAAGACGAACTTGTGGAAACTGCCAAGGGGATTTGTTCATCCTCCAACCAAATTCTCCTGAAAATCAAACACCTCTTCCCGTCTTTGGCAAAGGCCTTCTTGAGCGTCTGTCAAGAGACCTCGAAAAATCAATTCTTTGGGCTAAGGGATTACTATAGCCTAGTCAAAATGCTTTTTGCCGCAGTCAAATCCACACAACAAGAACCAGATGGCGGACAATTGGTGGAGGCTATCTTGCGTAACTTCAGTGGACAGCCAGAGGGTTTTGACCCAGTAATATTTTTCCAAGAGGTTCTCCAAAACCTTGATGGAAATTCCAAGACCAAACACCTTGCAAATGGTGAAAAAGAATCTTGATTATGAAAGCAACCAGGAGAGCCGTTACCTCCTTTTGCTGACCACCAACAATGCAGCGCTTCATATCCTGCAACAACAAGTCTTTGCCAAAGGAGGCTATCCACCACCGGAAATTGTCTTTGGCTCAGGATTCCCAAAGGACCAGGAATATGCCCAAATCTGCCGTAATGTTAACCGCGTGAAAACATGCATGGAGACCGGACGCACTGTCATCCTCCTCAACATGCAGAATCTCTATGAAAGCCTGTACGATGCTTTGAACCAGTACTATGTTTACCTCAGTAAGCAGCAATACGTGGATCTTGGTCTCGGCTCTCACAGAGTCAAATGTCGTGTCCACACAAACTTCAGACTGGTGGTAGTGGAGGACCAGAAGAAAGTCTATGAGCACTTTCCCATGCCCCTCATCAACAGGCTTGAAAAACACAGGGTTGATAGGAGTACCGATCTCGAACCGTGGCAACACAGGGTGCTCCACAAACTAAAGGAGTGGGTGAAGGAATTCTCAGGTGAAACCTCTGAGGATTTCAAGTTGTCTGACATTTTTGTTGGCTACCATGGTGACGCCTGTGCCAGTGCTCTCTTGCAAGCGCTAGAAAGCCGAGCACAAAAAGCTGCACAGGGTGCAGTAAGGACAACATCAGCAGGAAGGAAAACGATGACTTACTTGAAGAAGATGAAACAACTGAATCAAATCCAAATGAACCGAAAGAGGTCACTGATAAGGAGGGCGATCAGTTGGGTGAACCGATGGACGTAGAGATTGCTGAAAAAGAGGGAGCAACTGAGTCCATGGAAATGAACAATGATGAATCCACTGAGGTATGTGATGACAAGAACAAAGTGATCTCCGAGGGCCAAGAAATGATGATCACAGAAGATGAAGTTGGATGTGCTGGGGAAAACGTGGAAGAAGAAGTCTTCGATGTAGCTAAATGTCTCTTGTTGAACTGCTCCACCCCGGACGCAGTGGTCAGGCTCAAGTATTCCGATTTAGCAAACCAGGACAAGGAGAAACTCCAGAGAATGTACTTCCAGCTACAGCATCACCACTCCCTTCGAGACTTCCTGGAAGATTGCCTGAACAAGCATCAGAGGTCCAGCAAGTTTCTAGAGGTAGGCCACAGTCCACTGCTCCAGTTTTGTTTCATCAATACTTTATAACAATCACAAGTTGTTGACATCCCTGTCCCCTTTGTGGTTTTGCACAGATAACCACCTTCTCCAGCTTGTTAACCAGATCAGATGTCAAGGTTGTAGCCCATGCTTTAGGACTGCATACGGACAAGATCCTCCTGCTCTCGCTCCACCAGTTTGACACCGAGGTCTCCTTCTGCAACAAGATACGGTACGAAGCGATTCAGATAACAGCAGCATGGCTTATTTTTTTATTTCTTGTTGCTTAATCTTTCTCTTACTCACCTCTGTGTGTCAGGGGCTTCCTTCAAGATGCCAGTCACTCTCTCCACATCCTGTTAATCCAGATGGACCTCGAGGAATCCCACTGCAGTGATGAACTGATAGCATCAGCAAAGTAAGGCTCAGTGTCGACGTTATGCAGTGCTCAGTGGAAAAAAGGAAGCTACATGTTTATGATTTCATCTTCTTCCAGGTACTGCACCATGAATTACTTGATGTCACTGGACGATCAGACCTGCTGGGTGATTTTCGTTGTGAAGGTTTCTCGGATCCCAAATCAATCTCAGTACATCGGTTTCCAAGGAGGTGAGTTCGTAGAATATGAGCATCATTGAAATATAACTGTGCGCTGACTACGTTCTACATGATGTATGAGAGGATTAAAGCCATCTTTTTGTTTTTTGTACCAAAGGAGTCTGGCACTCGGTGCACATCGATGACCTGAGGGATTCAGAGGACATGAGCCTGAACCTGTTCGGTTTCTGTGGGACTCTCATTAGCAGCCTGCTCAACCCCGCATCATCAGGTGGAAACGATACATCCTCTGGGCTTTATTAAGATAAAAGGTGGTTCGTGTTGTTCTACTGGGTAATATCTTACTGCAAAGTAAATGGTATTTTTGTTCTTTAATAGAACACCAACAAGATGAAGAAACAATGAGGAGAAGGAAAGAGTCTCAGGTACATAGAAATGAGAGTTTAAGAGTAAATAAATTCTTAGTTTTTAATTTTACTTAAATTTGATGAACTTGTGTTTGTACAGGTCGATCGAGCTCACCTCCACAGCCTGTCCTTAGTGAGGTCATGTCTCCAAAAAGCTGTGGGTCTGCTGAGGGACCCTAGTGAGGTGACGTCCCGAAGCATGCAGCGGATCCACGTCCTCCTGGCTCTTCTGGGACCTGATCGAGGGCATGTAGGAGGTAAAATAATCGTAGTTTCTATTTCATGGATCCCACAGGGTTTGTCGATCAGTATCACATTCTTTGTGATAATTATTTTGTCTATCAGAAACCAACATCTAACTCTAACGTAGGATCCTTGTTGCATCTCTGACTGGTTTCTGATAGATGTCACGTATCTGCTTTATTAAAGCTCGCTTTCAGGAGGTGCTGTTAAGCCGACTGGCAGACGCTTTGGCACAGAGAGAAGAAACGATGGGCTGTCCGAAGGAGTGGGTGAGCAGAGAGGCCAAGAAACGGCAGGCTCTGCAGGAGGGGGGAACTCTGAGGTGAAGCTCTTTACCACATTAGCTTAAAAACTATTGAACCGATTCGGACAAGGAGCAAGTGATTCGAGATCGAGTTAGAATTTCATAATGTGTATTTTCATTTAGATCCCAACCAGGAACCCATTCAAGCTTTTTGGCACTTCATATGCTGTAGTGCAGATTTCCTTTGTGTCTTTACCTGACAGACACACCCTGTGGCGCTGTCTCCAGTCCACTGTGACTCCAACCTTGGCTGGCATGTTGGAAGTCATGGACAGGTTTGCAAATCTGGACCTGCTCTCTGACGGCAGGCTCGGCAAGGGCCTGGTGAAGCTGTGGTTGGACATCCTGGCAGATCCACAGATTTTAGACCTAACACCTCTCCAAAAGCCAAGGTATCATCGGTCACATCTTCTGTATAATTCCCACAGGGAATTTAATCAACGAAGGGCATAATTTTTCTTTATTATAATTATTTATTTCCAGTGAGTCAGACCAGGAGGTGCTCGTACATCACTACTTCATGCTGGACGGGGAAGAACAACCCTGTGCTGCTGCGTTCAGCTGGCTCGTCAGGAGGCACCTTGAAAGTCTTTGGGAAGAATCAGAGTTTATTCCAGGTTTGCTTTGGCCTTCTAGATTCTTTTGTATAATGGAGACATCATAACGTATATTGATACCTGTATTAAATTAAATTAAATCTTCAGTAACAAAAGAGGGCGGCACAGAGAGGATCCTCCAGTTTGTGAGCACCTTCAACGACAGCAGGCTGGGCAGTCACCTGCAGAAACTCTCAGACGAGGACAGACTGGAGTACTGGCCACCACTACCTGCACGACTTTCTGCTGCTTGCGTTGAAGATCAAGTCCAAGGACGAGCTCAGGGTAGAGACACTAAGATGTGAAACTTTGAAACATGTTTTCTACCAAATAGCAATAACTTTTTACACGTGTCATCTACAGGTGCTCAGCAGGGCCATGTTGGGCTGCGTGTCTGAGCTTCAGGCATCCGTGGGTGCGGTCAGCGACCTCTCTCCAGCCTGGATAACGGCTGCTGCCAAACATTTTGCCGTCAGACTGGACACTCTCTGCCACATATTCCTGCTGCAGCCCGAGCTGGCCACTGATGTCTTTCAGCAGGGGTCAAAGAGAGAAGCCCACGAAATGGTGAGAATAACATTCATGCAGTGAACGTGGAGCACGATCCTGACACAAAACACACAGCAGATCCATCGTGTGCATGGTGCAGGGTTCCCACGGGTGCTTGAATTCCTTGAAAATGCTTGAATTTCAATTCAGTGTTTTCAAGGTTGCTTGAAATTTGTGTGATGTCTATCTCAATAAACCAAGAGAAAACAAAAATGTTTCCTAAGCGGCTACGCGCTCGATCCGATGCCTTTACATGCAGAACTCAGTTATCATACTCGCTTGGTGTTCTGCAGAGAAATAACAGTAGACTACTATCCACACCTGTTGGTCACTGTTACTTGCGCTATGGTAGTTACACAATACACCGCTCACAAGCTGAGAATACAAGCCAGTTCACAATTAGTTAAAAATCAAAACGTTCAATCTACCACCATATGAAATAATGCTAATTAGACCCATATTATTATGCCATACAGTGGCACTGCTGCGCTTCCCATGACCATCATGGCAAACACAACTAGTAGGCTACCTATTTAAAGGTGCTGGAAAAATGGAAAAACTGGTGCTTGAAGGTGCTTGAAAAGTGCTTGAATTTGTTCATGAAAAATGTGTGGGAACCCTGATGGTGTCTTTGACTTTTGGCAGGTGGAGGACGTCTTAGCGCTCGGCGTCTGTGTTGAGCAGACCAAACTCCTGACTGTGACGTCGCGGCGAGAGTGCGAGTCCTTCGTGAGCAGAGTGGAGTTTCTGCAGCCGTGTCTGGATCGGGTGTTTGGTCAGAAATACAGAACCCTCTGTGGCCCCATCTGTCTGCAACATCTGGACTCCATCAGGTGAGTCTGCTGAGACGTACAGTGAGGAAAAAAAAAAGGTTTTAGTGTGTTATTTATAACTTCCTTTGCCCTTTCAGGTCACTGTGGCATGGGATGCTGGTTGTTGCCTCTTTCATCCAGCACGTCATGTTTAAACAGAATGAGCCAAAATTGAAAGAACTGTCCCTGAAACACTGCAACCTTCACCTGAATGTAAGTACAATGGTTTAAGGTCTGGCGGGGAAAGAGTGAGACACGTTTCCAGATGTTTTTGTACTCAACAGCTGATGCAGGAGTCACCTGACCTGAGGAACGTGGACACGCTGCAGCAGCTGATCCGGATCCTCAATTCTTTTCACGATGAGTGCATCAGCAGGGATCTGAGGTGAGGATCTATAACACAATAAATGTCACTAGAATCTCTCCACCGTGCAGTGATCAACCTCTCGTGATATGTTCTCTGAAGGTTCGGCTTTTCTTGCCCGATTTGCCTCGTGGAGCTCGCCGAGCCGTCCGTCCTGCCCTGCCGGCACATCTTCTGTTTGTCGTGTCTCCAACGCAGCGTTCAGTCCTGTAGACGTTGCCCCGTATGCAGGGACGACCTGCCGCCCGACTTCAAGCCGACTGTGTCTCACGCCATCAAGTGAGTTCAGAAAAATCAGGATCATCTGTTATAGGAATTATAGGAGGACTCAAAAGTCAAGAATTTATTATTGCACTAAAATCTGAGACGTGAAACATCTTGTGTGTTTTGTGGCCTCTATCCACACGGAAGAAATTCAGTCTTTTCAGTAACTTTGTTTCTCGGTTGGTTCAGGGACGCCCTTCAGCAGCAGGCAGCAGTCAGGCTCTGCTGTAACTCCTTCTTCCTGGACGTGGTGTCCAGGTTCTGTCTGTCCGAGGGGCAGCGGCCTGGAGAGGGAGTGGTGGAGCTGCTCTTCTCCTTACTCGTCTCCGCTCAAGGTGAGTGAACAAGACGCTGAAGATAACTCCTGTGATAACGAAGGCATTCACCACTTTTATTCTTTGGTGTGATGCAGGCGATGTGTACAGGACCAGGCAGCTCACTCCCTTCCTGGACTGTGTGGATAACAGCCCAGTGGTGCGATCCGTGCTGCCGAAACTGCTGCTGCAGTACAGGTGAGGGCGTGAATCCAGAGAGCGGTACTCCTCCACCAGAGCGGTTTAATTAAAAATGATTTTTCTAGATTGTTTCATGTTTGATAACTCACAGTTTGTCCGTCAGCTTCGACCAGGTGAAGGCTCACATTCAGGAATACCTCACCAATCTGGCAGAGCATCTGCTTCCCAGAGAAGATCGGACTGAACTCTACCTGCTGTTTGTCAACTGCTTCCAGGTAACAGACTCAACAAAACTTGACTCCGTTTGTGTTTTTTTTTCTTCAGAGTGACGATAATCACCATCATATTTTTGTTTCTTTCATTTTGGCCTCATCTTTGGTGCCACAGTGAGTAAAACTTTGACGTGTTTGACCTTTCACGCGTCTCAGTTCTCAGCCTTTTCTTTGAGTTTACCATGCACGGCCCGGTCCTGTGCTGCGACTTGTTATTTTTAATAATGTTTTTGACATTTTTCCCAGGACTCTCTGTTGTGCTCAGAAGCGAGAGCAGTTGAACAGAGTGAAGAACAGCAAAGGCAAGCAGAGATCACATTCCTGAGCCGGGTGGCCAGGAAACAGACTGCAGACCGACAACAAGACCCGGCAGAGTTCCTGCTCAACATGGCCAGGCTGAGAATCTGCCTGAGCACGGCGGCCCGGCTGCTGGAGAAAGCTGCAGCCCGCGGTGTGTAATCCAATCACACTCATTAGATTGGACGTCCTCAGATGTGCTGTAGTTTCGGTATCGAGGGAAGGAAAGGTCCATGTCATGTTTTGATGTGTCTTTGTGAAATGCAGGCAGAGGCGGAGGGGTGGAGGCTCAGTACCTGCAGCAGGTGAAGGCGGTGTGTGAGTACTGTGGTAACGACTGGCACAGGGTCTACCTGCTGCGAGCCCTCAACAGACTCTCCGGTGTGGACTGCATACTGTCCCTGATGAACAGCCCGGCCTGGAGATGGGTCTTCCCCGAAGCGGTCCTTCGACTTCAGGTATCTTAGAGAAACGCAGAGAGTTCCTCTCCTGTTGACATTATCTGAAATCTGAAAACTTTATTCATAAAACATTTTCTCAAAGCGGATGATTCCAACCAATGTGGACCACTTCCTGTGCTGCGGGCCGCCGTACCGAGCCGTGAGAGACGCCGTGGCCGCGGTTCTGCTGGAAAACAGATCCGACACCTTCATGGCAGAAATCAAGGTCAGAGAGACTCCACAGCTCTGTATGAACACTGTAAATTATTATATATATGCTATATTATTTTCATTTCTTTTATTTCCTCTGTAGAAGCTGAGAGCTTCTCGGCTCAGCCTCGTGGCCCTGGCGCTCTTCAGACAGTTCACCTGCCGCTACAAGTCACCTGACGTCAGCCTCCGTCCGTCCCCGCAGGTCTCTATACGTGACGTCCGATGTGAATCGTGCCTGTTGTGAATTTACTTTCTCTTTTTGACATGCGGCTCTGCGTGAACTTGCAGGAGACGGCGAGGCTGCAAGAAGTCCTGAAAAACGTCAAGCCAAAGGAGTTCAAGGATTTCTGCAGCACGCTCGTGTCGAATCACATCGGTGGTCCGCACTCGGACCTCCACATCAGCATGAACCTTCCGCCTCAGAGACAAACCCTCCTGGAGCTGCTGGTCCATCTGGACTCTGTGCTCCTTAGTGGAAATCCTCTGCTGGTTCCTCTCCACCAGATCGCCTTCCAGCCTCAGGATGCCACAGTAAGTCGTCTGATCTCCATCACCTTTACAAACACGGCTCTGTTAGTACTGCCACGGGTCTTCTGTGACTCTGGAGAAGAAAATAACCCTGATGGCGTCATGGTGATGTCATCAGGCTTGGAGACAGAAGCTGACAGGAAACAGGAGAGAGTATGACAAAGGTTGGCCGCGATGCAAAAGATGCAATCAGATTGCATTATGGGACATGTAGGATCTAGTGCGTGGTCTCTACTAGAGAATGAAAGTCAGAATATGAGGCTTCAACTTCGACCTTCGTGGTTTTTAATCTATCCCAAAACTTCATGGAAGCACCAAACTAAATATCCGGCGTGAATCATTTTCAGTTTCTCCTGATTTGCACAGAAAAATCAGAAAGATTGTTTTGATTTATGTATCAGCGCTTTCAAAAGACACCGCCCACCGTAGTTTACACAGCCCACTGCGCAATGAGACGTTGAAACGACGTATATTTACTTTTTCGGACGTCCTGCCGACCTCCAGTTTGGACGTTCACCTGACGTACAACTAGAGCAACCAGAATCCATAATGTTCTGTAAAACTACAGGTTTTTACCCCTGGAAAAAAAAAAAAACTTGTTTTGCTTAAAAATTAACATTACAACATTAAAGAAAATTACAGTTTGTGTCATGAAATACGAAAGGATTAACTGTAAATTTAAAAGTGCAAATTTACTTGGAAAAACTGTCAATCGATTAAAGCAGAGAAACAATAAGTTACTATTTTTGTCTAATGGTGAAAACATGAAAGAAATAAACTATAAGCACGTTGTACATAAACCAAACTTTTTCATTGTAATTTTTCATATATGAGGCTTCAACTTCGACCTTCTTGGTTTTTAATCTATCCCAAAACTTCATGGAAGCACCAAACTAAATATCCGGCGTGAATCATTTTCAGTTTCTCCTGATTTGCACAGAAAAATCAGAAAGATTGTTTTGATTTATGTATCAGCGCTTTCAAAAGACACCGCCCACCGTAGTTTACACTGAGCAGAGTCAGAGGAGGACTCATATATCTGAGTCTCACTTTTTTTGTAGAAACACTGATAATCTCCAGATAAAACAAAAAAATATAAACGTACCATACTTATGTTCCAATTTATTTCCCATGGATATCGCACGTTCAATTTCTTGTTTTCCTCCAAGGACTCTTTCCTGCCGACCATGCCTGATGATCACACGAGTGAAGCCCGACAGTGGCTGAGTAAAGATAGGAGAGTGCAGATGTACTGTAAGTATTTTACATTATAAATAATTTCTGCCATCATGACTTCTCTATGAACAGTCCATAATGTCTTTATATCATTCGCAGATTGTGCCAACGGACATCCATGCTTTGTCGGAGAGGTATGAGCTTCTTTTCTCATTATACATATCATAAATACCAATAAATAATAAAATGCTCCTGTGTTGTGTGTCCTTAGTGTGGCAGACCTGTAGTTATATCAACATGTCCAGACTGTGGAATTCCAATTGGTGGCCAGAAGCACAACACAGTCGATGGATTCACTCAACACACAGGACCGAGGTCTTCATCTGTCAGCCAGCTCAGTGACGATTGAGTATTTTGAGCCAGATATTTGTGTTTGATTTAGTTTTTCCCTGTGTGTGTAAAGCGTCAGAGATCAAACTCGGACCGGACACGTCTTAGGAGAGGCTGGTCAGAGGTCTGAAGCTCCCGAACGACAGATGACGTACGCTCAGTCCTGTGTCCTGCGGCTCCTCACGCACCTCGCCATGCTTCAGGGCGCCATAAGAAATCAAAGAGTGAGAGCTTGTACCAGGCCTGACGTGTCACTGCTGTTGAAAAGACGGAATTATGTGATAATACTTTTTTGTTTGTTGTAGGGAGTTGGTGACATGATCCACCCCGCGACCCGTGACGTGTTCAACTTTCTGTGGAACCACCTGGACCAGGACCTGCGTGTGCTGGGGAAGACGCTGGATCAGAACATGGACAACACGGCGGTTACAGTTCATCTGATTCTCACAACCTGCACAGAGCCCGCCGCAGGTGACACCGACTCTCCTACCACTTTCAGCATTTATTGCTTCTATCGTGCACGTGACAAACGTGTGACACGACTCTGCTGAATGTTCACAAAGGTTCCCGCGGTGCAGCAGGACAGGATCTGTCCTCCAGACAAGCACGGCGAGCGTGGGAGAAGCTCGTGTGTGATTCTGCCATCAACCCAGTGCTTCAAGTGAGAAACTGTCCAACTGGAATCAGTAAATGTGATATTTATTTATAAGGAAGACACGATCAGATCTTTCCTCCTCCCGCCTCCTGTCCTGCAGGATTTGCAGAGGAAACTCGCTGAAGCTCAGGACAGAATCGCTGCAGATGACGGACTTTCACAAGGTCCCCTGATGACTCTCCTCTTCAAGGATCCTGGGAAGATGTTGTCCCTCCCTTCTGACTGTCCGACACAGTGCTCCTCTTTCTGGACTCTTCCCGAGACGATGACACTGGAGCGCTTCACTCAGATGGTTGGAGAATCGCAGCGGCGCAGCTCCTTAACTCTGCTGATGATGTTCCTCGATAAGGTACCAATCTTCATCAGAGGCTCCTGAGCTGACATGTTTCCTGATCCGAGGTATCAAAGAGGGAAGAAGAGCTGAGCTGAGTCCAGCTTATAATGAAAGTAGAAAACTTTCAGCACAGCACAGTTTCCTAAATAAGAGTAAATGTTCGTTCGTTCGTTTTGTTCCGCTTTATCCTTGATCGGGTCGCGGGGGCAGCAGACTTCCCTCTCCCCAGCCACTTCGTCCAGCTCTCCCAGGGGGACCCCAAGGCGTTTCCAGGCCAGCCGAGAGACATAGTCCCTCCAGCATGTCCTAGGTCTTCCCCGGGGCCGCCTCCCAGAACATCTCCCCAGGGAGACGTCCAGGAGGCATCCTCACGAGATGCCCGAGCCACCTCAGCTGGCTCCTCTCGATGTGGAGGAGCAGCGGCTCTACTCTGAGCTCCTCGCGGATGGCCGAGCTTCTCACCCTCATCTCTAAGGGAGAGCCCAGCCACCCTGTGAAGGAAGCTGATTTCGGCCGCTTGTATTCGCGATCTCATTCTTTCGGTCACTACCCAAAGCTCATGACCATAGGTGAGGGTAGGAACGTAGATCGACTGGTAAATCGAGAGCTTCGCCTTTCGACTCAGCTCCTTCTTCACCACAACGGACCGGTGCAGAGTCCGCATCACTGCAGAAGCCGCACCGATCCGCCGGTCGATCTCCCGTTCCATCCTTCCCTCACTCGTGAACAAGACCCCGAAATACTTGAACTAACTGTGTGTCACATTAACCAAATATCTCTTGTGGCGAGGATGTGGCCTTTTCCGGAACCTCCATGTTCAGCAAAAGAGTCGTTTAGCTTCCACACTTACATTTATTTATAAGCTAAAACATAAAGTGACTTTTAAATGGAGGTTTCTGCACGAGAAGTCAATCAGTTCTTACAGGTCCGGTGCCAAATCTGCAAAATCAACGTCATGCAACGTCTGGTCACCCTCTCTTCTATCTCTGTGAGCTTTAATGGATGTTATAATATGTTCATTACCATGTTAGTTGTCTCTCTGACTGTTCATGTTTGTCCCAGATACACTGCGTGAGGCAGCTACATCACCTGCCCGAGCTGGCTGCTTTGCAGTCAGACCTGCTGAAGGTGTTTCCTCTGGCGCCAGACTCCACGGCGCAGAGCATCGCACACATGTTGCAGCAGATACCGGCAGGTATGTCAACACACAGCAGTATCGATAATAAAAACACACTGAACACACACACAAACTGAGCTTTGTCATCAACCTCGGCAGGATACCAGAAGAAGATCCTGCTGGAGAGAGTGGACAGATTCATCGAGGTGTGGAACCGCCTCAGAGCAGAGGTGGCAAACAACTGTAAGCATGTCTGCACGAACCTCTAAGAGTTGTACAGGTGTGACTAAACTATTGGTTCCCAAGCTGGTAACTAGAGGGAGCCAGAGCGTCACACACTTCATGACCCTGTGTGTGTGTGTGTGTGTGTGTGTGTGTGTGTGTGTGTGTGTGTGTGTGTGTGTGTGTGTGCGCAGCAGCAGACCTGGGTGTGGATGTGAACTTGTGCGAGAGGGAGGTGACGACCGAGAGTTCTGGAGAGTTTCTGACACCGTCTCGACGTGGACCGGGCTCCTGTCTGCGGACTCTGGTCGACCTCCTGTTGAAGACTCACAACAGCCTGGTGACGGAGGCCAGGGCGGTCAGTGGCCAAGAGGACAGGTCAGTACCCGGGCTCCAGAGCCAGGCGCAAAGGCTGCTGGGATCTGAGGAGTCTGAGTTCAGGCCGGCAGCGCTGCGTGAAAATATGATTCATCAAGCAAATGACTTCCATCTGGATCATTATCACGAGCAGCTGTGACTCCTTAGGCTCTTGTAAAAATCTATAAATATTTCTTTTATATTCCATTATTCATGAGTTTTAACCAGCTAACGCTCTGCTGTAATGTGATGAGCAGATCATCTTGTTAAATAGACGCCGTATTCCCACTGGATCGCTGCAGAAGTCTGTAAAGAAAAATGATTGAATATATATATTGAGTTGACAGCTCACTTGCTTGTTCTGGAACTTTCAAATGTCTCACACAGTCTTCATCAGCAGATTGAGTTTTTGTTTCATGGAGCTCTAAAGTTCTTTTTTTTTATATATATTTTTTTTTATGGGCCCTAAAGTTCATTTTTGACTTTATAAACAAAATTAGTTTAGTTTATTACTTTATTTGACATGAGCCGTGCGTGTGCATAACATTTCTTTAACCTGTTTGTGTGTAATATGATCGACAGCATCATTTAAATATTGTTAGCATACAGAATACATTAAAACAAGCTTAAGTGGATTTTTGAGGAACAGCTCAAAACAAAATGAATATTTGTTGGTGTCGTAATATATCAGACACATGGTGATTAAAATGCAAAGTGGAGCAGAGAGAGAAAAATGAATTAACCATAGATCATTCACACACATGCACAGGAGGGTGGAGATGTGTCAACACTTGCAGAATCTCTGTTGGAGGTGTCATCATAGTTCTGTGGGTGTAGATTCTGCGTTGGCGCCACAAACTGGACTTCCTAGATCCTGTAACAACATGTCAACTCCACTGTAACCTTTTTTAAACCTGCGATTAACACGGCCGGTCTTGTTTTATTCCTCCAGTGAATACATTGTTCCTTTAGAGCGGATATCAGAAACCCAGCTGACCCTGTGTCACCCAGAGCGAGAGCTGCTTCCTCTGGTTTTAGCCCACTGCCACTACACCTTGAAGAAAGGTGGTGAGACCGGCAGCAACTATGACCTGCCCGGCATTCAAGGCCAGCTGGTCCGTCGCTTCCTGGCTGGAAAACCACGTATCCAAGCGGTAAAACGAAACTAATCATACGGCTGCATGCAGATGTCAGGTGATCCCACATATTTTACTAACCCGTGCTGCGGTCCTCTGATCAAAACCAGGACACCTCGAGGTTCCTGAACAGACACCTGCAGGATTTCTCTGTGGTTCTAACAGAGGTCAGAGGAAAGATTCGCCAGGTAGGACCATATTTAGGATTTTATGCTACCAAACTTCATCTGGAACTGACTAATGCAAGCCCAGGAATGTTCACAGTAGTTTCCCCTGTAGGATTTTGTGAGGCCACTTTGTTAGAGGTCAAATTCCTTCTCTCACATTCGTCTCTCTGGCCCGCTGACAGTTTCTCTGTCTGTGCTGCAGGAACCTCTGAAGGGCTCCGTGTGCAACGCCGTGAGAACGATGCTGCGTTCGTACACGGACGTTTGTGACGCCGTGTTCGTGGTGGAGATCGGCCTTCGCTTTCTTGGCAAGACGGGCGGAGACCCCCAAGGTCAACTTCTGTCCTACCTCACTGATTCGCTGCAGATGAAGACGCAGATTTCCAGCTCTGTAGCCAAGGTAGAAATCCCTCAAACCCACAGCTAATTCCATTACAACACTACTATGCAAAGAATGTGATCACTGTATGTTGATCTCAATTCATGAGCAATGCACCTCCTTCTGTTTGTGAGACTTCCTACGAAGCTCCTGAATCTGTGTGTGAATGAGTTTTTATCTGGGTGTCACCTTATGGGACTTCCAGGCCTCCGTACATTCCATACATTTGTTGGATTCTATTATTTTTTGTTATGACCTGCATGTAATCTATGTGGTGCCGTTTGTAAAGCGTCTCGCTCTGAAAATAACAGCAACATTTTGTCACATTTAGCTAAAAACGATGTTTAAAAAACTGGTTTGAATTTTTGAGAGTCATCCCCTGGCCCAACTGGGGACGTAACAGGGGTGAACGCGGGCGGGTGTAGACGATCCTACACCGCGAAAATGACAGATCAGTCAAAGTGTTAGTTAGTTATTATCACGATAATCCATGTCCAAGAGTCCATTTCCCCGATAAGATCGGTTTTATTCGTTATTTGCCACTATAAAGACGCTCTGACCTTCTCGAGCTTTTATTTTGGCACTTCCGGTTACCGTCATTTGAATTACCATTTTAGCTAAATATTTAGTTTCACCGGAAACATTTAGCTTTAACATTTAGATTTAGATTTAACATTTAGATTTATATTTAACATTTAGCTTCAACATTTAGATTTATATTTATATTTAACATTTATATTTAACATTTATATTTATATTTAACATTTAGCTTCAACATTTAGATTTAGATTTAACATTTAGCTTCAACATTTAGATTTATATTTAACATTTAGATATATATTTAACATTTAGCTTCAACATTTAGCTTTATATTTATATTTAACATTTATATTTAGGTTTATATTTAACATTTATATTTAGATTTATATTTAACATTTATATTTATATTCAGCATTTAGATCTTACATTTAACATTTGGATTTAAATGTTTAAAATATCTCTAAGTTCACAAATATTGTTCTAAATGTGCAAAATAGTGACTCTCAAAAATTCAAACCAGTTTTTTAAACATCGTTTTTAGCTAAATGTGACAAAATGTTGCTGTTATTTTCAGAGCGAGACGCTTTACAAACAGCACCCCATAATAATCCATCACATTAAACTAGTGGAATTCTTTCTGTTCAGTGCTGCGCTGCAGACGTTCAGACTCGGCCCTCACTTCATGCATTACTATGTGACGATAATGTAACTCTGACAGTGCAGACTTTGTGATGTTCACTGTGATGGATTACACGAGTCGAGCATGTTTTGCAGGTTCTGCGGACAGAGGTGAATGGAAAGCAGCGGCTGCCGTCCAGACAATTAATGACGAACACTTAAAACTGTTGAGCCCTCGCTCAGAAACTCTGATTTAAAACTTTGAACCTGCGTATTTCATTTTAGAGTCTTGAAGAGAGCAGACTGGAACACAGCATATCCACCTGGCAGCTCCTGACTTGTTGGAAATCTGAGTTTATGCTGAGCAGAAAGCAAGTAAGTATGAATAAAGTCATAGACTGTATGTCTAAAGCCCCTTTTAAGACTTAAAAACACAGAATCCATAAAAGAAACTCCACCCGTGACCACACATTTTGTTTTCGACTCATTACTTTTCCTCCTGGCTGCCTGGGACCGACCCCGAACACCGCAGAGGGTTCAGCTTTCTGGGCTGTAATCCACTGAAAGTGTGCTGTCTGACACGGCAGGCGCCCGAAGTTTGACCCCAATAAAAACTAAAATCGCACCGCTTTGTTGTTTCTATGGCGTTAAACTCTGAGTGATTGATGGTCGTCGTGTTTCAGGACCCGTTCCAGAGGCTGCCCTCACAGTTCCAGCAGAAGCTGTCGGACGAGGAGAGGAAAGGGCTGAAGGGTTTCCTCGCTGTCACCGATGTTGACGCTTTCTCTTTGGAGCTGCATGAAATTCTGCTGCTGAAGACGAGCAACGCCGTGCCTGACGAGGCTTACCAACCACAGTGGGAGTAAGCACAAGCCATTTGTAACTCCCTCCCCTGAGAGTGAAAGCACAGCTAATTTACCATTTGTGGGTTTTTGTAGGCGGGGATGCACCAAATGGGAAAACATTTGCATTATTGACATTTCTTCCAGAGTTTAGCCAAGAGGTGTTTTTAGGAATGAGAATTCATTATAAGCTCGTGAGTGTAAGAAGTGTGCCTATTGTCACTTCAAAGATTACCACCCCTGTCTGAAGGAATCCATTGATCCTAGACAGCTTTAATCACAGTAAAGTGTGGAGGTCTCACCCGGGGCGCTCCCCTTGGGATTTGGAGCCTTTTGACATCCAGGTCCGGAGCGTGACCCCTCCAGGCGGCCATCTGTCAGGAGAAAGGAGCTTAAGCTGTATCCCCCTCAGCCACAGGTCATTTTCTATTGAAGCAGCAGCTGGGCAGGGAAGTGAATAGGAATGCCTGCGGTGGAAACAATGGACGCAGTGCTAACAGTTGTTTTCTTTGTGCCCTCCCACCCTGCTGTCTCCAGCATCAGGTACACCGTGGAGCTCCATTTGGAGGAGAAAGACCTTCCACCTCTGCTGGGACTCCAGTCTCTATCGGAGGACATCACCCTGGGAAAAGGGGCCGACGTGTGGAGGGCGGCTGTGGAGTTTAAAAGAAGATAAATGCTGAATTATTTCTGATTCCTGTTGTTGATATATTGATTATATGATTACATTTGATTTCTGTGATGTAAATATTACGAATGAAAGTTGTATAAATGCATTTGTTTGTATTCATTATGTTTCCTCTGTTAATGAGGTGCCATTTAACAATTAATAAATGACTCATGCATAAATTAAACATTGTTTTTTGTCATGGAACAATTAATAAATGACTCATGCATAAATTAAACATTGTTTTTTGTCATGGAACAATTAAGAAGTGACTCATACATAAATGAAATATTTTTTTTTTTTTGCCATAGAACAGTTAATAAATTACTTATACATAAATTATTATTATTTTTTGCCATAGAACAGTTAATAAATGACTCATGCATAAATTAAACATTATTTTTTGTCATAAAACAGTTAATAAATGACTCATGCATAAATTTAAACATTATTTTTTTATTATAAAACAGTTAATAAATGACTCATGCATAAATTAAACATTATTTTTTTGCCATAGAACAGTTAATAAATGACTCATGCATAAATTAAACATTATTCTTTATTATAAAACAGTTAATAAATGACTCATGCATAAATTAAACATTATTTTTTATTATAAAACAGTTAATAAATGACTCATGCATAAATTAAACATTATTTTTTATTATAAAACAGTTAATAAATGACTCATGCATAAATTAAACATTATTTTTTTATTATAAAACAGTTAATAAATGACTCATGCATAAATTAAACTTTATTTTTTATTATAAAACAGTTAATGAATGACTCATGCATAAATTAAACTTTATTTTTTATTATAAAACAGTTAATGAATGACTCATGCATAAATTAAACATTATTTTTTTATTATAAAACAGTTAATAAATGACTCATGCATAAATTAAACATTGTTTTTTATTATAAAACAGTTAATAAATGACTCATGCATAAATTAAACATTATTTTTTATTATAAAACAGTTAATAAATGACTCATGCATAAATTAAACATTATTTTTTATTATAAAACAGTTAATAAATGACTCATGCATAAATTAAACATTATTTTTTTATTATAAAACAGTTAATAAATGACTCATGCATAAATTAAACATTATTCTTTATTATAAAACAGTTAATAAATGACTCATGCATAAATTAAACATTATTTTTTTATTATAAAACAGTTAATAAATGACTCATGCATAAATTAAACATTATTTTTTTATTATAAAACAGTTAATAAATGACTCATGCATAAATTAAACATTGTTTTTTATTATAAAACAGTTAATAAATGACTCATGCATAAATTAAACATTGTTTTTTGTCATGGAACAATTAATAAATGACTCATGCATAAATTAAACATTGTTTTTTGTCATGGAACAATTAAGAAGTGACTCATACATAAATGAAATATTTTTTTTTTTTTGCCATAGAACAGTTAATAAATTACTTATACATAAATTATTATTATTTTTTGCCATAGAACAGTTAATAAATGACTCATGCATAAATTAAACATTATTTTTTGTCATAAAACAGTTAATAAATGACTCATGCATAAATTTAAACATTATTTTTTTATTATAAAACAGTTAATAAATGACTCATGCATAAATTAAACATTATTTTTTTGCCATAGAACAGTTAATAAATGACTCATGCATAAATTAAACATTATTCTTTATTATAAAACAGTTAATAAATGACTCATGCATAAATTAAACATTATTTTTTATTATAAAACAGTTAATAAATGACTCATGCATAAATTAAACATTATTTTTTATTATAAAACAGTTAATAAATGACTCATGCATAAATTAAACATTATTTTTTTATTATAAAACAGTTAATAAATGACTCATGCATAAATTAAACTTTATTTTTTATTATAAAACAGTTAATGAATGACTCATGCATAAATTAAACTTTATTTTTTATCATAGAACAGTTAATAAATGTCTTATGCATAAATTAAACATTATTTTTTATTATAAAACAGTTAATAAATGACTCATGCATAAATTAAACATTGTTTTTTATTATAAAACAGTTAATAAATGACTCATGCATAAATTAAACATTATTTTTTATTATAAAACAGTTAATAAATGACTCATGCATAAATTAAACATTATTTTTTATTATAAAACAGTTAATAAATGACTCATGCATAAATTAAACATTATTTTTTTATTATAAAACAGTTAATAAATGACTCATGCATAAATTAAACATTATTCTTTATTATAAAACAGTTAATAAATGACTCATGCATAAATTAAACATTATTTTTTTATTATAAAACAGTTAATAAATGACTCATGCATAAATTAAACATTATTTTTTTATTATAAAACAGTTAATAAATGACTCATGCATAAATTAAACATTGTTTTTTATTATAAAACAGTTAATAAATGACTCATGCATAAATTAAACATTATTTTTTATTATAAAACAGTTAATAAATGACTCATGCATAAATTAAACATTGTTTTTTATTATAAATCTCGCTGCTCGTCACACCTCCTGTTTGCAAAGCCAACCAAACCGTCGTTTCAGCCCCGCCCAGCCCAGACAGACAGCTCCGCTCAGCCAATCACATGCGCGGACACAGGGTCGACGCTGTTCTCCTTCCACCAATCAGAGCCCGCTTGTCTTGTGTTGTTACCACAGAGATGCTGGTAGGCGTTAGTTAGCTGCCAGTGTTCGAGCCCGGAGGACTGTCCCTGTGTCTCTGTGTCTCTGTGCTCCAGCGGACTGTCTCTGTGTCTCTGTGTCTCTGTGTCTCCGTGCTCCAGCGTGTTTGTTTGTCTGGGGATCGAACCCGCGGAAGGAATGCTGCCGTCCGGCTCCTGAAGTGAGTAGCTAACGCGCTCGTGCGTGAAACGTCACATAACCGTTAACCGCTCGAGACTAAACTGATATTTTTAAACATGTAAAAAAAAACACACACACTTTAACGGTTATTAACGGTTTCTAACGTGCCCGTTACCGTTAACCGGAGACAGGCGGGGAGTGAACACGTGACCGTCTCTGCGACTTTGACAAACATCGTGATTTACAGGTAGAAAGTAACGTTACTCCCCCCGTTAGTAACGCACACAGTGACGGTTAGCTCATACGAGATATCAGCACGAGCTGTGTCTTTGCTTCATACGTCATAATAACGTGATGCTCACCTGTCACCTGTCACCTGTCGTGCGTCATAACACCTGCCTCAGCTGAGGCTGTCTGAAAACACGGAGTGCTTCTGTTGTCGGTTGCCCCGGGAGACAAAACAGTGATGGGGAAAGTGGCTGCTGTTGCTGTGGTTGCTGTTGCTGTTGCTGTGGTTGTTGTTTCTGTTGCTGTTGCTGTTGCTGTTGCTGTGGTTGTTGTTGCTGTTGCTGTTGCTGTGGTTGTTGTTGCTGTTGTTGTTGCTGTTGCTGTTGCTGTGGTTGCCCTCTGTTGTGTCTTAACATCCCAGCTCTGTTCCAGCTCTCCAGAGGATGCACCCCACACGCAGCCCCTCGTCCATCCCGACAGGTGTCTCAGGAGACGCCCTGGACCTCAGCCTGTCCGGCGCCCAGCTCTCCATGTCCAAAAGACCCAGCAGTGCGTCGCCCGGGAAGTACTTCTCTCGGTCCGTGTCGGTCTCCGTGGCGAGCGACAGCAGAGGAAAACGCAACACGCTGGTGAGTGAGCCGGGCGCCGCCTGCCTGCCACATGTGTGCGTTTGTCCTGGCGACGGAACGAAAACAAGCTCGACTGTTTATGAGTTATGAGATAACGTGTTCAAGATGCAGGAGTGACAGACCTCTTTAATCCACAGAGTGACGCCAGCTTCGGGAGCTCCCGTTCCATCAAGAACCTCCGTCGGTCCAACAGCACCACGCAGGTGAATCAGCAGGCCAACATCAGTTTAAGGTACACACACACACACACACACACACACCTGCTGCTGATAATTCATGCTGCATTTACAGGTCGATCGGGAGAGACGGTCGGCGTTCCCTCTCGTGTCTCGGAGTCTTGTTTTCCTCATTCCTTATCACTGACATTGACACACCGATCCGCGTATCGTACAGTATGTGCTGTTACATGCACTCTGCACAGCCTCGGGGAGAACTCGCTCTTCACATTCACTAAGACGATCAAATGACCTTTATGGTGACGAGCATGCCACTGAAATATGAAGGCCGTGTGTGTGTTTTAGAAACAATCTGTGGAGCCTTTAAAAGCAGAGCGCTCCTCTTCACCGAGCAACAGCTGGCAGCCCTGAAGCCTCCGCACATCGGACAATGGGAATTGTGGCGCGCCGCTCCTGCATGATAAAGAGCAAGAAGGGAAGCTGGGCGGCTGTTGCTAGGGTCGCGGGGTGCAGGGACTTGCTTTGTCCCGGGTTTGAGGGGGAGGGCTAGGACCTCGAGGTCAGGTTACCCCCCCTCTACCAGAAGCCAGTGAAAGGAGAAGTGTGTGCGCACGCTCTGCTTCTATTGTCCGGCAGCTGCTGCCGTCTCCTCCTCCCCTCACTGTCTCTGAGGATGCAGAGCTGAGGGGCTTTAAATTTTAAGGCGGTCTAAACCCCCCCCCCCTCCCAGGTCTCCAAGTCTTTCAGGGCAGTCAGTGGGTCACTCACCACCCCCCTCTCCCTCCTCACTGCTTCCTCCCCTCCATGCATCACTCTCTTGCGAAGCAAAAAGCGGAGGAATGTGCTGCCTGAATAGTGTTGTCAGATTGCTTTTCATTGGGCCAGCTGGCTTCAACCCCCCCGAAGACACACACGCTCATTTATATACTCGCCCAGACAGAAACACACAGCACAGCACAGATACCAGCAGAGGCCCGGCCAGACAGGAGGTCACCGTACATCTGTGCTGCATGATGGAGGTGCTGGTGTGTACGGCTATTTGAAGGATGAATGACAGGCCGTCGGGATCAACATATGCATGCACGCATTTACATGGATTTCACCACGGAGTTTCCCTTAGCAGACGCCGGTCAGCTGCTACAGACTAAATTCCAGGACTTGTGGGGGAGAAGGGGACGAGTCCCATTTCTGCAGCTGTCATTACAACGTTTAATCACCGGCGGCCTCTAAAAGCACGACTCAAGGCCCCGCTTTGTGTCGCACAGCTAAACTCTTGTTTATAAAGATGGATTTGAATTTTTTTTTTTTGGCTCCCAGCTACCACGTAATCCTCTTAACCTCGTCCACCTCTCGCTATAACATACATCGTTTTGTTTTGTTTCTTTTAGCAGCAGGTCAACAGAATGTGCCACGTAGAAGAAGCGTGTACATCATCTGAAAACTGAAACCTGCTAATTAATCTGAGAGGCAGCTCAACGCCGCGTGTCGAATCATAAATCTGTACTAAACGTTCAAATGTTGAAGGTTTTGAAAAGACACAAAGACCTCGAGGAACACACAGAAAAAATCTTGCTGTGATTTGGTATCAAGACCTTTGGATTCAGGTTCTGGAAAGGCTGGATGGTGAAACCGCCTTATTGTCAGTACAAGTATAAGTAGGAAAGCCATATCTGCTACTTATGTTGGAACAGGTTAAAGTGTCTGTTCACACAAATAAGTTCTTTAAATAACCATCCAGTGATCAAGGCTTGTTTGTGTGTTTCTCAGTCAGGACCAGAGTGAGGACTACCTGTCTCTGTTTGACAGCAGCTCAGATGGCCGCAAGAAACTGGCCAGCCTCAGCAAGGCCTCACCAGACAGAACCACGTGGAACATCCTGGTATTTACCATCAGCCACTCTCCAACATGTGTTCACTTCACATCACACTCGGTTTAAAATGCATCACGATCGTCACATATCTATGGGTTAACTGAAAAGTGTTTCCAAACATTCAAATCAGTCTTCAAGGTGTCAGGTTGTAACACGATCTGTTTGTGTTGAAGGACGACCAGCCCAGAGCCTTCCCTCTGCACTCCAGCTCCCACAGCACCGGCAGCGTGGACTCTCCCACCAGCCTGAAGAAAAGAGAGTCTGGCATCGCTTTGGCTGCCACTTTCACTGCCAACAACAGGTGAGTGTGTGACGCACACACACGCACACTCACACAGTAGTCCATGTAGAGCAGGGGACAAGCCTAACATCAGTCTGGTGACTACTTGCACGGCAGCATTCTGGATTTCTACCTGCTTCTCGTGTTTCATACCTGTTGATCATGGCGGCTGATACTGCCTTCAGGAATTCCACCCACACACTGAGAAACCTCTGTGGGCTGTTTGTGATGAAGTCTATGTTACATACTGTAACGTCTGAAAAGAAAAGGTGGCAGTGACATTCTAAATATGTCACTCAAATGCCAACACATGAATGTTCTGAGGTCAGAAGTGCCTCCTGCAGAGTGTCATTGTGCCTTTTTGTCTTTCGCAGGAGCAACAAGGGAGCTGTGGGGAACTCTGTCACCACCATCTTACACAACAACTACTCTGAGAAACCACTCACGCCGAAGAGCTCCAACCAGAAGCCGTCATTCAAGTATGTCCTGACACGAGTTCGGAGGTTTTGACAGTGTTAGTTAGTGAATCAGGTCGATGTTGGTCAGTCAAACGCTCATGTTTACAGTTTCTCTGAATTTCCACTCGTGTTTTTCTTTCAGCAACATCCTGAAGGCCACAGCGAATGATGAGGTGTCACTTGAGAACGGCTCCCTGACTAAGTCCCAGAAGAATTTCTCTTCAGTTTCTTCCACCTCAAACAACAGATCTCCAGTGTCTGCCCGGCGAGGCAGCCCCGTCCTGTCCCGAAGGAGGGAGGCCACTGAGGAGGAGGCGGAGAGGTCAGACGGTTTCACCATGTGCTGTTCTATTGATGTTAATGCTCTGTGATTAATACCACTTCTGTTTTGTATTTGAAGGTTTATTCAGCAAGTGAACCAGGCAGCAGTCACCATCCAGCGCTGGTACAGACGCCATGCCAAGAGGCGACACGCTAACCAGGCGGCACTCAAACGCATCCTTGCCAGTAAAAGAAAGGTATCCACCTGTCCCCAGGCTGCCTTATCCCATAGCCTTTTATTCTCCGTGGTCTTAACCGGTTTTATGACCTTCTTTCTATTGCTGCTGCATTAATCCGATCTGTGTCTTTCCCTTTTAGGAGTGGGAGGAGAGGACAGAGGAGGACGGTCGCCTGGAGCAGCAGCAGAAAAAGGACGAAGACAGAAAACGGATTCGTGAAGAGAAAGCTCGCCTGGCCCGCCTCGCTGCCATCCAGGTGCCCGGCTCGGATTTACCCTAAACAGTTTTAGTGTTGTGCTTCAGTAAAGTTAGAAGACCTGAGAGGAAAAACAAAGAAAAGTGATGCAGCACACAGCCTGACTTTTAGTGTTTAATATGTGTCAACATGCAAACACATTGACCCTTCCTCAGCTCAGTGCAAACAGAACCAAAACAAAGAAACTCCTCTCAAGCTACAGCTCAGATTCAGGCTCTAGATGACCTACATCTGGAACTAAATTTACTTCATTACATCGTGCACTTTAACGCACGAGTTCCCTCTTTGTGGATGTTTTTCCCTCATCACAGTCCTCTGTCTCCCTCTGGTGGTGTGTCACAGGAGCTGCAGCAGAAAAGAGCCCAGCGGGCTACAGAGGTGCAGCACGTAGCTGAGGTGGAGCTGGAAAGCCTGAGACAGGCCGGTGTGGTCGGACGCAAGAAGCCGCCCAGGATTTCACCCACCAACAGAAGCCCGGCTTCACCGAGCAACAACAGCCCGATGTCACCCACAGACGTCAAAGCTAAGAACACGGGTCAGTATGTCTGTAAGCTGGGCTGTTCAAAGTTCAGATACAGAGTCATTCATTCAGTCGTCCTTAATATGAGATGACAGGGTTCACATGAAGAGATTAAAGAGCTGTGGCAGCCAATAAACTGGTTTTCTGATCAGGATTGTGTTGTTCTAGATGTATTGATCAGTTATTTGTTCCCACAGATTCCAATCTGAATGTTGTGGCTGACTTAGGTGAGCTGACCTTCAGAGCCATTTCCCCAGCTCTGTCCAATAACAGAGGCTCTCAGTGCTCCCAGGTAGATGACTGTACCTTCACAGCTTAGCTCCACCTCATCCAGTCTTCATCTCTCCCTTTCTCATGATATTTAATCTGTTTTTCTCTCATAGGATCAGGAGGACAGAGCAGAGGTAGACGTCTGCCTGGAGCAGCAGCACCTGGGGAACGACAGGAAATTAATTCGTAAAGAGAAAACTCGTCTGGCCCGCCTGGCTGCCAACCAGGCGAACTCATCCGACGTACGAACTTTTTAAGCACTATTTTTATCCAACTGCCTCACAATGAGTTGGATCCACGTCTAATGTCTCCCTCTGGTGGCGTGTCACAGGAGCTGCAGCAGAAAAGAGCCCAGCGTTGCAGAGGTGCAGCACGTAGCTGAGGTGGAGCTGGACAACATGAGACAGGCGGGTGTGGTCGGACGCAAGAAGCCGCCCAAGATTTCTCCGGTCAACAAAAGTCCAGCCTCGCCGATCAACAACAGCCCGATGTCACCCACAGATGTGAAAGCTAAAAACACAGGTGTGTGTGTGTGTGTGTGTGTGTGTGTGTGTGTGTGTGTGTGTGTGTGTGTGTGTGAACATGTGGTTAAACTCTGTGTAATCACTGTGCTGGTTAAATGTTTCCTACAGACTCCAATTTGAATATCGCGGCTGAGTTAGGTGAGCTCTCGAGCTTCAGAGCTGTTTCCCCAGCTTTGTCCAACTGCAGAGCGTCTCAGTGTTCACAGGTAAGTCATCGAAACCTTCAGCTGCTCCTCAAAGTGATCAGTGATCAGTAATCTGCCAGATGTTAAAGCAGTTATTTATTTAGTCATTATAAGCATGTTTGTTTGCTCCATGCTCCAGGAGATCCTGCAGAGGTCGGTGAGTGTGGAGGACCAGCGACAGGGAGCTTCGTCCAGCAGAGCTCAGTCTAAAACCACCCTGAACGAGCTGCTGGACACCCTGAAGCTGTTAGAGGAGGAGCCAGAGAGGCTGTCCGAGCCAAAGAGTTACCGCAAAGAGAAATATGCCTGGATAGACGAGGTGAGACTTCCTGAATGGAACATGGCATCCTCACTTCAAATATTCATTTCCTGGCCGTGCTTCAGCCTGAGTGAAAGAAATAATAATCAAATCCTGTCGTGTGTGTATCTGCATCTCCGCTGTGTCTCACCAAAGGACGGAGACTCCAACTCTCTGACAACTGACAACCTGGAGCGTCACGGCCAGCTGAGTCACCATCCTGCACTGCCAGATGGGGGCGCCCTGCTCTCCGAGGCCAAGCTGCAGAGCATCATGAGCTTCTTGGATGAGATGGAGAAGTCTGAGCAGGAGAGGCCACGCTCGGTTACGTCAGGGTCACACAGAGAGGTCGGCACAGAGGAGCAGATTGTGTTTAAATATTGTTGATTGATTGATTTTTAAATAGTGAGTCAGCTCATTCAGTTTGTGCATATCTGAGTTTAATATTTGCTGTGTGATCTCAGGCTGTGTTGTCGGAGGAGGAGCTGGTTGGTGTCGAGCAGGCGTCTGCCACCGCCGCCGAGGTCACCGGCTCCATGATGAGAATCAAGCTGGAGCTGGAGGAGAAGAAACGCACCGTCAACATGCTGCAGACCGCACTGGTGGGTGGGAATTCACACACTTTACATGCGAGTATGATGTAGACAGAAGGTCTTGATCCTGTTAGCTGCTGTAGATCAGGTGTGTTTACCTTCTTTACCTCCTCTCCTGTCCATCAAGGCCCAGCAGAGGGAGCTGACGATGAGACATGTGAAGGAGACAGAGAAGGAGCTGAGCAGGAACTTTCAGCTCCAGAAGGAACAATATGAATCCACCATCCAGAGACACCTGACGTTCATTGATCAGGTGGGTAAAGACACACGATATGCATCCTAATCGCAGCTGATGGTGAATGTGTGCAAACCTTCCTCACATGTTGTTTGTGCATCAGCTCATCAACGATAAAAAGGCTTTGAGCGAGCGCTGTGAAGGAGTGGTGGGAGAACTGAAGCAGGTGGACCAGAAATACACCAAGAAGATCGCACAGATGCAGGAGCAGCATGAAATGGTGAGACGGTAACCCGACGTGTTCAAAAGCTTCTGCTGCTCCTACTTTGCGTCTTCTGTGATCATCTCGTGTGACTTTGCTTTCTTGCTTTTGTTTAACTGTCTTCTCTGTTTCTCTCTCTCTTCTCCTTCTGTGCTGTCGTCCTCTGTCCTCGTATATCTGTTCATTCCTGGCTTCTAGGTGTGGCAAATTCTGGGTCCCTTGTGCGAGGTAACTTTTTTTTCCTCCTCTAACCCGGTCACCTTTGGCACGATCATCTCTCTCATTCATCCATTCCTTCCTTTCATTTGTCTGTCCTTCTCCACTTGTGTTGGACAGTCTGTCTGCATGTAAGTCTTTTCTCATTCATCTCTAGATTTAGATATGAATTAGTTTGAACCCCTGCCGCTCCTCTTATCACCTGTGTGGTATTTGATCTCAGAACACACATGCCTGTTGATCTCCTATCTGTCGACATGTAAAAGTCCTTCCTTTGCTGCTAGTGTGTCCAAACCACCATAGATTTACCTCCTCCGCCCCCTCCCTCCCCCTGCAGGAAATCAAGAAGTTAAAGGAGCTCATGAGTGCCACGGAGAAGATCCGCCGGGAGAAATGGATTGACGAGAAAACCAAGAAGATTAAAGAGATCACTGTGAAAGGTAAACAGAGCCTCGACTGTGCGAGGACACACACCTTAACCAAAGCTCTGTTCGCATCAGGCCACAAATAACCAAATCTGTGCAACGTGATCCTAATTCTGCCTCGTTTGGCAGCAACTCTTCCCGCCTGCTCTTCTCGAGTACATCAAAATCCTCCTTGACTCTTCAGGCATCGCACATCCTTCAGCAGTAATGTGGCATAAAGCCGTCCATCGTCATCATTCAGCAGCTGTAGATGATCGACGTGACTGCTCCCCAAAAGTGAGGCCAAAACATTGTAGATCGCCCCCTGGTGGCTGAAACATTTCCACCTCATGATTGACAACCGAGTCACGATCAGTTGGGTCGCCCGGTGTATGGGCGAGAGCTCGGTACCAGCGGCTCCAACTCTGGCTGCTACGAGCAGGAGGAAGTGGAGACGTGTCGTCCATCTTTATATATGCAAGTGTCGAGGTTACACAGTGTAAACAGAAATGTGTTAAAGGATCTCAGCCTGATCGGCAGCTGAGTCTGCTCATGTCACAATGAGCATGTGAGATGCACGCTGCATTGTAACTATATGTATGGACGTGTTGTTCACATGAGTTAGTAAATAAACTCAGTGTTTTTCATACGTTTTCATAAATGATACTGTATCCTGTTGCCTTTTCTGGCGTGTTGAGCACAGCATGAACAAAGAGGCACAGTTCTGTATCCAGAAACTCGTCATGCTGTTCTGCTGCTTCCTGCCTGCGATGAGCTGATTCCATGGAAGGTCACAGTCGGTTGTCAGCCAGTGCTGATGAGTTGTTTGTACAGTGACACAGCTCGAGAGCTCAGAATATTTCTTGACTCAGTGACTGAAAAAAAATCATGAATCATCAAAACTTCTTTCCCAGTGAGCTGTGATCATTTCACAAGCCTCAGAACAAAAACAAGTTTCTCCTCCTCCCCCAGGTCTGGAGCCAGAGATCCAGAAGCTGATTTCAAAGCACAAACAGGAGCTGAAGAAGCTGCGGACGCTCCACGAGGCGGAGCTGCTGCAGGCCGACGACCGGGTGGCCCAGCGCTACGTCCGCCAGTGTGAGGAGCTCCGGCAACAGCTGGAGAGGGAGAAGGAGGAGCAGTGCCAGAGAGAGAGGGAGCTGGCCAAACAGAGGTACACATGTCACATCACTACTGCACTACACTACACTCATAAAAGAAATACTTGTAATACTCTAAAAGTAAACAGGAAGCAGCTTCAGGGTTTTACAAAGCAGGCTGCCTGCACAGAGCCTAATGCTTTAAAACTTGAGAGAGATTCATGACAGTTCATGAAACATCAGGCAGGAGAGGTAGAGCGCCGCTCAGAGAGACAGAAATGCCGTTTTTCTTACGTCGTGGTACCTGAAGAATCACCTGAACGTTTCTATGTGCGTCAGATACGAGAAGCAGCTTCAGGAGGAGGAGCAGTCGCTGCAGCAGCAGAGGAGGCGTCTCTACAAGGAGGTGGCGGATGAAAAAGAGAGGCTGGCTGAGCTGGCTGCAAGGTGAGGTCAAAGGTCAACAAAGTCTGAAGACATAAACACAAAGAGACGTCTTCTGGGTGGCCCTCAGATTTTTTTCCATAAAAGTTCCATTACAGCTGCTCAGCTGTGAAAGGAGCGATCATTAGAAGCTAGAGGACTGAAGCTCCGTTAAAAATAAAATAACCTCGGAATTCTTCTGGTTTCCCGTCTGGAAAATTATTGCCACCTACTGCTTATCTTGTGATCCAGCTCCTAATGTTCACATAACTGTAGTGAATGGAAACCAGCGTTCAGTCTGTCTGTTCCTGCAGCAGTATTATTGAGCTCCATTTCTCTAGATGATGTACATATTTGGGATTATTGTGATTCTGTTTTTTCAAGACTCTTCTTGGTGTTTGTCTTCCAGGCAGCGCGCTGAGCTGGAGGATCTGCGGAGGCAGCTGGAGGAGAACAGCTCTCTGGCTGGACGAGCGCTCAGAGTGGAGCTGGACAAAACCAGAGAGGAGCAGGAGAGGAGGCACCAGGTGAACCAGCGCAGAGCAACATCTGTGTTATGAAAGTCTGCAGGACTGCATCTTAACTGAGTGTTGTTTGTGTGACTAGTTGGAGATGAAGGCGTTACAAGAACGTTTGGACATCGAAAAACAATCCTGGGAAGAAAACTACAAGAAAAAAGAGGTTTGTTCATGTTCAGTCACCTTCGTCCGCTCACAGGGAACTAAACAAACCACTGAACACCTGTAAATATGATTTGTTGTAACATAGGGGACCTAAACAAACCACAGGAACACCTGTAAATATGAATTGTTGTAAGCATAGGGGAACTAAACAAACCACATGAACACCTGTAAATATGAACTGTTGTAACATAGGGGAACTAAACAAACCACATGAACACCCTGTAAATATGAACTGTTGTAACATAGGGGTCTGCATCGCCTATTCTGACATGAAGGTAAAAGGTCTCAGTGTTTGGAGTGCAGCTGTGAAACTCAGCTCAGTGTAAAAAGAACAGGAACTGAGCTTTTCTGCTAAAAATGGTCTTTTTCCACTGTGTGTGGTGACGTGGACAGGCGGCTCATTTCCAGCTCTCTGGAGTGCAGCAAAGTGAGAACAACCTGTGCTGCCCAAGTCTCTGCTTAAATATAATGTGGACGAAACCCTCAGGGTGTAGATCCCAGATAATATATTAATGTGTGTGTGTGTGTATATGAAGCAGTCAGGACAGTCAGCATGTGTGTGTGTGTGTGTTGTGCGTCCACAGGAAGTGTGGCTGCTGAGCCGGGAGCGCGAACTCAAAGAAGATCTGCGACGAGAACGCGACAAAGAGATCGAGCTCGCCATCTGGACGCTGGAGGAAGAGACCAGCAAGGACAAAGAGGAGTGTGAGAGGGCGGCTGAAAACAGGTGTGTGTGTGTGTGTGTGTGTGTGTTCATGGACACATGAATGATCTGTCCTCTGTCCAGCACCTGCATATATGCAGCTTCATCACATGTTACCAACCTCCACTCTGCACTGTTGTCAGGGTGAAGCGGGTGAGGGAAAAGTACGAGGCCGAGCTGAGGGATCTGGAGCACTCTGAGAGGGCAGGCCGTGGAGAAGCAGCAAGAGTTGAAGAAGCAGCAGATGGAGACGGAGGGAGAGCTGATCAGACTCCAGGCCCTGCTCCGACAGAAAGAACAGGAGGCTGAGGACATCACACAGGTGAGGGACCAATCAGCAGAATGACTCTGAAACCTGCAAACTAAAACCAGATGCGAGAGCAAGCGTAAATAAAAGATCTGTCTGTTCAGACCAGGGACAAGCTGGTGGAAGAGCGCCGCAGCCTGGCGGAGGTGATAAGGCAGGAGTTTGCAGACCGGCTGGTGATGACGGAGGAAGAGAACAGCAGGATGAAGGTGGAGGTGTCGGAAGTTCGAGCGAGGTTACGGCTGGAGGTGGAGAGGGTCACCAGGGAGAAGGAAGAGGAGCTGGCCGAAGTCCACCAACGGTAAGTGACTCATGAGGAGAGGATCTGAGCGGAGCTGGTCCAAATAACTGGTTTTATTCACCCTCTAATGACTGAACTTGAACTCTTCAGTCTCGTTTTAAAGAAGTGAAACCGCTGAGCCTCGTAAGAAACGTCTACACAGTCTGCATCTGAAAATGACATCAGCTGTTTGACGTTAACTGGAGACGTGGCTGAAAAAGCAAATAGACCTGAGAAGAGTCTCAAGTCTGATCTTTTATGACATCCACTCTGTATGGCCAAAAGCATTTAGACGTCTGAACATTGGGGATACATGGCTGATAGTAGATCTCCGGCTTTTCAGCTTGACTGCCGCCGGGAAAAGAGAAAAAAAGGGAAAGAGTTCGCACCTTTGGTTCGGCCAGATTTATCGAGACGTTTCTCTGAATCCAATAGAAGCGCAGCTTTCATTCTGGGCCTACTGACAGCTCTTTGGGAGCTACCTGCTGACCTGTCTTTGCATTGCTGTGGTGTGGTCTGTAGTTGGACTGTGCAAAGAGCAGTGTGGTAACATAGTTAACAGATAGTTTTAGCTGTTCATCCCTGAGGTGTTGAAGCAGGTGGAGGTCAGGGCACGCTGGCATGCTTTAATGGTCGGTGCTCTGTGGAGGAAGAAGATCCACAAACTTTATCTGGATGCATTCATTATTTTCTTTTGTTGTTTTGCTTCCTCAACTTTCCAACAAAGAGAGGAGACGACAGAGGAACCGAGCTTGTTGTTTCCTGCTCGTTGTTTCCTGCTCGTTGTTTTTCACTTTCTCATCGTCGTCCTGTCTGTGCTTTGCCAGAGTGAAGTCGGCCATCTTGAAGAAGGAAGAAACTGTCAGCTGTCTCCGGAAGCAGCACGAGGTGAGCGGCTTGGTGAAGCTCAGGCGGCGGCGATTAGTAAGAAAACACGGTTTGTGTGGAGAGATGATTGACAGCATGTGTAAATATGGCTCTGTCCTCTGATAGGCTGCGCTGAAGAGGGCGGACCACCTGGAGGCCCTGTGGGAGCAGCAGAGGAAGCAGCTGCTGGAGAAGTGACTGACAGGAAGGCCTGGTTTCATCCATCTGGACCATCAACCCCCACCCTCTCTCCATTGTGTGGCTCGAGCCCTCCACCTGATTCCCCCTTTGGATGTTGTTTCTGCCAGCAAGACTGAACCTGTGGAGCGTCAGAGGGTTGAACAAGTGACTGAACCTTGTCCTACCTCATTTGAAAAATACAAAATGGGGAAACGCACTGGGCCTCACTGTTTAGGGCAGGCCCCCCACCCCCACCACCCACCACCCACTACCCAGGCATGAAGGAGCGTGTTGTGTTAGAACTTCCCTGATTTAAATGCCACAGACCAGGTGGCAGCAGATGAAAAGACAATGGACGGACGTCCCCTTCTTCTTCTTCTTCTTCTTCTTCTTCTTCTTCTTAAGGAGGACTGCTGCAGTTTTTGTGACTCTCCCTTCTCCTCCCTCCCTCCCTCCCTCCCTCCCTCCCTCCCTCCCTCCCTCCCCTGCAGTCTGTGGGAGCAGGAATGCCTCCATGTTCCCCACAGAGCTGCCACAGAGAACACTTCCAGATGTTTCTAAAACCAGCCCAGGCCTGCGCTGGGGTCGCTCCCATCCCGGACGACCACAAGCTCACAGACTCTCGGATCAGCCGGCATCAGAGCAAACAGTGCGAGCGTCTGTCTGTGCCGAGTCGAGCTCCCCGTGCCCCCTTCTGTCTGCTGAGTCATGTGTTTATTCCCAGTGTCCCCTCGAGGCGAGCGCTAATTACAGGATCTATATCTCCTCGCTGGCTCCGGCTCTGTGACCAGCTCTGCACAGTTTGAGTGTCTCACACCAGATTTAGGACCAGACAAAGACTCGTAGCACTGACAGCTGGTTCCAGGCTGAAGGTAGAGTGCATGTGGAACGTTGCTAGAAAGAGCGGCAGGACGTGTAGACGACTTAAAGGAAAAAGGGAGTGAAGAAAAGCAGGATAGCATGTCTGAGGTGAAAGACAGATTACAGAGCAGCTTCGAGGGTTTCTGAACGTGAGGAAGAAAGAAGAGGGTGGAGGGAGGGCGGAGGTAAGAAGGAATGCGCATAGAAAATGTTTATAGGATTAGGAAAGCAGAGCTGGGACAGAGCGAGGCACGGAGCATGTGACCAGAGGTGAAGCTGCACAGTGACAAAACACATGAAACTCAACAGGCAGAGAGAGTGTGTGTGTGTGTGTGTGTGTGTGTGTGTGTGTGTGTGTGGTGTGTGTGTGTGTGTGTGTGTGTGTGTGTGTGTGTGTGTGTGTGTGTGTGTGTGTGTGTGTGTGTGTGTGTGTGTAGCCGCCTCATCACGACAGACGTGTCTCATTGTTTTTTTATTTTTTTTATTTCTCAGCCTCTGTGACGATGAAGATGTTTTGTAAACACCGACCACACACAGAAAGTCTTTGTGGATAAGATTTCAGTAAGAGCGGTCCATAGCGTGTGTGTGTCTGTGTGTGTGTGTGTGTGTGTGTGTGTGTGTGTGTGTGTGTGTGTGTGTGTGTGTGTGTGTGTGAGGGGACTCTGTAACCAGAGTTTGTGCTGCAGACAGAAACTCTAAACCACGACGTGAAGCCTGTTATTTAGGTCCGACATGATGTGAAGACACAGCCTCTAAATTAGACGTCATAAAATATTTATTCTGTTTCTCTCTGTGATATTTATTTGAAGATTCAGCAGCACTCCTGTGTGACCTTTGACCGGTCGGGGATTTGAAGTAAAGTTTCTGAAAGCTCATCAAGTCTTCTCGTTAGAACACTAAACAGTGACTCGGCAGAAACGAATGACTGCCGCCGTGACTCGTTATAAATACGCCATTGTTGGATGGTTTAAATAGTATGTCAGGTTTTTCTGACATGGAAGTCTGAGCCTCAGTGTGAAGGTTATATGAAGTGTAGTTAATGTCAGACACTTTCAATCAGAGTGATTAAACCAAATATTGAATAAAATCCCAGACTCAGGCTGACGGAGGTGGTTGGTGTGCGTCGCCGTGGCTTTCTAGACTCACCGTGAGTCACGAGGACTTTGGTGTGGAGGGACCGGAGGCTCTCGCAGCCCCTCACCGCTCTGCTGGTGTTGGCACGGCAGGCGGAGGCTGTTGGCCTCGAACCCGGGAGGGTGGTGGTGTGAGCTGGCATTCCTCGCGCATGCCCGTCCTACAAGTGCCAGAGAGCCTTTCCTTTGTGCGCATGGGAGTGTTTGTGTGCCACCATTCTTCCGATCTGGACCCGAGATGACCCACTTGGTGTCGGATACACGGCCACGTAGATCACATGGCACCCTTGTTTCTTTCTGTCTGTAACTCTATATACGAACCATTCCAGCTGTCGCCGGGGATTGTCCTGATTTTTGTAACGCTCTGTGCCCGAACAACGCGTAGCTCTTGCACACACTGTGTTCTTCTTCTCTTGTTTTTAGTTTTAATTGTTATTCATGCTGATGGTTCGAAAAAACTGTGAAGAAGATGGTGACTGATCCGTCAGCCACAATGTGAATAAAAAGCAAAGACTGTTGGGAAGACACACTGTGTGCTTGGTTTTTTTCTTCACTGTGGAAACACAGACAATTGTTTGCTTGTTTCTGTCCCCTCCCTTCCATCATCCCTCACTCTCTGGCCATAACTCATCAGCTCGGAGATGAGGAAGTGTCTTCAGTCAATCCCGCTGCAGAATCCAAACTATGAGCCGTGAGGTTTGGAGCCTGACATGATTTATTGTCAGCGTTTCTGAATGTTGAAATAAACTCACCAGCTTCCTCTGAGTGCAGCGTCTTTCCTTCCTCTTTATGGAGCCCAGTTCAAACCACCTCGGGGACGTTCCAGCCTATACATCTGGAATAACGTCCAGCGCTGACCCACTTCTCCTCCTCCTCTCCCCTCTGCCCCCGTTTCTGCTCCTCGCCCTCCAGCTAGCTTCACTTCCTCTGCACTGCCAAAGCAACCAGTGGTGTGCACTGAAACGTGTCTCCCCTTTCAGCGTATTTCCTTTCTTTTCACAGCAGAAACTCAACCCAGCGAGGCACGCCGACTGTTGACTCTCGCTTGGCTTAAAGGCCTCGGCCGGCGGCGGATGGACCGAGCGACTCGTGACTGTCGGATGAGGAGAGAACTTCTGTCTTCCTGTGTCTGAGATTTGACAGGAAGTTCAGGCTGCATGTTCCTGCTTGTTGTCTGTACGTACACATACATTCATGTGTGTGTGTCATCACTCTTTTGTGATTTAGGGTCTCCAAACATTGTGAGCATAGCAGAGATCCTCAGAGCTGCCTGCTCATGTCTAACTTTATTGCAGCCTGGAGTGTCTCCGTCTCTCTGTCTGTCTCTCTCTCCCCCACTCATGCTCTGGAGTTGAGGGGGTTGACCAATTGCCAGCAGCTGTTGCTCATTTCACAATGGTCCCGCCCATACAGTGCCGAGGCTGGCAGTACAGCCGCTCCACACTAGATGAGCAGCAGAGCCCTGAACTCAGAGGAACATGTCTGCATTACGAGAGTCATGAAGGACGGGACAGTGAAGACTTTCTGCTGGTGAGAGCTCACGCACACTTTCTTTCTTTCTTCATTTGATCTTCTGCTGTCATAACTGAAGAGTGACTGTAATCATTTGTCACAGTCTGATGCATGTCTGTGTTTCTCTTCACTTTTTAGTAGAGACCTTTTGTTGACTCCAGATTCCCTCAGAGTTTTTACTGTTCTGCGTGTTAATCAGAGAGAGAGAGCTGAGTTTATCACCGGGTCACTGCGACACATTCTTTCCATTCCCCATTTAGCCTCAGCCAGGAGTTTCTACACGAGCCTGGGAAACCGGTTATCACTCGCATTGTCCTGTCATTGTTACTGTTATTATTTTCCCGATCGGACCCAGTTATTAAGTGAGGAGGATGTGTTGGACTTAAGAAAGAAGTTTAGAGAGCGGCTTTCAGCTCATGCCTCAGGCTCTGTTTTATTACACTGCTTTACAAAGAGGTGAGAAGTGGAGAGGGGTGGTGCCTTGTGTGTATGCTAATGTCTCCTTGTGAGACCGTTAGATTCTCACAACGTTCATTTTCAAAACTCCAACAAACACAGTTTCCTTTCCAGCTTCATCCCTTATCATCTCCTCTCAGTGTGTGTGTGTGTGTTTTATCTCACGAGAACAGTGAGAGCAGAAAGGAAAGACCAAATAAATAGAAGCAGGATGCAGGGTTCCCACGGGTGCTTGAATTCCTTGAAAATGCTTGAATTTCAATTCAGTGTTTTCAAGGTTGTGAAAACGCTTGAATTTTTTTGTGAAGTGCTTGAAAATGCTTGAAATTAAACAGTCAGTCTACCACCATATGAAATAATGCTAATTAGACCCATATTATTATGCCATACAGTGGCACCGCTGCGCTTCCCATGACCATCATGGCAAACACAACTAGTAGGCTACCTATTTAAAGGTGCTGGAAAAATGGAAAAACTGGTGCTTGAAGGTGCTTGAAAAGTGCTTGAATTTGTTCATGAAAAAGGTGTGGGAACCCTGAGGATGTGAGAGGATATGAAGATGTGTGTCTGCTCTGCGTTCAGGGACAGCACCGAAGGTTTCATTAAAAAGGGATTATTTGGAACGTCGTTGACACTGAGAGATAAAGTTTCCCGTCTTTGCCCTCGTTCCAACTCTCCCTTACTGTCTCTCTCCCGCTGTAGATGTGCTGAGAGAAGCCCAGAGTGGAGCCCAGATCCTGTTGTGGGCTAATTAAATCCCCCTCTCCCCCCCCGGGCTGACCAGAAGAAGACAAAAGTGTCCCCCGCGGAGAGTCAGCATCCTCGCCCGCCTCCTCATGTTCCTTCAGGTGGAGCCACACTTTGACGGGGAATGGCGCTCCAGAAGAGGCTGGTCCTCGGCGTGGTGACCGTCAGCCCGTTTCTGTGTGTCTACATCCTGTGTGTGGTCCTGGAGAGGCCCGTGTCCTGGACCATCGAGCCCCTGAAACATTTCCACGGCTTCATACGGGGAGTGAGCAGGTGAGCAACCAAACATTTAGGTTGTAGACTCAGCCGTTTGTAATTACAGCATAATAGAGGAATTATTATTTTTTCTTTGACCTCAAGGCCACGTTTCACATTCAAACTGAATCTAACTGATGATGTCACTGCGGAAAACCAAAACAAAACCCACGAAACAAACAGGAAGTGAATCCAGCTGCAGCCTGAGAGAGCAGGAGGTGACGCCAGATATTAAAGATGAGGACTTCATTTAAAAGTCTGGAGGTGGATTCAGGCCTGACCTTTAGTCCATCCTACACTTCCCACAGTGCAACTCCATGCATTCACATCCCAATGGGGTGGAGAGACAAGAAGGTTGTATGATGGCAGAGAGCGACCTTAATGTCGAATAATCTGCCGCTGCAAAACATGAAGCAGCAGAAGCTGAGATGGTCTGACTGATTTTAGTCTCGAGTTTAGGTCGAGCTTCAAAATCACTGCACCCTACATAAACTACACCTGAACTACACCCGAACTACACCTGAACTACACCTGAACTACACCTGAACTACACCTCTGTGTGAGCGCGTCCTTCAAACTTAAACTCTTCGGTTCCTCCACGACACGGCACCACGTCCGTTCATTACTGCGTGTCCGGTAACTGAGAAACTCAAACAGCTGGATGTGAACAGCATAACAAGTTAAAAAATGAGTTATTGAAACTTCTGAATTCATACATTTTTATTGTAGGAATAGAAATAGATTTTCCCACTTTTAAAATATGTTGTTTACCTCCCGCTGGTTAATGGTTCAGCTGGTTCTCCTCATGAAAATTTAAAGTATTTTTTAGTTTAATTATTAAAGATAAGATGAGATCAGGTACGATGGACTTTATTGAGGGCACAAGGTGGAGAACAGAAAAGGAGATAGTAGAAAAAAGTTAAACTGTGCAATGTTAGGCCCTTGAATTTGATGAACTGGGCCTGGAAAGTCCTTGAAGAAATATGACATTAAACTCTTTTTAAAAACTTTGTGTTTCCCCTTTCTGAAGCAGAAAATGGGTCATCGCTTTATTGAAAAACGCAAAACATGTTTCACCATCAGAGCTCTCTGCGTGGCGTCCACATGTTGGTTCAAATCGCCGGTTTAGTCCAGCACAGAATCGAGGTCAGGCTGAGTAAAATAAGACGAGCTTGAAGAGTTAAACTTTCTATCCCGAGCGGTATGTGGTGGTAAGTGTTCCTCATTCCTGCTCTCGTTGTATCATTGTGGTTTTAACAAAGGAGCCACACAGCGCTCCGGCTGCACTAATGAAAAAAAGCCCCTGGACTTATTTCACTGGAGGTGATCTCTTACACGTGTAATGTGAAATGTAAGCGTTGTTGTAACGGGCAGCGCTCCAGCTGTAAAAGCGAGCAGATCCAGATAAGATGCATTAAGTTTGAGGGGATGAAATGGAAAACGTGGCCGCTTGCTCAAAGCTCTGTTTCAGGCGCTGGATGGAGAGTTTGGGTGCGTGGAGCTGGCAGCTCTTTCATTTAGAAAAACGTTCTTTAATCAGAACGCCTGGGTAAAAATAACCACGTCGATACTTCCCTCCCTTCCTTCCTTCCCTGCTAGAGGCTCCTCGTGTTTTTAAATGGACTGTGGAGCCGCAAAATGAAATGGAATACAAAATTTTTGGAATAAAATGTTCAAATTAAATGACCCTGTTCAGAAAACCTAAACACTGAAATAAATATGCAGGACACTGTTGAGTCTGTCAATAAATATTAAACATTAAAACTTAAAATGTAACTTTTAGTGACAAAATGCAAAAAGACAAACAAGAGAAAATCATAAGGAATCCCTAAAAACAACAGACATGCAAAACCTTCTTCACAAAGTCAATAAATATACTTCTAATAAAAATAAAAATGGTCAGTTTATTTTTCTCGAACACAAACTCTGTCTCCAGTTGAACCTTTGCTCCTGGTTCAACATTAACAAGTTTCCAGTTACGCTTTAATCCAGCTGATTTATTACGTTTGTGCCTTTACGAGGTTTGCTTACTGCCGCGAGTGACATCCGCTGCATCTGCTGCGTCAGGCCGATAATAAAGAGCCAGCGCCATGGTTACCTGACACTGCAGCTTTCTTATCTGCCCTGTCCGACACATTTTGTCTTTACGTTAAATATTTGATTTAATTATTTTGATGGAGCCGGCGGAAAAACTGTCGAACACACCTGAGATTTTATTGTGAGATTTATTTATTTTATTCTATTTTATTTATTTATTAAACTCAACTCAGCTCTTTTTTTTTTTTGTGCAACTTTCACGTGCAACATTTGTCTTTAAATCCCACAACCCGACACTGAGCTATGTGTAATTAAAGGGTCGCTTCATCCAAAGGCCACAGACTGAAACTTACAAAACCTGTATTTCCTTCATAAGAACTCTTAATCTGGATCTGGTGATCCTTGTTCATGGATTATCCTGATCCACCGTAGGATGTTTCTATGAAGGAGAAATAGGTTTGGCAGCAGGAAGGAAACCGTCCATATTTCAGTGAGGTAAACACAAATCCTTCTTTTGTGAAGTGTAAACAAAGAATCAATCAGCTGCTGAACTTTTCCTTCGGGAAAGGCGGTGTGAGAGACAGACAGAAAGAGAGACGGAGAGAGAGAGAAAGAGAGGAGAGAGAGAGAGAGAGAGAGAGAGAGAGAGAGAGAGAGAGAGAGAGAGAGAGAGAGAGAGAGAGAGAGAGAGGAGAGAAGAGAGTAGAGAGAGAGAGAGAGAGAGAGAGAGAGAGGGAGAGGGAGAGGGAGAGGGAGAGAGAGAGAGAGACAGAGACGGAGAGAGACGGAGAGAGACGGAGAGAGACGGAGAGAGACGGAGAGAGACGGAGAGAGACGGAGAGAGACAGAGAGAGACAGAGAGAGACAGAGAGAGACAGAGAGAGACAGAGAGAGACAGAGAGAGACAGAGAGAGACAGAGAGAGACAGAGAGAGAGAAAAGGTTTCAGATGATTTATTTCTGACTGGCCTCTTGTTCTGTTCCCACAGCAGCTCCAGAAACTCCACAGAGCCTCTTGACAGCAGGAGTAACAGTGACCGCTGGACCCCTCCACCCTCTGCCTCCACCTTTCACCCAGAGCCCCCGGTTCTGCATGAAGGCGCACATGTCTCACAGGTTCTAGCTTTACAGACTGGAACATCCACAGCTGCTCCAGAACCAGCAAAGAACCATGTCCCGGGTGTGTCAGAGTCCAGGACCAGCACCAAAGGCCCCACGCAGAAGCCTCAGCAGCCCACACAGGCAGCCAGACCAACAGAGCCTCCCTTCATCGGAGACACTTACATGAGTGAAGACGTCCCAGCACAAACAGTGAGTTTGTTTTGTTCTGTCGAGCCCGCTGCTTCCTTCAACAGAACACCGCACACATGCAAAGTTTGATTTGAACGAACGCTCTGTGATGAAACAAATAGGTCATTTTAACGTAATGAAGGAAGATGACAGCAGTGACAGGAATGTGGAGAGAGAGAGAGACGTGCAGGTCGGATTCGAACCCTCGGCTTCTGAAGCAAAGACCGCTGCCTTCACACACGGGGCGGCTGCTCCGCCGACTGAGCAGTTTTTAACAGTTTCTAACAAAGGAAGCTCTGTGGAGCAGAGGGAGGAGATATCAGGTTTTCACACATAATAAATGTCGGTCAGATGTCAGCGTTGATAACAAGAATATTAAATATCACGTCGTGAGAAAGACGCTCGTATCGTTGTATTTTCCAGCTCGTAAACTCGTCGTCACACACACACACACACACACACACACTCCTGCTTTTCCTCAGGCTGGAGATGCTGTCACTGGGCGGCTGCCACAGTCATGCCGGGTGTGCCGGTCTTCCCGTTAAACGTTTAGTTTCTCCTCCAGCCTGGCCCTCTTCCCTCTCCACTCCCTGAACGTGTCATCATCGCTGAACCTCTGAGCAGAGACAAACACAGAGGAAGATGAGGAAACATCTGCCTCAAGGTCTTTGAACGTCTCACAGGGTTTAATGAAGTAATGACTGCGTCTCCCAGCATGCACTGTACTTTTTTAGTTTTGAGCTGAACACTCTCACACTGATAAAGTTGTGAATACTCCTGTGGTTTCATATTTATATGTGTGAGAGTTGAAGAGTTGAACTGTCGGTGCTGTGATGATGATGATGCTCAGCTTTGGGTCGTGGCTGCATGTTGCTATGATAAGACGTCATTCTATTCGTTTGCCGTTTCATAACATGTCTGTGTTATCTGCTTCCTGCAGGACTGTGTGGACGGCGTCCGAGTTCAGGTCACTAAAACTGAATTTGGTGAGAAGTTTCTGAAAAACATTCCAGTCCTGCAGTGGGCCCAACACGTCAGCCACGAACAGCACCACCGTCTGAGCCAGTACCGAGGAGCCCACGGCTGGGCAGAGATCGACTACCAGAGTGAGTTCATGTTCATTTTATTACTCTTCCATATTTTCTGTATTACACTTCTTTGTATTTTTGTATTTTTCTACATCTTCAATGACATTTTTAAGGTCTGCTTATATTTCTGCAGTCCTCCACGTCAGGGCCAGACTGCGTCTCTATCGGCCTCCCATAGATCCTGATCTGTGCACTGCTGCAAACCTGGATAACTCAGTTTCTCTGTGTCAACAGCGCTGCTGGAAACTCTCTCTGTCCTCAACTCTTCTGCGAACCGGCAGCTGTTGGACGACTGGAAGGATCGCAGCAGCGACTCGGAGTGTATCCGCTGTGCTGTGGTGGGGAACGGTGGGATCCTGAAGGATTCAAGGAAAGGGAAGGAGATCGACGGTCATCACTATGTTTTCAGGTAGATAGATTTGTTACAGTGCCCCAAATATTGAACATGAGCCCCAGAATCTGAGCAGTGGACACGTGTCATCTTTAGGACCAACGGGGCCATCATTAGGGGCTTTGAGCAGGATGTGGGCTCTCGGACCACCCACTATACGTTCTCCACCAACACGCTGATGAACTCCGTGTTGAGCTACAGAGGCGACGGGTATACAGGACCCCCTGTGTCTAAGGTGAGGACGGACAGTGAGACATGTTTTCCTCATGAATCGTTAGGATGGAGCGGGTTCCCTCACACTCTGCTGCTCCCCAACAGGAGACACGATACGTTTTCCTGCCGGATCACGACCGGGATTACCTGCTGATGAAGGCCGCAGCCACACACACTCTAGTGGAGAGAGGGGCCGAGAAAGGCAAAAAGTAAGCAGCACGGTTAGGATTCAACGTGACTCACGATCTGCTTACGTTGTCATTCGCAGAGCTGCGATCATGGCTGCAGACTCCTTCCTCAGAAACCAGTTTAACCAGCCGCGGTCAGCTTCCTGTTTTCCTCTTAGACAAGCTCTGTGCTGCACTGACTGTTTGGATCTATTCTGGTGGCCTTGTCACCACAGAGCAGCGAGATAACACCGAATTTAACTATGATCGTTCTTCTTATTAATAAAGTAAATACAGGAAAGGACATGACCTCACCTGGTTGAGGATCGCTCAGCTGTTACTGTGTCAGTCCTGTTTGTTCGTACTTATGTACGCACATGTACGTCATTTTACTGTGACCTACCTCTGCACATCACATTCATCTGACTCAATTTAAATTCAAAGTTTATGTGATATGATGCCGTGTCCCCCTCGACCAGTTACAGCGATCATCGAATCATATTTAGAACGCGTCGTTTCTTCACACGAGCTTCGCCCTGTTCGCCGGGTGAGACGTGACGTTCAGTCAGCGCTGTGCACGAGCTGCTTTCCTGTTGCAGAGCAGCGGTTAGTGCCGCTGCGTCACGCCTCACGTTCTAATCTCTAAATCACTTTTCCGTTCATTGTGTGTACAGCACACACACTTCTTACTTCTCCACTGTTGTCCCTGGCTGATGAATTGTCGTGTTTCCTCTCACAGTCCTTCTAAGTACTTTGGAGCGGATGTGTCAGCTGAAAAGTTGAAGATGTACCACCCTGATTTCATCCGGTACCTCAGAAACAGGTGAGAGAGGTTAAGTGTCTCCCGTTTCAAATAGTTGTATATCAGATTAAAAGAGAAGCAGAGTGTGTTGCTGTGGGAAGTTCCCACACTGTGACAACAGGGAAGAGGAGAAGTCAAGGTGTTGTTTGTGTGCAGGTATCACATCCGCCCTGCTCACCTGCTTTAATTCATCACAGATGAATTTATGCTGTGTCGTCTTTCTGTTTCAGATTCCTTCGCTCTAACGCTCTGAAAACCAAATATAGGGACATCTATCGTCCCTCGACAGGAGCCGTCATGCTGCTGGCTGCACTGCACACGTGTGATAAGGTAAAACTCACCAGTCCTGTCTGTCACTGTTTATCTCCTGCAGGACAAGACCCCGCACGCCTGATAGCGTGAGAACGTTTCGGCTCCGAGCAGTCGGCCGTGTGACTGCACACGTCTGATTGTGTGTGGCCTCGACAAGGCGCCGATAGTGACTCACGCTGCTCACTTCAGCTCGCATCACGTCATCTCTGTCAAAACCGGTTTTTCAGCTTCAAAATGAGGTTGTGCAAGATACAGAATCAGATGCAGAGTCTATAACCTGTGTTTGCTTTGTCGATGAAGGTGAGCGCCTACGGCTTCATGACCCCAGACTACCAGAAGTACTCTGACCACTACTATGACAGCAGCTTCCACCCGGTGGGCTTCTTCATCAACCACGACCTGCGTATGGAGATGGCTCTGTGGCAGCGGCTGCACCAGGCGGGTCTGATACAGCTCTACATGCACGAGTGACGTCATCCATCCTCGTCATCCTCGTCTGCACACGTGTTACCAGCATGGTGATGGGGGGGGCAGAACAAAAAGTTTTCTTGAAGTGAAGAAAACAGAGATTCTGTTTTTAGATGGACGTCGCTGTGACAGTTCAGGATGGAGATTTATTTATAAAAAAAAAACATTTTTTATTCCTCTTAGAAACCCAGAAAGTGTTTTTGATGATTTGCAAGACAAAACACGTCCAGACATCTCCGTTAAACTAAAGATTCTGGTCGTCTTACCTTAGGTAGAAATCTTTAAGGTGATGACCGAATATCAGAAACAAAACATGAGCTATGTTTGCTGATTCCACAGCGGTGTGCTATTCAAATTATGTGGCTACAAGGATGGCAGTCAGTCTTACTGCGTGCACCCTCCCACGAGATGTTCCACTTCTCCACATTCTGCTGACATGGTGTGACTGTCTGCAGCATCGGCTGCAGCTTGAGCCGCTTCCATAATCGTCTTTTTGGTTTTCCTCTTTCAAATAACAGCTACAAGGTAACATTCACCATGTCTGGTCAGGTTCTGTGAGTACAAAGCATCAAAATTGAACTGACTGAAATTTAGCCTGGTTTACTTGTTTTGACCAGCGAATCATCAAACTCCTGTTTTGCTGCATGACTTCAGAGCGTATCGGACAATCAGTGCCGGGCTGAGTTGAAGTGCAGTTTCTTGTTAGTGTGGTACAGTGTGTTGACAAGGGACAAGACTGCAATTGACTTGGCCACTTGCTTAAAATATCCTGCCTCCCCGCCCTAAATAGACGGTCAGAGCACTGCTGGCAGTGGCCAAGTCTATTCTGACATTTACTCAGACTGTGTTCTGTCTCAGCGTCTGTCTGTCTGTGTTTTACAAACCATGTAATGACAAATATCTGAACCTGAATTCAGTTTAAGGGACTTAACTTATTTCTTACTTTGTTCTTATTTTTTAAATGTACTTTTCTGTTTCTTGTTTTATTTACAAGGTGCCACACTGTGATAATACGAACACTGCGTGGGCTCGACTGGACTTTCAGTGCCTTTTTTTTAAAATGTGAATCAGTAGTTTGTATCAGGTGATTCAGGATGTTTTTACAGGAACACTAATAAAGAAGTCAGAGGCTTTTTCACTCTGCTTTGGATTTCAGGACGTTCGCTGTCGTGGAATCCGCTTATTCAGCCGCCACACTGGCACTCCTCCGAGCTGTGACCATGAAGGGTCGGAGTTCGTTCAGATTTACTGTTGCCTCTTGTCTTAAACTGGACTGAGACGTCACATCACATGACAAGAATGTTCTGATGTAACCGGACAAGATCAGTTTTTCTGTATTTATCACTGACAACATGCTGTATCTCTGAGTCAGAGGGAAGAGAAACCAAAGCTGCAAATCAGGGAGTATGTACATTTAAAATTTTCAATACGTATTCAGGCAGTGATTCAGAATTACTGGACATCTTTGCAAAATAAAAATCTGACTGATGATTTTGACCTTTTTAAAAATATGTATTAAAAATCTTGTGTGTCTTGTGTTTTGTCTGGGCTGGTCACAGAAACTTCCAGGTTTTGTAGAACATCGCAGACCGCAACTTATATGTTATTCTTGGCAAGGTTCCTGGAAAGAAGTACGTAGAGGAAATGGAAAGCATCAGAGATCTGCAGACTGGCAAATCAAAGCAAAACAAACAAAAATATTTAATTTGTCTACAGGCAACTTACAATTCATTATACAGAGAACAAAGTTTCCGATATTAAAGAATAGTGACTGATTATTTCAGTATAAATGGAGCTCGTCCATTAAACTCAAATAGCTGTCTGAAACTTTATTTCCCGTCATCAGCACTATTACATTTTCTTTCCAGGAAACTTCTAAAGAAACAGGAACAAAGGGCTGTCATGTCAGCGTGTGTTTGTTTCTGTTAAACTATTCTGCTGCCTTACTGGAAATATTCAGATGAGAGACAAACGAATGAAGGAACAATGAAGTAATCACGTTTAAAATCATTTAAATGTTCTTGTTTTTTTAGGAAAGTGACGGTCGAGCATTCTTTGGGGAGGGTAGATCTGGTATGCAGGGCCTCTCTCTAACACATATAAATCATGTGACCTCTTTGGTTCCTTCTCAGAATGTCTCGCAGCAGCACACTAAGATTACATTGTGTCGTTGGTAGAATGTAACCACTCGGCTGCGAGACGAGGCCTTCAGACTGGAGCATGAACAGATGATGGGTTTAGACCTCAGTTTGCATGAGTTGTGTTAAAAGAATGAGTAAAAACATTTTGGCTGTGACCAAACAGCGCCCGGGTTTCTGTCCCTCCATGACATCATGTCCTCCTGTTAACAGCCCCAGCACAGCTGCAGTGTGTTTATATTAGGATTATAATGCATCACGCTGAGCTCGTTATCGGAGCCTTTCGACTAAATATTATAACTTAACATGTGTGCATCTGTTCAAGGTACAAAAAGTCAAAATATGATCCAACTGTGTGAAAGCTGAGGGTGGTAACGTGAAGAGTTGGTAAGTGCTGACCCTTATTGGTGAGAACAGGTCAGTGCACCATGTGTAGCATGGTGCGTTACACCGGGGTATGATTAGTGTCCAGATGGAGTGCACCAGGTTAAGTCTAAAGCTAAATATCCAGGATATGTCAGCTACAAAGTTGTAATTAGACTATACATAAATAGATGTTTTAATACAGATGCAGCCGTTATACATAACAGCACATGTAGTAATCAACAGATATGAAATAAATGAAGAGGTTGGAAGAAGAGAAGTAGTTCTGATGAGAAACACAAGCAGAACCTGCAGAGAGGCTTTGTGATCTCTTACAAAAAGGTTATTGGTATTATATAATAATCTGTAATATTTTATTAATTTGTTTAACTGGGCTCTAATTAACCCTTTGCAGAGCCCCGCCCCAAAACGGCCAATCACACATCCTCGCAAAAACGGAACAAGTAAAAACACCGCGGGAAAAATGAAATACTGTTAAAAACATCCAGATTAACACAGCAGGAAAAATGAAATACTGTAAAAAACATCCAGATTAACACCGCAGGAAAAATTAAATACTGTTAAAAACATCCAGATTAACACCGCGGGAAAAATGAAATACTGTTAAAAACATCCAGATTAACACGGCAGGAAAAATGAAATACTGTTAAAAACATCCAGATTAACACCGCGGGAAAAATGAAATATTGTTTAAAAACATCCAGATTAACACTGCAGGAAAAATGAAATACTGTTAAAAACATCCAGATTAACACCGCAGGAAAAATGAAATATTGTTTAAAAACATCCAGATTAACACTGCAGGAAAAATGAAATACTGTTAAAAACATCCAGATTAACACAGCAGGAAAAATTAAATACTGTTAAAAACATCCAGATTAACACCGCTGGAAAAATTAAATACTGTTAAAAACATCCAGATTAACACCGCAGGAAAAATGAAATATTGTTTAAAAACATCCAGATTAACACAGCAGGAAAAATGAAATACTGTTAAAAACATCCAGATTAACACCGCAGGAAAAATGAAATACTGTTAAAAACATCCAGATTAACACTGCAGGAAAAATTAAATACTGTTAAAAACATCCAGATTAACACAGCAGGAAAAATTAAATACTGTTAAAAACATCCAGATTAACACCGCAGGAAAAATGAAATACTGTTAAAAACATCCAGATTAACACCGCGGGAAAAATGAAATACTGTTAAAAACATCCAGATTAACACCGCGGGAAAAATGAAATACTGTTAAAAACATTCATTCAGAATCACTGAATGTAATTTCCAGATCCGTCCTCCAGTCCGGTGGGGGCGCTGTTTTCCCGCCGTCATTACACCAGCAGAAGAAGCGGCGGCAGCCGCACAGGAAGCGGAAGCAGCTCCGTCAGTTTGAGTCTGAACCTTAAAGACGGGTGACGTCACATGGCCGATCACCTGTACTGTGCAGGAGAACAACACACAGCAGCGCGGGAAACTCCAGTGCCGACCATGGCGCAGACGCAGGAAGCAGCGAGGCGCAGGTGGAGCAAGCACGAGACTAAGGTGAACATCGGGGTGGCGTACGGCAGGTGGAGGCAGCTGATGAGGGAGAAGGGCTTCCAGAGCCACGCGGAGGTGGCCTGCTTCCTGCTGTACAGGTGAGACAGAGGACAGGTGACGACACCTCGCATCCTTTTTATAAGGACACCGGCAGAGACAAAGAGACTACAGCCGGAAATATCGGCTGTAGTCTCTACGGGATTATGCGTGAATTCACGAGATCTCGTGCGTTTTCGCGATGCTCTGTGTTCGGCGGGAAGGCACAGACATATATACATAGACATATATACACAGACATATATAGACATATATACATAGACATATATATACACAGACATATATAGACATAGACATGTATATAGACATATATACACAGACATATATAGACATATATATACACAGACATATATAGACATATATATACATAGACATATATAGACATATATATATATATATATATAGACATATATACATAGACATATATATACACAGACATATATAGACATAGACATGTATATAGACATATATACACAGACATATATAGACATATATATACACAGACATATATAGACATATATATACATAGACATATATAGACATATATATACATAGACATATATAGACATATATACATAGACATATATATACACAGACATATATAGACATAGACATGTATATAGACATATATACACAGACATATATATACTAGTGCTGTCAAAATTAACGCGTTCATTTTGTTGATTAATTTTTAACAATTAGGTTTTGTTTACTTCCAGAGGCGGCTGACCCATAACCTTTTGAGCGCGGAATCGTACGTCGACGTCGCCGCCATTTTGGATGTGGCAAAGTAGAGCTTTGTTTTATCTATCTATCTATCTATCTATCTATCTATCTATCTATCTATCTATCTATCTATCTATCTATCTATCTATCTATCTATCTATCTATCCGCCACATCCAATATGGCGGACGCGTTAACGTTTATGTATATGTCTATGATCTATCCCAACTAAAGAAGAGTCTATGTATATATGTCTATTATCTATCCTATGTACACCTTAAGCCAATAAAATGAATGAATTTAAATATACTTTCTCTGTGTTTATTCTACATTAATTTGATCATTTTACATAAATAAATATTAATTATAAGCTTAAGTCTCAGAAAAATTCAATTAATTTATTGATAAATGAATCACGATTAATGACAGGTGATGGATGCTGCTGTCTGACCTCAGCCTCCATTCATAAGCAGCACAGTACTTTACTAACAGAGTAAACACAGTTTGTTGATCGGTGACAGCTTCATGTTTTGTCTCCACCTCAGGGCGCAGCAGGCGGAGCTACATCTGTCTGACTGTGTCTCTTCTTCTCTTGTTCTTCCAGCTATCAGCAAAGACACTCGGCTGCAGCTCCGTGTCACAGTGCTGCCTCTGCTCGGACAGACAGGTGAGTTATGTCTCACTGAAGACAAAGCGATGCTGATGGAGGAGTTCACTGATGCTCTGCTTGTTCTTTACAGTGATTTCATCGCAGAAGTCACAGAGGTCATCGACTTCGAACAGAGGTACCACGTCAGCTGCCAGAGCTTCTCTGTGCGCCGTGTTTCTATGTTCTAATGTTTTTATTTCTGCAGTTTAGACGATGGATGTCTGGCTGAAGAGGACGTGGACGAAAATGTTTTCAACGACCCAGCGAACAGTGTGTGAGTACGACATCTCTGACTGTTTCCTTTTAGGAGTCATTGTTGTGTGACCGTGTCCTTCTTCACAGACTTGATCTGGCGTGTGGCGGCTCCCCTCACTGTCCTCAGAAAGACGGAGCAGAGGACGACGACTCTGATGACGAGAACCTTCCATCAATTTGTATACGGTGTGTCATCAGTCTTTATTCTTCTTCATGTTTGTTCACAATGTTTTCACACGTTTCCCTTCACGTTACACCTCGACAGAACGGGTGGAGCATTACAGCGAGCACCATCGATCGATCGACTTCCAGTTATTGGAATCGATGAAACTGTGCATGATCAGCCTGCGTATGAAGACCCTCCTGATGAGCCCCGTCCTCCCTCTCAGGACGCCGCTCTCCCGGGCCCACAGCAAGTCCTTTCTGAAGACGCTCTCGTCGGTGCCAGAGCTTCAATAGTCTACGAGGACTGTTTGAGACAACTGGCGTCATTTCTGGTTCTGCCCGTGGAAAAATGTTCAGGCGGCGTGAAGACTGGTGAAACGTGCGACTGTGTCGCCCCCTTTGAGATCAACATCGCTTACAAGGGCACAGCGACGAGTGTTGAGTGGGTAAGTCTTGACAGCCACCACATATTCTAACTGTAAACACACATAAAAACACATTTCTAGTGAAAGCCAGCTGTCCATGCTGAGTACAAGCATCACTTTCCTGTGACTTTCAGATCTGTCCCAATGGACACAGCGTGTGGAGGTGGAATTCGCAGCCTGTGATGAATTTTGGGATGCAAGCTGGAGATTTTCTCTTATCCACCAACATCCTGTTGTCTGGCAACAACTATGCAAAAGTTGCCCTCTTGTTCAATTTTATGAACATGGGGATGGTGAGCAAGAACGCGTTCCACTCCATCCAAGGCTCTTACTGTGTGGACGCCATAAAGGAGTTCTGGGAAGAGAGGAGGACTGAGGCCATCAGCCGCCTCCGAGGGAAAGATGTTATGGTCCTAGGTTCGTGGCTTCAGAGTATTGAAGGTGACAGGCATGGCATTGTGATTGTCTATGAGCAGATAACGATCGTTGCTTATTTCTTTCTTTTTTCAGCGGACGGCAGAAATGACTCACCGGGCCATGGTGCACAGTACTGCAGCTACATCACCATGGAGAACGAAAGCAAAGAGGTCATTCATGTTGCCACTGTAGAGAAGCGCCAGACGTCTTGGGACTCTGTCGTCATGGAGAAGGAGGGTTTTATCGAGACCGTGGACAAGCTGACGTCGGAGATAAAGCTGGTGGAGATCTGCACGGATGCTCATGACCAGATCGCAGCTCTTATGGGTGAGTGTTCATCTGCTATAATGTTTGATGTGACTGCAACATTGTAGTAACATTAAATTAATCCACATTTCACAGACCCGGGTGGAGGCAGATACAAGGCTCTGGGAATTCATCACAGTTTGGACGTGTGGCATGGTGCAAAGAGCCTGGCCAAAAAAATAGCTGTTGTAAGTTTAATAAAAGTTATTGCCAATGAGTTCATCATAAATGATTGACGGCTGACTTCACTGGTCAGCTGCTCTCCGGCTGAAGCTGATTCCAGATGATTCATGATGCTGTGTGCTGTATTAAACTGAATATAATATGTTTTTACATAACAACACATTCTGGAATCAGGGTTGTACATCATCATCATCATCATGTATGATTTTTCTTCCTCTCCTCCAGGCAGCGAAGAACGAAGGTCAGTCCATTCTCCTGGTGTGGATGAAAGACATCGTGAACCATTTCTGGTGGTGCTGTAAGACGGCGAAGACGACCGAGCAGTTTCATGTAAGCCCAGAATTTAAATACATTTTTATCTCTTCATAAGGTCGGTCATTTCAATGTGGACGATGTTTTTACAGTGCTGATTTCGTTCCGCAGCCTCTGTGGGTCGGCATCATTCACCACGTCTGTGACGTCCACACGTGGAGTAGAGGAACCTGCGAACATGGGCACCTGGAGGGAACCCGCGGGAAGCTGTGGCTCCAGAAGGAATCCAAGTGCCACAAAGCTTTGCTGGAGATTGTTCTCGATAAGTGTTGGTTGAAGGATATACATAAATACCTGCCCTTCAGGTAACAGATATAATAATATATATTACTGTTTGTGCTCATTGTTAAAATTTTAAGTAAACGTTTTTGTCAACCAGATCAACTGCAGACTTGGAGACCTTCCAGAATCATATCCTGATGTACGCCAACAAGCACTACGCTCTCAGTCCTCCACTTTATGAGGCCAGAGTTCTGCTCGCTGCTCTGGACTATAACTTCCACCGGAACCGACCGCCAATGAAAACAGGGGAAGGCAGACAGATGTATGTTTTACCTTTGAAACATTCCCATACAGAGTTAACACAGCCCTGTGGAGTCGATGCTCTTACAGCTCTTTGGCGCCAAGACTTGTGTCATTTTTTGTAATTACAGGTACCGAAGGTTGTACAGGAAATATGGCAGTACGTACAGCATGTACGCCCTGAAGTGTGAAAAATCCTACGGCTACATCTCTGAGCTGCAAGCTCGGATTGTAAAGAAGAGAATCGGCAGAGCGGTGAAGACCGAAGCCAAAGGGCTCGGTTTGGTGCCCCGCATGCACGCACAGACACAACCCCGGAGAGATTTGGGTAAGTTTCTGTTATTGTAACGTGTTAATCCAACACCATTCATCAACCTAGACCATTAAATAAATGCTTAACTAAAAAGAAAAGAGACGTGTGTGTGACTTCTGAGTCACTGCCCACATTTCATCTGCTCAACAATCGAGTAACTGAAAAGAGAATCGTCGTCAGTTGCTCCAGGAAATGTTAAATTGGACTCGTGGTCAAGTTCAAGTGACAACAACAAAACGTTGGGACGTTGAGACAGACCAGTGTTTCCCTTTTTACTACAGACACTCACTTTTTTTTTTTTTGTTCACGATGCGATTTTTTTCACGATTTTTTAAAATCAAAATGAGCTACAGACAAATTATGACCAAATAAAATTATTATATTTATTATCTTTTTATTTTATTTCGTCTTTACAGAAACTCTCAAACAGTTTGTGTTCTCTTATAAAAAGTGCAACTTACATTTTAAACAACAAAACTCATGACAGATATCTGCTTTCTTTAGAAACTGGTAACTGCTGTGATGTGCAGTTTTCCTCACGAGGCGTAACCAGGCTCTAAATTAACTTTTCTGATCAGCAGCCAATGTGGCTGGTAAGTTTTGTACATAACAATAAAATAAAAACATTAAAACTTGCAGCAGCACGCGTCAATTTCCACAGAGCACCTCGAGCGGGCGGAAGCCAGACACAGAAAAAGCAAAGAGAACCCGGTGGATTTTCAAAATAAAATACCCCGTGCAAACTGCCGGTCGTAAAAACAGACAAAAGAGAAACTAACTAACTACGTAACATATTTGCACATGTAGAAGCATGTTTAGAAGAACATACACCGGGAAAATGTCCAAATCTGAGCAGGTAAACAAAGTCTGGCGGGCTAAGCGCTCGCTCCTGAAACTCTCCCGGTGGGTTTGAAGTCGCGTGCAGGACGGACCAAACACGCCACGCTCACGCAACGCGGCGGGAAGCCTGTTTGACCAGTGAGAGCACGCGCTGTGCGGGTTCCCATTCAACAAGAATCAAGATTCATTTTTTCTGTCAACCGATGCGAGTCGTCACCGATTTTTAATCGTGTCACGATGCATCGTTACATGCCGATTAATTACCGGTGGCTTCCCAGAAAAATGGGTGTCAACATTTCTCTTTGTGTGTTTCAGAGCTGACTGCAGAGATCCAGCAGGTGTTGGTTGGTGAAGCAGGCTCTTCTGAACAAAGGCCAAGCCTGAACTGGAAGCACTCAGAGGTCCTACACATAAAAGAGGAACCGAATGAACTTTGGATCAGTCAGGAGGAGAAACAGCTTAACGGGCTGGAGATGGCTGAAGGCGACAGGAATCCCGCTGCCGTCTCTGTGAAGATTGAAAAGGAATGTCAGATTTTACAGCCTCAGGCTGGCAGCTCAACAATGCAAATAAAAACAGAACCTCAGGAGAACTTAGGAGGATCAGAACCTGCCATGAAGCCAGATCCAGACGCTGATGATGAGACGAATGTCAGTGAAGATTGGAAAAACCCTGATTCAGATTCTGGATCTGAAACCGATGACAGTGACGATTGGGATGGGACCAGCTCACCTGAGCCAGGTGCAAATGCACTGGAACATGAAGAACCATCTGTTAGTGACGCGGGACGTGACGCTGGAAAAAGAACCTTCACCTGCTTCGATTGTGGCGCCGGTTTTCACGACGAGGAGTCTCTCCGGAAACACATGATGTGTCATTTAGAAAAAAAGTCTCCCAGTTTGACGGAGCCAAACGTAGATTCACGGGTCCGAGCCCACAAAGTGGAGAAAGACATCGAGTGCAACGTCTGTGGGAAAGTATTACGACAGGGAAGTCTGAAGAAACACATGAGAGTCCACACGGGAGAGAAACCGTTCAGCTGCAAAGTTTGTGGGAAAACATTCACAGAACGGGCGAACATGACGAACCACACGAGACTGCACACGGGAGAGAAGCCGTTCAGCTGCGACGTCTGCGGGAAAAGGTTCATGCAAAGGACTCATGTGAAGTCACACATGAAGGTCCACAGCGAAGACAAACCGTTCAAATGTGATTTCTGTGGGGAAGGTTTCTCACTGAAGCAAAATCTCTGGTCGCACTTGACAGTCCACATGGAAGCGGCGCCGTACGGCTGCAACTTCTGCGGGAGGAGATTTAAAAAAGGACAACAGCTGCAGAAACACATACAGGTTCATCTGCAATAGAAGAACGTCTGCAGAGTCCACGGCAGCTGGACTTTGTCTTTTATTTGTTAAGACTCATAACAGACCTCTTTCGTTTTAAAGAGCGTGGAGTCGCCAACATGATTCAAATAAAATATGCTTTTTATTCTTGCCATTCCTCATTGTTTGTTTGGTTCTTAACTTTATGCATTAGTGTGTGAGACCTCTAAAACGAGGAGTCTTGTTGATTATGTTATTGTTTACCGGACTGGCTCATGATGGGTCGACATCCCTGCCAGACCCAGACCCAGACCCAGACCCAGACGTCCTTTAAAGGGGATCATCAAGTCCAAAACAAACAGGAAGCTGTTGACACTTTTCTTGGCCACAATGTCCAATATTAATATTAATAATACAGGGTTCCCACGGGTGCTTGAATTCCTTGAAAATGCATGAATTTCAATTCAGTGTTTTCAAAGTTGTGAAAATGCTTGAATTTTTCGTGAAGTGCTTGAAAATGCTTGAAACTTCACAATTAGTTGAAAATCAAAATGAAACCTGGTGCTCATTAGTAATGTCAGTGTCGGGCTGCATGTTTGAGTTTTTTTATACGACTATCTTGTCTGTTTATTTCACCTGTATGAAATGATTGGTCCGTGGTGATCTCCGGTTATTCTCCAGCAAAGTTCTGAGACGTTTCTGAGACGCAGCGAGCTCAAACTATTGATTTCTGGTCTGGACTTTTACATACAGGGTTCCCACGGGTGCTTGAATTCCTTGAAAATGCTTGAATTTAAAATAAGTGTTTTCAAGGTTGTGAAAATGCTTGAATTTTTTGTGAAGTGCTTGAAAATGCTTGAAATTTCACATTTAGTTAAAAATCAAAACAGTCAATCTACCACCATATGAAATAATGCTAATTAGACCCATATTATTATGCCATACAGTGGCACCGCTGCGCTTCCCATGACCATCATGGCAAACACAACTAGTAGGCTACCTATTTAAAGGTGCTGGAAAAATGGAAAAACTGGTGCTTGAAGGTGCTTGAATTTGTTCATGAAAAAGGTGTGGGAACCCTGAAAACCTTCATAGATTTTAGAATTAAGGCCCACACTTGAATCTATAAAACAATTTCAAGGATTTATTCGTTTATTTTTACATAATTTGGGTTCACAGCTCAAAAAATCCATGAAAAAATTAGAATACTGTAAAGAAATCAGCCCAAATGTTGCAGGGCATGAATGTTTTTAACTGAGTGTCACACACTAATCATCTACTAAACTCAAAGCACCCGACAGACTTGACCACTGGCCAGAAGACCATCACTGATACCCTCCATAGGATGGGTAAGCTACAGAGGTATCAATGGAAAGTCTAAATGTGGCCGGAGAAGATGCAGCAGCCTAAGAGATGACCGTGGACTGCAGCAGATTATCAGCCAGAGAAGATTCAAGAATCTGGCAGAGATCCAGAAAGAGTGAAATGAGGCGGGAGTCACAGCTTCAGGAACCACCACATTCAGACACATCCGGAAGATGGACTACAACTGTCGGGTTCCTCGGGTCAAGCCACTTCTGAGCCTGAGCCAACGTAGGACCTGGCCTCTGCCCATACCACCAGATTCTGGTGGTTCTTAACCTGGGTTCGATCGAACCCTAGGGGTTCAGTGAGTCGGTCTCAGGGGTTCGGTGGAGCCTCCACCCTGGAATTTTTTTATACCATTTGTTACAACATATCTTTGTGAGCAATCGTTTTCGAGGATGCTGGACCTAAAAACTAGGAAAAGGAACAGACTTAGCTGTGAAAATGACATGAGACGCATATCTGAACTGGTCTCTCAAAGGCAACAGCAGAAGTCACACTGAGCTAAGTTGTTGTGAGTTCATGCACTGTGTTGGTTTTGTTATGTGAACAAGGTGATGTTAATGCACGGTTCATTTTGTGCACTAGTAAAAAAAATCATATTTTATTTTTTTTACTAAAGAAGGGTTCGGTGAATGAGCATATGAAACTGGTGGGGTCCGGTACCTCCAACAAGGTTAAGAACCACTGCCAGAAGCACCAAAACCTGGTTTAATCCCCATGCCATCGCAGGGCTTGACTGGCCAGCCAACTCGCCAGACCTAAACCACATTGAGAATCTATGGTGTGTTATTAAGAGGAAAAGGAAAAAGAAGATCTGACAGCAAGCATCAAGGAAATCTGGGCTTCCATAACTCCCACACAATGCCACAGCATCGAGGCAACGACATGTCGTTTAGAAAGTGCCATATTTTGACTGATTTGATGTGATCCTAAACCCAAATTATGTAAAAATAAATAAATTCTTTAAACTGTGCACCTTGAATCGATAATCTATGAAAGTTTAACCCTTTTAACACAATTATGGAAATATATCATTTGTTCTATGATATTCACAGTATTCTATTTTTTTCATGTTTTTTTTTTAGCTGTAAACCCAAATTATGTAAAAATAAAAAAACAAATAAATCCTTGAAGGTGTTTGAATTGTGGGCCTTGAATCTATAATCTATGAAAGTTTAACCCTTTTAACACAATTATGGAAATAAGTAAACTTTTCTATGATATTCAAATTTTTTAATGTTTTTTGGAGCTGCAAACCCAAATTATGTTAAAATAAAAAAACAAATAAATCCTTGAAATTGTTGAACTGTGGGCCTTGAATCTATAATCTATGAAAGTTTAAATTCTATGATGTTTTCTGCAGAGGGTCTGTCTGCTCCAGGCTGACGCTCTCCGGCCGGTTGGTGGAGGTAATGCGCCATCCACCAGAAGACGGAGCCGCTGCAGAGCCGGAGGAAGAGGAAGTGTTGGCCGTGGACTCGGGCTCCGTGTCGGGGCAGGTCTGACAGCTTCATGTCCGCAGATGGAGGACCACACGTACTGCTCAGCTCAGGAACAAGCGGCCGAGTCTGACTCACCGTCACTGAAGAGGCGCAAACTGCAGGAGGTGAAACGGAACCGGGACCGACGGCGACAGAAGACCAGGGTCAACATCGGGGTGGCTTTCTCCAGGTGGAGGTCTCTGATGCGGGAGAAATGTTTCCAGAATGACTCGGAGCTGGCCTGTTTCCTGCTGCACAGGTCCGTGCACGGATGGACTCACGCATGCAGCTCAGAGAATCCAATGAATCAGCTTCTGGTTATTATTTATACTCACAGTATGTGGCAGTTACACAATGTGCATACCTTTCATAATAAGAGCAATACTGCGGGCAATGCATTGCGTAATCATCAGGCGGGTTGCCATGGATACAGCCTACACACACACACACACACACACACACACACACACGCACACACATTTATGATAAACAGCTGACAGATGTTTAGTGAATTTTATAGTCAAATATGAAACATTAGTGTAAATAATATCACAGCACTGCAGCAGCTGGACACACACACACACACACACACACACACACACACACACACACACACACACACACACACACACACACACAAAGCATGAGGCAGTACAGGACTAACACAAACTTTATTACAGTGTTATAAACTCATTTCAGGAGCGGATACTTCATTTTCCAGTTATTTATGTCCAGGGTTCCCACACCTTTTTCATGAACAAATTCAAGCACCTTCAAGCACCTTCAAGCACCAGTTTTTCCATTTTTCCAGCACCTTTAAATAGGTAGCCTACTAGTTGTGTTTGCCATGATGGTCATGGGAAGCGCAGCGGTGCCACTGTATGGCATAATAATATGGGTCTAATTAGCATTATTTCATATGGTGGTAGATTGACTGTTTTGATTTTTAACTAATTGTGAAATTTCAAGCATTTTCACAACCTTGAAAACACTGAATTGAAATTCAAGTATTTTCAAGGAATTCAAGCACCCGTGGGAACCCTGTATGTAAAAGTCCAGACCAGAAATCAATAGTTTGAGCTCGCTGCGTCTCAGAAACGTCTCCGAACTTTGCTGGAGAATAACCGGAGATCACCACGGACCAATCATTTCATACAGGTGAAATAAACAGACAAGATAGTCGTATAAAAAAACTCAAACATGCAGCCCGACACTGACATTACTAATGAGCACCAGGTTTCTACAGTAGCCCAGAACAGACCAACTAAGATCAGGACTTTTTAAAGAAGAAGCCTTGAATAAGGAGGACCGGATTCAAAGCATCAAAGTTAAATGTATTGTTGTTGTACAAGAAGGAGCGTTTCACAGAGCAACACACAGAGGGGTCACAGGGAAAAGGCTCCTCGAGGAGCTCTAACTGTTGGTTCTTATACATTTTTAAAATGGACTGTCTCAGACACCTCCTCACTCACAAATGCCTTTTTTTTTTTGGTTTTCCGCTCAGTAATGAACATTATGTTTCCTCCCCTGACGTAACTTTATCCCATATGCAAGTAACTAAGTTAAGGTGGTCTGTGAAAGCATGTGGGTCTAAAGTTGAACCGTGAAAATGAAAAAAGAGAAACACTTTGGTTCCGTGTGTTTTGTTGTTACAGCGAGCGGCATGACTGCGTCCTGTAGCTCTCATCTTCTTCTTTTTTTTCCAGCTACGAGAAGGGAAATCTTTTTCCAGCCGCAGCTCGGAGAGTGCCGACCATCGGTGACCTCAGTGGGTCGGACAGGCGAGTCATTGCATTGAAATAATGTTTGATGACAAACTGATGGATGTGAAGAACATGCTCTGGTTATTCTTTTCAGTGATGAGCATGTCGCCGCAGAAGCTGCAGAGGCTCCCATCATCGAACAAAGGTAACAAGCTCGACTGTCAAAACTTCTTTGCATCCTGTGTCTTGTGTCTCGTTCATAATTTCTGTTTGTAATGTTTTTATTTCTGCAGCTTGCAGGACACGAGCAGGGTTAAGGAGATGGCAGACAGTGTGTAAGTAGTTCTTCATACAATGAAATGAAACTATTGAGGGTCGTCTTTACTGTTTTGTGAACATGTCCATGTCCACAGCATTGACTGGGCAGAGGACGGTTCCCCTTTATATGAACCAAAGGACGGAGCAGAGGACGACAGCTCTGATGACGAGAACCTTCCATCAATTTGTATACGGTGTGTCATCAGTCTTTATTCTTCTTCATGTTTGTTCACAATGTTTTCACACGTTTCCCTTCACGTTACACCTCGACAGAACGGGTGGAGCATTACAGCGAGCACCATCGATCGATCGACTTCCAGTTATTGGAATCGATGAAACTGTGCATGACCAGCCTGCGTATGAAGACCCTCCTGATGAGCCCCGTCCTCCCTCTCAGGACGCCGCTCTCCCGGGCCCACAGCAAGTCCTTTCTGAAGACGCTCTCGTCGGTGCCAGAGCTTCAATAGTCTACGAGGACTGTTTGAGACAACTGGCGTCATTTCTGGTTCTGCCCGTGGAAAAATGTTCAGGCGGCGTGAAGACTGGTGAAACGTGCGACTGTGTCGCCCCCTTTGAGATCAACATCGCTTACAAGGGCACAGCGACGAGTGTTGAGTGGGTAAGTCTTGACAGCCACCACATATTCTAACTGTAAACACACATAAAAACACATTTCTAGTGAAAGCCAGCTGTCCATGCTGAGTACAAGCATCACTTTCCTGTGACTTTCAGATCTGTCCCAATGGACACAGCGTGTGGAGGTGGAATTCGCAGCCTGTGATGAATTTTGGGATGCAAGCTGGAGATTTTCTCTTATCCACCAACATCCTGTTGTCTGGCAACAACTATGCAAAAGTTGCCCTCTTGTTCAATTTTATGAACATGGGGATGGTGAGCAAGAACTCGTTTCACTCCATCCAAGGCTCTTACTGTGTGGACGCCATAAAGGAGTTCTGGGAAGAGAGGAGGACTGAGGCCATCAGCCGCCTCCGAGGGAAAGATGTTATGGTCCTAGGTTCGTGGCTTCAGAGTATTGAAGGTGACAGGCATGGCATTGTGATTGTCTATGAGCAGATAACGATCATTACTTATTTCTTTCTTTTTTCAGCGGACGGCAGAAATGACTCACCGGGCCATGGTGCACAGTACTGCAGCTACATCACCATGGAGAACGAAAGCAAAGAGGTCATTCATGTTGCCACTGTAGAGAAGCGCCAGACGACTTGGGACTCTGTCGTCATGGAGAAGGAGGGTTTTATCGAGACCGTGGACAAGCTGACGTCAGAGATAAAGCTGGTGGAGATTTGCACAGATGCTAATGCCCTGATAGGATCCCTTATGGGTGAGTGTTCATCTGCTATAATGTTTGATGTGACTGAAACATTGTAGTAACATTAAATTAATCCACATTTCACAGACCCGGGTGGAGGCAGATACAAGGCTCTGGGAATTCATCACAGTTTGGACGTGTGGCATGGTGCAAAGAGCCTGGCCAAAAAAATAGCTGTTGTAAGTTTTTAAGTGTCATATACTCTCAGCCTTCATGGAATATGACTTGAACTTGTCTGTGTCTTACATTATCACGTGCGTTCTCCGTCTCTCCGCAAGGCAGCAAAGAAAAAAGGACAGTCCATCCTTCTCACCTGGCTGAAAGACATCGTAAACCATTATTGGTGGTGTTGTAAGACAGCTGACACAACCCAGCAGTTTCTTGTAAGCTCATCATTTACACTACAAGCAACTGTTGTGATCCCATCGCAAGATGGTCACTAGTTTAGTAAGTTACGTTTCCATTTGAAGGATATTTTAGAGTGCTGTTTTGTCTTCACAGACACTGTGGGTTAGCATCATTCACCACATCTGTAACATCCACACATGGTCTAAGGGGAGCTGCCACCATGGGCACCTGGAAGAAAGCCGTGGGAAGTTGTGGATCCAGAAAGGCTCCAGGTGCCACAAAGCTTTGCTGGAGATTGTCGTCAATAAGCGCTGGCTGAAGGATGTACATAAATATCTGCGCTTCAGGTAACGTGTGGCTACATATTTCACACAGATGTGCTTTATGACTAATTGTTCATATTTTAAAACTCTGTCTGTATTTTTTTGTTCGATCAGATCGACTGCAGACTTGGAGACGTTCAGGAATCATATCCTGATGTACGCCAACAAGCGCTACACGTTCAGCTCTGCAGTGTACGAGGCCAGAGTTCTGCTCGCCGCTCTGGACTATAACTTCCACCGGAACAGACCGACAGTGAAAACAGTGGACGGCAAAGAGATGTACGTTTGCTATGTGTCAGTACTGTAACCGGGGATGTTTTCAGTCGTTACAATGAATGAACTAATTTGTTGAACTGTGTAATTACAGTTTGAGAAGGCTGTACAAGAAAAATGGAAGAAGATACAGCGTATACGCCCTGAGGTCTGAAAAGAGCTATGAATACATCTCAGACCTGCAAGCTAGGATTGTAAAGAGGAGACTGAGCAGTGAAGCACCAACAAGGTCAAGTTTTCAACCCAATGAACCCAGAGGACTCGGTTGGGTGATTGCTATACCTGCACCAACCACGCCAATATTTGTGCGGACAGTCAAGAGATGTGTGGGTACGGGTCTTAAACTGCATTAAACACTATATTGACTGAAAGCTGTGGCACGTGTTTCAGGACAAATCAAATAACAGGATGGTTGTGATAGTGGAAGTGCCTGTTTTTGGTGATGGTTCTGAATGGGAAGGTGGAGAAGGGGGTCTTTGAGATGAGCAGACCCTTGCTGAGCCCCCTTTTCCATTATTTTCTATTAGTTTTTATTAGTTTCCTTGATAATGGCTGCCAACCTTCTACTTTGTGTGTTTCAGTGTTGCCTGCAGACGTCCAGCAGGTGCTGGTCGGTGATGTTGCCCTTCCTGAAGGGAACCACAGCTTGGAGCCGGAGAACCCAGAGCCCTCACACATAAAAGAGGAAGAGGAGGAACTCTGCGTCAGTCAGGAGGGAGAGCATCCCGACTGGCAGATGGAGGCTGACATCAACAGGTTCCTGTTCAGTGCGGCCTCTGTGAAGAGTGAAGATGATGAAGAGGAACTTCAACAAACTGAAGACAGCAGAGACGCAGAGCCTCGAGCTCGCAGCTCAGCTATGGAAGTAAAGACAGAAAGTGATGCAGAGGACTGTGGAGGATCAGAACCGGCCAGGAACCCAGACCCAGATAATCATTCCCAACCAAACACTGATGAAAAGGATTCAGACTCTTCTGACACTGACATCAGTGAAGAACAGTGGTATGGATCTTTGTCAGATTCTGAGCCTGAGGACAGTGACGGTGGTTGGAAGGAGACCATGGTACCTGAGTTTGGTGTCAATACAAGAGGTCTCTTCAGAGACACGTGATGTGTCATTAAGAGGAAAGGTCCTCCAGCCATTTAGGTGATAAGGAGGATGTAGATTCACAGGTGAGAGTCCACGCTGAAGAGAAACTGTTCGGCTGTGACGTTTGTGGCAGAGAGAGCGTTTAGCTGAGATGTTGGTGAGAAAAGATTTAAACGACAGAGACACATGAATGTTCACAGAAGATGTTCACTGGTGAGCTGCACTTTTCATTGACCTTTATCGTCTTCTTCACTTTTCCTGACCGGCGGGAAAACCCAGGAGCTCAACTCAAGACGGCAGCTGTTCATTCTAATAAAAGTTACTCGCTCTGTTCATAACCGCTTTGTCATCGTGTGTGTGTTCTTTAACACACATGCATCAAGATTCAAGATTCAAGTTTTTATTTGTCACATGCCTAAAAGTACAGGTACAGTGGCAGTGAAATGAAGGTGACTGTCGCGACTGTGCAAAAAAAACACTCAAAAGGATAAAAAGAAAATAAGATAGAAAAGAAGAATAAATAAAATGTAAGATAGAAATAGCAAAACTAGAAAAATAAATAAACTAGAAAATAGATATACACCACAGCATCAGTGTGTGTTAAAGAACACACTGTACAACGTGTACACACTGACAAAACAAAATAGCATCAATATATTTTGAAATATTACCACGATATAAATATAAAATGTATAAGCAGCCAGAGACCAAATATTCTTGTAATAAAATCATTTTCTCTGAATGAATGTGCAGATTCATTTATATTGTGACCCTGTGTAAGTAATGGTACACATCAGTTTTTAATAATTATTATACTTTTGAGAGGTAGTTTGTAAATATCAAAGCCTTAATAATTAAAACTATAACAGCAAAAACTTTCAAAATAAAGTTTGTATTGTGTTAAATGATCATAAGCTGGTTTGTTCGGTGCGGTAACATTTCTAAAGCCTGAACGAGCCGCACCATTAAATTAATAAATTAATAAATAATTATTATCGGAGGGATGAACCGGAAGTGAACGGCACGCCCGGGTAAGTCTCTTCTGCGCATGCTCACTGGCCGTGTGTGCAGCGGGAAGTGGTCCATGTGAAACTTGAACAGAACCGAGCTCTTTGTGAGGAGAAGCTGCAGCTGGAGATGTCTGACAGGAGGAGCCCTCGGTCCTGTGGACCCGCACGGCTCGGTTTGGTGTCCTCCTTACCTCCACCAGCCACGACAGAACCGGCGCAGACCGTCAGTTCTGGACCTGGTGAGTGTTTCCATTCAACTTCAACTTTATTTATTTCTATAGCAGCTTTCATACAGAGCTGCAGCCCAAAGTGCTTCACAGAGCAGAGCAACAACAGAAACAGTTTACAACTTTATTTTCCAATGACTTTTTTCTCTCACCCTCCACTCTAGCGATGACATCACTCACTCTAGCTCTGGAAAGTTCTCCCAATACACACCCATTCATCTTTTGACTTTGTTTTTGGCAAAACCGTTTGCAGCAACTCTTAGAAAAGTCGTTTTCCAGAGCTTTATGAGTTCGTGGAAATTTCTTTATGACAACATGAACTCAGAAACAAAATCATAGATTGGTCATTTTCCTTTTTAAAGATTTAATAAGATTTGGTTCTTTCTTTTTTTAGATAAGAAACTTTTCCTCAAAGAAACAAATTCACACACAAACACTGCAACATCCAAATGACTGTAAAGAGGCAATTTGCATATTTATAAAACACAAACAACAACAAACAAGTTTTTTTGTTATTGCTTCGATACAACAATCCTAGATATCAAGGAACAAGAAAAGAATGAAGCATAAATAAATGAATTTGTAGTTTGTGAATAACTGAACTACCACCTCACTGAGAACCAGAGGGAGGGGGAGGAGGCTGGTGGGGAACCCAACCAAGATACACTGATTGAATTCAGAAAGGCAGAAATGCATATACACAGAAGTCAATGAGACGGCCCTATGATGTGGGTCACAGAGCCTCCCTATGGTGCAATAACCACTCCAGTTCATAAACAGCACCGGAGTTACATCTTTCACATGTTTGCACCCTGACCTGAGTAAGTGTCCATGCAGATGTACCTGCTGGTTAACACTCATTGTCCAATGTTTTTTCTCATGTATGGATTTTCATGTGTTTCTTCAGACTTCTCTGTTCTGAAAATCTTTTCCCACAATCATCACAGACAAATGGTTTCTCTCCTGTGTGGATCCTCATATGTAACTTTAAATGTGAATGCTGATTAAATCTTTTCCCACAGTCATTACAGACAAATGGTTTCTCTCCTGTGTGGATCCTCATATGTAACTTTAAATGTGACTGCTGATTAAATCTTTTCCCACAGTCATTACAGCCAAATGGTTTCTCTCCTGTGTGGATCCTCATATGTAACTTTAAATGTGACTGCTGATTACATCTTTTCCCACAGTCATTACAGACAAATGGTTTCTCCCCTGTGTGGACTCTCATGTGTCTCTTCAGATTTCCCTTTTCTGAAAATCTTTTCCCACAGTAATCACAGCTGAATGTTTTCTCTTCAGTGTGGACTCTCGTCTGTGAATCTACCTCTGGCTTCACTGTATAACATTTCTGATTAACTAAAGAACTGGAGGACATTTTCCCTAAATGACACATCACGTGTGTCTCAAGAGACTGCTTGTAATGAAATCCATGACCACACTCAACTGAGTTTTTTCCAGCGTCTCCTGTTTCAGGTCCAGAATCTGACAAAGGTTCTTGCCAACCATCATCACTGACGTCAGTCTCAGAAGAGTCTGAATCCGTTTCATCAGGGTTTGGTTGGGAATGACTATCTGGGTCTGGGTTCCTGGCAGGTTTTGATCCTCCACAGTCCTCTGCATCACTTTCTGTCTTTACTTCCATAGCTGAGCTGCTCGCTCGAGGCTCTCTGTCTCTGTTGTCTTCAGTTTGGCTTTGATGAAGCGGTGACAGCTGAGGTTTCTCTTCATCATCTTCACTCTTCACAGAGGCCGCACTGAACGGGAACCTGTTGATGTCAGCCTCCTCCAGCCCGTTGAGCTGCTCTCCCTGCTGACTGATCCAGAGTTCCTCCTGTTCGCTCTTTATGTGTAGGGGCTCTGGGTTCTCCTGGTCCAGGCTGGAGCTCCAGTCAGGGGGAACCTCTTCTTTAACTATCAGCACCTGCTGGACATCTGCAGGAATCACTGAAACACAATAAAAAAAAGAAATTATTGTATTTAAGAAGGATAGAAATAAAATCATTTCATAATTCTGCTGATGATGCCAGGGCTACTTGTTTTAACTGTAGGACATGCCTATGGACGAGAAGAAGAAACACAGTATCCAGGAACCAGTTCCATGGTCCCTGTACTGCTTTGAAGAACACCTGTATGAGGTCGAGTCAGACTACGGTTATGCTGCTTACAGACATCTACTGTAAAAAAAGACTCGTCATTCCCAGCTACTGTGTTTGTAGGTTCAGGGCGAGTTCCCTGATCCCCAATCTCCGTCTCTGTCAGCATTCCCAACTGACATTCTAACATGTGCAGTAACTGCTCTGCTGATTAGAGTTGGTCCTGGTTGCTTGGCAACCTCAAGCTTGCCTGAAGAAGGAGAGGGGGCAGCAGGCAGAAGCCCAGCGGCGGCCATTTTAGCAGTTATTGGCACTTAATTTAAACTCAGGGCATTAACTGCATCACTGAGTACATCAGATTCTCCCCTCCTCCTTCTTCTCCACTTCCCCCACTGAGAACACCAGCATCAACCACCCAACGGTGACTACAGGCCAGGTAAAGGCAGTAGGCCCTGATGGCATCACTCATAGGATCCTGAGGACCTGTACTAGCCAGCTGTCCCTGTACTGAGGCATCTGCTCCTGAGCCTGAGTCAGGAGAAAGTCCTGATGCTGTGGAAGACGTCCTGCCTGGTTCCAGTCCCCAAGAAGCCGAGGCCATCCGACCCAGCGGACTACAGACCAATCGCCCTCACATCCCATGTGATGAAAGTCCTGGAGAGACTGGTCCTAGCCCAGCTGAGGCCACAGGTGAGGACGTTTCTGGACCCCCTGCAGTTTGCCTATCAGCCCCATTTAGGAGTCGATGACGCCGTCATTTACCTGCTGCAACGAGCCCATATGCATCTGGATGGTGGGGGAGGCACAGTGAGGATCACATTCTTTGATTTCTCCAGTGCTTTCAACACCATTCAGCCTCTGCTACTGGGTGAGAAGCTGCGGGTGATGGGTGTTGACGACGCAGTGATCTCCTGGATTACTTGACAGGCCGGCCACAGTTTGTCTGTCTGAAGTTCTTCGATGACTCAGTCGGGTGTATAGGAGATGGAGAGTAGGGGGGGTACAGGACACTGATAGACAGATTTGTAGAGTGGTCCGAACAGAACCACCTGAGCCTGAACACCAACAAGACCAGAGAGATGGTGATCGACTTCAGGAGGAAGAAGACGCCTTCACAGCCACTAAGGATCAGAGGGGAGGTGGTGGAGGACTACAAATACCTCGGAGTGGTGATCGACAGCAGACTGGACTGGAAATCTAACACACAGGCTGTGTACAAGAAGGGGATGAGCAGACTCTACTTCCTGAGGAAGCTGAGATCCTTCAACGTATGCAGCAAGATGTTGGAGATCTTCTACCAGTCTGTTGTTGCCAGTGCCATCTTCTTTGCTGTTGTTTGTTGGGGCAGCATCATCAGAGCCAGCGACACCAACAGACTTGAGAAGATCATCAAGAAGGCTGGCTCTGTTCTTGGACTGAGACTGGAGTCTCTTGAGACTGTGGTGGAGAGGAGGACGCTGAATAAACTGTTATCCATCATGGACAATGAGCAGCACCCTCTCCACCACACAGTGGACAGACAGCGGAGCAGCTTCTCCCACAGGCTGCTACAGCATCCATCCATCCATCCATCCATCCATCCATCCATCCATCCATCCATCCATCTATCTCTGGTGCTTATTCACTGTACAGGTCTAGAGTTGTCACGATACTAAAATGGGTAACCACGATACTATACCAGACAAAGTATCGCGGTTCCTGGTATTATCGCGATACTGCAGCCTTTCCGGTGAACATGCACATTTAAGTTATGCAAATTTAAGTTGCATTTAAATTTGAAGAGTTTAACTTTATGTAAATTGAAAACTTTGCATTTGGTGCTTTAAGCATACATATTATTTAATTATTTAATACATGTAAAATAAATATAACTTTAAATTATTGTTAAAAGATTAACTAATTAGAATGCTAATTCATCTGAATAATTTGATCAGTTTGAATTGAAGCATTATTTATACTTTAAGAAAAAAGTTACTGTTATTGTTATTGAGATTTATTTGAAATTAACTCATATCCATATTGTTTGTATATCCAAAGGTTATCAACCTACCCTGTTCTACCCTGTTTCATCCTGGTTTTGATGCAAACCACTTGAAGAAAATAAAAAACAGTGAACAGTTTCGAGTTGTCCCGAGCGTCCTTCTAAAAGATCAAGTCGTTTGTCAAGTTTGGGCAGAGCTGTGGTCAACCAAAACATACATAACTTGACACCTCCTCTGTAAATCGCTTTGGAAAAAAGCGTCTGCTAAATGTAATGTAATGTAATGTAATATAATCTAATGTAATGTAATGGACAGAAAGCGGAGCAGCTTCTCCCACAGGCTGCTACAGCTCCGCTGTCCAAGGGACAGATACAGGAAATCTGTCCTGCCACATGCCAACACACTGTATAACAACAGCTAGGTCATGATCTACAATTTACAGTCACTGCACATTTCTCCTTACTTACTTTGCACAAACCAACACTGCCAATTTGCTGTATATACCTCTGTACAACACATTTTATTTTATTCTTATGTTGTCTATTGTCACTGTGTGTAATGCTGCTGCTGCACTGTAAATTCCCAGCTCTGGATAAATAAAGTCTGTCTGTCCATCCTTTTATCTCTGGTGCTTATTCACTGTACAGGTCTGATCTACTTTCACTGCAACTGTTCTTAAATTCTGCTTTGTACCTATAGACAGAGATTAAATTGGAGCTCAGCTGCGCCTCCTCACCTCAGCAGTACAGCCAGCAGGAGCTGAGCTCCCTCTGCTTCGGAGTTTATAATAATCATGGACGAAGCTACCATTACACGACTTCACAAGCTTCATTATTGAATGTGTTGTTTATTGATTTTAAACCTGAATCAGTAAAACTCGGTCCATGTGTTCACTGATACGCGCATACTGCATGTACAAACAGATGCGGTGCTGCTGATGCACCAGCAGCTTACTGAAACCTCAGCTTAATGTTTTTGTGACAAGGTCACAGAAACATAAAATGTCAGTTATAAAATCAGTTAACTAACTGTTAAGAAGCGCTAAACCCGGAGGTCAGCAGACCATATAGCATGTAGACAGAGAAAGGAAAGGCAGAAGACAAGAGATCTAAGTCCTATGATGTAGATTTATGGTGTGAGATGTAATAACAGTGTAAATTGATAGGATGTAAAAAAAAATGTTAATATGTGAATTCTGTTAATATGTGAACTGTGTTTATTCTGAATAAGTTTTACAAATTAAAGTGTAGACTGATGGTGAAATGCTAAACAAGTTATCAATATGTGAATTGGTGTGAGATATAAATAAGTGGGTTATAAATTGATAAAATATGTATTAAACCTATGGTGCGAGGTTGTTTTGAGAGATATTGACCACTGTGAGTGAAGAAGGGCTCCCCCTCCTTACAAAAGCCAATTTAACCACTGCCTATAGATCTTAATGTTTCTTCTTATTTGTTTCATTGTTGTAGTTTTATGCTTTTTCCTCTTCTTCTAGTTTCTAGTTTTTCCTGCAGCTGCTCTGTTGTTGTCTGTTTCTGTTGTTGCTCTGCTCTGTGAAGCACTTTGGGCTGCAGCTCTGTATGAAAGCTGCTATAGAAAGAAATAAAGTTGAAGTTGAATGGAAACACTCACCAGGTCCAGAACTGACGGTCTGCGCCGGTTCTGTCGTGGCTGGTGGAGGTAAGGAGGACACCAAACCGAGCCGTGCGGGTCCACCGGACCGAGGGCTCCTCCTGTCAGACATCTCCAGCTGCAGCTTCTCCTCACAAAGAGCTCGGTTCTGTTCAAGTTTCACATGGACCACTTCCCGCTGCACACAGGGCCAGTGAGCATGCGCAGACGAGACTTACCCGGGCGTGCCGCTCACTTCCGGTTCATCCCTCCGATAATAATTATTTATTAATTTATTAATTTAATGGTGCGGCTCGTTCAGGCTTTAGAAATGTTACCGCACCGAACAAACCCGCTTATGATCATTTAACACAATACAAACTGTCACGATAACACATACACGTTTGTGTTTCCAATCGTGGATATTTATTGATTACCGAACTCAACAGTACAGAGTGAACTTCCGTGTCTCGTAGCATCTACCATAGACATATACATAGACATATATACATAGACGCCGCATTGAGCGGGTTGGTCGTTGGTCGCAATACGTAAACGGCGCCGCCATATTGGACCTGGCAGATCTGGACTGAACTTCATAAAGCGCCTTTCTACAAAGTTCTTTAAGTTAATGCCTCTTATACACCCATTCACACACACACTAATATATCTGGGAAATAAACAGGCACCAAAAACACAACGTATGTAACTTTTAAAGTGATGATTATAAATGTTTACTCCTTATACTCTATAATAACCAGATCCTGAAATGTAGATGTGACATGAGGGTTTTCTGAATAAAGAGCACTAACGTTTAGATTTAACTGATTTTGATTAATCGTTTTATTTCACATTGATGAACATATATATTGATGAACACACACACACACATTATATACACACACATATTATATATGTATACACACACATATTATATATGTATACACACATACACACACACATATATGAGAGAAGGATTTTTTTTAGACAATTTTTTATTACTTCTCTCATTATTCTGGCATTTAGCGAATAGAAATAATTTTGGTAATCGTAACGGAGCTAAAACAGGAAAAGTTATTGTCTGATTTCATGTCAGACAGTGAGGGAAAAATGTCTTTTTATACAGTGTATGTAAACTTTTGGTTTCAACTGTATGTACAGTGGTGGTCAAAAGTTTACATACACTTGTAAAGAACATAATGTCATGGCTGTCTTGAGTTTCCAGTTATTTCTACAACTCTGATTTTTCTCTGATATAGTGATTGGAACATATCCTTCTTTGTCACAAAAAACATTCAGGAAGCTTGGTTCTTTTATGACTTTATGATGAGTAAACTGAAATTGTGACCAAATCTGCTGGGTCAAAAATATACATACAGCAACGTGAATAAGCAATTTTTGAGACTTAGAAAGTTGTGTCAATGACATGAGCTTCATAGCATGACCTCTTAACTTCCTTTGAGTGATCATGAGTGACTACAGCTGGTGACTCCTCTGAGGCCATTTAAAAAGGGCTCATTGGATAAAAACACCCACAAACGCTACAATGGGAAAGTCAAAGGAGCTCAGCACAGATCTGAAAAAGAGAATCATTGACTTGAACAAGTCAGGAAAGTCACTTGGAGCCATTTCAAAGCAGCTGCAGGTTCCAAGAGCAACAGTGCAAACAATTGTTTGTAAGTATGAAGTGCATGGCACTGTTTTGTCACTGCCACGATCAGGAAGAAAACGCAAGCTGTCACCTGCTGCTGAGAGAAAACTGGTCAAGAGGGTGAAGAGTCAACCCAGGAGCACCAAAAGCAGATCAGCCAAGAATCAGACGCTGCTGGAACACAGGTGTCAGTGTCCACAGTCAAGCGTGTTTTGCATCGCCATGGACTGAGAGGCTGCCGTGCAAGAAGGAAGCCCTTGCTCCAAAAGTGGCACCTTAAGGCTCGACTAAAGTTTGCTGCTGATCACATGGACAAAGATAAGACCTTCTGGAGGAAAGTTCTGTGGTCAGATGAAACAAAAATGGAGCTGTTTGGCCACAATGCTCAGCAATATGTTTGGAGGAGAAAAGGTGAGGCCTTTAACCCCAAGAACACCATGCCTACCGTCAAGCACGGTGGTGGTAGTATTATGCTGTGGGCCTGTTTTGCTGCCAATGGAACGGGTGCTTTACAGAGAGTCAAAGTCCTGACCTAAACCCCATTGAGAACATGTGGATAATGCTGAAGAAACAAGTCCATGCCAGAAAGCCAACAAATTTAACTGAACTGCACCAATTCTGTCAAGAGGAGTGGTCAAAGATTCAACCAGAAACTTGCCAGAAGCTTGTGGATGGCTACCAAAAGCGCCTAATTGAAATAAAAATGGCCAAGGGACATGTAACCAAATATTAACATTGCTGTATGTATATTTTTGATCCAGCAGATTTGGTCACAATTTCAGTTTACTCATCATAAAGTCATAAAAGAACCAAGCTTCCTGAATGTTTTTTGTGACAAAGAAGGATATGTTCCAATCACTATATCAGAGAAAAATCAGAGTTGTAGAAATAACTGGAAACTCAAGACAGCCATGACATTATGTTCTTTACAAGTGTATGTAAACTTTTGACCACCACTGTATCCCATAGTCATATTTATATCTGCACTATATATATCCTGTTCATTTGTACACACTCTGCACTTCTGTATAGTGTAGTATTGAATTATGGTATCCTTACAGCATAGTGATCACCTACCCTGTGGAGATGAGCTGGGACACAGAAGACTGAAGGAACAGCTCCAGCTCTGATCCTGACTGTCTGACCTGTCCTGTCCAAATCCTCCGGTCTGAAATGCTCACTGCAGAGCACGGATGATGGACTGGCAGAAAAGCCTTCCCGTCTGACAGCTGTTTCCCATTTCTTTCTCAGCTCTTTATCTTTGGGAAACCTACATAGAATCAGATCAATCGATCAGAGTAGTTACTTCGGCCCAATTTAGTTAAATAGGAAAGAGTTCTTGCTTGTTTGGTTTCACCGCGGGCATCCACAATATTATCAACGCTCAATGCGGCGTCTATGTATATATGTCTATGCTTCTCCCAGCCAGCAGGGGGCATCAGAGGAGAGAGGTTCCCAGGAAATGCCAACAGGAAGTTCTCTGTGGGACCTCATTCACATGCGCACAGGAAGTAGAGTAAAGCATGGAGACAATCATGTGAGTGCAGCGGGAAGTGGTCCATGTGAAACTTGAACAGAACCGAGCTCTTTGTGAGGAGAAGCTGCAGCTGGAGATGTCTGACAGGAGGAGCCCTCGGTCCGGTGGACCCGCACGGCTCGGTTTGGTGTCCTCCTTACCTCCACCAGCCACGACAGAACCGGCGCAGACCGTCAGTTCTGGACCTGGTGAGTGTTTCCATTCAACTTCAACTTTATTTCTTTCTATAGCAGCTTTCATACAGAGCTGCAGCCCAAAGTGCTTCACAGAGCAGAGCAACAACAGAAACAGACAACAACAGAGCAGCTGCAGGAAAAACTAGAAACTAGAAGAAGAGGAAAAAGCATAAAACTACAACAATGAAACAAATAAGAAGAAACATTAAGATCTATAGGCAGTGGTTAAATTGGCTTTTGTAAGGAGGGGGAGCCCTTCTTCACTCACAGTGGTTAATATCTCTCAAAACAACCTCGCACCATAGGTTTAATACATATTTTATCAATTTATAACCCACTTATTTATATCTCACACCAATTCACATATTGATAACTTATTTAGCATTTCACCATCAGTCTACACTTTAATTTGTAAAACTTATTCAGAATAAACACAGTTCACATATTAACAGAATTCACATATTAACATTTTTTTTTACATCCTATCAATTTACACTGTTATTACATCTCACACCATAAATCTACATCATAGGACTTAGATCTCTTGTCTTCTGCCTTTCCTTTCTCTGTCTACATGCTATATGGTCTGCTGACCTCCGGGTTTAGCGCTTCTTAACAGTTAGTTAACTGATTTTATAACTGACATTTTATGTTTCTGTGACCTTGTCACAAAAACATTAAGCTGAGGTTTCAGTAAGCTGCTGGCGCATCCGCAGCACCGCGTCTGTTTGTACATGCAGTATGCGCGTATCAGTGAACACATGGACCGAGTTTTACTGATTCAGGTTTAAAATCAATAAACAACACATTCAATAATGAAGCTTGTGAAGTCGTGTAATGGTAGCTTCGTCCATGATTATTATAAACTCCGAAGCAGAGGGAGCTCAGCTCCTGCTGGCTGTACTGCTGAGGTGAGGAGGCGCAGCTGAGCTCCAATTTAATCTCTGTCTATAGGTACAAAGCAGAATTTAAGAACAGTTGCAGTGAAAGTAGATCAGACCTGTACAGTGAATAAGCACCAGAGATAAAAGGATAGACAGACAGACTTTATTTATCCAGAGCTGGGAATTTACAGTGCAGCAGCAGCATTACACACAGTGACAATAGACAACATAAGAATAAAATAAAATGTGTTGTACAGAGGTATATACAGCAAATTGGCAGTGTTGGTTTGTGCAAAGTAAGTAAGGAGAAATGTGCAGTGACTGTAAATTGTAGATCATGACCTAGCTGTTGTTATACAGTGTGTTGGCATGTGGCAGGTCAGATTTCCTGTATCTGTCCCTTGGACAGCGGAGCTGTAGCAGCCTGTGGGAGAAGCTGCTCCGCTGTCTGTCCATTACATTACATTACATTACATTACATTACATTACATTGCATTTAGCAGACGCTTTTATCCAAAGCGACTTACAGTGCAAACTGCAGGGGGTCCAGAAACTGTTGCCTTTACCTGGCCTGTAGTCACCGTTGGGTGGTTGATGCTGGTGTTCTCAGTGGGGGAAGGGGAGGGGGAGGAGGAGAAGGGAGGGGGGGGGGCAGCTGGGGAGGTGATGTGCAGAAAATGCTGGGGGGTGTTTCCAGCCATTTAGGACAGTGTGGGTGTTTGGGAGGCAGGGGGTGTCTGAGAGGTGGCAGGAGGTGTGCTAAACCTGTTAAAAACTGGTTGAACTGGTTTGTTCTGTCCAGGCTCCCTGATGTCTGCCTGTCCTTCCCCTTCATCCCCGTGATGTGCTTCATTCCCGTCCACACATCCTTTACACTGTTCTGTTGGAGTTTGGCTTCCAGCTTCCTCCTGTAGTTCTCCTTGCTTGTCCTCAGCATATCTCTAAATTCGTGCTGCACTCTCCTCTACTCCTCTCTGTCTCCAGACCTGAAATCCCTTTTCTTCTCGTTCAGAAGTGCCTTCAGGTCACTGGTGATCCAGATCTTGTTGTTGGAGAAGCAGCGTACGGTCCGGGCTGGCATGGTGGTATCCTCACAGAATCTGATGTACTCAGTGATGCAGTCAATGCCCTGAGTTTAAATTAAGTGCCAATAACTGCTAAAATGGCCGCCGCTGGGCTTCTGCCTGCTGCCCCCTCTCTTTCTTCAGGCAAGCTTGAGGTTGCCAAGCAACCAGGACCAACTCTAATCAGCAGAGCAGTTACTGCACATGTTAGAATGTCAGTTGGGAATGCTGACACAGAGACAGAGAGAAAATGCTGACCACCCCTCGAACAGGAAGGATCTCTGGCCAAACTGTATTTCCAATCATTGGACCGGCTTAACTTTGACATCCTGAGCCCTCCCTGAACGTCTACATAGGTATTTTGTAGAGTTGCACGATACCCACGGTATACACGGTACCCCGCGGTGCCAAATCATAACCGTCGCTACTATACTAGAAATTTTACACAATGGTACTACCGTGGATTACTATACTACCGGTGCCAGTCTCCGCTACATAGCGACCGCCTCTGCTCTCCTCCCGGCTTCTCACTGCATGCGACTCCTTTGTAAACAAACCAACGTGGAACCGCAACCGAACTACACAGCTGCTGAATGATTGGCTGTTTGCCTGTAACTGGTGACGTCCAGCGATATGATAGGCTGTTTCCGCACGCTGGGTCCGCCCGTCTGTTAGCTGATTGGCTGTTCGCGTGTTTCTGCCGGCAAGCATGAACTCCATGAAGACAGCTCCGCTTCGATAGAAACTCGCTTCAAAACAAACAACAAGCTAAAGTTCTGTCTCGCCCAGACACGAGACAACACACTCACCGTGGCAGAAGCACCGGGCCCGAGCAGCGAGTCTGCCGTGGCGTCTTTGTCGGTGGCAACACTAATTTTGCTTAAAAAACAAACGTCGTTGTTTCAAACTAACTTGTACAAATACATTGCAGTTTATAAAAATAATAATAAAAAAAGGCTGTAGTATCACGGTAATACCCGGATCCGCGATACTTTGTCTGGTATAGTATCGTGGTTACTCATTTTAGTATCGTGACAACTCTAGTATTTTGTGTCGATAAGTGAAGAAATGTGCCCTTTACAGCAAGTCAAAAAAGCGTTACTTCTGCTTTCCTCCAGATAATTTTCCAGCCTTTTTACATGGCAGTCTATGAGGCTGTCGATGGGTGTTACTCCCGCTTCTTTGCGTCTCCTGCCAAAACTATATATCTGACAGCTTTAGCAGGCGAATGTGAGTGAGATGATTTTCTTACGTTTCTACGTCTGTGTGTTTTGGAGAAATTGCTGAAGTCATAGACTGGCATCTACTGTTCCCAACCAAAGCCAAACAACTAATACTGCTGAGGACCTCAAGGCCCACACGTGACCTTGTCTTACCTAAGGATAGAAAGTCCCATAACACTGTGGATCAGGGAACTCGCCCTAAACCTCCAAACACAGTAGCTGGAAAATGACGAGTCTTTTTTTACAGTAGATGTCTGTAAGCAGCATAACCGTAGTCTGACTTGACCTCATACAGGTGTTCTTCAAAGCAGTACAGGGACCATGGAACTGGTTCCTGGATACTGTGTTTCTTCTTCTCGTCCATAGGCATGTCCTACAGTTAACACAAGTAGCCCTGGCATCATCAGCAGAATTATGAAATGATTTTACTTCTATCCTTCTTAAATACAATAATTTCTTTTTTTTATTGTGTTTCAGTGATTCCTGCAGATGTCCAGCAGGTGCTGATAGTTAAAGAAGAGGTTCCCCCTGACTGGAGCTCCAGCCTGGACCAGGAGAACCCAGAGCCCCTACACATAAAGAACGAACAGGAGGAACTCTGGATCAGTCAGCAGGGAGAGCAGCTCAACGGGCTGGAGGAGGCTGACATCAACAGGTTCCCGTTCAGTGCGGCCTCTGTGAAGAGTGAAGATGATGAAGAGAAACCTCAGCTGTCACCGCTTCATCAAAGCCAAACTGAAGACAACAGAGACAGAGAGCCTCGAGCTCGCAGCTCAGCTATGGAAGTAAAGACAGAAAGTGATGCAGAGGACTGTGGAGGATCAAAACCTGCCAGGAACCCAGACCCAGATAGTCATTCCCAACCAAATCCTGATGAAACGGATTCAGACTCCTCTGAGACTGACGTCAGTGATGATGGTTGGCAAGAACCTTTGTCAGATTCTGGACCTGAAACAGGAGACACGGAAGAGAAAGCATTCAGCTGTGATGACTGTGGAAAAAGATTTTCAGAACAGGGAAATCTGAAGAGACACATGAGGATCCACACAGGAGAGAAACCATTTGGCTGTGATGACTGTGGGAAAAGATTTAATCGTCAGTCAAATTTAAAGATACATATGAGGATCCACACAGGAGAGAAACCATTTGGCTGTGATGACTGTGGGAAAAGATTTTCAGAACAGGTAAATCTGAAGAGACACATGAGGATCCACACAGGAGAGAAACCATTTGGCTGTGATGACTGTGGGAAAAGATTTTCAGATCAGGGAAATCTGAAGACACACATGAGGAGCCACACAGGAGAGAAACCATTTGGCTGTGATGACTGTGGGAAAAGGTTTTTAATACAGGGACATCTGAAGACACACATGAGGATCCATACAGGAGAGAAACCATTTGTCTGTGATGACTGTGGGAAACGATTTAATCGTCAGTCACATTTAAAGTTACATATGAGGATCCACACAGGAGAGAAACTGTTTGGCTGTGATGACTGTGGGAAAAGATTTTCAATACAGGGAAATCTGAAGAAACACTTGAAAATCCACACATGAGAAAAAACATTGGACAATGAGTGTTAACCAGCAGGTACATCTGCATGGACACTTACTCAGGTCAGGGTGCAAACATGTGAAAGATGTAACTCCGGTGCTGTTTATGAACTGGAGTGGTTATTGCACCATAGGGAGGCTCTGTGACCTACATCATAGGGCCGTCTCATTGACTTCTGTGTATATGCATTTCTGCCTTTCTGAATTCAATCAGTGTATCTTGGCTGGGTTCCCCACCAGCCTCCTCCCCCTCCCTCTGGTTCTCAGTGAGGTGGTAGTTCAGTTATTCACAAACTACAAATTCATTTATTTATGCTTCATTCTTTTCTTGTTCCTTGATATCTAGGATTGTTGTATCGAAGCAATACCAAAAAAACTTGTTTGTTGTTGTTTGTGTTTTATAAATATGCAAATTGCCTCTTTACAGTCATTTGGATGTTGCAGTGTTTGTGTGTGAATCTGTTTCTTTGGGAAAAGTTTCTTATCTGAAAAAAAGAACCAAATGTTATTAAATCTTTAAAAAGGAAAATGACCAATCTATGTTTTTATTTCTGAGTTCATGTTGTCATAAAGAAATTTCCACAAACTCATAAAGCTCTGGAAAACGACTTTTCTAAGAGTTGCGGCAAACGGTTTTGCCAAAAATTGCCAAAAACAAAGCCAAAAGATGAATGGGTGTGTATTGGGAGAACTTTCCAGAGCTAGAGTGAGTGATGTCATCGCTAGAGTGGAGGGTGAGAGAAAAAGGTTGTTGAAAAATAAATTTGTAAACTGCATTTGTGGCCGCAAATGCACAGCTACAGACATGATTTATACATAGAAACGTAGGAAAATTCGGCGGTCGCAGTGATACCACTGTTGTAGCTGTCAGATATATAGTTTTGGCCTGACACGCAAATATGCGGCAGCAACCTCCATCCTCAGCCTCATATACTCCCATGTTAAAAAAGCGGGAAATTTTCTGGAGGAAAGCAGAAGTAACGTTTCTCTCTCTTGCTCCTATGGGCACATTTGTTTATTTATCGACACCAAACAAGTATGTAAAACAATCAGGAAGGTCTCATCTTTCTTGTGGTTAAGTCGGCTCAATGATTGGACATACGGTTTGGCCAGGAGTCCTTCCTGTTCGAGAGGAGGTCTCTCAGTCTCTAACATGCTAACAGGTGCAGTAGCCTGCTCGAAGGAGGAGAGGGGGGAGGGGCCAGCAGAAGCCGAGCGGCGGCCATTTTAGTAGTTCTTGGCACTTAATTTGAACCTGTTTGTGTAAAATGGCCAGAGACAGCAGAGCGTTAGCACAAGCTGTAAAGACATGCTATTTGCTAACATCAGCGACCAATGCTAAAATTAGTGCTAACATTAGCCACTAGGAATTAAATACATCTTAATTACTAACATGCTAATGTCAACATGCTAATGTTAATTGCTAACACGTCAGCACATCAGCAATAACATCCTAATGTTAACATGCTCATGTTAATTCTAACAGGTGCAGATTAGCTGCTGCTGATTAGGTCCAGGTTTCTTGGCAACCTCAGCCTGCTTAGAGGAGGAGAGGGGGGAGGGGCCAGCAGGCAGAAGCCAAGCCTTGGCCATGTTAGTAGTTTTTGTCATTTAATTTTAACTTGTCTGTGTAAAATGGCAGACAGTGACAGCAGAGAAGCTAGCACGTTAGCGCAACCTGCACGGTAATGTTAACATGTTAATATTAATTGCTAGCGCATCAGCGATAACATGCCAATGATAACATGCTATTATTAAGATGCTAATGTCAACATGCTAATGTTACATGCTAACACGTCAGTGCATCAGCAATAACATGCTAATGTTAACATGCTCATGTTAATTCTAACAGGTGCAGATTAGCTGCTGCTGATTAGGTCCTGGTTGCTTGGCAACCTCAGCCTGCTCGAAGGATGAGAGGGGGGAGGGGCCAGCAGAAGCCGAGCGGCAGCCATTTTAGTAGTTCTTGGCACTTAATTTGAACTTGTCTGTGTAAAATGGCAGACAGCAGAGCAGCTAGCGCGTTAACATGCTAATGATAATTAACATTAGCCACTAGGAATTAAATACATGCTAATGTTAACTGCTAGCACATCAGCGTTAACATGCTAATGCTAAAATGCTAATGTTAACATGGTAATGCTAACATGCTAATGTTAATTGCTAGCACGTAAGCGCTAGCTGCTCCTGTGTCTAAATAAACATGTTAAAAATGACTATTTGAGGTGTGCTTTTTGGATACAGACCCCCAGCAACAGCCCACTCGTCACTCTCAAAATTTCTTTCTTAGTACTGAATTTTCTGAGCAGTGTCAGTAATAATGCAGGGGGACGACGGGGCCAGACTCACGCACACTCAAAATTTCTTTAGAAATTTTCTAGTTTTGTTTTTATCTTGCATTTATTTTAAAATACGTGCGTCTCTGCCACAAAGTCTGAGTCAGCCATCAAAGCTGTTTGATAAAATACGCTGCACATTTGATGAGACATCACCCAAAGAACTGATGAGATTATCTACACAGTGCAAAATTCTCTTTAATAGCAATTACATCACTTTTTCTAGGAAACTCACAAGGAAATTATAAAGCATCAGTAAAACTTGGTCACGATGTCCAGTGGGAAACAAGCACAGACGTGTAAAATACTGAAGTTTAAAGTTTCAAACCAGTGTGGTGTTTTGGTAATCATCTAGCAAAGTGAGCTATAATACTCTAATATTTCAGCAGACAAGTTATTATTTATTAAAGCCAACCGAACCAAATGAACCGATAGCAACAGTCCTTCAAGAGGCAGAGGAAGGGCCTCTCCATCTTCCTCTCACACGTTCACTGTGCTAACATTGGAGCCTGGAACCACCACATGACTTCTACTTCCTGGGTTTCTTCTCCATCTTCACCATGTCTGAGAACTCTGCAGGTCAGCGAGGGAGACACACGGAGTCAGACGTGAGTGTTTCTGTGCACTGTTCAAACTACAGAACAACTCCAGTATGTTGACATTATGACACCAGAAACTCTGCATCATGCTGAGCTCATTAGCTCTTATGACATGAAGAGACATGAAGAGTTACTAACTGCTGCCCCTTAGTGGTGACTACAGGAAAGTACACCAAAGTGTGACACAAGCCCTCACCTCTGTAGTCGATGCGTCCGTCTCCATCAGCGTCAGCGACCTGTTAATTAAGTGCAAGAACTACTAAAATGGCCGCCGCTCGGCTTCTGCTGGCCCCTCCCCCCTCTCCTCCTTCGAGCAGGCTACTGCACCTGTTCGCATGTTAGTTAGAGACTGAGAGAAAATGCTGAGACCTCCTCTCGAACAGGAAGGACTCCTGGCCAAACCGTATGTCCAATCATTGAGCCGACTTAACCACAAGCAAGATGAGACCTTCCTGATCGTTTTACATACTTGTTTGGTGTCGATAAATAAACAAATGTGCCCATAGGAGCAAGAAAGAGAAACGTTACTTCTGCTTTCCTCCAGAAAATTTCCCGCTTTTTTAACATGGGAGTATATGAGGCTGAGGATGGGGGTTGCTGCCGCATATTTGCGTGTCAGGCTAAAACTATATATCTGACAGCTACAACAGTGGTATCACTGCGACCGCCTCGAATTTTCCTATGTTTCTATGTATAAATCATGTCTGTAGCTGTGCATTTGCCGCCACAAATGCAGTTTACAAATTTATTTTTCAACGACCTTTTCCTCTCACCCTCCACTCTAGCGATGACATCACTCACTCTAGCTCTGGAAAGTTCTCCCAATACACACCCATTCATCTTTTGGCTTTGTTTATGGCGATTTTTGGCAAAACCGAGTTTATGGAAATTTCTTTATGACAACATGAACTCAGAAACAAAAACATAGATTGGTCATTTTCCTTTTTAAAGATTTAATAAGATTTGGTTCTTTCTTTTTTCAGATAAGAAACTTTCCCCAAAGAAACAGACTCACACACACAAACACTGCAACATCCAAATGACTGTAAAGAGGCAATTTGCATATTTATAAAACAACAAACGTTTTTTTGGTATTGCTTCGATACAACAATCCTAGATATCAAGGAACAAGAAAAGAATGAAGCATAAATAAATGAATTTGTGAATAACTGAACTACCACCTCACTGAGAACCAGAGGGAGGGGGAGGAGGCTGGTGGGGAACCCAACCAAGATACACTGATTGAATTCAGAAAGGCAGAAATGCATATACACAGAAGTCAATGAGACGGCCCTATGATGTGGGTCACAGATCCTCCCTATGGTGCAATAACCACTCCAGTTCATAAACAGCACCGGAGTTACTCTTTCACATGTTTGCACCCTGACCTGAGTAAGTGTCCATGCAGATGTACCTGCTGGTTAACACTCATTGTCCAATGTTTTTTCTCATGTGTGGATTTTCAAGTGTTTCTTCAGACTACTCTGATCTGAAAATCTTTTTCCACAGTCATCACAGACAAATGGTTTCTCTCCTGTGTGGACTCTCATGTGTCTCTTCAGATGTCCCTGTATTAAAAACCTTTTTCCACAGTCATCACAGCCAAATGGTTTCTCTCCTGTATGGATCCTCATGTGTCTCTTCAGATTTCCCTGATCTGAAAATCTTTTCCCACAGTCATCACAGCCAAACGGTTTCTCTCCTGTATGGACTCTCATGTGTGTCTTCAGACTTCCCTGATCTGAAAATCTTTTCCCACAGTCATCACAGCCAAATGGTTTCTCTCCTGTGTGGACTTTCATATGTATCTTTAAATGTGACTGCTGATTAAATCTTCTCCCACAGTCATCACAGACAAATGGTTTCTCTCCTGTGTGGATCATCATGTGTCTCTTCAGATGTCCCTGATCTGAAAATCTTTTCCCACAGTCATCACAGACAAATGGTTTCTCTCCTGTGTGGATTTTCAAGTGTGTCTTCAGATTTGCCTGTATTGAAAACCTTCTCCCACAGTCATCACAGACAAATGGTTTCTCTCCTGTGTGGATCCTCATGTGTCTCTTCAGATGTCCCTGATCTGAAAATCTTTTCCCACAGTCATCACAGACAAATGGTTTGTCTCCTGTGTGGATTTTCAAGTGTGTCTTCAGATTTGCCTGTATTGAAAACCTTCTCCCACAGTAATCACAGACAAATGTTTTCTCTGCTGTGTGGATCCTCATGTGTTTCTTCAGATTTCCCTGTCCTATAAATTTTTTCCCACAGTCATCACAGACAAATGGTTTCTCTCCTGTATGGATCCTCATGTGTTTCTTCAGATTTCCCTGATCTGAAAATCTTTTCCCACAGTCATCACAGACAAACGGTTTCGCTCCTGTGTGGATCCTCATATGTAACTTTAAATGTGACTGCTGATTAAATCTTCTCCCACAGTCATCACAGACAAATGGTTTCTCTCCTGTGTGGATCCTCATGTGTATCTTCAAATTTGACTGACAATTAGATCTTTTCCCACAGTCATCACAGACAAATGGTTTCTCTCCTGTGTGGATCCTCATGTGTCTATTCAGATTTCCCTGTTCTGAAAATCTTTTCCCACAGTCATCACAGCTGAATGCTTTCTCTTCAGTGTGGACTCTCGTCTGTGAATCTACCTCTGGCTTCACTGTATAACATTGCTGATTAACTAAAGAACTGGAGGACGTTTTCCCTAAATGACACATCACGTGTGTCTCAAGAGACTGCTTGTAATGAAATCCATGACCACACTCAACTGATTTTTTTCCAGCGTCTCCTGTTTCAGGTCCAGAATCTGCCAAAGGTTCTTGCCAACCATCATCACTGACGTCAGTCTCAGAAGAGTCTGAATCCGTTTCATCAGGATTTGGTTGGGAATGACTATCTGGGTCTGGGTTCCTGGCAGGTTTTGATCCTCCACAGTCCTCTGCATCACTTTCTGTCTTTACTTCCATAGCTGAGCTGCGAGCTCGAGGCTCTCTGTCTCTGTTGTCTTCAGTTTGGCTTTGATGAAGCGGTGACAGCTGAGGTTTCTCTTCATCATCTTCACTCTTCACAGAGGCCGCACTGAACGGGAACCTGTTGATGTCAGCCTCCTCCAGCCCGTTGAGCTGCTCTCCCTGCTGACTGATCCAGAGTTCCTCCTGTTCGTTCTTTATGTGTAGGGGGTCTGGGTTCTCCTGGTCCAGGCTGGAGCTCCAGTCAGGGGGAACCTCTTCTTTAACTATCAGCACCTGCTGGACATCTGCAGGAATCACTGAAACACAATAAAAAAAAGAAATTATTGTATTTAAGAAGGATAGAAGTAAAATCATTTCATAATTCTGCTGATGATGCCAGGGCTACTTGTGTTAACTGTAGGACATGCCTATGGACGAGAAGAAGAAACACAGTATCCAGGAACCAGTTCCATGGTCCCTGTAGTGCTTTGAAGAACACCTGTATGAGGTCGAGTCAGACTACGGTTATGCTGCTTACAGACATCTACTGTAAAAAAAGACTCGTCATTTTCCAGCTACTGTGTTTGGAGGTTTAGGGCGAGTTCCCTGATCCACAGTGTTATGGGACTTTCTATCCTTAGGTAAGACAAGGTCACGTGTGGGCCTTGAGGTCCTCAGCAGTATTAGTTGTTTGGCTTTGGTTGGGAACAGTAGATGCCAGTCTATCTCAACACTGTGGTGTCCAGGGTCACAGAGACCTGTTGCTGCCTTCATAGACTAGAATATGCCAACAATAACACCTCCATGGGTAAAGACATTCTCTTTGACTCATTCTGGGCGTGTAGTATTTGTGCTGTTATCTTGGGGTTTAAAGTTGATCCACCAGGATGAGTTGGGCAGAATGAGAGACCGACTTAGGCACTTCTGATGAACTTTGAGAGTGTCTCTAATTCTCATTGGTCAAGGGTCAATAAAAAATACAGCATAAGACATCAGAGGCTCCTGAATACTTTCTGAACTCCTGACCTCACCATTGACCTTTGACTTCAGCAATTTCTCCAAAACACACAGACGTAGAAACGTAAGAAAATCATCTCACTCACATTCGCCTGCTAAAGCTGTCAGATATATAGTTTTGGCAGGAGACGCAAAGAAGCGGGAGTAACACCCATCGACAGCCTCATAGACTGCCATGTAAAAAGGCGGGAAAATTATCTGGAGGAAAGCAGAAGTAACGCTTCTTTGACTTGCTGTAAAGGGCACATTTCTTCACTTATCGACACAAAATACTAGAGTTGTCACGATACTAAAATGAGTAACCACGATACTATACCAGACAAAGTATCGCGGATCCGGGTATTACCGTGATACTACAGCCTTTTTTTATTATTATTTTTATAAACTGCAATGTATTTGTACAAGTTAGTTTGAAACAACGACGTTTGTTTTTTAAGCAAAATTAGTGTTGCCACCGACAAAGACGCCACGGCAGACTCGCTGCTCGGGCCCGGTGCTTCTGCCACGGTGAGTGTGTTGTCTCGTGTCTGGGCGAGACAGAACTTTAGCTTGTTGTTTGTTTTGAAGCGAGTTTCTATCAAAGCGGAGCTGTCTTCATGGAGTTCATGCTTGCCGGCAGAAACACGCGAACAGCCAATCAGCTAACAGACGGGCGGACCCAGCGTGCGGAAACAGCCTATCATATCGCTGGACGTCACCAGTTACAGGCAAACAGCCAATCATTCAGCAGCTGTGTAGTTCGGTTGCGGTTCCACGTTGGTTTGTTTACAAAGGAGTCGCATGCAGTGAGAAGCCGGGAGGAGAGCAGAGGCGGTCGCTATGTAGCGGAGACTGGCACCGGTAGTATAGTAATCCACGGTAGTACCATTGTGTAAAATTTCTAGTATAGTAGCGACGGTTATGATTTGGCACCGCGGGGTACCGTGTATACCGTGGGTATCGTGCAACTCTACAAAATACCTATGTAGACGTTCAGGGAGGGCTCAGGATGTCAAAGTTAAGCCGGTCCAATGATTGGAAATACAGTTTGGCCAGAGATCCTTCCTGTTCGAGGGGTGGTCAGCATTTTCTCTCTGTCACTGTGTCAGCATTCCCAACTGACATTCTAACATGTGCAGTAACTGCTCTGCTGATTAGAGTTGGTCCTGGTTGCTTGGCAACCTCAAGCTTGCCTGAAGAAGGAGAGGGGGCAGCAGGCAGAAGCCCAGCGGCGGCCATTTTAGCAGTTATTGGCACTTAATTTAAACTCAGGGCATTGACTGCATCACTGAGTACATCAGATTCTGTGAGGATACCACCATGCCAGCCCGGACCGTACGCTGCTTCTCCAACAACAAGATCTGGATCACCAGTGACCTGAAGGCACTTCTGAACGAGAAGAAAAGGGATTTCAGGTCTGGAGACAGAGAGGAGTAGAGGAGAGTGCAGCACGAATTTAGAGATATGCTGAGGACAAGCAAGGAGAACTACAGGAGGAAGCTGGAAGCCAAACTCCAACAGAACAGTGTAAAGGATGTGTGGACGGGAATGAAGCACATCACGGGGATGAAGGGGAAGGACAGGCAGACATCAGGGAGCCTGGACAGAACAAACCAGTTCAACCAGTTTTTAACAGGTTTAGCACACCTCCTGCCACCTCTCAGACACCCCCTGCCTCCCAAACACCCACACTGTCCTAAATGGCTGGAAACACCCCCCAGCATTTTCTGCACATCACCTCCCCAGCTGCCCCCCCCCTCCCTTCTCCTCCTCCCCCTCCCCTTCCCCCACTGAGAACACCAGCATCAACCACCCAACGGTGACTACAGGCCAGGTAAAGGCAACAGGCCCTGATGGCATCACTCATAGGATCCTGAGGACCTGTGCTAGCCAGCTGTCTCTGTACTGAAGCATCTGCTCCTGAGCCTGAGTCAGGAGAAAGTCCTGATGCTGTGGAAGACTTCCTGCCTGGTTCCAGTCCCCAAGGAGCCGAGGCCATCCGACCCAGCGGACTACAGACCAATCGCCCTCACATCCCATGTGATGAAAGTCCTGGAGAGACTGGTCCTAGCCCAGCTGAGGCCACAGGTGAGGACGTTTCTGGACCCCCTGCAGTTTGCACTGTAAGTCGCTTTGGATAAAAGCGTCTGCTAAATGCAATGTAATGTAATGTAATGTAATGTAATGTAATGTAATGTAATGCAATGTAATGTAATGTAATGTAATGGACAGACAGCGGAGCAGCTTCTCCCACAGGCTGCTACAGCTCCGCTGTCCAAGGGACAGATACAGGAAATCTGTCCTGCCACATGCCAACACACTGTATAACAACAGCTAGGTCATGATCTACAATTTACAGTCACTGCACATTTCTCCTTACTTACTTTGCACAAACCAACACTGCCAATTTGCTGTATATACCTCTGTACAACACATTTTATTTACTATTGCTATTTGATATTTTATTATGTATAGTTCGCTCTTCTGTTTTTATTCTTATGTTGTCTATTGTCACTGTGTGTAATGCTGCTGCTGCACTGTAAATTCCCAGCTCTGGATAAATAAAGTCTGTCTGTCCATCCTTTTATCTCTGGTGCTTATTCACTGTACAGGTCTGATCTACTTTCACTGCAACTGTTCTTAAATTCTGCTTTGTACCTATAGACAGAGATTAAATTGGAGCTCAGCTGCGCCTCCTCACCTCAGCAGTACAGCCAGCAGGAGCTGAGCTCCCTCTGCTTCGGAGTTTATAATAATCATGGACGAAGCTACCATTACACGACTTCACAAGCTTCATTATTGAATGTGTTGTTTATTGATTTTTTTTTTAACAATCTTTATTTATTTTTCAATTTAAACAATACAACATTAAATATGTAACGAAAAAGAAAAGAAAACAAACAGCCTGTGTGAATTACATTAATGTTAAGCCAGTCCGGTTAATTATGTCTTCCCTTGTATGACAACCATTTTTCACTCCATTTTAGAAAAACATCCTCTTTCAATCTCAGTTTATATGTAAGGTGCTCCATCTGTAGTATATCATCTATAATGGACATCCATTGTTTGTGACTTGGAGTGTCAGGCTTAAGCCAGTTCTTAGTGATGGTCTTCTTCCCAGCAACCAAAAGAATCCTGGTTAAATATTGATCACCCGCATGTACCATGCCCTCCAAATGACCAAGGTATAGAACTGAACAAGATTTGGGAATCACATACCCCAGAACATCACAAATAACCAAATGAACATTCTCCCAGAAAGGTTGTATTTTGATGCATTTCCAAAAGATGTGTGTGTGGTCTGCATCCAAATGGTTACATAATCTCCAACATGCTTGCTGTGCATTTGTCTGCTTACTTTTAATTTTAGGTGTAATAAAGTTTTGAATCATATTCTTCCAGCTAAACTCCCTCCATTTTAAAGACTGTGTTGTAATTTGGTGCATTTTCCACATATCAAACCATATCCCCTCTGGAATCCCTACACCTAGCTCCCTTTCCCATTTGGCTCTAACATATAATGTTGAATCTGTTTTAGAATCCATTAAACATCTGTACAAAACCGACACCGCCTTTGGAATAGCTTGACTGTAACCTTTTACAAGTAGTTTTATTATGGGGTGTATTTTGTCTTCAGCTGTTTTGATACTTTTGTTATAATAGTCCCTCATTTGTAAATATCTGAATAAGTCCTTATTCGTTAGATCATGTGTATTCTTTAGTTCTTGAAAGCTTTTCATTTCTCCTTTTTTCACAGTTGTACATATAGCTGTGATTCCTTTTTCTATCCATTGATTAAATCTAGCATCATGTTTTCTGGGCACAAATTTATCATCAAATGCAATCCACTTTAATAGTCCTATTTCCTTTCCTATTTTTAGTTGTTTCACTGTAGAGTACCATATATCCAAAGTAAAAGATATCACTGGGTTAAAATTCTGTTCATCTTTTATATAATTGGGGGTCTCTGTTTCCCCAATACCTGTTTGAATTGGGTATTTTAATGCAGACAATTCAATGTCTTTCCATCGAGATACGTATCCCTCATCACACCAGTAGATTAGCTGTCGCAGTTGTGCAGCACGAAAATATTCTTTTAGGTTTGGGAGTGCCAATCCCCCTTTGTCTTTAGATAATTGCAATGTGGCATATCGTATTCTGGGCCGTTTACCTCCCCATACAAATCTTGAAATGCACTTATCCCATTTCAAAAACTGGTCTTTCGGTATATCAACAGGTAAGGACAGAAACAAATATAGCAGACGTGGCAGAATGTTCATTTTTACCACATTTACCCTGTCAGTTAGTCCCAATGGGTAAGTGTTCCATCTGTCAATGTCTCTCCTTATGTTTTTGTCAATGTGTTCATAGTTACTACTATATATTTTAGAGAGATCTTTGGTTATATTAATTCCCAAGTATTTGATTAGTTTTGCTGCCCAATTTATCTGCGATTCCCGAAGTTCTTGGTTTGGTGAACAGTTAAGCATGAGAATTTGAGTTTTAGGTATATTTACTTTATAGCCAGAATAAAGACCAAATCTGTTAAGAAGTTGTGTAAGCTGTTTGAATGAGTATGCTGGATTTTTTAAAAATATCATAATGTCATCCGCAAACAAACTTATTACATGTTCTTGTTTATTGATTTCTATGCCTTCTATTGAACTGTCCTGTCTGATCATCTGGGCCAATGGCTCAATATATAAGGCAAACAGAGTAGGGCTGAGACAGCAGCCCTGTCTGGTTCCTCTCTCCAAGACAAATCTTTCTGACAAAGAGCCATTGACTTTTACTCTAGCTGTAGGCCTGTTATAGATAGAGTTGTTTATCGATTTTAAACCTGAATCAGTAAAACTCGGTCCATGTGTTCACTGATACGCGCATACTGCATGTACAAACAGATGCGGTGCTGCTGATGCGCCAGCAGCTTACTGAAACCTCAGCTTGATGTTTTTGTGACAAGGTCACAGAAACATAAAATGTCAGTTATAAAATCAGTTAACTAACTGTTAAGAAGCGCTAAACCCGGAGGTCAGCAGACCATATAGCATGTAGACAGAGAAAGGAAAGGCAGAAGACAAGAGATCTAAGTCCTATGATGTCGATTTATGGTGTGAGATGTAATAACAGTGTAAATTGATAGGATGTAAAAAAAAATGTTAATATGTGAATTCTGTTGATATGTGAACTGTGTTTATTCTGAATAAGTTTTACAAATTAAAGTGTAGACTGATGGTGAAATGCTAAATAAGTTATCAATATGTGAATTGGTGTGAGATATAAATAAGTGGGTTATAAATTGATAAAATATGTATTAAACCTATGGTGCGAGGTTGTTTTGAGAGATATTGACCACTGTGAGTGAAGAAGGGCTCCCCCTCCTTACAAAAGCCAATTTAACCACTGCCTATAGATCTTAATGTTTCTTCTTATTTGTTTCATTGTTGTAGTTTTATGCTTTTTCCTCTTCTTCTAGTTTCTAGTTTTTCCTGCAGCTGCTCTGTTGTTGTCTGTTTCTGTTGTTGCTCTGCTCTGTGAAGCACTTTGGGCTGCAGCTCTGTATGAAAGCTGCTATAGAAAGAAATAAAGTTGAAGTTGAATGGAAACACTCACCAGGTCCAGAACTGACGGTCTGCGCCGGTTCTGTCGTGGCTGGTGGAGGTAAGGAGGACACCAAACCGAGCCGTGCGGGTCCACCGGACCGAGGGCTCCTCCTGTCAGACATCTCCAGCTGCAGCTTCTCCTCACAAAGAGCTCGGTTCTGTTCAAGTTTCACATGGACCACTTCCCGCTGCACACACGGCCAGTGAGCATGCGCAGAAGAGACTTACCCGGGCGTGCCGCTCACTTCCGGTTCATCCCTCCGATAATAATTATTTATTAATTTATTAATTTAATGGTGCGGCTCGTTCAGGCTTTAGAAATGTTACCGCACCGAATAAACCAGCTTATGATCATTTAACACAATACAAACTGTCACGATAACACATACACGTTTGTGTTTCCAATCGTGGATATTTATTGATTACCGAACTCAACAGTAATCGTTTTATTTCACATTGATGAACACACACACACACATTATATACACACACATATTATATATGTATACACACACATATTATATATGTATACACACATACACACACACATATATGAGAGAAGGATTTTTTTAGACAATTTTTTATTACTTCTCTCATTATTCTGGCATTTAGCGAATAGAAATAATTTTGGTAATCGTAACGGAGCTAAAACAGGAAAAGTTATTGTCTGATTTCATGTCAGACAGTGAGGGAAAAAATGTCTTTTTATACAGTGTATGTAAACTTTTGGTTTCAACTGTATGTATCCCATAGTCATATTTATATCTGCACTATATATATATCCTGTTCATTTGTACACACTCTGCACTTCTGTATAGTGTAGTATTGAATTATGGTATCCTTACAGCATAGTGATCACCTACCCTGTGGAGATGAGCTGGGACACAGAAGACTGAAGGAACAGCTCCAGCTCTGATCCTGACTGTCTGACCTGTCCTGTCCAAATCCTCCGGTCTGAAATGCCCACTGCAGAGCACGGATGATGGACTGGCAGAAAAGCCTTCCCGTCTGACAGCTGTTTCCCATTTCTTTCTCAGCTCTTTATCTTTGGGAAATCTACATAGAATCAGATCAATCGATCAGAGTAGTTACTTCGGCCCAATTTAGTTAAATTGGAAAGAGTTCTTGCTTGTTTGGTTTCACCGCGGGCATTCACAATATTATCAACGCTCAATGCGGCGTCTATGTATATATGTCTATGCTTCTCCCAGCCAGCAGGGGGCATTAGAGGAGAGAGGTTCCCAGGAAATGCCAACAGGAAGTTCTCTGTGGGACCTCATTCACATGCGCACAGGAAGTAGAGTGGAGACAATCATGTGTGTGTAGCGGGAAGTGGTCCATGTGAAACTTGAACAGAACCGAGCTCTTTGTGAGGAGAAGCTGCAGCTGGAGATGTCTGACAGGAGGAGCCCTCGGTCCGGTGGACCCGCACGGCTCGGTTTGGTGTCCTCCTTACCTCCACCAGCCACGACAGAACCGGCGCAGACCGTCAGTTCTGGACCTGGTGAGTGTTTCCATTCAACTTCAACTTTATTTCTTTCTATAGCAGCTTTCATACAGAGCTGCAGCCCAAAGTGCTTCACAGAGCAGAGCAACAACAGAAACAGACAACAACAGAGCAGCTGCAGGAAAAACTAGAAACTAGAAGAAGAGGAAAAAGCATAAAACTACAACAATGAAACAAATAAGAAGAAACATTAAGATCTATAGGCAGTGGTTAAATTGGCTTTTGTAAGGAGGGGGAGCCCTTCTTCACTCACAGTGGTCAATATCTCTCAAAACAACCTCGCACCATAGGTTTAATACATATTTTATCAATTTATAACCCACTTATTTATATCTCACACCAATTCACATATTGATAACTTATTTAGCATTTCACCATCAGTCTACACTTTAATTTGTAAAACTTATTCAGAATAAACACAGTTCACATATCAACAGAATTCACATATTAACATTTTTTTTTTACATCCTATCAATTTACACTGTTATTACATCTCACACCATAAATCTACATCATAGGACTTAGATCTCTTGTCTTCTGCCTTTCCTTTCTCTGTCTACATGCTATATGGTCTGCTGACCTCCGGGTTTAGCGCTTCTTAACAGTTAGTTAACTGATTTTATAACTGACATTTTATGTTTCTGTGACCTTGTCACAAAAACATTAAGCTGAGGTTTCAGTAAGCTGCTGGCGCATCCGCAGCACCGCGTCTGTTTGTACATGCAGTATGCGCGTATCAGTGAACACATGGACCGAGTTTTACTGATTCAGGTTTAAAATCAATAAACAACACATTCAATAATGAAGCTTGTGAAGTCGTGTAATGGTAGCTTCGTCCATGATTATTATAAACTCCGAAGCAGAGGGAGCTCAGCTCCTGCTGGCTGTACTGCTGAGGTGAGGAGGCGCAGCTGAGCTCCAATTTAATCTCTGTCTATAGGTACAAAGCAGAATTTAAGAACAGTTGCAGTGAAAGTAGATCAGACCTGTACAGTGAATAAGCACCAGAGATAAAAGGATGGACAGACAGACTTTATTTATCCAGAGCTGGGAATTTACAGTGCAGCAGCAGCATTACACACAGTGACAATAGACAACATAAGAATAAAATAAAATGTGTTGTACAGAGGTATATACAGCAAATTGGCAGTGTTGGTTTGTGCAAAGTAAGTAAGGAGAAATGTGCAGTGACTGTAAATTGTAGATCATGACCTAGCTGTTGTTATACAGTGTGTTGGCATGTGGCAGGACAGATTTCCTGTATCTGTCCCTTGGACAGCGGAGCTGTAGCAGCCTGTGGGAGAAGCTGCTCCGCTGTCTGTCCATTACATTACATTACATTACATTATATTACATTACATTACATTACATTACATTACATTACATTACATTACATTGCATTTAGCAGACGCTTTTATCCAAAGCGACTTACAGAGGAGGTGTCAAGTTATGTATGTTTTGGTTGACCACAGCTCTGCCCAAACTTGAGAAACGACTTGATCTTTTAGAAGGACGCTCGGGACAACTCGAAACTGTTCACTGTTTTTTATTTTCTTCAAGTGGTTTGCATCAAAACCAGGATGAAACAGGGTAGAACAGGGTAGGTTGATAACCTTTGGATATACAAACAATATGGATATGAGTTAATTTCAAGTAAATCTCAATAACAATAACATTACCTTTTTTACTTAAAGTATAAATAATGCTTCAATTCAAACTGATCAAATCATTCAGATGAATTAGCATTTCAATTAGTTAATCTTTTAACAATAATTTAAAGTTATATTTATTTTACATTAATTAAATAATTAAATAATATGTATGCTTAAAGCACCAAATGCAAAGTTTTCCATTTACATAAAGTTAAACTCTTCAAATTTAAATGCAACTTAAATTTGCATAACTTAAATGTGCATGTTCACCGTAACTTAAATTAAACTTGAATGCACGTTTACCAAACAAAATCATCATCACAGTTAATTGCAAACAATCCTACCAGTTGCGTCTTGTGAATGAGGTCCCACAGAGAATTTCCTGTTGGCATTTCCTGGGAACCTCTCTCCTCTGATTGCCCCCTGCTGGCTGGGAGAAGGACCAGGTTTCCATGAGTTGACACAACATACAACACATAAGCTGACAAAGGTGTAAAGGAGCACAGAGTAGTTGTTAGTTTTGTTAGGCTGGGAAGCATTCTCGAAAGAGAGGTTGTTGTTTTTTTTAAAGGTAGAAAGGGATGTTGCTGTTCTTGCAGCCGTTGGTCGGTCATTCCACCATTTGGGGACGACCACAGAGAAGAGTTTAGAGTGACGTCGCTTTGCGAGAGGCGAGGGTACAACTAGACGGTTTGAATGAGCGGAGCGTAACGCCCTGGTCCGGACGTGAGCCTTTAGTAAGACGCTGAGATAGGCAGGGGCAGATCCTGAGGTGGTTTTGTGGGCTAGCGTCAGAGCTTTGTGTTTCACTCTGGCTGCTACAGGCAGCCAGTGCAGGTCGCTGAAGAGTGGGGTGACGTGTGTCCTTTTGGGTTGGTTGAAAACCAGTCGCGCTGCAGCATTCTGGACCATTTGCAAAGGTTTGATTGCACAAGCAGGTAGGCCGGACAGGAGCGAGTTACAATAATCGAGGCGAGAGGTGACTGTAGCCTGTATCAGGAGCTGAGCGGCATATTGGGTCAGGCATGGTCTGATTTTTCTAATATTGTACAATGCATAGCAACATGACCTCGCTATGGAGGAAATGTGCTCAGAGAAAGAAAGACGATCATCTAGTACCACGCCCAGGTTTTTAGCAGCATGGTTAGGGGTAATGGTGACAGTACCAATTTTCAAGTTGATGTCATGGCAGATTGACTCATGGGCAGGGATGACCAGGAGTTCGGTTTTTGACAGATTAAGCTGTAGATGATGGTCTTTCATCCAAGTTGACAGATCAGAGAGACAGGCGGAGATGCGTACGGAGACCGTGGTGTCGTCCAGCTGGACAAGAAGCATAAAACTACAACAATGAAACAAATAATAAGAAACATTAAGATCTATAGGTACAAAGCAGAATTTAAGAACAGTTGCAGTGAAAGTAGATCAGACCTGTACAGTGAATAAGCACCAGACATAAAAGGATGGATGGATGGATGGATGGATGGATGGATGGATGGATGGATGGATGGATGGATGGATGCTGTAGCAGCCTGTGGGAGAAGCTGCTCCGCTGTCTGTCCACTGTGTGGTGGAGAGGGTGCTGTTCATTGTCCATGATGGAGAACAGTTTATTCAGCGTCCTCCTCTCCACCACAGTCTCAAGAGACTCCAGTCTCAGTCCAAGAACAGAGCCAGCCTTCTTGATGATCTTCTCAAGTCTGTTGGTGTCGCTGGCTCTGATGATGCTGCCCCAACAAACAACAGCAAAGAAGATGGCACTGGCAACAACAGACTGGTAGAAGATCTCCAACATCTTGCTGCATACGTTGAAGGATCTCAGCTTCCTCAGGAAGTAGAGTCTGCTCATCCCCTTCTTGTACACAGCCTGTGTGTTAGATTTCCAGTCCAGTCTGCTGTCGATCACCACTCCGAGGTATTTGTAGTCCTCCACCTCCTCCCCTCTGATCCTTAGTGGCTGTGAAGGCGTCTTCTTCCTCCTGAAGTCGATCACCATCTCTCTGGTCTTGTTGATGTTCAGGCTCAGGTGGTTCTGTTCGGACCACTCTACAAATCTGTCTATCAGTGTCCTGTACCCCCCCTACTCTCCATCTCCTATACACCCGACTGAGTCATCGAAGAACTTCAGACAGACAAACTGTGGCCGGCCTGTCAAGTAGTCAGTAATCCAGGAGATCACTGCGTCGTCAACACCCATCACCCGCAGCTTCTCACCCAGTAGCAGAGGCTGAATGGTGTTGAGAGCACTGGAGAAATCAAAGAATGTGATCCTCACAGTGCCTGGGGGAGGGGGGAGGGGGGGAACTTGTTTGCTCTGTCCAGGCTCCCTGATGTCTGCCTGTCCTTCCCCTTCATCCTCGTGATGTGCTTCATTCCCATCCACACATCCTTTACATTGTTCTGTTGGAGTTTGGCTTCCAGCTTCCTCCTGTAGTTCTCCTTGCTTGTCCTCAGCGTATCTCTGAGTTCGTGCTGCACTCTCCTCTACTCCTCTCTGTCTCCAGAAGCCCTTTTCTTCTCGTTCAGAAGTGCCTTCAGGTCACTGGTGATCCAGATCTTGTTGTTGGAGAAGCAGCGTACGGTCTGGGCTGGCATGGTGGTATCCTCACAGAATCTGATGTACTCAGTGATGCAGTCAATGCCCTGAGTTTAAATTAAGTGCCAATAACTGTTAAAATGGCCGCCGCTGGGCTTCTGCCTGCTGCCCCCTCTCCTTCTTCAGGCAAGCTTGAGGTTGCCAAGCAACCAGGACCAACTCTAATCAGCAGAGCAGTTACTGCACATGTTAGAATGTCAGTTGGGAATGCTGACACAGTGACAGAGAGAAAATGCTGAGCCCACCCCTCGAACAGGAAGGATCTCTGCACAAACCGTATTTCCAATCATTGGACCGCCTTAACTTTGACATCCTGAGCCCTCCCTGAACGTCTACATAGGTATTTTGTGTTGATAAAGTAAAGAAATGTGCCCTTTACAGCAATTCAAAGAAGCGTTACTTCTGCTTTCCTCCAGATAATTTTCCCGCCTTTTTACATGGCAGTCTATGAGGCTGTCGATGGGTGTTACTCCCGCTTCTTTGCGTCTCCCGCCAAAACTATATATCTGACAGCTTTAGCAGGCGAATGTGAGTGAGATGATTTTCTTACATTACTACGTCTGTGTGTTTTGGAGAAATTGCTGAAGTCAAAGGTCAATGGTGAGCTCAGGAGTTCAGAAAGTATTCAGGAGCCTCTGATGTCTTATGCTGTATTTTTTATTGACCCTTGACCAATGAGAATTAGAGACACTCTCAATGTTCATCAGAAGTGCCTAAGTCGGTCTCTCATTCTGCTCAACTCATCCTGGTGGATCAACTTTAAACCCCAAGATAACAGCACAAATACTACACGCCCAGAATGAGTCAAAGAGAATGTCTTTACCCATGGAGGTGTTATTGTTGGCATATTCTAGTCTATGAAGGCAGCAACAGGTCTCTGTGACCCTGGACACCACAGTGTTGAGATAGACTGGCATCTACTGTTCCCAACCAAAGCCAAACAACTAATACTGCTGAGGACCTCAAGGCCACACGTGATACTTCCTGTATGTGTTTCAAATTAAAAGCTATCTAGTGTCTTTTATTCTAAAACATTTCCTGCAGATGTTTGGTGTCAGAAAGTCAGTTCCACCAACAGTAATCCATATCTCAGAGAACAGAACATGGAGCTCCGTGCTGATTGATCAACAGGTCGTGCTTTCATGCATGTTCATCCTGCACCTTCATCTCCGGAGCAGGTCAGATGTGCAGCAGTTGTTACCATGGTGTTGTACCCCTGTAAGAAGGGAACACAGAGAAACCATAGAAACCACCTTGTGCTTTGCAGGATTGGGGATCAGGGAACTCCCCCTGAACCTCCAAACACAGTAGCTGAGAATGACGAGTCTTTTTTTTTTTACAGTAGATGTCTGTAAGCAGCATAACCGTAGTCTGACTCGACCTCATACAGGTGTTCTTCAAAGCAGTACAGGGACCATGGAACTGGTTCCTGGATACTGTGTTTCTTCTTCTCGTCCATAGGCATGTCCTACAGTTAACACAAGTAGCCCTGGCATCACCAGCAGAATTAGGAAATGATACTTTTATCCTTCTTAAATACAATATATATATATGTTTTATTGTGTTTCAGTAATTCCTGCAGATGTCCAGCAGGTGCTGATAGTTAAAGAAGAGGTTCCCCCTGACTGGAGCTCCAGCCTGGACCAGGAGAACCCAGAGCCCCTACACATAAAGAGCGAACAGGAGGAACTCTGGATCAGTCAGCAGGGAGAGCAGCTCAACGGGCTGGAGGAGGCTGACATCAACAGGTTCCCGTTCAGTGCGGCCTCTGTGAAGAGTGAAGATGATGAAGAGAAACCTCAGCTGTCACCGCTTCATCAAAGCCAAACTGAAGACAACAGAGACAGAGAGCCTCGAGCGAGCAGCTCAGCTATGGAAGTAAAGACAGAAAGTGATGCAGAGGACTGTGGAGGATCAAAACCTGCCAGGAACCCAGACCCAGATAGTCATTCCCAACCAAATCCTGATGAAACGGATTCAGACTCTTCTGAGACTGACGTCAGTGATGATGGTTGGCAAGAACCTTTGTCAGATTCTGGACCTGAAACAGGAGACGCTGGAAAAAACTCAGTTGAGTGTGGTCATGGATTTCATCACAAGCAGTCTCTTGAGACACACGTGATGTGTCATTTAGGGAAAACGTCCTCCAGTTGTTTAGTTAATCAGCAATGTTATACAGTGAAGCCAGAGGTAGATTCACAGACGAGAGTCCACACTAAAGAGAAAACATTCAGCTGTGATGACTGTGGGAGAAGATTTAATCGTCAGTTAAATTTAACGATACATATGAGGATCCACACAGGAGAGAAACCATTTGTCTGTGATGACTGTGGGAAAAGATTTTCAGAACAGGGAAGTCTGAAGAAACACATGAGGATCCACACAGGAGAGAAACCATTTGGCTATGATGACTGTGGGAAAAGATTTTCAGAAAAGGGAAATCTGAATAAACACATGAGAGCCCACACAGGAGAGAAACCATTTGGCTGTGATGACTGTGGGAAAAGATTTTCAGATCAGGGACATCTGAAGAGACACATGGGAGTCCACACAGGAGAGAAACCATTTGTCTGTGATGACTGTGGAAAAAAGTTTTCAGATCAGGGACATCTGAAGAGACACATGAGAGTCCATACAGGAGAGAAACCATTTGTCTGTGATGACTGTGGGAAAAGATTTTCAGATCAGGGACATCTGAAGACACACATGAGGATCCACACAGGAGAGAAACCATTTGGCTGTGATGACTGTGGGAAAAGATTTAATCAGCAGTCACATTTAAAGTTACATATGAGGATCCACACAGGAGAGAAACCATTTGGCTGTGATGACTGTGGGAAACGATTTAATCGTCAGTCACATTTAGAGTTACATATGAGGATCCACACAGGAGAGAAACCATTTGGCTGTGATGACTGTGGAAAAAGATTTTCAGATCAGGGACATCTGAAGAGACACATGAGAGTCCATACAGGAGAGAAACCATTTGTCTGTGATGACTGTGGGAAAAGATTTTCAGATCAGGGAAATCTGAAGACACACATGAGGATCCACACAGGAGAGAAACCATTTGGCTGTGATGACTGTGGGAAAAGATTTAATCAGCAGTCACATTTAAAGTTACATATGAGGATCCACACAGGAGAGAAACCATTTGGCTGTGATGACTGTGGAAAAAGATTTTCAGATCAGAGTAGTCTGAAGAGACACTTGAAAATCCACACACGAGAAAAAACATTGGACAATGAGTGTTAACCAGCAGGTACATCTGCATGGACACTTACTCAGGTCAGGGTGCAAACATGTGAAAGATGTAACTCTGGTGCTGTTTATGAACTGGAGTGGTTATTGCACCATAGGGAGGCTCTGTGACCCACATCATAGGGCCGTCTCATTGACTTCTGTGTATATGCATTTCTGCCTTTCTAAATTCAATCAGTGTATCTTGGCTGGGTTCCCCACCAGCCTCCTCCCGCTCCCTCTGGTTCTCAGTGAGGTGGTAGTTCAGTTATTCACAAACTACAAATTCATTTATTTATGTTTCATTCTTTTCTTGTTCCTTGATATCTAGGATTGTTGTATCGAAGCAATACCAAAAAAACTTGTTTGTTGTTGTTTGTGTTTTATAAATATGCAAATTGCCTCTTTACAGTCATTTGGATGTTGCAGTGTTTGTGTGTGAATTTGTTTCTTTGGGAAAAGTTTCTTATCTGAAAAAAAGAACCAAATCTTATTAAATCTTTAAAAAGGAAAATGACCAATCTATGTTTTTGTTTCTGAGTTCATGTTGTCATAAAGAAATTTCCACAAACTCATAAAGCTCTGGAAAACGACTTTTCTAAGAGTTGCGGCAAACGGTTTTGCCAAAAATCGCCAAAAACAAAGCCAAAAGATGAATGGGTGTGTATTGAGAGACCTTTCCAGAGCTAGAGTGAGTGATGTCATCGCTAGAGTGGAGGGTGAGAGGAAAAAGTCGTTGAAAAATAAACTTGTAAACTGCATTTGTGGCCGCAAATGCACAGCTATAGACATGATTTATACATAGAAACGTAGGAAAATTCGAGGCGGTCGCAGTGATACCACTGTTGTAGCTGTCAGATATATAGTTTTGGCCTGACACGCAAATATGCGGCAGTAACCCCCATCCTCAGCCTCATATACTCCCATGTTAAAAAAGCGGGACATTTTCTGGAGGAAAGCAGAAGTAACGTTTCTCTCTCTTGCTCCTATGGGCACATTTGTTTATTTATCGACAAACAAGCATGTAAAACAATCAGGAAGGTCTCATCTTGCTTGTAGTTAAGTCGGCTTAATGATTGGACATACGGTTTGTCCAGGAGTCCTTCCTGTTCGAGAGGAGGTCTCAGCATTTTCTCTCAGTCTCTAACTAACATGCTAACAGGTGCAGTAACTGTTCTGCTGATTACAGTTGGTCCTGGTTGCTTGGCAACCTCAGCCTGCTCGAAGGAGGAGAGGGGGGAGGGGCCAGCAGAAGCTGAGCGGCGGCCATTTTAGTAGTTCTTGGCACTTAATTTGAACCTGTCTGTGTAAAATGGCAGACAGAGACAGAGCGTTTGCGCAAACTGTAAAGACATGCTATTTGCAAACATTAGAAACTAATGCTAAAATGAGTGTTAAATAACATTAGCCACTATGAATTAAATACATCTTAATTACTAACATGCTAATGTTAATTGCTAGCCCGTCAGCGCATCAGTCATAACATGCTAATGTTAACATGCTCATGTTAACTCTAACAGGTGCAGATTAGCTGCTGCTGATTAAGTCCTGTTTAGCAACCTCAGCCTGCTTGAAGGAGGAGAGGGGGGAGGGGCCAGCAGGCAGAAGCCGAGCGGCAGCCATTTTAGTAGTTCTTGGCATTTAATTTGAACTTGTCTGTGTAAAATGGCAGACAGTGACAGCAGAGAAGCTAGAACGTTAGCGCAACCTGCACGGCAATGTTAACATGCTAATATTAATTGCTAGCGCATCAGCGATAACATGCTATTGCTAACATGCCAATGTTAACATGTTAATGTTAACTGTTAGTGCATCAGCGTTAACATGCTAATGCTAACATGGCAATGCTAACATGATAATGCTAACTGCTAGCGCATTACTGTTAACATGCTATTGCTAACATGCTAATGGTAAGATGTTAATGCTAACATGCCAATGTTAACGTGCTAATGCCAACTGCTAGCGCATCAGCGTTAACATACTAATGTTAATGCCAATGTTAACATGCTAATGATAACATGTTATTACTAACATGCTAATGTCAACATGCTAAAGTTACATGCTAACACGTCAGCGCATCAGCAATAACATGCTAATGTTAACATGCTCATGTTAATTCTAACAGGTGCAGATTAGCTGCAGCTGATTAGGTCCTGGTTGCTTGGCAACCTCAGCCTGCTCGAAGGAGAAGAGGGGGGAGGGGCCAGCAGAAGCGGAGCGGCAGCCATTTTAGTAGTTCTTGCCACTTAATTTGAACCTGTCTGTGTAAAATGGGCAGACAGAGACAAGAGAGCAGCTAGTGCGTTAACATGCTAATGATAATTAACATTAGCCACTAGGAATTAAATACATGCTAATGTTAATATGGTAATGCCAACATGCTAATGTTAATTTGCTAATGTTAACATGCTAATGCTTACATTACATTACATTACATTACATTGTATTTAGCAGACGCTTTTATCCAAAGCGACTTACAGAGGAGGTGTCAAGTTATGTATGTTTTGGTTGACCACAGCTCTGCCCAAACTTGAAAAACGACTTGATCTTTTAGAAGGATGCTCGGGGTTTTTTTTTTCTTCAAGTGGTTTGCATCAAAACCAGGATGCAGGGACGGATTGGTAATCTGCTATTTGGGCCGATAAATCCTGATTTTTTTTTTTTTTTTAAATATTGGTCTGACCGGTCCATAACGAGTAGATCACGCAGCCCAAACACACTATTGAACAACCACTCTGTACGCTTTGGTCCCGCCTACAGGCACAAAAAAAAAAAGGCTGTGCAAGACTTTGTTTCCTTACCACCGGCCCTTACACGCTGACTGACAGGGGACCGGCCCAATCACATCATGAAACACCTCCCCCCTTTGGCTTGGTGCGCCGGTGTGCAGTTTGATGGGTGAAACGCTATCAGATAAAGATGGAGAGAAAACGCAAAGGTGGCGCAGAAAAACTCTGTGATGAAAAAGAAACTTGCTCTTCAGGCAGATGCTGCTAAGTGTGTTAAAATCACTGACATGTTTGCCACAGCAGGGCCTCCATCAGCTCCCATCGCTGATGACAGTGGTGCCGGTGGCAGTGGCACTCAACATGTTGTTGAACCTGCGGTAAGCTGGACTACTGTCAGAACATGTATGAAATGCAACGAGTAGGATAAAGCCACCCGACCCCTTAATGAGCATGATAAAACATACTGTCAGGAATAACGAGGCGTTATTTAGCAAACTGGCTTTTATTGCCAACAGTCTGGTTACAGAACTTGGTTATTGTAGGCCATAACCACGCCAAGAACACATAACAGGTCCCACTCTGCAGCCTCACTCGTGCCGTCTCTCTCCACACACGCTCACATGCACGCGCTCTCCCTCACCTGCTCCCCCGCCCCCTTGCTCTCATACAGGTGCATTTATGGACCATGGGAAACCACAGAACTCACATTGTAACACACAACACATTACTGCAGGGTCGCTACAATACATTGTAGGCTACACTGGCTGGAAGAGAAAATAAGCCTAGCTCAGTAGTCTACTTTTATGTCTTTTATTCTAAATGAAATAGTCTTTAATGTGAGAAAACTTGTTCACCATTCACCAACAATAACAATAAGTATAATTTCTTATTAGACTATTATTGTCTGTGGGGTGAGCACTAGGCTGGCCTATTGGCTAAGTTGCTTTTTTGTCCTGCAGATATAGCAGCTCTTTATGTAGCCTAGGTGGTAGGGACAATGTAGGCTACATAACTGATAGAAAATCTCACTTTTAAAATTATATCATTTTGTCTATGTTATGTGAACGCAGCTGCAGGTATCTGTACATTCCAGTATTTCTACCCTAGGCATATTTAAAGCCACCACCACTCACCAAAAATGTGAGTGAAAACTGAAGAGTCAGCACTCTCATTTTCTTTGTTCATCTAGTAGTCCTCGGGTAAGCTCCTATTGAGGCCTGGAAAACAATGGGCTGTTTTATGTAGCTAGGTGGCTAAAGACATGTAAGTTAGCCTACAAAGAAAGAATAGCAATTTTTAAAATGACATAATTTTGTTCATTGCTAGTGTTATGTCAATGCAGCTGTGTGTTTGTTTATATAAATATATTATAAACAGGCTGTATTTCAGTCAGTCATTGTGATTGTACAATATGTTTGTGTTGA